>CM024677.1:29045380-29672848 GCA_014182725.1 Eucalyptus brandiana
AAAGCCGGCCTCAAATGATTAAATGAGAAATAAGCACGCTTGGTCAAATCATGCGTTATCTTATGAGCGAAACAAAGTCAATCTCGAAACAACGTAGATCTTAGTTTTTTCTGGTACTTTTATTTGTACACAATCCTAAAGATGTTCTCCTAATTTAACAATTTGGCCGACTCCTTTACTGTCGCCTCGATTATCTTGTAGTAGACCAAACCGTGTCATTCTCAAATCCATTTTGACTTTAGTCCCCCGTGGATTCCTCAATTTCGCTCATATATATATATTCTGAACTTCTCTCGAAATGCCTAAATTGTATTGAAATTGATTTTCCTTAGACTTGATTTGATTTAAAGTGCACAAGCTGATATTTTCACTAAAAAAAAAATCTTCCCGGTGCGAAGTTTATGGTGTCGGACCCCAAATTTTTATTATTGTAGCCCCTAAATCAAATGCCTTGAAGAAATTCAATATAAAATCTGACTAAAAATTGATGAATCATTTATTTTTTGACCAAAGGTTGATGGTTGGACGAAAAATGCCAACCTTTGGTCTTTTTATGAGAACTTTAAGTTTAAAAGCCTAATTCAACATGCCTATGATGAATTTATACTCATTTGCAATTTTTAGACGTCTTGACAAATTTTAACCTAAGGTCGACTTTTTTAGGTTTTACAAAAAAAAAAAAAAAAAAAAACTTTATATATACATTAAAAGTCTAATTCAACATGCCTATGACAAATTGATACTTATTTACAAATTTTACGTGTCTTGAAAAATTTTAACCTAAGGTCGACTTTTTTAGGTTTTACAGAAAAAAAAATCAACCTTTAATATATAAATGTACACGCACGGGATGAGTAACTTTTGATGTGAACCCTTTGTCGGTATTCAGTGGGTAGACATAAATCCTTGCAAAGAACCTTTCGATGTGAACGCTCGAAGTCAACTGCCACCCCTACCACGCACCTGCGCTCTCCAAAAGCAACAAGAGATGAATAAAGTAGGAAATGTTCAGTTTCGATCTCTGTGATTCCAACATTTCTTTTAGTTATTTCGGAGTGATTAAAAATTAGAAAGGAAATCAACCGGTGTTGCCTCCTCGGAGGCGAGATATATAATATTCAAACTTGCTGCGCCTTCGAAGAATTTGCTGTGTCCCTCGATAGCGATCCGCATTGACCTAATTCGGTTCCGTATCTAGCGCGAGAACGGATGTCGCAAGCCGGCGGTCCGGTCGTGCCCGAAGCTGGAATCTCCGCACCCACAGCGCGTACCGCTCACTCGAGGTGCTCGATTGCCACGTGGGCGCGTGTCTCCCACCCCCGCCTCCGATCGAGTACGTGGTGTTTTTTTTTTTGGTCGAAGTACGTGGTGTTTGACATTGCTTTCCGAGCCCCGTCAAATGTCGTAATTCTTAGGAGTGGCAGTCAAATGATTTTTTTCAAGTCGCTTTTGTCACACTGAAACGACGAAGAAAGCACGTGTAGAGTGGAAAACTGCCACGGGCATCCGCAGCCACACGTATTTAAAGCACGTCAGCATCCAAGCGAGTGATTATTTTGTTTGGGAAAAAAACATTAAAAATTTATAGACGCATTTACTTAAAATGTGACATATCTATCATCTGTTGAGATCGCATTAATGAAGACCATTAAGCAACTGGTACTAACATGGTGCTCATGTAGCAAAAATATGCTAATTGATTTTTTTTATTTTTATTTATACACTTTTTTGCTTCCTACTTTGTGATCTTCCTTAGTTTGCACCTTGCCAACACATCCGCCACCGCCCTAATCGTTGCCTTGCCAATAAATTCACCACGTGTAAAAAGAAAAAAAGGAGGAAAGACGAAGGAGGAAGGAAAAAAAGAAAAAAAAAAGAAAAACATATAATGAATTTACCTATATTTTTACATGTGGTTGCCACATCAGTGTCGAGAAGCTTCTGGAGGCAGATTGTTGTCTGAGGAAAGAAGGGTTTAGAGATAATACCTAAAGGGATCAGTGATTCTCAATGGACATAGGTTCTCTCAAACCTTTATCTTGCACAATGTTGGGATTTTTTAATTAATCCTAAGAGAGTTCAATCATGTAAAGGAGTCGCCACTAGTTTATTGTGGCCAACTAGAAGCCAAATAAGATACAATAGTATATCTTATTTCCTTTGCGATCAATAATCTAAGTATGAGACTTGATTACACTAATTATTCGATTAGTGCCCTTTTAATACCTAAATTTGATTATCTATCAATTAAGTATCATTTATAGTCATTTTATCCAATTATAAACTCTAATGTTAACATCTGCTAAGTGTGATGTTTTATGTTTATTATGATTCTAGAGTGGGTCCCATCCATCTAACTAGGAGTAATTAAGTAAACGAATCACAATCAAGAATCGACATATAGGAATCAAAACAAGCATATTAGGGGCAATAACAAAAAGTAACTACGAAATAAAGTGTGGAAAGTAATTCAATATAATATCAGGCAAAGAATATTGTATGATCTTGCTATTAAGCTCGAACGGCAATCCCATGAGCTAAAATAAAATAAAACCCATTTTTTTCTCTAAAGAAACTAATCTTCTTACACCTAAACTAAATTAAAGATTACCATTTTTATTCAAAGTGACTATTCTAAGTCTATGATTAAGTCTAATGTGGAGTCCAAATTCTAAAACTAACTATACTCCTAATGGAAGCTAATGAAAATCTCCAAGCTTCTCCAATTCACTCCATCGTTCGATTTCCCCATCATTTTATGTAATTTATGCATTCATCGTACTCAATGAAGGCATTGGAATGTTCATACATCGATCTAACAAATGAGACCACCAAACAACCATATCAAAGGGTTGGCTTTTAAACCATTAACCTATCATCGAAGGTACTATTGACGCTCAGCACATCATATTAATCAAGCATATCAAGCATGGGGAAATCACTACTCGCTTACTAAAAGTTTACAGTTGACCCCCCTATTTTCCCCCCTTAACCTGACCTTCAACGTCTTAGCTTAATCAAACGGTGTCCGATTATGAAACGGCCATGAGTATGCAAATTATTAAATGTGCATCAATTCATTGCAAGACAGCTTATCGCGATTCTGCCCCTAAAAATACATATTTTGCAATTTAGCCCCTAATGTCCCGTTTTTATCCCAAACATACCCGGTTTTCTCTAAAATTCCGTAAAAATAGCTAATCAATTCTAAATGTCTTGAAAATTCCCAGTCTACAAATCTATGGAGTGTTCTACAACTTTGTAGCTCACCAAATTTTCAAATTAGAACCAAATCTTCCTGAATTTGCAAAAATCCCCAATTAGTTGGTCAGAATTGGAACTTGAAAATTGAGTAACTTTAGATTCAATGATAATAAGGCTCCATTTTTGTCATGAAAAATGAATAACCGAGAAAAAAACTTCTTAAAAATAATCAATTGCATCGCTTATAAAATGAATGAATGAAAAATATTTTAATCATTCACGAATATACTTGGACATAAATTATCGTCAAGACAGTGAGAATATATTGCATTAACTAATTATTTCAAGCGATTATCTTTTAGAAAAATAATTTTTAAATCATTTATTTTTTGCGAAATGAAGGAATTATAAGATTAAAGCATATAAGTCTTAAAAATTAATTAAGAACTTTTGAAAAATTCTCAAGAGCACACGCAACTTTATGTTAATTCATGGTCAAAATTCGTCTTCTTAGTGAGGCAACGACAACAGATATTCTATCCTAGTGCTACTTCGAAGAAAGAGGGTACAGAAAGAACGGAAGCGCAAATACCCATCCAAAAGCCATACGTCGATGGCAAATCTGTCCCTTTGAAATCCTGCTCATTAAGAAAACATCTTACCAAAAAACTTGTACTTGTAGGCAAAAAGAAAATTTGCAAGACTACCCCCATAGAAGACATCGCATCACATAAAAAAAAAAAAAAAAAAAAAAACCTTATAAGTAAAAAATTAAATTTACAAATTTACCCCCTTATAAAATATGGCGTCACACCAAAAAACTTGTAGGCATGAAGAGAATTTGCAAGTCTGCCCGCTTAAAAAGCATCACATCGCACCAAAAAAAGTTGTAGACAAAGAGAAAATTTACAAGTTTACCCCCTTATAAAATATCGCATCACACCAAAAGAAAATTTATAACTCTGCCCCCTTATAAAACATCTCATCACACCAAAATAATTTGTAAGCAAAAAAAGAAATTTTACAAGTCTGCCCTCTTAAAAAAAAACATTGCATCACTCCAAAAAAACTTGTAGGGAAAATATTTTTGCAACTCTGTCCCCGCCCCCTTTAAATTCCGTGTCCTCACAAAAAAATCACACCGACGAACTCGTAGGGAAATTTTTTTTTGCAAGTCCCGCCCCATCACAAAACATCACATCACACCGAAAAACTAGTAGGGAAAATAATTCGCAAAGTCAAACATCTCGCTGAAAGGCTCCGAATATTTTGAATCCCCGACTTACTGTGGAATGAATAATTCGCACTTTTCATGTTTTTGATATTCCAAGTAATTGCAAATTTTGTCCCTATAATTCGCACTTAATTTCATGTCGTGTGTTGGCATGCAGTCCCGAAGCTTATTTAGCTTTTTCGGTTGCAAAGCCGGCCTCAAATGATAAAATGAGAAATAAGCACGCTTGGTCTAATCATGCGTTATCTTATGAACGAAACAAAGTCAATCTCAAAACAACGTAGCTCTTAGTTTTTTCTGGTACTTTTATTTGTACACAATCCTAAAGATGTTCTCCTAATTTAACAATTTGGCCAACTCCTTCACTGTTGCCTTGATTATCTTGTAGGAGACAAAACCGTGTCATCCTCAAATCCATTTTGACCTTAGTCCCCCGTCGGTTCCTCAACTTCGCTCAATTTTTTCTTTTTGAAATTCTCTCGAAATGCCTAAATTGTATTGAAATTAATTTTTCTTAGACTTGATTTGATTTAAAGTGCACAAGCTGATATTTTCATTAAAAAAAAATATTCCCGATGTAAAATTTATGGAGTCGGAACCCAAATTTTTATAACTGTAGCCCCTAAATCAAATGCCTAGAAGAAATTCAATCTAAAATCTGACTAAAAATTGATGAATCATTTCTTTTTCGAAAATAGTTGACGGTTGGACAAAAAAAGCCAACCTTTGATCTTTTATGAGAACATGAAGTTTAAAAGCCTAATTCAACATGCCTATGACGAGTTTATACTTATTTGCAAATTTTACATGTCTTGACAACTTTTAACCTAAAGTCAACTTTTTTGGGTTTTACAAAAAAAAAAAAAAAAATCATTCTTTATATATATATATATATTAAAAGCCTAATTCAACATGCCTACGACAAATTGATACTTATTTGCAATTTCTACGTGTCTTGACAAATTTTAACCTAAAGTCGACTTTTTTAGGTTTTACAAAAAAAAAATCAATCTTTAATATATATAATATATATTATATATATATATATATATTATATGTATATGTACACGCATGGGATGAGTCACTTTTGATGTGAAACCTTTGTCGGTATTGACTGGGTAGACATAAATCCTTGAAAAGAACCTTTCGATGTGAACGCTCAAAGTCAACTGCCAACCCCCCACATCACGCACCTGTCCTTTCCAAAAGCAACAAGAGACGAATAAAGTAGGACATGTTCAGTTTCGATTTCTGTGATTCCAACATTTCTTTTAGTTATTTCGGAGCGATTAAAAACTAAAAAAGAAATCGACTGGTGTTGTCCCCTAGGAGGCGAGATATATAATATTCAAACTTGCTGCGCCTTCGAAGAATTTGCTTTGTCCTTCGATAGCGACCCGCATTTACTTAATTCGGTTCCGTATCTAGCGCGAGAACGAATGTGGCAAATCACTGGGGGTTCGCCCCAGTGGCCACCCTTCCAATATGGAAGGGGGAGGTGAGGGGTTCAAATCCCCACCTTCTCAGGGGGAGATGGGGGTAGGGACGCGTAAGTTTGAGAGTGGGTTGCGACTCCCACGCCCGCAAGAGGCGGGCGCGCAAGTCTGCAGTGAGTGTAGAGTAGGAATAGAGTAGGACTGACCAAAAAAAAAAAAAAAAAAAAATGTGGCAAGTCGGCGGTCCAGTCGTGCCCGAAATTGGAATCTCCGCACCCATAGCGCGTACCGCTCACTCGAGGTGCTAGATTGCCACGTGGGCGCGTGTCTCCCACCCCCGCCTCCGATCGAGTACGTGGTGTTTGACATTGCTTTCCGAGCCCCGTCAAATGTCGTAATTCTTAGGAGTGGCAGTCAAATGATTTTTTTCAAGTCGCTTTTGTCACACTGAAACGACGGAGAAAGCACGTGAAGAGTGGAAAACTGCCGCGGGCAATCCGCAGCCACGCGTATTTAAAGCACGTCAGCATCCGAGCGAGTGATTATTTGGTTTAGGAAAAAGCCTTAAAATTTTATAGACGCATTTACTTAAAATGTGACCTATCTATCATTCGTTAAGATCCTATTAATAAACACCATTAAGCAACTGGAATTAACATGGTGCTTGTCTAGTAAAAATATGCTAATTGTTTTTTTTTAGTACTTTTACACTTTTTTGCTTCCTCCTTTGTGATCTTCCTTAGTTTGCACTGTGCCAACGTATCTATCACCGCCCTAACCGTTGCCTTGCCGATAAGTTCGCCACTTGTAAAAGGAAAAAAAAAAGAGGAAAGACAAAGGAGGAAGGAAAAAAAAGAAAAAAAAGAAAAGGATAAAAGAAGAACATATAATGAATTTACCTATTTTTTTTACATGTGGTCACCACATCAATGTTGTGAGGCTTCTAAAGGCAAACTGTTGTTTGAGGAAAGAAGAGTTTGGAGTTAATGCCAAAAGGGATCAATATTCTCAATCTGCATAGGGTCTCTCAAACCTTTATCTTGCACAATGTCGAGATTTTTTTAATCAATTCTAAGAGAGTTCAATCATATAGAGGATTCGCACACTAATTTATTGTGGCTAGCTAGAAGCCAAATGAGATAAAATAGTATATCTTATTTCCTATGCAATCAAAAATCTAAGTACGAGACTTGATTACATTATTATTCAATTAATGGCCTTTCAATACCAAAATTCGATTATCTATCAACTAAGTATCATATACAATCTTTTTATGTAATTATAAACTCTAATTTCAACATCTGCTAAGAGTGATGTTTTATGTTTATTATGACTCCAGAGTGGGTCCCATCCATCTAATTAGAAGTAATGAAGTAAACGAATCACAATCAAGGAATCGATATATGAGAATTAAAACAAGCATATCAGAGGCAATAATAAAAAGTAACTAAGAAATAAAGTGCGGAAAGTAATCCGATATAATATCGGGCAAATAGTAGATGATCTTGCTACTAAGCTCAAATAGCAATCCCATGAGCTAAAATAAAATAAAATCCAATTTTTTTTTTCTAAAGAAACTAATCTACTTAAACCCAAACTAAATTAAAGATTTTATTTTTATTCAAAGTGACTATTCTAAGTCTATGATTACGTCTAATGTGGAGTCCAAATTCTAAAACTAACTATACTCCTAGTGGAAGCTAATGAAAATCTCCAGGCTTCTCCAATTCACTCCATCGTTCGATTTCCCCATCATTTTATGTAATTTATGCATTCATCGTGCTCAATGAAGGCATTGGAATGTTCATACATCGATCTAACAAATGAGACCATCAACAAGCATATCAAAGGGTTGGCTTTTAAACCATTAACCTATCATCGAAGGTACTAATGACGCTCAGCACATCATATTAATCAGGCAAGATTAAAATAGCAAATTAAATCAGAAAATTATGAAACTTGAACGATTAGAAAGCTTGAGAAGTCTTCTAAAACTTTGTACATCATGACTTTCCAAAAATTTGAACACATTAGCAGTGTAAACATCTTAAAGGGGAAATTGTGCAAAAATCATAAACTTATTGTATTTTTGCCAACTTAATTCTAAATCTTTTAGCTTTGCCAATTAAGTCAAAAGTTTTTTTTTTTCATGTTATACTAATTGAGTCAGTTTAGTCGATCGTTGATGTGGATGCCGATTATCTTATGTGGCACGGCTAGCAATGATGTGTATAATTTATAATAATATTTTAATATTTGTATTAATTTTTTCTGTTCTTCTATTTTCCTACTCTTTTTCTTTTTTTTTTCTTTTTCCCTTCTTTGCTCCACCGGCCACTATCGGGCCTCCTCAAGGGCTAGTGGAGGTTGCCGGCCTTAGGTGAGGGCCGGCCTCAATGGCGTCGAGTGACGGCCACCCTCATCTAAGCTGGTAAGGGAAGCCCTTCGCCAGATTGGGCAAGGGCTGCCCTCACCCGAGGCCAGTGGAGGGAAGGAGGGAAAAAGAAGAATAGAAGAAAAGAAAAAAAAGCAAGGGCCGCCCTCGCCCGTGCTTGGCCAGTTTGCCTCAGCGCGTGGCTTGTTCGATTCAGCACCTTGCTTGGCCCGTTTGATCCACCGCGCGTGGCTGGGCCTTTTTTATTGTATCGACATTATTAAATAATGTTTGCTTCTCACGGTCGCGTCCTGACGTTCTATTTTTTCAGATTCTGGTGGAGGCAGTGGCTTCTCTCTATGCATCTGGGCATCGCTTGGGAGGTTTATTTTCTTGTCTATTGCTTCATATGGTGAGAACTTTCTGTCTCACCCGTTGTTGTCTTGTTGGTTTATGTGACTCTTCTTTTGAAATTGTGTATTCTCTGAATGTTTTCAATCCTCAATTTACTGTTGAAGAAATAGTCCGCCCTTTACATGTCATTAAAAATCAAGGTTTTGTAAGGTATGTCCTTTTAACTTCACTTTAGATCATGCATTGGCGTACAATCTTGAAATTCATCTAGCTTTTCGGTTGCAAAGGAGGCAACAAAGCCAGCCTCAAATAATTGACCGAGCAATTATGCACCTTGACTGGAATGCTTGCAAATTATTTGTTTAGATTATCCCAATTTCCGCTCAAAGTAATGTTAGGATTCATGCCGATCACGCTTTGATGAAACCCTCCCATATATACATGGATCTGGCCTTTTACGCACATACAAAAATAACAGTCG
Organism: Eucalyptus brandiana; assembly: GCA_014182725.1. Classification (NCBI taxonomy): domain Eukaryota; kingdom Viridiplantae; phylum Streptophyta; class Magnoliopsida; order Myrtales; family Myrtaceae; genus Eucalyptus; species Eucalyptus brandiana. Next base: position 29,054,464 of record CM024677.1, read on the forward strand.
AGAGAAGAAGAAAAGAAAGAAAAATTCGGTGATGATTCTTTGATCTATCGGACCCAAATGGTTGAAGCAACCCTTCTACGAGAACGACCCTCGTCTCAAGTCTCACCACCCCCTCACCATCTTTATGTAAAATGTAACCAAAGAGACCGAGCCGGTTACAATTACCACAATGGCAATGACAAACCGATGAAGAATAGCCAACCTTAGAGCATACTTCGCTTCCAAAGGAGCGGCTATTCCAGACATAACCTATCCACTTAAACAAAAAAACACTCATTTTGACATTCTGGCCTCACATAAGTAGCAAAAAAATAAAAATACATGGACTTGACGGGAAAGAGCTAGTGAACGAACTGCAGGACATACTAATCCTGGTATATGATGACTTTTGAGGTTTTCTTACCAACAATACGGGCACTAACAGACCCCTATCATTGGCACTACATGGTAGTTACATTCTAGAGAACATTTGAATCTGTCTTCCAAATGCAATCCCCTACTCACTATGGCCCCGTTTGGTTCAGTATTCCCAATGGGCTTTCAGCCCCAAAAGCCCATTTGAGAAAAAATTTAGGTGTTTGGTTCAGCATTTGGAGATGTCATTGGCCAAATGGTGGCATTTGAAATGTAAGTCCACCTCTACTATTCATCCGTTCTTTTTTTAACCGATGATCTTCCCCACACCCCAACCGCCGTTGATCGGCGACGGAGTTTCATCGGATTTTATTTTTATTTTTTAAAAAAATAATAAAAACCCTTTGCAAATGTTGGGTTCACCTTTTTTTTTTGTCATTTTTATCTTTTGACAATTAATAGCCCAACTTTTTATCAATACACTAGAATGATCATTAATTAACAAAGATGATTAATACTACAATAATTAAAAAAAATTATTCAAAGTTGAAAACAAACCTTAAAGAACCATAGGCCAAAAGTTGAGCTTTGCATCTAATTTATAATCAAATTCTTTTAATAATTTACTAATATATATCTTTTACATTACTCTCAACATGGAAATTTAAAAGATTATATAATCATTAATTTTTTTTTTTGCAATTTTAAAAATACAAAAACTAAAAACTTAATTTGGTCACACTAAAGGGCTTTTTAAATATATGTTTACCAAACAGTCTTACATTTTCCTAAAACACCTTTCAGTTATAGTTTACCAAACAGTCTAGTATTTCGGAAAACCCCTTTACTTCAAAGGTATTTGCATTCTCCCAAGGGCATTTCCCCAAAGCCAAACCAAACGGGCCCAACCAAGTGTTAGGTCTTTTCCATATGGTCATCAACCAAGAAGTGTTTCAACTTGTTCATCTCGTGCTGCACCCCCCAGTGATTTCCAAGCCAATCTGCTCTTGAGACTCTTGTTCAGTACTTTAGCCTCATCCGGCTTCTTCTAAGGGTTAGGTTCGGTTTTGTCCCATTTGCTTCCCTTTCTTCTGGAGGCTTGCTGTTTCTTGATTCAACTTCTGAAACTTCATTTTCATTGAAGAGGACCTGCACCCATTCCACATCATGCTAGCTTACCAAAAGACTCTGAAACTACGGATTAGAAAAGAATCCACTCAACATCCGTGAATGATCACCTATTAGCATTTAAAAGGACATGTAGGAAGCTATTACTCTGATTATTGCAAAGTAGCGACCATTGGTTTTGCTTTCTGTATGAACAGCTAATTTTCAGTGGAATGGAGACACTTTACTAACCTTGCTACCAGAACTCATCATTCAACAATTCTGGGTGTTAAACATAGAGAAGAAAAGCCACAAAAATTGCGACAGTGTCATTCTAAATCTCAAAAAACGGAGTACTACAGTCTGAGGGACTCGTACAATATGTTTGGCTGCTGTGGAACAGGAAAAGAATAGCGGATGCACAGCAACATCAAAGATGCTCACTCATTTTTCTTCATTTTTTGACGAAATGCCAGCGAGATTAAAATCACGTGGAATTAGAAATATTCATTAGGCTTGCTAAAAAAAATGTACTCACCTTGAGACCATTCAAGCCAAAGATCACGACCACTTTGCTTCGTTTGGCCCATTCAGCTTCCTCGATCCCCTCTTTCTTCTCTTTCAAGAGCTCCTTCTCCTGTGAGGATGAGAACATTTTAAACAAGGCTTCAAGTACCGAAGTAAATCTCTGAACTCAACTAGATTCCTAGAGACGAACCTCCTTCGATAACCATCTGTTGCCCTCAATTTTGCAATGGTCGCTTTGGTCATCAATAACTGTTGTGCACGCTCCGATCATATTCCACAAGCCTCTTGGCATAAGCTTCTGCAGCAGCTTCGGCCTCTGCGAGGACCGGCGCAGTTTGCTTCAGACCAACATACTGGCTTCCTTCCTTTAAGAAGGTGCACTGGAAAGTTACACGGCCCCTCTCCCTCCTGCTCGCGAACAGTCTTGCAACAGGATAAGCAATTGCTTACCAGCCTGTGCCTATGGGCTTGGCATGAACAGTGTTCACCCTGCTGGAACACTGCCTCAGCTACTGCCAAGACCGTCCGAGTTTTTTTTTTTTTTTTTTTTCGAGAATTACTTTGATTCGCAGTGTTTGACTCTCACTGCTGACCTTTCTTGAATACTCGAGCCAACAGCCTCTTTAGATGCTCTAGGCGGTTTCTTGATACCACAAGTGGAAACTTCAGCCGAGGGCAATTTGACGTAGGCATGTAATTTTGAGGACGAAACACCAGAAACGCTGCTGCCGCCGCCACTGCTGCTGAGATCTGAATGGCCTCTCTGCGGCATATATTCATCAATCACACCGTTCCCCACTTCTTGCCTGATAATGTCCTGACAGAAATTTCAAAAACAAAGTTGAAACCAATTTTCAGCCAATTAAAATGTCTGCTCATGAGAAATCTATTCTATTTGCTCGACATTGTTGCTAAACTACAATCTAGAATTCCCTAGATGAAGTTTCTGGAAGAAAGAAGAAAATGACAGCATTCAACTAGAATGTTGTACTTAGTCGGTGGAAATGCCTATTAAAAGGCCGTAACCCATTGATATAAGAGAGTGAGAGGAGCATAATATACTCCATATCGCTCCTCTACCGACACTTCCTACAATTATTGTAAAATTATTTTCATAAACTAGTGAAATTATCCTTGTTCCATAAAAATTTATGTTTATGCCTTAAAATATCATATCTCGTCTCTTGTCCATCCTCTACAAACTGTGTCATACACTTGCACACAACATCATTAATAAAAAACTATCATCAATACCAAAATTATACTTCCGCACGCACACATCCAAAATTTTTTAACATGGTATCAGAGCTAGGCATACTTGGATGGTTATGGGCGTTTGTCCTCGCCATCCTCAACTAAAAAGGCTAGAGCTTGAGCGAGAGATAACAGAGCCAAAGCCGGAATTAGAGACAGAATCAAAGCGAGAGCCAAGAGAGCCAGAACTGGAGCCGGAGCCAAAACTAAAGCCGGAGCCAGAGTCGAGTCCGAGCTAACAACTACAACTAAGAGCATTTTGATGCCTCGAAACATATGGGACATCGTTGAAGAAAAGACATGCACATTCAAAGGCAAGTACAAGTGTTTCGACAAGAGAAAGCAAGGGATTGTAGAACACAAAGAATCATGGAACAAAGAGGGAATAAAAGGCATGGGACAAATGAAAAAGAGAGACTTCAAGGTATGTCCGCAACTTTATCATACAATGTCCAAAGTATCCCAAAAATGGATCAAGGGGAGTGTTGGAAATGGTGATCCATTTTCTAGAATTTTCTAGAGTTGCTAAACTACAATCTAGAATTCTCTAGATGAAGTTTCTAGAAGAAAGAAGAAAATGACAACATTCAAGAGAAATCTAGAATGTTGTACTTAGTCGGTGGAAATGCCTATAAAAAGGTCGTAACCCATTGATGTAAGAGAGTGAGAGGAGCATGAGAATATACTCCATATCATGAAGCTCCTCCATCGATATTCCTACAATTATTGTAAAATTATTTTGATAAACTAGTGAAACTATTCTTATCCCATAAAAATTTATGTTTATCCCTTGAACTATCCTATCTCGTATCTTGTCCATCCTCTACAAACTATATCATACACTTACACACAACATCACTAATCAAAAACTATCATCAATAGCAAAACGCACGCATACATCCAAAAAATTTTAACAGACACAAATCATTTATAAACTAATTGTCCAGTCCACTGTAACATATCCAATCTCTTCTTATAAATGAAATAAATAACCCAGAATTTTTGAAGAGGTGTTTTGATGAAAAGCTAGATTTTTCAAGACGATGCTTCAGCTTCTGCACATATAAAATTCGATCAAGAAATCAAAAAGTGAGGATCCCATAGACAATAACATCGCACCATCGCAAATAACTGAAAAAAAAAAATCACAGAAAACACAAGAAAGATGAAAGATTCATGCTGAGGTACTCTTTGGCGTCGGAGGGTTCACAAAGTTTGCAATAGGAGACGAGACCCAAGATTACGCTCTTGTCTAAGTACAGACCCAACTCTGCTTGCTTGCAGAAAAACGCCTTCTTGAACCACTGCCCAGGCGATTCCATGACTCTGCAATTTCAGAGACCATCAGAGTGGCTTTGCAAAAGGTAAAGGACATTTCTTTTCACTTGGTTCTTGAAAGTAGCGTGATCGGTTCTAGGTGGGTAGGCTATAGTTATAGACCTAGAACAAGAAACCTACCCTCTCTATGTTGGTTCCCCGTTTTTGGAGAGTGAACTGAGCTAGCTGACCTTGGAACCAGCCTACCTTTATTTAACTTTTTTTCTGTTTCAAAACAGGAATCAGAAGCACATAGGAAGATGGCAGTTTCGAATAGTATTTCGTTGGACAAAAAGAAAGAAGAGGAACGCATGACTTCCTTTAATATGCAATGGATGGACATCATGACAGTAACCTCATTAAAATATTGAGCAAGTTAGAGATGCCAAAGAACTATCATAACGAAAACTTTTCTTTTAGTATGTAGTTTAGGAAAAGTTCCCATCCTCATCCAGAAGTGTATCTATGCCAACTTGCTTGAGTTGGACATTGTGACTAGTACTTCAATAACTACTGCCATCATCATATGTTTATACCGACTTCTGAGTAGGGTTCTAGCCTTCCAGCCAAAAAGACAAATAAAGAAAAGCGATCAAACATCGAGTTTCCTACACAAACATAACAATAGTCATTACATGGTAATAAAAAAAAAAAAGAAAAAAAAGATCAAACATTTATGAAATAGCAAAATAAACTTACTTACATATTCATTCCATTCTCCGCAAGCGGTACAATCCATAGTTAAAACTTTCTGAGAAAAAGTCAATGACATAACTAACAGAACCATAGAGATCACCAAATTTTCTGCATAAACTGCAACTATGCACATTTTATCCAGATTTGGCATCCATCCATCACTAGCACAGCAGAAACTATATCTTCACCAGTGCCTTTCTTCCTAACCCCATAATTCAAACATTAGGCAGCCGATGTTGCCTAATGTTTCCTGAATCATTTCCAAGAAACTCAATGATGTAACTAGCAGAACCATACAGAACATCAAATTGCCTACATAAACTGCAACTATGCATGTTGTCCCCGTTCACAGGTAACTGTAACAAAGATTCCAAAGAGAGAAATTAAAAAGGAAATTTTTTTTAGCTGCTCAGCGGCCACCCTCATCCCTAAAAGACAAAATGTGCCCAAAACACATCAAATGATCAATGGGAAACTGACAGGCCAATAAGAGACGAAGAAGCCATCACCTAGAGGCGCGGGATCGTTTGTCAAGGACAAGCTCGAGGGGAAAACTTGAACAACGCCAGGAGCGAACCGGTTGAATTGTTTCGAACAGCAACGGGCCTCGGTTTGATGATGGGAGAGAGTGGAGATGGAGCGAAGATTCAGAGTAGGATCGGAGAGAGAAGAGCCTGACCGAGTCCGAGGCAACGACTTTGCAGAGGGAAAACATCAAAGAAGGCGGGTAAAGACCAATCAGTAGACGATAGATAGTTTCCAGTAGCTCTGAGGGAGAGAGAGAGAGGTGTCGATCTTTAACCGGTTTCCAGATTTTTTTATCCTTGGAATCTCCTTAAATTTTATCGTCAAATTATCGAATTAGATAGCACGTGACAGTAGAGAGGGATATATTAATTTGGAGTTTTATCTTACTTTTATCATAGGCATACCGGTTTGTCATTTGTGGTGATATTGATCTAATCTAACAAAAATTAATAGAAGATGAATTTGTTATAAATATACCAATTTATGATTTTTGACGGTCAAAAAATTAGTTTAGAGTAAATTCGTCATAAATATATCAATTTAAAATTTTTTATGGTCTAATAATTATTCAAAATAATTTAAAAATTTTTCTGATGTCAACACCTTTTTTAAAATTTATTCCGGAGTGGAATCGGTCCCTGTAAATCAGCCCTTCCCTATTTGGGGGTAGATGCGCCGTTGTAGGAGCGCGCTTGCAGTTCCGGAGTGAATATTGGAAAAATATCACACATTGGCACACGTCTAATTCTATTGAGGTATTTTTCTCATTGTGGACAGAAAGAAAAATGACGATGTACTCGCGGTTAAAAAATCCACTAAAAACTAATGTTTGTGTTGGCTTTCTAAATTTAACATCTGCAATATTTTGGAATTGTTTATTAAGCTTTTTCAATTATTTTTTTTTGGAGGGGGTAGGGATAGTTGAAATGAAATTGCGTTAGCTATATATTTATTAGAAAACTTAGGATGCGTTTGGTAACATTTCTATTCATGAAAATAATTTGTTCAAAGATAACTTTTTTTCATTTCTGTTCTCTAGGAACATAGAAGTAGACTTACCCACCCCGTGGTGGGCGAGTTGGTTAGGGCGCACACTGGCCACATGAAAAGCCAGGGTTCGATTCCCTCCTCGTCACGTTGCGTGACTTAAGTGGGGTGCTGTGAGAGGTGGTTCCCCGTGCTAGTGCTCTCGGGTTTACGTCGTTGGTTGCCGCCTGTACAGCGGTTCCCAGGTTACTTAAAAAAAAAACATAGAAGTAGACTTGTTTCTTTTTACTTTTTATTTATATTCCAAATATATTCCTTGATCACTAATCTATTCCAAGAAATAGAAAAATTAGCTAATGATATCAAATGGATTTTTTTTTTTTTGTTCCAAAAGACAAATAACATAAAATTAGAAAAACATAATGATTATCAAACAGGTTTTTAATGACGGCAAGAACTGATCTCTTTTTCTTTTTCTTTTTTTTTTTAAAATTATGGAGCATTTGAAAACTTCAACTATTTCAACATATTACAAAGGTGGATGATGGTAAAAAGAGCTCACATTATTCAATATGCAAGTCTATCCTGATTCTTTCAAAAATCTCAATGCAAAAGTTGACGAGGCAACAGGTCGAAAGATGGGAAATTCTATTGATCAAATTCGAGCCACCATTGATGGCTACTTTTATTGAAAAAAAAGAAGAAAAAAGACATGTTATGTCAGAATCTTCAGTGGGTGATGTTTACCCAATGTAACATCTACAAGGTAAAAATTTAGAATCGGCGAGTAGCCATGAAATAAAGTTATCAAAATAGGATCGAGATAAATAAAATTATAAGAATCGATTGAGAGTCTGGGAGGACCTAAAAAAGATAAAGGGTAAAATGTATTAATTTGTTCGCTTGGAAAAATGATATTTTAGGTCCAAGGAGGGTGCTTCTGGAACAAAATTCCTTGGTGCACTCTTGTAGCATTATCTGATTGCATGATTATTTTTTGTTCCAAGACTTAGGTACTTAAATTGGGGGAAAAAAAGGCATCCCTAAAGTATAACAACATCGCCTCGTGTGACATTCATACTCACATCGGTTAGACTTGTAGCTTGATCATTAACTAGGGTGGACGAAATTAAGCAGTGAAAGATGATGCGGGAAAATATATTTCTTTTGCTCGTTAGGTTTCCGTATTATCAAGAATGGTCTCACTTCAGTTTTCCAAATACCAAAATACATTGATAAAAAAATTCTCTAGTTCATATGAATAGTGAAAATTAGTGTAAAAATGAACCTCATTAAAAACTTGTCAAGAAACTCACCTAGTGCGGGCGACCCTCACCGGCCTTACTCTGAAAAGTTAAGGGTAAAAAAAGTAATGAAAAGGAAGGAAAAAAGAAAAACACTAAAAAATTATTGAAAATTAATTTAAAAATATTATTATCAACGTTGACCATTTGTGCCACGTAAGACAGTCAACGCCCACATCGGTGATTTCTGGCCAAAATTAGTTGGATAAACTCCATTAACAAAATCATGAAAAAGTTTAGGATTCAAATGACATAGTAAAAAAGTTTAGAATTAAAGTTAGCAATAAGTTTATGACTTTTTTTCCTAGTAATTTTCTTGAGAAATGGTACCTGAGGAGAGTGAAAATCCACAAATTAAAAAAAAAAAAGAATGTTATGGTGCATTTGATAACATTTCTATTCTTGAGAATAATTTCTTTCTAGAAATAATTTTTTTTCTACTTTCATTCCCTTGAACAATTTCTAAATAAAATAACACATTTAGTAACTGTACAAAATTTCTACTCTAGGAATTGAAAAAGAATAAAAATGCATTTAGTATGAGTCATAAGTTTTTTTGTGATAAAGAATTTCTTTAAATATTTTAATAATTTTTTGAGATTTTTTTTTTTCCCTCTCTTCTTCTTTCTTTTCTAGCTGATCGCCGGGTGGTGTCAACAGTTGGTGGCCAGCAGCAAGGATGCAGTGACCAATTATAAGAGATAAAAGAAGAAAAAATGAATCAAAGAAACAAATGAATTATTTAAAAATTATTACCCAAAATAAGATATTACTTTTTTCGACTTCTTATCTCTCGTTTCAAATTTATTTTCTAATAATTTTTCTATTATAAAAAATAGAAAAATTAATTAAAATTATCAAATAAATTTACATTTTTTATTTGAAAGAATAAAATAATTGATTCGATATGAAATGGAGCCTCAACAACCGAATTTCAGTTGCGAGGGATTAGGAAATTCCAATTTGGGGGCCCCCAAAAGTCAAGAGAACGCCGACCCTCGAGCCCCCTAAAAACGCGTGCTCTGACACCTTTTTTGCAGGATATTGCAGGTGCTTGGGCACAGAATTTGCGCCCCCCCGACAGGACGGGGAAGGTAGAGGGATATCGGAATCAATTAAATTAACATTAGTGAAGAATTAAGATGGATTTAATTTTGTGCACCTGACATCGACCTAGTTCTTTGGACCAAAACAATCGTGCAATCACATGATCCCATGAGAGCGCTTCAGGGAATTCCTTTTTTCCCGGAGCCGGAAGCACCCTCCTTGGACCAAACTATCATTTTCTAAGCCAGCAAACCGACACATTTCATCCCCTCTCTTTTTTGGGTCATTCTCGAACTCTCAATAGATTTTTATAATTTGATTTGTCTCGATCCTATTGCGATTTCTTTATTTCATGGCTGCCCTTGAGTCTAGCTCTGATCACACGTGAGGGCTGACGCAAATTCAAGGGATGACCTCATGAATGCTTCGTGGCCTTTGCCTAGTGACACGTGAGGGTTGATTGAACCTCGCCTGTGGTCAATTCTCACTTGTGATTGGTGAGGATTAGTAGGAAAAGAAAGAAAAGAAAAAAGAAAAATCATAATTTTTTTTTAAATTTGATAAAATTGTTAATGTCAGTGCCAACTTTTCCAAATAGGACAGTTAATGTCCACATTAGTGGTTTTCGATAAAATTGACCGAATGAACTCAATTAGTAAAATTGAAATGTTTATGATTAAATTGATAAAATTTATAATAAATTTCGGATTTTTTAGATAATTTCTCAACTTTCGGGCTTTAGAAAAATAATATGAATTTCCACAACGCACATTTGAACGTCCACAAATAATGATTTATCTTGGATCAGGTTTTATTTACAGGCTCGGTTTTTTTTTTTTTTTTTTTTTTCATTCCGCTTCCCACTATTTTCAGTTATTTTGGACCATTAGAGAGATACAAAGCCGGATTTAGCAACTAACGTTTGACCAAGAAAAACAAAAATTCTACTTTCCAATTATTTTAACTTTGGAATATTTAGATAGGCAAGAAAAGTATTGAGATTTGTATTCTATCTCAATCTGACTCAGTGTTCCGGCTGTCTTCATCGTTTTGCCCTTTAAACATCGACCGAAGACCTAGAAATTTGTTTGGTCCCGGAGATTGCGCTCGGAATGCCGCTGGAGTTCGGGCTCACCCAGTCTCTTCCCTTTCCTCCCTCCACATCTCCACCTCCCATGTTGCCACCCAATGGAACATCTTTCTCTCTGTTAAGAACCCTAGCAAGTTCATTGTCATCCAATGTTGACACCCATATTTTGACGATCCATTTATGTATTTATTACATAAAAATCAAGAATTGAACCCCTCTACCTCTAACCAAAGATAATATCAATTTGCATTTGCATATTGGAAGCATCTTCATAATTAGGCGGTATGAATTGCACTTTAACTAAACTGGTGCTCAATGGGTTTTATTAGTGTGGCTCTAAACTTAACGCCTTAATCTAGGTCTTCTCGTTAGAATATTAAATATAATATATTCGATAAATAAGAACTAAAATAAACTATTGATCAGTCACCTTAAGGCCTTAACATTTCAATTTTATCAATTTATTTATGAACCTTTTGATAATCTATCGATTTAGTCATGAACTTTTTAATGATCTACCAATTTAGTTTTTCAAGCTAATTTTAGTGAAAAATCGTTGATGTAAATGCAAACCGTCCAACATAGCACATCCACATGTCCAAAGTTGAAAAAACAAAAAAAGAGAAGAAAACAAAAGACAAAAAATCTGAGAAAATATTAAAATATTAACGTCAACTAGCGACCATGCCTCAACTATACCATATAGCACAATTGGCATTCATGTGAGTAATTTCCAATCAAAATTGATTGAATAAACTCATTTGACAAAATGGTGAAAATGTTTATGACTCTATTTATACAATTAAAAAGTTTAGAAATAAATTGGTAAAGCGTAATAGATTAGGGACTTTTTGAACAATTTTCTCTATCCATAAGTTATGCTCGAATTTTTTCCCACTATGCTGAGTCAAGGAGACTTATCATTGTGGCTTGTGACTCCATTGGCACTGATGTCTTGTCTGACATCTTATCTGTGCAACCAAGTGACGGTGAGACATGAGACAATGTAAAATCTTTCTTTCTTTCTTTAGACGCTAGAGCTGGAAAAATAGGTCATAAACCCATATTATGACCCATTTTTAGTTCAATGAGTCATATATGGATCAAATAAAAGTTAAATATGGGTCAGAAATGAGTTAAGTGAAAGTTAAATATGAGTCAGAAATGGGTCTGAGAAAGTAAAATATAAAAAGAAATGGGTCTAAATGGGTTACTAGGAAACCCACTTTAAAGTTAAACCCATGGCCTTTTTTAACTTTATAAAAATGTTTTTTTTTATTTATAAAAAATAAAAAATAAACGCTAGAGATGAGCTGTCGCTTGTCATGTAGCGTTGCTTCTGGCGCAAGGAGTAGCTACCAATTTCGTGAATTTCTCAAGATGGACAGCAAGTAATTCGTTAGGATTGATTCGCCACTTACTACTTCTCGATCTCAATGGCGTTCTTTAGTTTAAAAGGAAAAACACAAGGTATAGATATCTCATTCAATTCAAGAGTTCTTGCTGTTGGATTAGAAAAAAACATTAGATATCCTAGAGTATGATAGTATTGCCTCGTGTGCCGTATATATTCACATCCCCACATGTGGGCACAAAAAAAAGTGTTAGAAAAATCATAAATCTTTTGTATTTATGTTAATTTAATCGTAAACTATTTTATTGGTATCAATTTAGTTCTCAATCTTTTGATTTAATGCCAATTTATTTCTAAATCTTTTGATCTAGTGTCAATTCAATTCTTCTTATTAATTTTGGCTGGATATTGTTAACATGGACGTTGATCGACTGATGTGGCACGGTCAATGCTAATCTGGATAATTTTTAATAATATTTTAATATTTTCCAATATTTTTTTCGAAATTTTTTACTTTTTTTTTGTCCTTCTCCTCCTTCTTCAACTAGGCAGTCGTCGGACCTTAGCGATCAACTAGAGGTGAGAGTCGGTGAGGCCAACCTTGACCTCGCTGGGCAGCCTCTGATGAGGACTTGAGCCTCATCAAGGGCTAGGCAAGGATCAACTTTTGCTAGCCTAGTGCTAAGCCGCCCTCATTGGCCCTTGCCTCTAACCAGTCATTGAGGTCCAGTGATTAGCTGGAGGGAGAAGGATGAGAAGGAAAAGAAAAAGAAAATAAAAGAAAAAAAATACATATTAAAATATTATTAAAAGTTGTCAAAGTTAGTACTGACATTCATGATGGCAATATTTGGCTAAAATTAGCTAGAAAGATTGAATTGACACTAGATTAAAATGGTCAAAATTAAATTAGTCTTAAATCAAAAGGTTTAGAATTAAATTGGCATAAATACAAAAAAATTAGGAATTTTCTAACGCTTTTTCCTATAGGCACTCTTGTTTACTTTTTGCTAGAAATTCAATCACCTATTCATTTCTTCTTCCTAGCGGAGGAGATACGAATTAAACATCAGGAAAATTGCATTTTACCCCCTCAAGTTCTCGAAATTGTGATGTGTTTTGTATAGACTTGTCAATATATGCAACTTGCCCCTTGAATTTCAACAAATCGATTGCATTGAGTCCTTTGGCATCACTTCTGACCAAATTTTGTTAGGAATTCTAATTATGCAATAACACTGACTGGTTACGGAGGGCAAGTTCTTCATACAGGTGAGGCTGCGTCTATGTAAAAGAGTAGAACAGTCTGGAAATGCATTGTATGTGAGAGGATGTGATTAATGTTCTGGCGAGGGTTTAACCGGAATCAATGTCAATGTACGATGATATATAATCTTGAAATATATCTTTGAGCAGTATCTATATTTCTTACCCACTTATATAAAGCCTTTCCAAAATAGTTGCGTGCAGTCACGTGAGAGAAATATATAATTGGAAGTTGTCGCTATGGGGTACATTAAAACCAATTTTAAAAGGTCGGTATAAATTGTAAAAATCGAAGCTTTAGGTTGGCCCGGCCACAAAAAGTTCTGGTGCATTCCAAGCAAATACCTAGAAATACCCAGCAAAGGCAAGAATTTAATAATAAACTAGATTTTATATAAAATTAAACATTAAAAAAATGCGATTCTTTTGACGTTTGTTTCGACTCCCCACTATAAATTGATTTCTGGGTCCTCTCAAAACTTCCCACGAAAATACCTGGAGAAACAAAAACACTCAACACAAAAAATTACGAAATGAGGGCCGGCCGCCCCATCCCACCCCGTGCGGATGACGATCCGGCATCGCCATCTGCAGCACCACCGCGGTCTGACCGATACAAGCTGATCGTCAGCCGCTGTATGGCATTTGCCGGGCCCACTATTCTCGGCCTCCTCATGGTCATCGTCCTGACAATACCGGCCGGAACACCGCCAGAGCTCAGGCTCAGCTCGGGCTCTTCCCTTTCGTCCCTCAACATCTCCATCTCTCACAGTAAGTTCATCACTGTCGAGTACACTCACATGAAGCTCCTCTTGAGTTCTGAAGGCCAGATTGCTCTCTCTTGTCCCTTCCTCGTGTCCACCACCCTAACTCGGGGCCCCGGCTGCATGACCTCACTCCGAGCCGAGGTCCAGTCGACGCTGGTGATCATCATTGACTTGGGCGTGAACAGCCTGGTGAGTGCATTGAACGGTGGGGAGGTGGCCATCTATGTGGCAGCGAGAGCCGAGCGGAGGCTGCGCTTGGGTCCGTGGTGGGTGGCTGTGTTCGACCTGGACGTCTCGGGCTTGACCTTCACAGCTCCCACCGACGGCGAGGGCGGCGGCAGTGGCTATTGGATGATCCTCCGAGGCACCCTCAGCTGCTCACTCGACATCATCCCTCAACTCTGGTAAGAAAATTACCACTTCCTGCTTAGTGTCGTAATTATATTAATGTGGCAGTTGTTCGTTCACCAACGAAGTTGACGAACAAAACGAGAGAAATGAGAAGCTGTGGATGCTTAGTATAACCAACTTCTCATATCTGTCACCGCCTGATTGCGGTGGCGATGGCTGGTCGAGTCGTGAACGTCCACAGATTTCTCCAGCCTCGTTGGCCGGGCTGTCAAAGAAGAGAACGTGCTTGCTGCCGGGGATGGCCGGAGGGAGTATATGAGGGGAACATGGTTCGGCCCTTCTACTGTATTTACGTTATTAAACAATGTTTGATTCTCACGGGCGCTTGTCTTGTTCTTTCAGATTCTGGTGGAAACCGGGGCTTCTCTCTATGCATCTGGGCATCATACGCCGAGGGTTTTCTGTCTCACCTGCTGTTGTTGGTTTATGTATTTACTTCTTTTGATATTTTGCATTCTCTAAAATGCTTTGACTCTTCGATTTACTGTCGAATAAATAATTTGCACTTCACGTGTTTCTTCTATTCGATTTTTCTGCAAGCTTCCTCCGTTCAAACTTAATCCCGGATCAAGCATAGGCATCCGATCTTGAAGCTCATTTTAGCTTTCTTTGGTTGCGAAAGGCGGCCCAATTCCGTCCGATCTCTCAAGATGGACGGGAAGTGAATCTTTGGGATTCACTAGAAATTACCGTGTGATCTCGCAACTGGACAAAAAACAAACGGTAGCACTTCACTTACGGCGAAAACAATAACATTCCATTTCAGAAATCAATTTTTAGGGCAAGAAATAGATTTTTTAATTTTTAACTTTTATATGAATTTTTGAGCAAAAACACCTGTATGATAATTATTCAAAATTTCTATTTTCGAAAAAAAAATCATTTGATAACGACACAAAATTTCTCTCCCTAAAAATTACCATACCCTAACAAAAACTTCCTGTATAAATTACCATACCTAACAAAAACTTCCTGCAAAATTACTTATAAGGGTAAAAAAATGAAAAGAAAAAGAAGGAAAATTACTGGAGCATTCTAAACACATCGGCAGTCTAGGCCTGCAAAAACCCAAAAATGGATCTCACGGTAGATTGACGAGGATTGAACCACCGATTTGAACACCAGAAGAAGTGAAAAGAAAGGTCGAAAGAGGAATCTTTACGGATGCAGCGGATTCCAATGATGCCCGATGATTCGTTTGCGAAACTGTCGGTTCGTTTGTCTTGTTTTTGGCGCAGCTCGTGACGTCATCGCCGGTCATTTTTTCCGGCTCGGTGTGACGTCACTTGATCCGCGCCGTCCCATCATTTTCCCCAGCCTTCGCAGCCAGTATAGATTTTCATCTTTATTTTTAAAAAAAAAAGGAAAAAGAAAGATATGCAGTTGTTTTATGTTCTATGGAGATAAGTAATGATTAAGCCTCGGTTTATGAATGCTGGGTTCAGTTTTAAGGCTTCCGGTCAGGGTTCAACAATGAACTGCCCCGGTTTTCACGGGGTATTTTTGTAATTGTGATCGAGACAAGCCTTTTTGTTCCAAAATGAGTCAATGGTATTGTGTTAAGGGAGTTTTTTTTCTGATATTTGGTAAAACAAAATATTTTTTTGGTCATAAAAACAAAATATATTTAGCAGCAGACAATCTTAAAGAGTTTTGATTGCCGGTCAGATCGACGGGCTTAGGTCAATTTGGAGACGTCGAGATGCCGGTCGGCCATGTGCGTAGCAAAGGAGCAAAGCTAAGCATAGGAAGCTTTCTGTCACGGGGCTTCCCGTGTTAATTATGAATGATTGAGCATTCGAGGCGAGACAAAGCTTGTGCTACGACCTTTCAACATTATGAAATTTGTGAAAATTACTATTTATCAACTTAGGATACCACCGGTTGTCTTCTAATTATATATGCTAGGTATTTTTTTTGTATGTCCTCATTTTCTTTAATAAGAAATCACATTCCTTGTCTTCCATCCTGATAGTGTATACCATC
Organism: Eucalyptus brandiana; assembly: GCA_014182725.1. Lineage (NCBI taxonomy): Eukaryota > Viridiplantae > Streptophyta > Magnoliopsida > Myrtales > Myrtaceae > Eucalyptus > Eucalyptus brandiana. The sequence goes on from CM024677.1 coordinate 29,070,460, forward strand.
TTATATCATGTCGTGATATTTTTCGAGTGACTCGAAAAAGTTAATGTATATTTAACATTAAAAAGCTGTTTGCATGCTTTTTTATGCTAAATTTTTAACACATCCACGCAATATTCGAAAAGATTTTGTTAAAAACCGATTTGCCTCCTAGGTAATAGTCGGATCATATATGCCCTTTTGGCTCCATTGCCAGTTATATGTATATGAGGTAGAAAGAAAATAGAAGAAAACAGCGAGAGAAAATAGATAGAGTAATGAAGGAGATAGAAAGTCAATAGACATGCAGCCCGGCTGGTAAATAAATTGGGGGAGTCAGGGCGGAGAGTATTAGGTTCAAAGATCCATACCTATAAAGCACTAACACGCAGCACATAGAAAAAAGAAGTGAGGCTCAAAAAAAAAAAAAAGAATGGGAGAGAATGAAAATCCGAAACGGAAACCTCATCTGCACAAGTGACTATGATTTTTTTTTTCCTAGTTTGAGGAGCCGGTTCAAGCGACATTCCTATATAAAATTTGGTTTTGTCACTTCCTGGGTATATTTATTCATTTTCTTTTCTTGTTTCTTGCTGTTGAGTGTTCGAATTTGCTAGCTGAGCTTTTGGTAGACGCCCGAATCAATCAAAACCCTGTCGAAATTGTTTACGCTTCACAAGCATATCGCACGCTTTCCCATTAATTAAGAATTATAACCATCACTACTTCCGAAGTCCCGCGTCGACATCCAAGTTCGTACCAATTTTACGGTCAGAGACGACAAGGAAGTGGTGGCGTCTTCTGGGTAATTAAAGAATCATCCGCGAAGCGGGGACTCGACGCGTTCTACTTGGAGAAAGCCACGATATGGTCTTGTGAGATTAGTCCCATTCTTTGTTGGATATATTATTAAAATAGTCCAAAATAATATGTTCACATACAAGCCCAATAGGTAAAAGCATAGTTATTTGGGTCCATATGGGCCGAAACCCAATAACGTGCATAAAAAACTCTAGGGTTTCCTACCCTGGAGAGGTAACACTGTTGAAATTCGTTCCAAACTTGACGTCTCTTGGTGTAATACTTCAAGCAACTACTTCTTCTCTCTCAAACCTATTACCTCCAACAATCTTGAAGTATTAGGTTCGTGTGTCGGATTTGAGCGAGTAAAGTGTGTTCTTGAAGATTTCGTCAAGATGAACTCGCGGCTGTAATTTACTTTCGATTTCGACGGTGATATTGGCCGGAATCTAAGTTTGAAAATTCGGGTGACCGAAATCTTTGATTCAAAAACCCAAAAATTATAGTCAATTTAAGAGGGTGAAACCACTTGGGCTTTGATCTACTCGTCGCTACGAACGTTTTGAGTGGTCACTCGTGTCAATTGGAGGTCGGACGGAGAAGTTACGGCACCTGGAAGTTTCCATATGAATTTCTAGCGAATTTTGGGGACGAAATTTCTAGCGAATTTCGGGGAGCGAAATTTTTCAGCGAGTTTCAGCGACAAGGGCAGTCCATCTTAAGGTTTTTGAGCACTTCATATCCGTTTTTTGGGGTTTGTTTTGGCAAATTCCATCTCCACAAAGCGGTTTGATCAAGGTTAGGGGAGTTATTCAACTTTGTTGCTCTGAGGACTTCAAGGTGCACTCTTTCTAATACTTTGCTTTGATTAAAATGGCAAAGCGTAGTTCCTATGATATTATAAAGTTGCAATCTTTTGATGTTACTGAATTTCATGGCTGGAAATTACATATTCAATTTGGCATGAAAAAACGTGACATATTCTATATTGTATTGAGCGATTTTACATCTACCACTGAAGATGTGAATGAATATCAATGGAACAAAAATGAGGATTTTTGTAGAGATTACTTGTTGAACTCTCTAAATCCTAATTTGGCTATGACTTATAGTGAGTATAAGACGGCGAAAGAGATATGGGATCACTTGAACGCTCAGTTCCAAAAACAAGAGGAGTTATCTAAAACCCTCCTAGCGGAGAAATTCTTTGACTTTAAATTCACTATGAATTCAAACATTACCTCTCAGTTAGTTGAGTTTGAGAACATGAGGAACAAGCTGAAAGATGATAATTCTGATATGTCCGATAATCTCTTTGTTGGTCTTGTGTTGAGCAAACTGCCAACTGAATGGAGTTCTTTCAAGACTGAAATGCACAGATTGAAGGTACAGATGGGACTGGATGAATTAAAGAGGTATATTCACATTGATGATCAAAATATCACTAGGAAGAGTTTGGAACAAGTGGGACAACAAAAGTCAGTTGCCAACTTAGTTTCACACTCCAATAAACTTCAGAAAAAAGTCCAAGTCACCAAAAGGTGAATCCTCTTTACAGTTAGAGGCCAAAAAGACTATCTTCCAAAAGAAGAAGAAGGGCAAGTGCCATAACTGTGGAAAGTGGGGTCACTGGGTAGCAGAGTGTAAGTTGCCAAGGAAGCCAAATAACGACACACCACATAATAAGGCCAATATGCTAATTAGAGGATCTGAGCCTCAAGCTTTTATTGGAATGATGAAGAATGGAAATGCCAGCATCTCTTCTGAGTGGTGGTTGGACAGTGGCGCTACTTGTCATGCTACAAATGATAAGAATTTACTCACTGAGGTCACAGAAGTGAAAGACACTGTGGAAAATTGCAATGGTGGTGAGGCAAAGGTGACTCATGCTGGAACTGCAAATTTGGTACTTTCTTCAGGTAAATTACTAACTCTGAAACATGTTAGAGTAGTACCTTTACTTAAGAAGAATTTGATATCTATGAGTTTACTTGATAAAGTTGGTATGTCTTTTTCAACTATGAATGGTAGAGTAACTTTATCTGTTAACTCATATTATTTTGGTTGTGCATTCATGGTTAATGGTATGTATAGGTTGAGTTTAAATGCTGATAGCATAAACCATGTGAATTCTACTTTGATTGATCCAAAGTTGCTACACAATAGACTTGGACATGTGAATTACAGGAAAATGCAACATTTAGATAAAACTCATAACATTCCATTAGATACTTCTATTCGATTTGATAAGTGTGAAGTGTGTGCACAAGCTAAAATCACTAGAAAACCCTTTAAATTGATTTCTAAAAGCACACAACTTCTTGAGCTAATACATTCTGACATTTGTGATTTTAGAAATTACATTACTAAAGGTGGTCGGAAGTATCTAATAACATTCATAGACGATTTTTCTAGATATTGTCATGTCTATTTGTTGAAATCGAAAGATGAGGCTTTTAAAAAATTTAAGATTTTCAAGTCTAGTGTAGAAAATCAACTCAACTTGAAAATTAAGAGGTTTAGGAGTGATAAAGGATGAGAATATACTATGTCAAGGTTCAAGGAATTTTGTGCTTCAGAAGGTATAATACTTGAAACCACTGCTCCTTATTCACCCCAATCAAATGGTGTTGCAGAGCGTAAGAATAGAACGTTAACTGAAATGTTAAACTCTATGTTACTTACAGCTGGCATGCCTTCCTCCTACTGGGGAGAAGCAGTTCTAACTGCGCTAATCACATCTTGAACAAAGTTGCCGCACTCTAAGTTGTCCATGACACCTTATGAGATATGGCATAAGCGCCCTTGTAGATATGATACTCGTAAGACTTTGGACTGTATTGCTTATGTAAGTATACCAGATCCTAAAAAACCTAAGGTGGGATCTAGAACTATTACTTGTGTATATCTAGGTAGTGCAGAAGATAGCGCTGCTAATAGGTTTTTAGATCTATCAACTAACACAGTGATAGAATCTAGAGATGTAGTGTTATTTGAAAACAAGTTTATCAGAGATCAAGGCTTGAATGTTTCTGGATCTACAGATATGATTTCAGAATCTCCTGTAGAATCTGAAGCAGGCCCTTCTGACACTAATTCCACACAGTTGGCTATTGAACCGATTCCAGTTAGAGTATCTACAAGAGAGAGTTTTGGCGAAGACTTTGTTGCTTACCATCTTGAGAATGATCCATTCTCCTATCAGGAAGCAATGTGATCTAGGGAATCTCTACTGTGGGCAGAAGCCATAGATGATGAAATGAGCTCTCTACTGCAGAATCACACTTGGCAGCTAGTAAATTTGCCAAAAGGGGCTAAAGCTATAGGCTGTAAATGGGTGTTGAAGAAGAAACTGAATAATGATGGATCAATAGCCAGATACAAAGTACGCTTAGTAGCTAAAGGCTATAAACAACAGATTGGAATAGACTATTTTGATGTCTATTCACCTGTGTGTCATCTATCAACTATAAGAATTCTTTTTGCTTTGGCATCTATTGAACACTTTGTAGTGCATCAAATGGATATAAAAATAGCTTTCTTAAATGGGGATTTAAATGAGGAAATTTACATGGAACAACCGGAAGGATATGTTATGAAAGGTCTTGAGGACAAAGTTTGTAAATTAAATAAATCTTTATATGGTCTTAAACAAGCACCTAAGATGTGGCATCTTAAATTTGATGAAGTGGTAAAGAGTTATGGCTTTCAGTCTAGTTATTCAGATAAATGCCTTTACTATCGTTCTATGTCAAATAAGATAGTCATCATTTGCTTGTATGTTGATGACATGTTAATTCTTGGTTTCGATCATTCTGTAGTAAGTGACGTGAAAGCTACTTTAGCTAAAGAATTTGACATGAAAGATCTTGGTATTGCTAATACCATTCTTGGTATGAAAGTAAGCTTTGAACGGCAAGTCATCTCCCTTAGCCAGACTCATTATATTGAGCAGCTACTTTCTACTTGGGGATACGATAAGTGTAAACCGAGTGAGACACCATGTGATTATAATAATAGATTGAGTCCTAATGAAGGGACCAGCGTGGATCAGTTAAAGTACTCGAAACTGATTGGTAGTCTCATGTATGCTATGAGTTGCACTAGACCCGACATAGCCTTTACAGGTTGGTATCTTTGAGTCGTTTTACTAGTAATCCTAGTAAAGAGCATTGGGATGCCCTTAATAGGCTAATGAGATACCTTAAAGGTACTAAAGATTATGCTCTTTATTATTCTGGTTATCCTCCAATTGTGGATGGATATTCGATGCCTCATGGTGCTCGATATTGGAAATAGTAAGTCCACTAGTGGGTATGTATTCACTTTGGGTGGAGCTGCTATTACTTGGAAATCCAAACGACAGACTTGTATTGCATTGTCGTCTATGGAATCGGAACTTTTTGCTTTAGCCTCAGCCGGTGAAGAGGCAGAGTGGATAAAGAATCTGATTATGGATATTCCTTTGACTCGGCTAAAGATTAATTCTTTAAGCCTATTTTGTGATAATCGAGCAACTGTCCAAGTTGTCAAGAATACTCTCTTTAATTCAAAGAGAAGACATGTGAGACTGAGACATGCGTTGTTGAATTATCTGAGAGAACAAGGGGTTATCACCTTGATCGATGTGAGATTGAAGGATAACATAGCCGATACTCTCACCAAAGGTATGCCTAAAGATCGATTATTCAAAACAGTGGGAGAACTGGGGTTAAAGACTATATAGGCAAGTCTTAACTACCATTTACTTACTTGTGTTTTGAATTATCAAATCTTTCTTTATTGGCTACAATGATAAGCACAGGTTTATATGTTTCATCGATGTTCACGATTCTTGACTAATTGAAGAGGGTGAGTTGTCTCATTCCAAATTTGATGAAGATGACTTTAACCTAATTCAAATGTTCTATCTGGAAAAATTGTGTCATTCTAAACTTGATGATACAATTCAACTAGATTGGACTATCCTTTTTGGTTAAATGATCTCATTCCAAACTTGATGCTAGATTATTTGACTTTAAGGAATCGTAATTGTGACATTCCAAATTGAAACATAGAAATAATTGTTTACATAAGAAGCCTATTTGTCTTGTTCTTAATTGAAACTTGATATTACATGACTAGGTTATTGTAAGTGACTTGACTATTGGTCTTGTTCTTTGAAATTAAACAATAGTTATTCCTACAAATAAACTTAAGTTGATGGCTCTTTGTAAATCACATTGTTTAGGTCTTGTTCATAATTTATGAAACTGGCTTGATGCTTATGACATGATATTATGATGCTTTATGACATCAATATATGTTCTTCTCCGCCTGATGGAATGGTGCTAAGTTTTTATTCAATTGATTGAATTCATGATAATATGAAATTCATATTTCACATTCTACAGGGGATGGCAGAGATGGAGGAGAGCTTAATGAGTGGGATCCTGGTTTGATGAATGAATATATATCACTTAGAGCGTGTGGGGACTTGACAGTTTACCTGCTATTGTCTATTTTGATGAAATCCATTTACTTGAGACTTGCATTTTGCTATTTCTATTTTGTGGACATTATTATACTTGTTTCTTATATTTGTAAGGCCTTAGACTATTTTGACTGGCCTACTTATACTTGATTAATATGCATATATTGGTTGTGAACTAAATCTAAGAATTATTTTGGGATTTGGATTTTTAATCTCAGAACAGATTCATGATAAGAATGATTCACTTATTTAGTTTACACATGATGATTTAGTTTAATATTTTACTGCTGAAATACTCTTTGACTGATCCGAGTTGATTGTGTTGGACTGAATGTGGATGATTCATGTTTGTTTGAACATTACACTGACCAACTTATTGGATTGTGCTGTATGGTGAACATATGAGGAGATTGTTGGATATATTATTAATATAGTCCAAAATAATATGTTCACATACAAGCCTAATAGGTAAAAGCATGGTTATTTGGATCCATATGGGCCGAAGCCCAATAACGTGCATATAAAAACTCTAGGGTTTTCCTACGCTGGAGGTAACACTGTTGAGCGTTCCAAACTTGATATCTCTTGGTGTAATACTTCAAGCAACTACTTCTTCTCTCTCAAACCTATTACCTCCAACATTCTTCACATTAAAATATTACGTCGAACATGGTATATTCGTCCAATTATAACTATCAATGTATCATCGTGTGCTCACCTTAAATCTCGGATTCGGTCTCTCATTTTTTTTAATTCCATTTATGCGTGTATAAAATTCCCCTTGTATATGTCTCGAGTTTAAATACTCTTATTTTCTCAAATAAAAATTTGAAGTAGATAATAACTTAAAATGAATATATCAATTTCAAATAAGGGTTTGAAATAATTATAATAATTTCAAATAAGAACCTGACCTAATTGATTAATGATTGACTAAATATTTTGACGAATCAAGAGTACTTTTGTCAAAAGATAATTTTAATCTTTATTTTTTTTCTTTCTTTTCGACAAGCATCAGCAAGGGTTGAGACCCTTGCCTAGGCACTTGCTAACCGTGAGTGAGGCAAGGTCATCCCTTGCTTGCCGTTCATGAGGGTTGCCCTCACCTATGGCTGATGAGGGCGGCCTCCCCTAGGGCGAGGGTAGCCCTCGCTAGATCGGGTGAGAACGACCCTCATCTAGCCTCTTCGAGCATCGCTGGTGGCCAGCCATTGCTTGAGATTGGTCACCGATGAAGAAGAAAGAGAATACCAGGAAAAAAAATAGAAAAAGGAAAAAGAAACAAAGAAGAAGAAAGAGAGAAAGAAGAATTTCTGAAAAGGTAAAGGAAGAAAATGCTCTTGATTGATTGAAAGGTTAGATCCTTATTCGAAATAGACATAGGCATTTCAAATTCTTATTTGAAATAAAATTCACTTCAGTCTCTTATTTGAAATTTTTGGAAATTTAAATAATTCTGTTCAGAATCTTATCCAGATTCATGATTGTGGGATTCATGCGGAAAATGGACTTTTCTAAGGATCTGATTATCTATTTATATAGAAACTACTGTATCTTCCCTCAGACGAAGTGTTGCACTCGGGTTCTAGCCATGGAATTCTAACATAGAACCGCATCTTCAAGCCGCTCTGATCTCATGATTTGGATATAATCAAATGAACCTAACATCTGTGAATAAATCGACGATGACCAACGTCGGCTAGTCAGGCATTTATACGTGTTTTCACGCCTTTCAAAGCCAAAATTCTCCTCTTTTTTCTCTATTGCCATGCCAGAATTTATAAACTTTATTTGAATTTTCAAAAACTAAGAAAAAAAGTTATATCTGGTGTCGGTGCTTATTTATTTTGAAAGCTTTAAGTGTTTCGGAATGATCGAGTATTTAAAAGAACAAAATATAAACAAGCAAGCGGCCCGAGTTACCTATCTGATTTTCAATGAAACTTTATCACATGATCCCTTTGAACATTCTGTTGCACATGGTTTGAAGTCTTTGAGTAAGTCATATAATTTTTAGATCAAACCACCGCCCAAAGTGGTCTTGCTTGGCGCGTTTTATAAGCTAGAGTATATAAAATATCATGCGGAATTTTTCCCTTTTCGGTGAAGTCCATAAAAAAAATCGATTGATGGGCTTTTGTACATTTTTCAAATAATTTGCATATACAAAAAAAAAAATTAAAATGCAAGATTCATATTTGTTTATTATTACTGTCACTTTTTCCATTTATTTTTAATATGGAGAAAGGAAAGAAATATTGGCTTTTATTATTTTGCATAAATGCGGTATTTTTTCGACAAAAACAAAACCCAGTTTGGTATTTTTTTAATAAAAAAAATAGTTTGGCATTAAAAAAAAGGAAAATTGGTCAATTTTCAAATAGTTAGGGACTAGATGGACCATTAGATGAAAGTTCATGGACCAAATTGAGTAAATCGAAAACTCAAGGATAAAATTGAATATTAAATGAAAGTTTATGGATCAAATTAAGTAAATCGAAAGCTCAGAGATGATATTGAATATTAGATAAAAGTTTAGGAACAATTTGTAACATTTTCCCCTCGTCAATTTAAACGACAAGGCTCTAGTGTCTAGACCGGATCACTAGAATGATTCAAAGATCACCCCCCTTGATCTGCCGCTTCGGTCGCTTTGCTTGCCTCGCGCGGCGCAGGCATTTTCTGAGAATTTCTGCCACATGGTATAGGGTAATAGTATCTCCCCATTCATCTATATTTGCTGCCGTCGTCTGATTCGGAGAGAGAAAACATTCCAATTTCTTTTTTACTTCAAGGCTAAGGCAGAGCTCCGTGCTTTGGCCTAGACGGCCTATGCGATCGAGGCCCTACTGTTTTGTATTGCACGGGAGGCCCTAGGCCCTACCATTGCTAATCACAGAATATTCCACAAATCCGGGAACGGTCCTGTTTCACTTTTCCAAATCGCTGTATTGTTAAAGGAAATTCATTAATTTACTAAATAACGAAAATTTGGGTTAAAATAACCCTCGTTAAAAGCTTCTCAAGAGACTGCACATGTAAAGTCTCTAAACTTGTCAACAAAGTACCATTTAGTCCTAAAATTTTCAAAAAATATGATTAAACTTATCACAAAAATATAATTGAATCCTAAAACTTATAACGAAAGTATAATCAAATTCTAAAATCTGTCAAATTGGTAAGTTCTTTCGTTAATAACACATTTTGAAAATTTTAAAATTTGATTACACTTTCGTGATAATTTTTAATACTTGATTGTACTTTTTGAAAATTCTAGCACTCATGCTTTTGTGACAAGTATTAGGATTTAATTGTACCTTTTAAAAAAGTTTTAGAGTTCAATTGTATTTTTGTGATAAGTCCTAGAATTTTTAGTGCACTTATTTCTTCCTTTATTTACTAGATTTTTTTAATATATATTTTTTTGACCGGAAGTGTGTGTGTATATATCCAGAAGCTTTAGGTATGGCGACAGCAAGATTAAAATGTATCGTCTTGAAAATAAATTGAGAATCGCGAGAGAACTCTCAAGAGGGCACGTTAGTTTAATACCAATTAATGGCAATCTCTTTGGCATTCAAATTCGTTTTTGCTTCTTCTATACCTCCCAGGCGCCCTTCTGACGTCTCCTTCCTCGCATTTGCAAGTGCCTTCTCTTGAGTCCCGGGAGCTACCGTGTAATATCCCATGAAGACTTCAACGAACTGCAAAATCCCACCCAACCAGTGAATTTCAGATAGCATTTGACGTTGACACCGACGGCGAAACTTCCCCCTTCCCCCGGCGAAATTAGAAATACGAATATGTAGGCTCGTGTCCTCCCAAGACTTCACACAGAAATTCCAAATGCGAGCCCTCCTCCTCCACTCTATCATCGGCCACTGTATCGCATTTGCCGTGCCGACTGTTCTTGGCCTCCTCACGGTCATCTTCCTGGCGATACCTGCCGCAATGCCACCAGAGTTCGGGCTCGACCCTGGCTCTTCCCTTTCGTCCCTCAACATGTCCACCTCCCACGTCACTGCCCGCTCTCTCCGTCGGGAACCTTGATAAGCTGCTCATCACTGTCGAGTACACACACATGAAGCTCATCTTAAGTTTTGGTGAGTACACACACATGAAGCTCATCTTAAGTTTTGGTTAACTCATTCTATCTCATCCCTCTCTCATCTCCGCCTTCACTCAGGGCCCCGGCAACGTCTTGACAGTCCGAGCCAAGACCCTATCGACACTGGCGATCGTCAATTGGGCGTGAAGGGCCTAGTGAGCTCATTGAAGGGCAGGGAGGTGACCATCAACGTGGTGCCCATGTTCGACCCGTATGTCTTGTGCGCGCATGGCCGTGGCCTTCACAGCTCCGACCGGCAGCAAGGGTGGTGGCGACTGGATGATCCTCCCTGCGACACCCTGAGCTGCATGGCCGACATCATTCCTCGACTCTAGTATTGTGGAATGGTCGCAGAGAGAGAACCGCCGAGAGAGAACCTCCAGAAATAGATTAATAAATTAATAACATCCATATTAAGTCTAGTTTCTTCGCGAGAATCTAGAATATAATTGAACATGAGAAATAAACAAAAGAGCACACCGACTTTTAAAGTAGTTACTAATTAAAGCTAATATTTTTAAGATTTACATCTATCTTTTCGTATCAAATGTACCATGTCTATGTGATACAATTTTAAGACCTTGTACTCTATTAGAGGTCATTGGTTTTTGGATGAGTGGTTCCCATCTAGAACCGGGAATCGAGAACAAGCCCACTAATTTCTCGACACACTCGCGAATCGGATTGCACAGAAACTGCCCTCGAGTTTTTTGGTCATATCTTTGCCTCATCGCGTATTTTTCGTTATTTGTGTTTATAAGTACTTTGGTCAAATCTTTCACTTTTGTGAGAAGGATGGGTAATAAGGACAGTAATTAGGGCTTTTAGTTTTAGTTTTGTAATAATAATAAATGTTACGTATATTTGCATATATATATATATAAGGTCCGATCTAGGTGGGTGGGTCCACACCTGGAATTAGGAATTGCCTAGAACTAGCAGGTTTGGTTTGATTCTTTTGCTCGCCCCTATACTCTAACTAGACCCAACTCAATCCGGAGTTCAATTCTTAGCATTTCCCATTAAATAACGAAAAATAGCATAATGAAAAGAAAGACCAATGAAAAGCAAATCAAACATGAAAAAATTAGCAATATTATTGAGTAGTTTATGAATGGGATAAGTACACTATTAGTACCATAAGTTGTGTACGGCGCTCACTTTGGTGCCAAAAGTTTCTGTCAGATCACTTAAGTGCCAAAATTTTTTTAAAAACGATTATTTTAGTGCCAACTCCGATCTGGTTGGCCGGAAATCTGACGTGGCACTTTTTAATTAATTTTTTAAGTTGATGTGGCTTGCCGGAGAGTACAGTCAATACCTTAACACCAAAATGACGTCGTTTGGTCTCTCCCCCAATTCAAAACCCTAAATCTCCGGCTAGTCACCGTCCTCGACGGCCCCCGCGCTCGGTGGTTGCCGCTCCGACCCCGACCCCAACCCCAATGATGGCCACTCGGCGGCCGTGGCTCTGACCACGACCTCGACGATGGCCACTCGGTGGCCGCGGCTCCGACCCCGACCTCGACCCCAACGATGGCCACTCGGCGGCTGTGGCTCCTACCCCGACCCTGACCCCAACGATGGCCACTCGGTGGCCTAGTCGAAGGCCGTGATTTGGCTAGTGCTTGGGGAGGCCGCCGATGAGTGTGCTGCCATTGATGTCTCCCTCTCTATCTCCGATCTCCCTGACGAGTGCTTAGCCTGTGTCTTCCAGTACCTAGGCTCCAACGACCGGGGCTAGTACTCCCTCATGTGCCGTCGAGGGCGTTTGAACAGCGCCGAGCAATGGCAACCGAGCGAACGACGACGGTTGAGCGCCAACGGCCGAGCGAGCTAGGTCAGAAAAACCCTAATTTCAATCCCCAAATTATATATATATATAAAAATCCCCAAATGAGTTAACGGCGTCATTTTTGTGAGGCCATCCACGTATGATGGCAAAACGGCATCGTTTTCTTATGGAGAACCGAAAATGACGTCGTTTTAAAGCAACCGGAACTTTTTTTTTAAAATATACAAACCACATAATTAATCTAACCAGAATCTCTCATCGATGGCACCAAAGTAATTGTTTTTCTCCAATTTGGCACTTAAGTGATCCGATGGAAACTTTTGGCATCAAAGTGAGCACTGTACACAACTTATGACACCGATAGTGTACTTCCCCATTTATGAATAAAGCCACTACAACAAGGCTCCACTTATTCTCTCAATGCTAAAAATTTAAATTATATAGCAGAAAAGACAGTGACTGAATATGTATTATACACACACACACACACACACACACAATATGTTTATTTGCACGCACACACACACACACATAATATGTTTATTTTGGTAAGTACTAAGAGCCCTGAAAAAACTCCACACACACACACACACACACACACACACACACATATATATATATATATATATATAATATGTTTATTTTGGTAAGTACTAAGAGCCCTGGAAAAACTCGAAAATGAAGTCGACAGAACAACATTGGAGTGAGTCAAAAGGAGTTTTTCGTTTCGCCTCTGAAAAAGTTGATGGGAGAATAGTAACAATTCAAACAATATCGAATCAACGTAGCGGAATAAAATAATCTCACATCATGTGTAAACCTAATATGAATTGATGGTTTTAATTGGTGATGGGCTTAAGGCTCGTCCGCCCATGCTGGGCCCAGAAAGCCCGGCCCACGGGAATAAGGCCCGTGGATGGGGGAAGGTATAAAAGGGAGGAGAGAGAGAGAGATGGCACCTGTTGGCATAATGAACGTACGTACGTTCCTTTTCCCGCGCTCTCTCTCTCAAAAACAAAAAAGGAACAGTAAGCAAACGGCTACACTGTCTTCCCTTCAAGGCGCCATCGGATCGAACAGGGCCAGTTTTTCTTCCTCTTCTCCATTGGTGTCTAATATGTGGCTAACAAGGTACGCTCGAATCCGTGGTGTGCTTTACGATCGGTGATACGTGTTATTTCCTGGGCTTCGTCTTCCGCATTGATTTAGGGGTTCGATTTAGTGTCGAATCCGGTTTTCGGGGATCCGTTATTCCCTACATTGGTATCAGAGCCAGGTTCACGTTTTCCCGATCAATTTGATGTTTTTTGATTGAATTTTCGCAAAAAATTCTCGTCCGTACGGATCGGGGCGTGAAATCCCGACACCCGAGCACTGTACGTCTTTTTTTTTTGAGTTTCCGTAAGTCGGAATAAAAATCTGAAAGCATAGGAAGAAAGGCGACGTCGAGACGAGTCCGGCAACATGTCGCACATCGCCGTACGACGCCGCACGCGCCCCACACGCGGCCGTAGCCGCTGCGCGTGGGCGCGGCGCGACGCGCCAGAAGCGGCCGCCCAAATACCACAGGCGTGCGACACACGCGCCGGTGACGAACCGGCACGTGCGCGCCGGCGACGGGCGAAACGGCACGTGCCGGTCGGCGAACCAACGCGTGCTGACGTCACCCGATGACGTCATCGTGACGTCACCCAACGGTCGATAACCGTCGGGATGACGTCATTGATGACGCGCCGACGACGGCTGGCCGGCCGGTGACCGGCCGATGACGGTTGGCCGGCCGGTGACCGGCCGGCGACCCGACTCGACGGCGACTGACCCGACCCGATCAGCCTGGCGCATGCCGCGTACGTGCGGATGACGTCTGCGTGACATCATCACGCCCACGCTCGAGGCACGTGCCGGCTGACGTCTGCGTGACGTCAGCCAGCGCACGCGCGCGGCACGTTCGGTCGGTTCGTCCAACCGGCACGACCGGTCCCACCGGCCCGACTGGTCCTCCGACCCGCTCGCCCGTTGACCGACGACCGACCGTTGACTTTGACCGTTGACCCAAAAAAAAAAAGGGAATTTGTTTTCTTTTTCAGTCATGCCTATGTGGGTTATAAGTAATCCATTTTTAATTCTGCATTTGTTGAATGAATCATGGAAAATTATGTATTTTTCCTTATGTTTATTATGGATTATAAGTGATCCATTTTTAGTTCTGCATTTGTTGCAGGAACTATGATGCGTTATGCAAGGATACCTACAATCCCGAGAACGGACGAGGGAAATGCAAGACTTAAAAGGCTGATGTCAGAATTAGCTAATTATCGGTGGCATGATGGTGATTTAGTATCACATGTGGTCAGGGTCAATCAAATGATACAGGAAATCATCTAGAATGGTTATCTTATGCCGGATTTTGAGAAGGTACCGGCTTTGATGAACACTCTTCCACCTGAATGGCAAGCAGTGTTGGATCGGCTATGGGAGGTCAACGTGGTCCCGGGTTATAGGAAGCTAGTGGAAGCTTTTGTAAGAGAGTACTATAGGATTAAGTTAACCAAAACTTCAACCCTTAAAATGAGCGCCACATGGCGCCGAGTGAATGCGCCTTGGAGGCGACATGAAAGCTCTCCAAAAGTTTTTCCATGGTTGGCAAATGTGCCTTCAGTTTTCTCAGATGTTTTGACTGATAGATTAGAAGGGACATTCCCTATTTATTTCTTTGATTAATTATGTAATGTTTACTACCTGATTGTTGTTGATGTAACAACTGATATGTTAGTCGTATGATGTGAAAGCATTGTTATTTTATTGGATATTAGATTATATTTGCTTTCTGTTATTGCTGGTTGCTGTAGGTAATTAGCTGTGGGTATTAATAGAAGTTTTTGTAACTTCATAGAATTGATTTTGCATATGACAATCATATTAATGATAGTTTTTAAGTTAGGATTTTTGGAGGATGATTGGAAACATAGTGACCTTTTGATTCTGAAGCCTTACTTGAAATTATTTATTAATATGATGGGTCTATGCAAATAGGGATGCATAAATGATAGGCATTAATTATTCGTGCATGGATGTCTGATGTGTTCAGAATGATGGTTTCAGCAACTAAGAACGTAATTGCTGACATGAACGGCAACAATTGTGAAATATTGAATATGAAGATTCAATATGTGCTGGAAAAGCAAGAAGCACTAGAAGCTCTTGACCATGTTATGGAAGATCTTAAGGATGCCATGCGCCACCTTGAGCTAGTAGAGGACCGCCTAACGGCATTTGAGCCGAAACGGACATTTGCAATGCTGGTTCTAGCTCAGAAAGGGCTTTGTGCTCTAAGCGCAAACGTATTGATTCGTTCAATATGTGGGAATGCAAAGGATCAAGTCCTTATTGCAAGAAATCAATAGTTAACCAACACAAGAGAGGAAAACGTCCTCAAGTGAAGAAAATGTCAAGGGTGAGGTGTTACAATTGTGACAAGAAATGTCACTATGCTTGCAACTGTTGTGAGTCAAAAAAGTCAACACATCTTGTACATTTGAGAACTTTGCTTATGTGTCAAGTTCAATATTATTGGCTGAATCCAATCCTTTGTGGACTGTAGATTCAGGAGCGACAGACCATGTAGCAAAGGATAGAGGATCCTTCGTGGAATTCCGACGATACCAATTGGAACTAAGTGGATCTATATTGGAAATAACTCCAGAGCTGAAGTTAAAGGGATTGGCACCTGCCAATTGAACATGCATGGTGGACGCATCTTGATGTTCTATATTCTCTGGAGATTCGTCGAAATTTAGTGTTTGTCTTAGTGTTGGTTAAGCTTGGTTTTGGTATGAACTTCCATAATAAAGGTGTAGATTTGTGTTTAGATACAAACTACTATGGTTGTGGTCACTTACTGAATGGTTTTATTGTACTAAATATTGACTGTGATGATGTCAATATGTTATTCCCTTGTTTCACATCTTCTACCTTATATGATAATGATGTGAATATGGTGGCATGCTAGACTTGGTCATATGGGCCAACAACATATGAATAGACTAGCCAAAGAGGGCTTGTTGGGCAATATTGAAAAAGTCGATTTGTCCATAAGTGAGCATTGCCTAGTAGGGAAAATGACAAGGAAACCATTTGGAAAAGGTAAAAGAGCTGAATTTTCTCTGCATTTAATCCATTTGGGCGTCTGTGGTTCAATGAATGTGAGAGGAAGGTAAGGGGCTGTTTATTTCATCACTTTTTTTTATAGATGATTATACTCGAGTCGGATATGTCTATTTGATTTCTCATAAATCTAAAGCATAAGTTGTTTCAGAAGGTTTATGAACCTGGCAGAAAATCAATTAGACAAGAAAATAGAAGTATTTAGATCCGATCGAGGTCGAGAATATTTATCTGATGAGTTCAGAAAAGGAATATAAAGATAATTGTCTATTCCATATACTCCTCAACAAAATGGTGTTGTAGAGAGAAGAAACAGAACCCTACTGGAAATGGTTAGGTCCATAATGGCGCATGCTAACTTACCTATCACTTTTTGGAGTGATGTGTTACTGCCGCCTATATACTTAACTAGATGCCTTCCAAATCAGTTGCTTCCACTCCATATAAGTTATGGACAGGTAGAAAACCGGACTTAAGTTTTCTTAAGCCATGGGGTTGTGCTGCCTATATTCATGAGTCCTCTCACAAGTTTGGGAAATTGGGTCCCAAAGGAAATAAGAGTATTTTCATGAGATACTGCGAACACTCGAAAGGGTATGTGTTCATAGGTGAGCGGGAAAGTGGGAGTATAACTGAATTTGAATCACGGGATGTCACATCCTTAGTTGATGAATTTCCTAAGAAGGGCGAAATAAGGGAAGATTGTTCCCTATTTGAAACCTTGGATCAAGATAATGATGTCGTGGAGTTCGTCCAAGTGGGAGTAATATGAGATGTGATGAATTGAATTCAACTCATTCTCAATTGCAACCACCCGATGTGACAACATCATCATTACCTAATCCAAGTGGGAGCATGATGGGGAATGATGTGCTAAGTGTACAATCTCCCATACGGTGAACAAGTCGTCAAAGTATTCCCCGTCAATGTTTTGACATTGAAAGGGAAACTTTTATGGTTGCTCCACAAGATGAGGATGAGCCAAGAAATATTAATAAGACTCTAAATTGCCCTAATAAGGAAAAATGGATTCATGCAATGAAAGAGGAAATGGAGTCAGTGAAGTCAAACCATGTTTGGGAACTGGTTGATTTTCCAAAAGGACGCAAAGCTATTGGGAACAACTGGGTTCTCAAAATAAAGCGAAAGGCTGATGGCTCGATAGAAACGCATAAGGCTCGCCTTGTGGCGAAGGGGTATAATCAACAGGAAGAAATTGATTATGAAGATATATTTTTCTCCCGTAGTGAGATTTACCTCGATTCGCATTATTCGGCAATAATGGCAAGTATGGATCTTGAGTTACATCAAATGGATGTAAAGACTGCTTTCCTCAATGGAGAATTAGAGGAAGGAACATATATGGAACAACCTGCTGGTTTCATAGTGAAAGGCCAAGAAGAAAAGGTATGTCGACTTTGGGGGTCGATATATGGCCTTAAGCAGTTGTCAAGATAATGATATATACGTTTTCATAATGCCATAATGGCATATGACTTTACAATGATAAATGATGATCATTGTGTATATATCAAAATATCCAATGATCAATTTGTGATCATATCATTATATGTTGATGATATACTAATTGCCAGAAGTAATATGGAGTTTGTCAATACTTGTCAAAAGTTGGTTGTCTTCCAATTTTGAGATGAAGGACATGGGTGATGTTGCATATATTCTTGGAGTTAAGATTTCAAGATTGTAAACCCATAGACACTCCTATTGCAAAAGGTGAAGGATTGAGCCATAAACTGTGTCCAAGGACTCCACAAGAGAAGGAACAAATGAAACATGTTCCTTATGCTAGTGCTGTTAGAAGTTTGATGTACGTTATGATGTGTACAAGACCTGACATATATTTTGCAGTTGGAATGGTGAGTAGATACCAATCCAATCCAGGTCCAGCACAATGGAAAGCCGTTAAGAGAATACTGAGGTATCTAAAGGGGACTGCTGATTATACGCTGAGTTATTAAGGAAAAGATCTGCGACTCTAAGGCTATTTTGATGCTGTTTGGGGAGGAGATTTAGATAAAAGAAAATTTACCTCTAGGTTTGTTTTCTTACCGAATGATGGCACCATATGTTGGAGCTGTAAGAAACAAACATGCATAGCCTTGTCCACGATAGAAATTGAGTTCGTGGCATTATCAGCAGCAGTATAAGAATGTATTTGGCTTAAGAGATTTTTGGACCATTTAGGTGTTATTGGAAGTGCTGCAGATTTGTTATTAGTTAACTGTGATAGCCAAGCAGCGAAAGCGTACACCAAAGATCCAAAATATCATGGCAAGACCAAACATATAGATACCAAGTATAATTTAGTCAAAGATATGGTTGCACGAAAGGAAGTGAACTTATAGTACATATCTACGCATAGAATGGTAGCAGATCCTATGACAAAGCCAATACCTAGAGATGTGTTTTGTGGCCATATGAAATCTCTAGGATTGCGTAGAGGCTAATGTACTGAATATTGTAATTTCCCTAAATGTTCATAATTTGATGAATTTGTGTTTTCATCATTAATGCCTATGAATCTTTATTTGATCTTTATGCATCTTAATGCTCAGTGCATTATTTTAAGTTGAGAAGTATGTCGGACAGATATAAGATTAGCCCACTCACACGGGTAATCGCCTCGTTTCTTGTGTGATAAATAGAGATGAGACTGTTTTTAAGCTTATTATCTAGGTGATAATCGAGAGCTCAAGCTTAAAACATGTATGTCGCCTTAACTGAGTGTTAAGATGAGGACATAATACTTACTATGTCCAAAAGTAAAATACCCCACATATTTTACTTTATCTGTCTAAGATGCCAGATGTGAGTTCTGATGAATTTTGTGAATGAGTAGATATGTGAACTCAAGTTAGACATTGGGTATGTCTGAACTATCATCTGTACGGTATTGAAAGGTGTAGACATACGCTCCATGGGAAAGGAGTTAATACCGTAATACGTATTTCATACTACGTATGCATGAGACGACCAATAAGAGTGACAAAAGTTTGATCTCAACTTTTATGTCGTGTGAGACTCTTGAGGAAGAGAGTTCCTCAATTTTTTTGTCCCCTCATGACTCTTACTTATTCTCGAGATTTCTATTTAGTGTTTGCTATCTTAGGATGTTGCCAATGGTCATGAGTGATTCGATCTAATGGGGCATTTCTAGAAAAGCAAGCTGAACTGAAATTGAGAGTTTGAAGGAAAGAGGAAGATCAATTTTGGAGAATCACATTGTGGTTTTGTATTCACCGGTTAACCAATTATGACTGTCTTTGTGATAATTATAATTGTGAATACAATATATATATATATATATATCATTGTTTAAAAGAGATCAAGAGAGATATAAATGTGATCGATCGATCTAGGGTACTGCATACTAAATCTACTCAGGATGTAATGCCCATTATGAGCTGCTATATATTCCTAACAGATGTATGGCAACGAGCTCTCAAAGTATGCTGGTCGCACGGATTATTCACCGGTATGAATGTTAAAGAGAGGAAAAGAGGATTTTGTTCGGCCCACCATGTTAAGTGAGAGTCTATGATGGATTTTTTTTTCCCTAATGGGGTTGAATAGGGCCTGTCCGCCCATGTTGGTTTTGGACCACCATGTGCGAGTGGGAGATGATGGTTTTAATTGGTGATGGGCTTAAGGCTCATCCGCCCATGCTGGGCCTAGAAAACCCGGCCCACGGGAATAAGGCCCGTGGATGGGGGAAGGTATAAAAGGGAGGAGAGAGAGAGAGAGAGATGGCACCTGTTGGCATAATGAACGTACGTACGTTCCTTTTCCCGCGCTCTCTCTCTCAAAAACAAAAAAGGAACAGTAAGCAAACGGCTACACTGTCTTCCCTTCAAGGCGCCATCGGATCGAACAGGGCCAGTTTTTCTTCCTCTTCTCCATTGGTGTCTAATCTGTGGCTAACAAGGTACGCTCGAATCCGTGGTGTGCTTTACGATCGGTGATACGTGTTATTTCCTGGGCTTCGTCTTCCCCATTGATTTAGGGGTTCGATTTAGTGTCGAATCCGGTTTTCGGGGATTAGTTATTCCCAACATTGGTATCAGAGCATAAGATAACCATTCCAGATGATTTCCTGTATCATAGAAGCTTTTGTAAGAGAGCACTATAGGATTGAGTTAACCAAAACTTCAACCCTTAGATTGAGCGCCACATGGCGCCGAGAGAATGCGCCTTGGTGGCGACATGAATGCTCTCCAAAAGTTTTTCCATGGTTGACAAATGTGCCTTCAGTTTTCTCAGATGTTTTGACTGATAGATTAGAAGGGACATTCCCTATTTATTTCTTTGATTAATTATGTAATGTTTACTACCTGATTGTTGTTGATGTAACAACTGATATGTTAGTCGTATCATGTGAAAGCATTGTTATTTTATTAGATATTAGATTTTATTTGCTTTCTGTTATTGCTAGTTGCTGTGGGCAATTAGCTGTGGGTAGTTCATAGAAGCTTTTGTAGCTTCATAGAATTGATTTTGCATATGACAATCATATTAATGATAGTTTTAAGTTAAGATTTTTGGAGGATGATTGGAAACGTAGTGACCTTTTGATTCTGAAGCCTTACTTGAAATTATTTATTAATATGATGGGTCTATGCAAATAGGGATGCATAAATGATAGGCATTAATTAATTCATGCATGGATGTCTGATGTGTTCAGAACGATGTTTCAGCAACTAAGAACGTGATTGCTGATATGAATGGTAACAATTGTGAAATATTGAATATGAAGATTCAATATGTGCTGGAAAAGCAAGAAGCACTAGAAGCTCTTGACCATGTTATGGAAGATCTTAAGGATGCCATGCGCCACCTTGAGCTAGTAGAGGACCGTCTAACGCCATTTGAGCAGAAAATAGATATATGCAATGCTGGTCCTAGCTCAGAAAGGGCTTTGTGTTCTAAGCGCAAGCGTATTGATTCGTTCAATAGTGAGGTGTTACAATTGTGGCAAGAAGGGTCACTATGCTCGCAACTGTTGTGAGCCGAAAAAGGTAAACACCTCTTGTACATTTGAGAACTTTGCTTATGTGTCAAGTTCTGTATTATTGGCTGAATCCAATCATTTGTGGACTGTAGATTCAAGAGCGATAGACTATATAGCGAAGGATAGAGGATCCTTCGTGGAATTTCGACGAGTACCAACTGGAACTGAGTGGATCCATATGGGAAACAACTCCAGAGCTGAAGTTAAAGGGATTGGCACTTGCCGATTGAACATGAGTGGTGGACGCACCTTGATGTTCTATATGCTCCGGAGATTCGTCGAAATGTTGTGTCTGTTTTGGTGTTGGTTATGCTTGGTTTTAGTATGAACTTCCATAATAGAGGTGTAGATTTGTATTTGGATACAAACTACTATGGTTGTGATTGTTTTCTGGATGGTTTTATTATGCTAGATGTTGACTATGGTGATGTCAATATTTGGTATTCCCTTGTTTCACGTCTTCTACTTTATATGACAATGATGTGATTGTGTGGCATGCTAGACATGGTCATATGGGCCAACAACATATGAATAGACTAGCCAAAGAAGGCTTGTTGGGCAACATTGAAAAAGGTCGATTTGTCCATATGTGAGCATTGCCTAGTAGGGAAAACGACAAGGAAACCATTTAGAAAAAGATAAAAGAGCTGAATTTCCTCTGCATTTACTCCATTTGGACGTCTGTGGTTCAATGAATGTGAAAGGAAGGCAATGGGCTGTTTATTTCATCACTTTTTTTTTTATATAGATGATTATACTCGATTTAGATATGTCTATTTGATTTCTCATAAATCTGAAGCATAAGTTGTTTCGAAAAGGTTTGTGAACTTGATAGAAAATCAATTAGACAAGAAAATAAAAGCATTGAGATCCGATCGAGGTCGAGAATATTTATCTGATGAGTTCAGAAAATTATGTGATGAAAAGGGAATAGAAAAATAGTTGTCTATTCCATATACTCCTCAACAAAATGGTGTTGTAGAGAGAAGAAACAGAACCCTACTGGAAATGGTTAGGTCTATGATGGCGCATGCTAACTTACTTATCACTTTTTGGAGTGATGCGTTGTTAATTGCTGCCTATATACTTAACCTGGTGCCTTCCAAATCAGTTACTTTCACTCCATATGAGTTATGGACAGGTAGAAAACCGGACTTAAGTTTTCTTAAGCCATGGGGTTGTGCTGCCTATACACATGAGTCCTCTCACAAGTTTGGGAAATTAGGTCCCAGAGGAAAGAAGAGTATTTTTATAAGATACTCGAAACACTCGAAAGGATATGTGTTCATTGGTGAGTAGGAAAGTGGGAGTATAACTGAATTTGAATCACGGGATGTCACATCCTTAGTGGATGAATTTCCTAAGAAGGGCGAAATAAGGGAAGATTGTTCCCTATTTGAAACCTTGGATCAAGATAATGATGTCAGTAGAGTTCGTCCAAGTGGGAGTAATATGAGATGTGATGAATTGAATTCAACTCATTCTCAATTGCAACCACCTGATGTGACAACATCATCATTACCTAATCAAAGTGGGAGCATGATGGGGAATGATGTGCTAAGTGTACAATCTCCCATACAGTGAACAAGTCGCCAAAGTATTCCCCGTCAATGTTTTGACATTGAAAATGATACTTTTATGATTGCTCCACAAGATGAGGATGAGCCAAGAAATATTAATAAGACTCTAAATTGCCCTAATAAGGAAAAATGGATTCATGCAATGAAAGAGGAAATGGAGTCAGTGAAGTCAAACCATGTTTGGGAACTGGTTGATTTTCCAAAAGGACGCAGAGGTATTGGGAACAACTGGGTTCTCAAAATAAAGCGAAAGACTGATGGCTCGATAGAAAGGCATAAGGCTCGCCTTGTGGCGAAGGGATATAATCAACAGGAAGAAATTGATTATGAAGATACATTTTCTCTTGTAGTGAGATTTACCTCGATTCGCATTATTCTAGCAATAGTGTTTAGTATGGATCTTGAGTTACATCAAATGGATGTAAAGACTGCTTTCCTCAATGGAGAATTAGAGGAAGGAACATATATGGAACAACCTGCTGGTTTCATAGTGAAAGGCCAAGAAGAAAAGGTATGTCGACTTTGGAGGTCGATATATGGCCTTAAGCAGTCGTCAAGATAATGATATATACGTTTTCATAATGCCATAATGGCATATGATTTTACAATGATTGATTAGGATCATTATGTATATATCAAAAAGATCCATTGATCAATTTGTGATCATATCATTATATGTTGATGATATACTAATTGCCGGAAGCAATATGGAGTTTGTTAATACTGTCAAGAGATGGTTGTCTTCTAACTTTAAGATGAAGGATATGGGTGAGGCTGTTACGTTGTTGGCCCATATGACCATGTCTAGCATGCCACACAATCACATCATTGTCATATAAAGTAGAAGACGTGAAACAAGGGAATAACAAATATTGACATCACCATAGTCAACATCTAGCACAATAAAACCATCCAGAAAACAATCACAACCATAGTAGTTTGTATCCAAATACAAATCTACACCTCTATTATGGAAGTTCATACTAAAACCAAGCATAACCAACACCAAAACAGACACAACATCTCGACGAATCTCCGGAGCATATAGAACATCAAGGTGCGTCCACCACTCATGTTCAATCGGCAGGTGCCAATCCCTTTAACTTCAGCTCTGGAGTTGTTTCCCATATGGATCCACTCAGTTCCAGTTGGTACTCGTCGAAATTCCACGAAGGATCCTCTATCCTTCGCTATATAGTCTGTCGCTCTTGAATCTACAGTCCACAAAGGATTGGATTCAGCCAATAATACAGAACTTGACACATAAGCAAAGTTCTCAAATGTACAAGAGGTGTTTACCTTTTTCGGCTCACAACAGTTGCGAGCATAGTGACCATTCTTGCCACAATTGTAACACCTCACTCTTGACATTTTTTTCACTTGAGGACGTTTTCCTCTCTTGCGTTGGTCAACTCTTGATTTCTTGCAACAAGGACTTGATCCTTTGCATTCCCACATATTGAACGAATCAATACGCTTGCGCTTAGAACACAAAGCCCTTTCTGAGCTAGGACCAAAGATTGCATATATCTATTTTCTGCTCAAATGGCGTTAGACGGTCCTCTACTAGCTCAAGGTGGCGCATGGCATCCTTAAGATCTTCCATAACATGGTCAAGAGCTTCTAGTACTTCTTGCTTTTCCAGCACATATTGAATCTTCATATTCAATATTTCACAATTGTTACCGTTCATATCAGCAATCATGTTCTTAGTTGCTGAAACATCATTCTGAACACATCAGACATCCATGCACGAATTAATTAATGCCTATCATTTATGCATCCCTATTTGCATAGACCCATCATATTAATAAATAATTTCAAGTAAGGCTTCAGAATCAAAAGGTCACTACGTTTCCAATCATCCTCCAAAAATCCTAACTTAAAACTATCATTAATATGATTGTCATATGCAAAATCAATTCTATGAAGCTACAAAAGCTTCTAAAACTACCCATAGCTAATTACCCACAGCAACCAGCAATAACAGAAAGCAAATAAAATCTAATATCCAATAGAATAACAATGCATATTTATAGCCTCTGCCTTGTTTTGTTGTATTTTCGTGTGTTTTCCGTGTATTTTCGGCCATTTTATGAACATGAACAGTAACTCGATTTTTGAGGCCAAGAGAGAAACTCCCAAAATTCCGGGCAAATTCCGGCGACCCACCCTTCGAATTCGGACCCATACGGTCGCACCGCCATAAGGAACCTTAGCCATGTGTTTTTCGGGTATATCGGTGTTCGCCGGAGGCGAATCGGGCGGCGGAAGTCGTGGTGGTTGAGGATTTGCGTTTGTGGAGTTTTTCGTTTGATTTTGGGGCCAATTTTTGCTCATTTTCGCCGAATCTTGGATCCATGTGGTCGTGCCGGCTTGCTCTTCAAAACCCATTATTTATTTTTGTCTGAAATGGGCTGCCGGAGAAGAAACGGCCGGCGAAACCGCGGCGGAACGGTGAAAAAGGGCGAAGAAATGCTTCTGTTCGCGCGAGGAAGAAGGCGCGTGGATCCCACGCGCGCGCTGCGGTTGCAGGCATGTGGAATCACGCGCCACGCGCTCTCACGCGCGCGGCAACTGTTGCGCGCGTGAGATCCACGCGCGCGGCAGTTGCCAGGCGCGTGCGTTGCAATGTTGGGAATAACTGATCCCCGAAAACCGAATTCGACACTAAATCGAACCCCTAAATCAATGCGGAAGACGAAGCCTAGGAAATAACACGTATCACCGATCGTAAAGCACACCACGGATTCGAGCATACCTTGTTAGCCACAGATTAGACACCAATGGAGAAGAGGAAGAAAAATTGGCCCCGTTCGATCCGATGGCGCCTTGAAGGGAAGACAAAGGTGTAGCCGTTTGCTTACTCGTTCCTTTTTTGTTTTTGAGAGAGAGAGCGGGAAAAGGAACGTACGTACGTTCATTATGCCAACAGGTGCCATCTCTCTCTCTCTCTCTCCTCCCTTTTATACCTTCCCCCATCCATGGGCCTTATTCCCGTGGGCCGGGCGTTTTGGGCCCAGCATGAGCGGACGAGCCTTAAGCCCATCACCAATTAAAACCATCATCTCCCACTCGCACATGGTGGTCCAAAACCAACATGGGCGGACAGGCCCTATTCAACCCCATTAGAAAAAAAAAAATCCATCATCGACTCTCACTTAACATGGTAGGCCGAACAAAATCCTATTTTCCTCTCTTTAACTTTCATACCGGTGAATAATCCGTGCGACCAGCATACTTTGAGAGCTCGTTGCCATACATCTGTTAGGAATATATAGCAGCTCATAATGGGCATCACATCCTGAGTAGATTTAGTATGCAGTACCCTAGATCGATCGATCACATTTATATCTCTCTTGATCTCTTTTAAACAATGATATATATATTGTATTCACAATTATAATTATCACAAAGACAGTCATAATTGGTTAACCGGTTAATACAAAACCACAATGTGATTCTCCAAAATTGATCTTCCTCTTTCCTTCAAACTCTCAATTTCAGTTCAGCTTGCTTTTCTAGAAATGCGCCATTAGATCGAATCACTCATGACCATTGGTAACATCCTAAGATAGCAAACACTAAATAGAAATCTCGAGAATAAGTAAGAGTCATGAGGGGACAAAAAAATTGATGAACTCTCTTCCTCAAGAGTCTCACACGACATAAAAGTTGAGATCAAACTTTTGTCACTCTTATTGGTCGTCTCATGCATACGTAGTATGAAATACGTATTACGGTATTAACTCCTTTCCCATTGAGTGTATGTCTACACCTTTCAATACCGTACAGATGATAGTTCAGACATACCCAATGTCTAACTTGAGTTCACATATCTACTCATTCACAAAATTCATCAGAACTCACATCTGGCATCTTAGACAGATAAAGTAAAATATGTGGGGTATTTTACTTTTGGACATAGTAAGTATTATGTCCTCATCTTAACACTCAGTTAAGGCGACATACATGTTTTAAGCTTGAGCTCTCGATTATCACCTAGATAATAAGCTTAAAAACAGTCTCATCTCTATTTATCACACAAAGAAATGAGGCGATTACCCGTGTGAGTGAGCTAATCTTATATCTGTCCGACATACTTCTCAACTTAAAATAATGCACTGAGCATTAAGATGCATAAAGATCAAATAAAGATTCATAGGCATTAATGATGAAAACACAAATTCATCAAATTGTGAACATTTAGGGAAATTACAATATTCAGTACATTAGCCTCTACGCAATCCTAGAGATTTCATATGGCCACAAAACACATCTCTAGGTATTGGCTTTGTCATAGGATCTCGCTACCATTCTATGCGTAGATATGTACTATAAGTTCACTTCCTTTCGTGCAACCATATCTTTGACTAAATTATACTTGGTATCTATATGTTTGGTCTTGCCATGATATTTTGGATCTTTGGTGTATGCTTTTGCTGCTTAGCTATCACAGTTAACCAACAATAAATCTGCAGCACTTCCAATAACACCTAAACAATCCAAAAATCTCTAAAGCCAAACATCTTCTTATACTACTGCTGATAATGCAACGAACTCAATTTCTATCGTGGACAAGGCTATACATGTTTGTTTCTTACAGCTCCAACATATGGTGCCATCATTCGGTAAGAAAACAAACCTATAAGTAGATTTCCTTTCATTTAAATCTCCTCCCCAATCAGCATCAGGATAGCCTTAGAGTCGCAGATCCTTTCCTTAATAACTCAACGTATAATCAGCAGTCTCCTTTAGATACCTCAGTATTCTCTTAACGGCTTTCAATTGTGCTTGACCTGAATTGGATTGGTATCTTCTCACCATTCCAACTGCAAAACATATGCCAGGTCTTGTACACATCATAGTGTACATCAAGCTCCCAACAGCACTAGCATAAGGAACATGTTTCATTTGTTCCTTCTCTTGTAGAGTCCTTGGACACAATCTATGGCTCAATCCTTCACCTTTTGCAATAGGAGTGTCTATGGGTTTACAGTCTTGCATACGAAATCGTTCAAGAACCTTATTTATATAGGTTTCTTGCGAAAGAGACAACTATCTCTTCGAACGATCTCTTGAAATCTTAACTCCAAGAATGTATACAGCCTCACCCATATCCTTCATCTTAAAGTTAGAAGACAACCATCTCTTGACAGTATTAACAAACTCCATATTGCTTTTGGCAATTAGTATATCATCAACATATAATGATATGATCACAAATTGATCATTGGATATTTTGATATATACACAATAATCATCATCTATCATTGTAAAGTCATATGCCATTATGGCATTATGAAAACGTATATATCATTATCTTGACGACTGCTTAAGGCCATATATCGACCCCCAAAGTCGACATACCTTTTCTTCTTGGCCTTTCACTATGAAACCAGCAGGTTGTTCCATATATGTTCCTTCCTCTAATTCTCCATTGAGGAAAGCAGTCTTTACATCCATTTGATGTAACTCAAGATCCATACTTGCCATTATTGCCAGAATAATGCGAATCGAGGTAAATCTCACTACAGGAGAAAATATATCTTCATAATCAATTCCTTCCTGTTGATTATACCCCTTCGCCACAAGGCGAGCCTTATGCCTTTCTATTGAGCCATCAGCCTTTCGCTTTATTTTGAGAACCCAGTTGTTCCCAATAGCTCTGCGTCCTTTTGGAAAATCAACCAGTTTTCAAACATGGTTTGACTTCATTGACTCCATTTCCTCTTCCATTTCATTAATCCATTTTTCCTTACTAGGGCAATTCAGAGCCTCATTAATATTTCTTGGCTCATCCTCATCTTGCGGAGCAATCATAAAAGTTTCCATTTCAATGTCAAAACATTGACCGGGAATACTTTGGCGACTTGTTCACCGTATGAGAGATTGTACACTTAGCACATCATTCCCCATCATGCTCCCACTTGAATTAGGTAATGATGATGTTGTCACATCATCAGTGGTTGCAATTGAGAATGAGTTGAATTCAATTCATCACATCTCATATTACTCCCACTTGGGCGAACTCCACTGACATCATTATCTTGATCCAAGGTTTCAAATAGGGAACAATCTTCCCTTATTTCGCCCTTCTTAGGAAATTCATCCACTAAGGATGTGACATCCCGTGATTCAAATTCAGTTATACTCCCACTTTCCTACTCACCAATGAACACATACTCTTTCGAGTGTTCCGAGTATCTTATAAAAATACTCTTCTTTCCTCTGGGACCTAATTTCCCAAACTTGTGAGAGGACTCATGTGTATAGCCAGCACAACCCCATGGCTTAAGAAAACTTAAGTCCGGTTTTCTACCTGTCCATAACTCATATGGAGTGAAAGTAACTGATTTGGAAGGCACCCGGTTAAGTATATAGGCAGCAATTAACAACGCATCACTCCAAAAAGTGATAGGTAAGTTAGCATGCGCCATCATAGACCTAACCATTTCCAGTAGGGTTCTGTTTCTTCTCTCTACAACACCATTTTGTTGAGGAGTATATGGAATAGATAACTATTTTTCTATTCCCTTTTCATCACATAATTTTCTTCGAACTCATCGTAAATATTCTCGACCTCGATCGGATCTCAATGCTTTTATTTTCTTGTCTAATTGATTTTCTATCAAGTTCACAAACCTTTTCGAAACAACTTATGCTTCAGATTTATGAGAAATCAAATAGACGAGTGCGGGACACCGGAGTGCCATAACTTGGCACGCCGGGACACTTAAGTGCCATAACTTTAAAATGGTACACTTAAGTGCCATCATCGGAGTAAAATGGGACACTTAAGTGCCACTCCGGCGAAAATCCGGCCAAATGGCTGACGTGACGACTTTCCGGCGAGCTCGGTCCAAAACGGCGTCGTTTTGCACGCCGACGTGGCGGAGAAAATGCAAAACGACGCCGTTTCGCGTCTACGTGTAAATAATAGTATATAAATTAATTAAATTAGATTTAAAATATTCAAAAAATTTTAAAAAATAAGAAAAATTTAAAAATTTAAAAAATTAAGAAAAATTTTCAAAATTAAGAAAATTTTAAAAATTTTCAAAATTAAGAAAAATTTAAAAATTTAAAAAATTTAAAAAATTTTAAAAAATAAGAAAATTTAAAAAAATTAAGAAATTAAGAAAATTTTAAAAATTTTAAAAAGTTTTAAAAATTAAGAAAATTTTAAAATTTTTTAAAAATTAAGAAAATTTTAAATTTTTTTAAAAATTAAGAAAAATTTAAAAAAATTAAAATTATAAAAAAGGGGGGGGTGAGAGGCCAAACGGGCGGCTCCCTTGCCGCCGTCGCCGGCTCCCACACCGCCACCACCTTCGCCGACGCCGCCTCCCCCCTTTTTTTAATTTTTAAAAATTTTTAAAATTAAATTTTTAAAATTTTCTTATTTTATAATTTTTTTTTTTAATTTTTTAAAATTAAAATTTTTAAAATTTTTTAAAATTTTCTTATTTTTTAAAATTCTAAAATTTTTTAAAATTTAAATTTTTAAAATTTTCTTATTTTTTAAAATTTTTAAAATTTTTTAAAATTAAAATTTTTTAAATTTTTTAATTTTTTAAAATTAAAGTTTTTGAAATTTTTTAATTTTTTAAAATTAAAGTTTTTAAAATTTTCTTATTTTTTGAAATTTTTAAAATTTTTTAAAATTAAAATTTTTAAAATTTTCTTATTTTTTAAATTTTTTAAATTTTCTTTTAATTTTCTTTTTTAAAAAAATTTTTAAAATTTTTTAAAATTAAAACTTTTAATTTTTCTTTTAATTTTTTAAAAAATTTTTGCTGATTTGGAGCTCCGGCGAGCCACGTAGGCAAAAAAAATAATAATAAAATATTACCACGTAGGATTTCCGGAAGGGTCGCCGGAGGTGGCACTTAAGTGTCCCACTCGAAAAAAAAAGTGGCACTTAAGTGTACCGTTTTGAACTTATGGCACTTAAGTGTCCCGGCGTGCCAAGTTATGGCACTTGTGGTGGACTTCTGCCCAAATAGACATATCTGAATCGAGTATAATCATCTATATAAAAAAAAAAAAAGTGATGAAATAAATGTAAATTTCATCGCTTCCTCTCTCACATTCATTGAACCACGACGTCCAAATGGATTAAATGCGAGAGGAAATTCAGCTCTTTTATCTTTTCTATATGGTTTCCTTGTCGTTTTCCCTACTAGCAATGCTTCACATACGACAAATCGACCTTTTTCAATGTTGCCCAACAAGCCTTCTTTTTTGGCTAGTCTATTCATATGTTGTTGGCCCATATGACCATGTCTAGCATGCTACACAATCACATCATTGTCATATAAAGTAAAAGACGTGAAACAAGGGAATAACAAATATTGACATCACCATAGTCAACATCTAGCACAATAAAACCATCCAGAAAACAATCACAACCATAGTAGTTTGTATCCAAATACAAATCTACACCTCTATTATGGAAGTTCATACTAAAACCAAGCATAACCAACACCAAAACAGACACAACATTTCGACGAATCTCCGGAGCATATAGAACATCAAGGTGCGTCCACCACTCATGTTCAATCGGCAGGTGCCAATCCCTTTAACTTCAGCTCTGGAGTTGTTTCCCATATGGATCCACTCAGTTCCAGTTGGTACTCGTCGAAATTCCACGAAGGATCCTCTATCCTTCGCTATATAGTCTGTCGCTCTTGAATCTACAGTCCACAAAGGATTGGATTCAGCCAATAATACAGAACTTGACACATAAGCAAAGTTCTCAAATGATATTCTGATACCAATGTTGGGAATAACTGATCCCCGAAAACCGGATTCGACACTAAATCGAACCCCTAAATCAATGCGGAAGACAAAGCCTAGGAAATAACACGTATCACCGATCGTAAAGCACACCACGGATTCGAGCGTACCTTGTTAGCCACAGATTAGACACCAATGGAGAAGAGGAAGAAAAACTGGCCCTGTTCGATCCGATGACGCCTTGAAGGGAAGACAGTGTAGCCGTTTGCTTACTGTTCCTTTTTTTTTTTTTTTTTGAGAGAGAGAGCGCGGGAAAAGGAACGTACGTACGTTCATTATGCCAACAGGTGCCATCTCTCTCTCTCTCCTCCCTTTTATACCTTCCCCCATCCACGGGCCTTATTCCCGTGGGCCGGGCTTTCTGGGCCCAGCATGGGCGGACGAGCCTTAAGCCCATCACCAATTAAAACCATCATGAATCAATAAAGTAGAGTAAAATAAATACCAAGCATGCGAACACAAGATGATTTTTTTACGTTGAAAACCTTCTCGATGTGAGAATATAAAAAACCACGGGACTGGAGTCCACCCGAAATTCTTCACTATCAACAAAATTATGTGAACAATGTTTTTCTCTAGCAAATACTAGAAATACATAGCAGCAAATATCTCAAGAATATAATTCTTAGTAATAGACATGAATTTCACAAGAGATCAAGAATAAATCTAACCAAAAATGCAGGTTTTGATCAATTCACGAAAAACCTGATGTATGGAGCTTCAAACGAAAATCAAACTATTCAGATTCAAGAAAATTGTGCCACGAACATGTTGACAAAATCTCAGCTCAATCGGACCATGAATCTACCTCCGATGCCAACTTGATGTAAATCAGATATTGCCCCAACCCCCAGATTTTCTGCTTTTTTTTTTTTTTTTTCTCTTGTTACTACTTCCTTTTGTAGCTACCACTTTATATAGATAGTGAGAAATCATATTTCTCCATATAACTTATTATATGGGCTAAAGCTCTTTTTGGGCTTGCAAGTCATTGGGCTTCCTCTATATAAGAGTGAACTCAGCTAACAAAATTGGCTTACGTCCGGCCGCTGCAATTTGTAATTTAACAAGACAACATTACATTCGGACAAACACTTATCGTCCAGCGCCTGCAAAAACAATGGCCGCTCACGTGTGACGAGTTTTATATAAGTCCGACGGGTCCAGCGGCCAAGTAATCTTCTTTCGAGAAAGTGTTTTTGATTCGTGCACAGTAGCTCGGGCTTAAAAAACTTGAGGTCGTAGAGATCTACTGAAGAAAATACTCGTCTCTCGCCCTTGCTCTGGGGCTCGAGCCACGAGCCGCGAGGGTACACGTGCTTGCGAGCAAAAATGATAGAAAAGCACGGATTCGGCGATCTGAAAATACGCAGTCTCTCTTGCGAGCAAAAATGATAGAAAAACACGGATTCGGCGATCTGAGAATACGCAGTCTCTCTCTCTCTCTCTCTCTCTCACGTGTATTCAAGTGTCAATTGTGGAATATGTCCTTTATTAACACGTTTTGCACTCGATGAATTATAAAGAATAAACAAAATTCTCTTTGCGAGTATATTAGCTCGCCAGGGGCTGCTTGAGATCGCGCTATCTCCTCGAGGGTTTGCCTGACCTCGACAAGGGCCACCTAGGGTCACATGGCTCGCAGAGGTCGCCGGACCACAACAAGGGTCGCCTATGTCGCATCACCCGCCCTTGCCTAGGTTGCGCTGTGCAACCTCAACTTGGGGTCACGCGACAACTATTGGCAATCACCGATTGCACAACTCTCAACAGAGCTTCACCGGTGATCTATGTGGAGAAGATGAACAATTCTTACAAGAGCAAAATCGAAAAAAGAAAAAAATTGGTAAGGGTAGTTTTGGTAAAAAAAAATATTAATCCTAAAAAATGGCTTTTCGAAAATGCTAAAAGTCCAATTTTGCCAAGCCAGCCTTTGCCGAAAGGGATCACAAAAAAATTTGCTAAACAATCCAAATTTTCCCAAGACGCAAAACTTTTTGGGAAAACTGAATCAAACCCACTTAAAAGGCTTTGCAACTTTCCTTGGTTTGGTTTAATCATTGCATGATTTCCGTAAAGAACTATGAACGAATGATCATATAATGTAGCGCATTTTTGTTTCACGGGAAATGAATGAAGAAACATATTTTAAAAAAAATGATTGCTTATATCTCTTACAAAAAAGATGAACAAAATTCTTTTTTTATTTTTTTTGCGAAAATATTTAAACACAAATTGTGGTCAATAATTAAACTATTTTATTGATTAATTATGTCAATAAATACAAACGATCATTTTTTCAAATATGTTTTTATAATTATCTATTTTTCACAAAACAAATGAATCCATAATCTTGAAATGATTGCTAAAAGATTTTTTAAAACGGTCGGATCCTAATATATATCAATTGAATGGATCCACAAATATTTGTTGGAAAATTTGCTTTAAGCCGTTCGTGTGTCCAAACCAATATGACCCGTTTTGAAGGGGAGTTGCTGTTAGGTTTTTGTTTCGAAAATAACGAGCACGTGCATGGGTAAATTGAATCAAAATGATTCGTAGCTGAAGCAAAATAACCTCATACACGTATTTCCAAAACATTGCTCATGCACTTTAACAAAAGCATATAGAAATAAAAAGGAGGCTAATCACATTACCTTATACTATGCTCAAAAAGTTTGGTTATTACGTTCTTTTGATTCTAATCACGAACATTTGATCTCCTTGTAGTGTTGCTAAAGTATTTTGAGTTTGATATTCTTCAGTTCCAGCCCTACAAATGTCAGACATCTAGTTCAAACACATCACCAACTCACATCAAACGATAGAGAGAAACTTGAGAGAGTTCATCACAATAATTGTGCTAGGAATTGCTCTCGTGTATGATTATTTGATTAATCACTATCATCTCTATCATCTATTGACCCTCACTCAATCGCTTTTTATAACTATCATCTCTATCATCTATTGACCCTCACTCAATCGCTTCTTATAACCCGTCTCAAGTCTCATTTATTTCATTTAATTCGACTCATTAACTCTAAAACAATTTTAGAACATTATTCCGATTGTAACATAACTTGCTCTAGGCTTTAACTTGGACGTAAGTTCTAAAACCATTTTAGAGGATTAATTTGGATATTAATTCTGTAACTGTTATTTTTTTGGTCAAGTCGAGGTATTTGTTTAATAAGAACTAAAATGAGCTATTATGCACTCACATTAAGCCCTAACATGAAATTAATAAGACAATAAGTCTCGAATTTTATTCCTTATTTTATTTTTCCCATTTGGTGCATTGTAAATTTTACCTCCTAAAGATTCAAAAAAACAAAATGTTGCAAAAAAAAAATTACGGGAAAATCACCCAAAAAAGTCATAACTTTATTATAATTGTGCCAATTAAGTCATAATTTTTTTGGCTAATTTATTCATAAATATTTTGCATTTATACCAATTCAATCTATCTGACTAATTTTGCCCAACCTACTAATGTTTTTTTTTTTTTTTTTTTTTTTTTTTGGTGAAAGTAAGTGATCCCGACCTACTAGTGTTGAGATGAACAATTTTTAAAATTTATATTCTTTTCTTTTTTTCTCTTTTTTTCCTTCCTTCTTCCATTGGCTAGCAAAAAAAAAAAAAAAGAGAAAAAAAAAATTAATTAATTAAGAATTTTGAAAAAATAATATATTATTTAAAAAATTATCCATGTCAACGTCGTCGCCTAGACGGTTGGCACCGGCAGGGGTTCATGTCAATGTCAACCGGCCAAATTTTGTTAAATGAACAAAATTGATATAAATGTAAAATGTTTAGGACGAAATTGATAAAAAAAAAATTATGACTGAATTGATATAATTGCAATAGGTTTGGACTTGTCTTTGCGTATGCAAGCATTGCTTTTTATACTGACCGCTGCTCAAATTTCATTTTTCGTTCATGGCATTGGCTCTCTTTTTTTTTTGGGATCGTAATGGCATTGGCATTGATGTGGCTGAAGTTTGAGATTACACGTTTGAAGGCACTCGAAAATCGAAATTTCGAGAGGGCAGAATCAAAAAAACACAAGAGAAGGAGTAGAGATCGACAATATGTACTGGGATTATTTTCATTCACTCGAACGAGTCGATAAGAAAAAAAAATTGTCATGGTTCTACTCACGCGAAATGTTGACTTTAAATTATGGGCAAGTGCATGATCTAAGTTTCCATGAGAGGGGGTCATAGGAAGATAGATGAAACCATAAAACAGAGTCATCATCTTGATGCAGATGTGCTGCGGCGAATTTCTTCCCATTTCCATCAAAATTGAATCGGGAAAATCCCAGAAGCAAAGTCATCATCTTCAGCATACAAGCATCACTAGCCAAACATTGTCATTCCCTTCCGCCTTGGATAGGGAGGCGGGTGTTTCTTGGATGATTGGTACGAGATACAGTGCCAGCAAAACAACAAGGTTCCTCTACTGAATAAGATCGGATCACAAGTGCTCCAAATTTCACACATTGGGAGACATAATAATGAAATTTGAGGCCCCTATGCTATATCTAACTAATGAAATTAAAAGCTTCTACAAGAGAGTTAATAGCATTAAAAACTCAAATACATTTACCCAAATTGATTTTTCATCTTACAAAAATTTTCAAATTCATACTCGAGATATATCTACCCAAAATAAATTTTCATCTCATAGAAAATCTAAAATTTGGTATTTCAAATTATTTTCCCATGTATGAAAATTTAACCAGAAAAAAAAAAAATCCTAGATAACAACGCCGAGTAAGATATGCACATGCGGTTACCCTACTTATTATGTCCTTCCTGGCGGGGGAAGACAACTCATGGTCACGCTATACTTGGCGTCGAGCTATAGAATTTTTTACTCCAAACCGCGTCTTCAGGCCATTTTGATTTCGTGATTTTAAAATATTTGCATTAGTCAAACTCTGAATAAAATTACATTAATCGATATCTGTAAATGAGTTGATGATGACTGACATAAATAGATTTGACCCTTTTTTTTTAATCGAGATTTCGGTCTTACTTCATTTTTCTGAGTACCAATACATTGTAAAAGAAAATTATCAATTTGATAAATAATGGAAATTTGGGTAAAACAAGATTGAAAATTTAACAAGAGGCAGCGTCATTCTTCTAGTTTCTTGAGTGTTTTTTTTTTTTTTTTTTTTTGGCATTGAAAGGGGCTGAGTGTTGTTTTTCTTTTAATAAAAAGCAACCTTAGGTTTGGCGATAATAAATATTGAAACAAATGTGAAATCATTATATTAGGATTTATGTAGTTAGGATTTACTGTTCACTCCTGCCCTATATAAATGGGCTTGTAATATATATTTAACAACAAAAACTCCAAATGACAGCACCTCCCGCGTAAGATAATTTAAATACATTATCCCTTAATTTTAATACTTCAGGCATAGAGCACGATATTTAACCGCATCTTTAGGCCATCCTGACTTCTTGATTTGGATGTAATCACACGCCGAAATCTGTGACTAAATTGTCGATGACCAACAATGAGAGAGACTGAAAATGAGGTAGGCATTGATACGCTTGTTTTACGCCTTTTAGAAGCCAACATACTTTCTCTATCTCATTTTCATGCCAAAGTTTAAAACATTATTGGAATTTAAAGAGATGTGAGGAAAAATATTATATTCAATGTTGACAATTATATATTTGAAAAGTTTAAGTGTTTTGAAATTCAGAATGATCAAGAAATTAAAAAGAAGAAAAAAAGTGAAGAAGTAATAAGTCATCCAGTAGACCGAAACCTAGAATGCATCCCTTGAAATTAGGGGACCGTCGGTGTCCTTCGACGTAACTTCATCAGCCGCCGCTTGCCATGTTTGTTGCCTCGTTGCTTCGATGGCATGTCGTCGAATTGCATGCAGCCAATTAATTTCCACAGTTCCAGCCGGCCGATGGAAAATGCGCATCATACGTTCCTAAAATAATAGCAGTTGGCACCATCCCCTCGTTAGGTTCAAGTACTGTTAAAAAAATTGGTATCGCTTCACTTTTCCTAAAAAATTATGTACTGTTAAAAGAAAATATCGACTCAATAAATGATGAGAATTTTGTTTTAATTTAAACCTCGCTAAAACTTATCAAAACCTCCTCTTCACTTTTTTTTTTTTTTAAATTCTCTAGTGTTAGAGATATTTAGGATAATTTTTATTTTTGGTATCTTTCAAGATTATGCGAATATATCTCTTTGGCTGTGCTTATATTGACTGATATATTATCTTATTTAGTCCTTTCATAGAGCATTTAAATGGGCTCATGTAATATTTATTGTGATGTATCAGAATATATACAAATTCCTCAATTTATCTTTTCCGTATTCTTACATTTAATTAGTGTTTCTTTTTTCTTTTTGACAAAGTAACTTTAGGATTTGGCGATAATAAGTTTAAAACGTACAAGTTTTGCAACTTAATTAATAATCATAATCAAAAGGGCCACGTTACTTTATTGCCAATTCATGGTGATCTCTTCATTGTTCTCACGCTTGTATTATTCGTTTTGGAGTTTTCTCTCCCAATCGACCTTTACCATTAGAATTCCCTGCATTTACATGGTAAAGTTTTTCAGGTAATAGTCATGCTTGGGACGAACTAACTAACATAATTTTCTTTCCAAAATCTTAAGATAGCTTAACATGATTACATTATATTGATGCTAACCGCGTGTTCACGCCATTAAATTGGCCGGAGTCATCGCTGCCCCGTGGGGGAGTCAGAGGATAGATGAAAAGTATTGTAAAAAACCGATGACTGGCATCCTTATTAAGTTTTAATCGTTCGAGATAATCTAGAATTGAAAAAGAGAGAAGAAGAAAAGTACACCGACCTTAAAGTAGCTACTAACCAAAGCTCAAATCCTTACTAGGAGGATTAGGTGGGTTCCTCTCCCTCTCTGGTTTGCTCCATGTAACTTATGGAGCCGCAATTTATGCCAAACGAAATTTTTTATTGCCATATGGGGAAGTCGATCAAACGAAATTCGAGGTTTGTTGTGTTTCGTGGGACTTGCCGATCCACAAGACCCGGGACATGGTTAGACCAGATGGCGCACATGTGATGAGCTGTGAGCTGACGCTATTGTTCCGCAACTCCAACGCAATTTCTAACACTAGGGACCAATGTGCTTTAAGCATCGTGATCACGTGCTCTTCATTCTTAAAAGGGAAACAAATGTAATATCCAACGCTGGTGTGGACAATATAGTAGTGAATCCTACTGATATTAGGTCACCTAATTAGTGAGGGCAGCCCTCGCTAGCCTAGGCTTGAGTGTCCCTTGCCTGAGGTAGACAACCTCCGCCAGCCATTGACGAGACTCAGTGGTGGCCAGTGGATGGAAAAAGAAAAAGCAAAGAAAAAAAATTGAAAGAAGGAACAGAAGGAAAAAATAAATAATTAATGTGAAAAATATTAAAATATTATTAAAGAAATTATTCACATTAGCGTCGGTCATGCCACATAAGATGCTTGGCCTCAACGTCAGCGAATTTCGGCTAACTTGAAAAAGGAGTAAAAAAATATTTATGATTCAATTGACAAAATTCAAATATGTAAAACGAATCTATAAAAATAAATTGAGTTTAGGACTTTTCCCTTTTCTCTCTTTTTTTTTTTTTTTAAAAAAAAAAAATTCTCGCGCAAACACACAAATGAGATATACGGTTCCCATAATTAGGGGCACGTTGCGAGACCCAAAGCAGTGGTAAGTTGACGATGTGTATCCATCGATTAAAAAGAAAAAAAACATAAAAGGCCAAGCATTCCGCATAAATTCGTTCGTGCCTGTATTTTATTTCTTTGAAGTTTCCGTGTAAGTTCCAAAGGAGACAAAAAGGCAGTCCAGCCCAAGCGAGGATGCTAGCAACAACCTAGACTAGGGTATTATATCATATTGCGAGGAAACGCTCTTGAACACCGACACTTACATCTCTAAAAATATGTTCAAGCTAAAATTGAAAACGATATTTGCGAAAATCATCGATAGCAAACCCGCCCATGGCGCGGGTTATAATGCTATGATAATTCGTATACTCTACACCTTAATCATTAGATTGTACTTCGACATAGACACAATTGTCAGCAGGAGATTTAATTGCGTCTTGAAGCCATTTTGATTAAACGATATGGATATAATAACTTTAGCCGAGTTCTGTGAGTAAGTTGATAATAACTGAAATAGAGAGAGATAGAATTAGTCAGGCATTTATGTGCATGTCTACGCCTTCTAAAAGCCAAAAGACTCGTCTCTTTTTCATTTTCATGCCAGAATCGAGAATATCATTCAAATTTTTAAGAAACTATGAGAAAATCATATTTGGCATCAATATCTAATATATTTTAAAAAGTTAAAGTGTTTTGGAACGATAAAGTATTTAGAAGGACAAAAAAAATTAAAAATGTAAGTCATTCTAAACACATTAGCAGTCTAGTGTCCAAAAACCCAAAATGTGTCTAAGGGGAGCATCAACTAAATTAGAAAAAAAATTCTTAATAAGAATTTAAAGTATTCTTATTTTCTCAAATAAGAGATTGAAGTAGGCCTGTTTCATATAAGAACATTACGTGTCCTCATTTTCCTATTAAATTATATAGTCACGATGAAGTCAGGAGATCTGAACTCCCATTTGAGCACCTAGAAAGAAAAGACAAAACACTAAAAGAAGGTTAAAGGAAAATCAGTACACAGATCATAAATTAAACAACCCACTTACCGAGAGGCGACCGGTGCATGGTAAACTTCGCCTTGAGTTGCGGCTTGGGACGTGGTGTTGTTTCGTTCGTTTTGCTTGACTTCAGCGCCGCAAGCATCCCGTAAGGAATCGCCGCGGGTGTCACCACTACTTTTTTCTCGAGATCATGAAGAAAAGAAAGGCATAGGAGGACACAGATATGTCGACTAGTTCGAGAGTTATAGTGGTTGGATCGGGAAAAAAAGAACAGCATTATATATTCCTGGAGTATAATAGCATCACCTTGCCGTGACGTATACACTTTCACATCAGTTAAAATTATAGCTTGATAATTGATTTCAGTGGATAAAGTTAAGCAATGAAATGATACGGGAAACCCGAATTTTTCCTTTTCCTCTTTAGGTTGGAATACTATCGAGAATGGTCTCGCTTTACCTTTTCAAATAACAATACATTGTAAAAAAGAAAATGATCAACTTCATAAATAATAATTCGGGTTTATAAAAGAATTGTTAAAAATTTGAGGTTTGGCGACAATAAGATTAAAAAGTAGGAGCTTAATTAATTAATAATCATAAGAAAAAAAATTATCAAGAGGACATATTACACAATTGTCAACTCATTGCCATCTCTCTACTATTCAAAATCAAGCTATGCTTTCTAAAATAGCAGTATGATTAGAACAGGTGAAAAGGTCCCCCGCTTCAATCATGTTAATAATGAGAATATGGCCATTGTTAAAAACTTAAATTTTTGTGGTCCCTTCTCTTCGTTGTTTGGGTAAGACGAGAAAACCTAGGTTAAGTGGTCCATAATTTTTTGGGTTCGGCTCAAACAAAAAGAATTGCAAAATCCCCTACCGACGATTGTGCGGGCAACTAAGTAGAGAACATGCATTATTTGAATGCATGACCATGTGTTGTGATGTTAAAATAGTTGCTGGAGATCTTTTAAACTTGTTGAATCATTGTAGATTTGATAGGCGAATCATGTATATCACGATTAGATCAATTTGTAATTTCGAATCTGGCTCCACGGATAATCGTTAGAAAACTTACTTCAACCAGCTCGTGCGTCCCAAATCGAGTATATCCATTTTCAAGGGGAGTTTCGACGTTGTTTTTTGCCCTTATTCTTGACCGGCTTTGCTGAACTAGGCTTTGTTAGAGTTTCCCGTCTATTTCTTGTTGGTGTAATTCTCTTACAACTTCAATTGGACCTTAAGGAATTATCCTTTCGTTTTTGCTTTCTTTGACCTATATATAGTATCGCAATTGCGACATTCGTACCAGGATAATAAAATATGCATGGGCCATGTGAGGAAAACGGAAATGTATTATGAAAATGAATGATATAAGCAAATATAAAAAGAATTTAACAAATCACGACGAAATAGCTAGATGATATTAGCTAACGAGGGAGGACCTTCCCCACCAACGCTGCATCGTCCCCCTATAAATTGCTCCGGCCTCACGAAGTTTCACCAATACTTATCGGAAGCAAAACACTTGAGCACAAAAATTCCAAATGAGTGCCCTCGACAGCAGCCCACCCCGTGCCAATAACAATCAGGCATCACCGTCACCATGGCCGCCGCAGTCCGACCGATACAAGCTGATCATTGGCAACTGTATTGCATTTGCCATACCCACTTTTCTCGGCCTCTGCATGGTCATCTTCCTGGCAATACCTGCCTTAATGCCGCCAGAGTTTGGGCTCAACTCAGCCTCTTCCCTTTCTTCCATCAACATCTCCACTTCCCACGTCACCGTCAAATGGAACATTGCTCTCTCCGTCAAGAACCCCAGTAAGCTCATCCCCGTCAAGTACACTCACATGAAGCTCCTCTTGAGTTTCGGCCAACTCGCTCTCTCTCGTCCCTCCCTCATTCCCACCTTCATTCTGGGCCCCAGCAACGTGACCACAGTTCGAACCGAGGCTCTATTGACTCTGGCGATTACCAATGACTTGGGCGTGAAGGGCCTGGCGAGCACGTTGAAGGGTGGGGAGGTGACCATCGACGTGGTGGTG
Organism: Eucalyptus brandiana; assembly: GCA_014182725.1. NCBI lineage: Eukaryota > Viridiplantae > Streptophyta > Magnoliopsida > Myrtales > Myrtaceae > Eucalyptus > Eucalyptus brandiana. The sequence goes on from CM024677.1 coordinate 29,112,954, forward strand.
AAAGCCAAGCGGAGGTTGCACTTGGGTCCATGGTGGGTGGCCGTGTTCGATGTGTACTTCTCGTGCATGGATGTGACCTTCATGGCTCCGACTGACAGCAATGGCGGTGGTGATTGGATGATCCTCGCAGGCATCCTGCGCTGCACGGCCGACATCATCACTATACTCTGGTAAGAGCACTTGCAAGTTCTTGCTTAGTTTTGTACTACTATCATCGTGACAGTTTTTTTCTTCACCAATGAAGTTGATGAGCAAAATATAATAAATGAGAAGCTCTCAACGCTCATCTTGGAACCGTCTCCACCAGTGGTGATGACTGGTCGAGATGTCGGTATTTCCCTCAGTACTGGTCAAGAAAGATGTGGCCCCGGCTTGGCTTACAGCTCCGTGGCAGCGATGTTGTTCTTGACCATCCACATAATCATCCGGCCTCGTTGGGGGGGCCGTCAAAGAAGAGGGACACGGCCCCTGTGATGCGTGCTTGCGACCTAAAATGGCGCGAGGAAGTATAAGGTGAGGTGCTCCCGTCTCTCGATCGGGCCAACGTTCCATGAAGAGTAAAGAAGAGTTTCCGGGTCAGGCTGAGTCGGCCACGAACCGGACGAGTCGATGAGTGAGAATAATACAAGTGCAGACAGCGAGCTACGGTCCCGAAACAAATACTTTTTTTCTGAATAAATTATCGAGATGCGATGAGGGATAGCGTGTTTTCCACGCCGGTGGGTGCATGGAGTTGATGTCCCGAAATTGTGGGTGCTCACATCAGTCTAATTGCCCGCATCACGTGTTCATACATTGGGTTTTGAAAGGTTTTAATCAGGTTTGGCTAAGACATCGTGGGGGTATTTCGGGAACCTTTCGCTCGAGAATTTCTTATCTTTAAATGGTCGGAAAGAATATAGCGATTCATAGTGAGTGTTTCTGTAGTATTAAACGGTTAGCTTAGGTAATTTTTCTGCGGTACATCAATCATCTTGATTTGTTTATTTTATTAATATAAATGAGGTATAATTCTCACCGCTACGTTCATGGGTGTTGTATTTTTCAGATCGTGGAGACTCTGGCTTCTACAAATAGGCGCCGGCTGATGGTTTCTTTCCTAGCCTAGTTGGCAAATACTTAAGATATTTGAGGACTCTCGGCCTCATATGTTGTTGATTTATGTTATATTTTCCTTTGAAATTTTGTATTCCATGGATATTGGAATCTTCGAGTTACTGCTGAAGAGATAGTTTGCAGTTTACATATCTCTAATATTTGAGGTTTTGCAATTTTTTTTTTTAACTTGGTTTCCCCTCGTGCATCGGCATGCAATCCCCCAGTTTATACTACTGTTTTAGTTGCAAACGAGGCAATAGAGTCAGCCCCAAACAATTGACGGAGAAGTTAATCGCCTTGATTTGAATGCTTACAAATCTCGTGTTCAAATTATAACGTGTCCACTCAAAGTGTCTTGAAATTCATGCACATTATCGTGTAGCGAAACTTTGCCTGATTTATATTGACTTAACCTGTTATGTGCATTTGTGGAAATTAGTTGAGCGAAAATAAAGAAAAGTTTAATAAAGTGAAGATGCTTGATTAAGAAGACTGTCTGCTCCTTTGAAGCTAGACCCAGACCGAGTGTGGAGGTCGGTGCCTTTGTCTAAAGAGGCCAAAAATGGAGGCCGCTGGCTGACCCAATCCGTCGCAATGACCCTTCTCCGAGCACTACACTTATCTTGATTGTTCCACCGTTAACATCAGAATTTTATGAAGATGATGTCACATAATTCAGAATCTGCTAGATTAAAAGCTTGAATTGGGAGTAGTGATGAAGTAGAGTTATCAAGAAAATGATTGAGACAAATCAAATTATAAGAATTGATTTAGAGTGTGAGAAAACCTTAAAAGATAAGCGCAAAATGTATTAATTCGTTGCAGAATAATGATTTTTCTACTAAAGATGGTGCTTTTGGTAAATAATTAAAACATTAGTGTTTAAAAAACAAATTAAAAATCGGGCTTATGATACCCTCTCAGAGAAACCACACTACATAGTCCCAATATGAGTTGACAAATTATCACTATCAAATGGTTCACTTATCAAGATGTCCATGACGTGAAATGCTTATGCGGACCCTGTCACAATTTTCTGTTCCATGGTTAGTAAATACTCTATGCCAGTGAACGCCGACCATATATAGTTGCATTATATATTAGAGGGTAAAATTGTGTAAAAAGTTCTAAATTTATTATATGGCGGTCATCGATTTTAAACATTTTAGTTTTGTTATTTTAGTCATAAACAGTTGACAAATTATGAGTTGACAAATTATCACTATCAAATGGTTCACTTATCAAGATGTCCATGACGTGAAATGCTTATGCGGACCCTGTCACAATTTTTTGTTCCATGGTCAGTAAATACTCTATGCCAGTGAACGCCGACCATATATAGTTGCATTATATATTAGAGGGTAAAATTGTGTAAAAAGTTCTAAATTTATTATATGGCGGTCATCGATTTTAAACATTTTAGTTTTGTTATTTTAGTCATAAACAGTTGACAAATTATGAGTTGACAAATTATCACTATCAAATGGTTCACTTATCAAGATGTCCATGACGTGAAATGCTTATGCGGACCTTGTCACAATTTTCTGTTCCATGGTCAGTAAATACTCTATGCCAGTGAACGCCGACCATATATAGTTGCATTATATATTAGAGGGTAAAATTGTGTAAAAGTTCTAAATTTATTATATGGCGGTCATCGATTTTAAACATTTTAGTTTTGTTATTTTAGTCATAAACAGTTGACAAATTATGAGTTGACAAATTATCACTATCAAATGGTTCACTTATCAAGATGTCCATGACGTGAAATGCTTATGCGGACCCTGTCACAATTTTCTGTTCCATGGTTAGTAAATACTCTATGCCAGTGAACGCCGACCATATATAGTTGCATTATATATTAGAGGGTAAAATTGTGTAAAAAGTTCTAAATTTATTATATGGCGGTCATCGATTTTAAACATTTTAGTTTTGTTATTTTAGTCATAAACAGTTGACAAATTATGAGTTGACAAATTATCACTATCAAATGGTTCACTTATCAAGATGTCCATGATGTGAAATGCTTATGCGGACCCTGTCACAATTTTCTGTTCCATGGTCAGTAAATACTCTATGCCGTGAACGCCGACCATATATAGTTGCATTATATATTAGAGGGTAAAATTGTGTAAAAAGTTCTAAATTTATTATATGGCGGTCATCGATTTTAAACATTTTAGTTTTGTTATTTTAGTCATAAACAGTTGACAAATTATGAGTTGACAAATTATCACTATCAAATGGTTCACTTATCAAGATGTCCATGATGTGAAATGCTTATGCGGACCCTGTCACAATTTTCTGTTCCATGGTCAGTAAATACTCTATGCCAGTGAACGCCGACCATATATAGTTGCATTATATATTAGAGGGTAAAATTGTGTAAAAAGTTCTAAATTTATTATATGGCGGTCATCGATTTTAAACATTTTAGTTTTGTTATTTTAGTCATAAACGGTTTAACAATTTGCCAATTATAAATGTTAATGTGGACACTAATCATCCTACGTGGCATTGTCAACATTTCATGTAGATATTTTGCTCTTTTTTTCTCTTTTTTTCCTTTCCTTTCATTTTCTTCCTTTTCTTCCTCTTTTTCCTTTTTCTCCTTTTATTTTATTTTTCCTATTTCCCTTCACTGACCAAGACCACAAAGGTCATCGGCCACGATGCCTTCGCCTGCCCTCGCCCAGGTGAGCTCTCGCAAAGGCCATGAAAGGTCAAGCCCTTACTAGATTCGGTGAGGGCGGTTCTCGCCTAGGTGACTCTTTGCACCGGCCACCTCCGCAAATCATTGCTATTGCAACCTTTGTCAAGGAGAATCACCACGGAAAGATTAACAGATTTACTAAACTAGAACGAAAGTTTGTTTCACAAGATAATCACTCATGCTTTTAGGAGATTACTTCTATGCGTGTGTTTCACAAGGCCGGTTCCCCGGTCAGTCCTATTCACTGTGTGTGTTTCACGTAGCAATGTTATCTTCACATCCTTTAGGGCTAAATCCACATCCTTTATTAAAATATCTGAACAAATTAACTTTTAAATGATAATATTTGATTCAATATCTAAAAATCAAAATTACCACATCTCTCTCAAGATTGAGCTCATCATTGTCTCTCCTTGACATTCCTTGTTTGTGCTAAGTTTCCAATATAAATTAGTTAACTTTTCTCTGAAATTTAATTCTAAGTAAAGCTATGTTCCGAAGTTGAAAAACGTTTTTTGTTTTTTTGTTTTAGTGATCATGAATTTGCTAATTTGTTGAATATAATATTGTTGTTAATTTGAGTTGTTAGAAAGTTGCTCATTTCTTCTTTTATCTAGGTTTTAAGTGATTTTGTTGAAAGTTCAAATTTAATTATAACTCCCTGACATTCAAAATAATATATTATCAATAGAAAAATTGCTTCACAGGCAATGTTGATAACTTTTCTCGTGGTCGAACAATAACAAAAGTTCAGTCTAGAATTTTCTCTTTCTTTTTTAATCCTTCCGTCTTTTCTAGTCTTTATGTCTAAATATCAGGATAAACAAATGAATTAGAATCCTGAATTGAGTTTCTAGCTGAATACCTATATGTCTTTGCTATTTCGAAAGAAAAAAAAAATCGTTCTCTTCGAGCCAGGTTCCAAAAAGGATGAGAAAGGAAAATTTTGAATTAAATCGCACAAATTTACAATTGTGAACATAGATTTCTAATTCCACGACGCCACCTGTCGCCGCCATTGAGCAACCGCAGCAGAATCGCAAGGAAAGCGACGGAGCTCGTCCTCAACTACAAGTTTCGAGGTAAATCTTTGTCTGTATCTCCGCGTGCACTTCACGCGTAACGAAGTCAAGCTTTGTCTGCATCTCCACGTGCACTTCACCCGTTATTTAGTCAAGTCAATACCACTCGGACGAGCGCACGCTATGACGTCAGCCCTCTCGAGAAAAAGGACGTCATCCTTTCGAATCGACTTCTTGAGAGGAAAAAAAGGACAAGCTTCCAATAGGTTGGCGATGTTGTTAATCGTCAACTTTGCAGAAACATGGTCTTTTTATCTACAAAGTTTTCATGGAAATGTTTGTTTCCATAACGATATCCATCTAAGGTGGAAAATATTTTTCTTGCAAGAAAGAAAGAAAACATAAGATATAGATATATCAATTAATTCAAGAGTTTTAAATGTCAGATTTTGAAAACAAATATATTAGGTATGTTTAGTATTTTAAATCATCACCTTGTGTGACTTATGTAGTCACATTAGCCAAAATTATAACTCGAAGAAAAGTCGGGCAGATAACGTTTGGCAATGAAATGATGCTACTAAAAAAACCTAGTTTTTTTAGTAGAAGGTTTAAGTCTTATCTAGAATGATTTTGCTTCACCTTCTTAAATATTAATACAATATTAAATTTATTATCACTTTATAAATAATGAAAATCTATGTATGAATAACTCTCATAAAGAACATGTGAAATGACTGAATCATTCTTTTAGGGCGCATTTGGTAACGATTCTATTCCCTAAACCGATTCGACAAGAAATGATTATTTTTTATTTTGTTCTCGGGACCGATTCGAGTAAAAAACGTGTTTGTAATCGTCTAAAATTTTCGATTCGGAATAGAATTGCGTTTGATAACGTGTTTATTGATTCTATTCCAATTTTTTTTTTTAATTTTAAATAATTTTTTCTACTTTTTCTTTTTTTTTTTTTTTCCTTTTTTTCCTTTTTCTCCTATTTTTCTTCTTCTTCTTGTGGCCGGTCGCCGGACCGGCGATCGGCCGGACGAGGGCCGGCGACCTCACCAGAGCGTTGCCGGGCCTCGGCGAGGTTGGCCCTCATCGGTCAAGCCTCGCTGGCAGCTGGGCGAGGCTCGCCGGTGGACAAGCGGGCCTCGCCGGGCCGGGCGAGCCTCGCCTAGCCCGACCGGTGGCTAGGTGGGCCTCGTCCGGCCCGGCGAGGCTCGCCGGTGGCTGGGCGAGCCTCCGACGAGCTTGCTGGACCTCGCCTTGGCCAGGTGAGCCTCCGGCGAGCTCGCCAGACCAGCGGCCGGCGACCGACGGAGGCCGGCAGCCGGTGGTGGTGGGTGGCGGCGGACGGCGGTGGGTGGCGGTGGGCGACGGTTGCGGGATGGCGGAAGGAAAGAAGAAGAGTTTTATTGTGTTGATTCTTTTTTTGATTCTCGGACGTATAATCAACTTTTTTTTTATTCTCAAATCTTCTCCCAAACTGATTCTGGGAACAAAAATTTTACCAAATGCAATTCTCGTTCCAAACTGATTCTGGGAACAAAAAATCAAAATCAGTCACTATTTGGTACGTTGCCAAACAGGGCCTTATTCTCTAGAGTGATTTTTTTTTCTTGTTATTACATAAAGTAACTTTATGTCTAGGGATATTAAAATTGAAATGTATAGGTCTTGGGAACAAATTAAAAATTCATGAGGAAAATCTCACAAGGGTACATTTATTTATTGCCAATTCATGGCCATCTCTTCAATATTTAAATTCATTTTATTCCTTCTAACAATATAGTATCTTCAGGTCAGGTGACACCACTGGGGGTTCGCCCCAGTGGCCACCCTTCCAACATGGAAGGGGGAAGTGAGGGGTTCAAATCCCCACATTCTCGAGGAGGATGGGGGTAGGGACGCGTAAGTTTGAGAGTGGGTTGCGACTCCCACGCCCGCAAGAGCGGGGGCACAAGTCTGCAAGTGAGTGTAGAGTAGGAATAAAAAGTAGGACCGACAAAAAAAAAAAAAAAAAAGGTCAGGTGACAAGCGTAGTGGGTCCTACACATCATTCATTTTATTAAGGAAAATAATAGGGTGATAGTATCGTCAGTGTTGCTCTTTGGAGAGCAACGGTGCTCCCCCGAACATGGTGGGACCTACCAAGTGGGATTCTTTGAATTAAAAAACAATAAAATAAATAAAAAATCAAATAAAATTATTTTTTTAAAAAACATTATCAATATAAAATATCATTCAGTGTAAAAAGAATGGTCTAAACATATTTATTCTAAGACAAAATAAATGCAGAATTTCTATTAACAACATCTCTATTATAAAACTTTTTGGCTCTTACCGTTGTGAAAAAAAAAATATTAATCATTTAACAAAATAAATACAATTATCAAAATTAAAAGTTGTATACCTAATTTAAGTAACTTGAAGCATCATGGCAATCCAAATTAACTCTAGAATCAACATTATAGTCATCTTGTGACAACTAGTAATTAAATTTATCTAACAATTTACAATATATTAGACTTGTTTGATTAAAAGTATTTACCCCACCTTTCCACCACGCTAGCACACTTTTAAAACTTTTTCACTTGTTTGGTTTCCTTGAAAAATTAAAATTGAATAGTCTCACTTTCCCACTCCCATTAAGTGAGATTCCTCATATATAAAGAATGAGAAAACAATATAAGAAAGCATATAATTATATAGCAAATTGACTACTGAAATATAGATGATCGCAAGAAATAAAATATTAGCAAGGGAAAAAAATATCGTTAATGTCATTAGAAAGATTAATGGAATTTCTAAGACATCTGCTTTGCCTTTTTTATTGGTCAATATTTAGCAGAGTGCCGGATACCTAGAGTGCCAAAACTTGGTACGAAGAAATACTTAAGTGTAAAAAGTTAGGAAAGTAACACTTAAGTGCCAAAATCGGAGCAAAATTGATTACTTAAGTGCTAATGGCGAGAAAATCCAGCCAAAATACTGATGTGGTGATTTCATGGCGACGCAAGTGCAAAACGACGTCGTTTTGCAAGCTGATGTGGCTAGACAAGTGCAAAAACTACGTCGTTTTGCTGCTGACATCGGTAAACAATTAATTAAATTAAATTTAAAACTAAATTTAAAACTAAATTTATTTAATTTTTTTTTTGAAAGATGGAGATTTCAGGTGGTGAGGGTTGAGCCCTCGCCGCTGCCTCTCCGCCTCCTCTCCGCCTGCAATGGGGGCCTAGCGACCTCGGCCGATCCTCCCCCCACCGACTCCAGCCCTTCTTGACGACGGCATGGAGGCGGCAGCGAGGGCTCAACCCTTGGCCACATGCTTCCTCTCTTCTTCTTCTTAAAAAATTTTAAAATTTAGATTTTTAAAATTTAATTTTATTATTTTTATATTAAAATTCAAATTTGTGCCAAAACGACGTCGTTTTTGCATTTCTTTTGCAGAGTCAACTCTTCAGCAAAGCCATGTAGGTAAGCAAAAGTAATAAAAAAATTGCCACGTAAGATTTCCGGGGGTTTGCCGGAGGTAGTACTTAAGTGTCCTACTTTTCAAAAAAAGTAGTATTTAAATATCACTTTCTTAACTTTTGATACTTAAATGTCCCATCATGCCAAGTTTTGGTACTTGGGCTATACTTTCTCTGTATTTAACAAGAGACAGTTCAGGACCACTTGGTTTAAGAAATGTGATTTTGTGTGTCCTCATCATGTTCAAAATTGATTTCACTACTTGATTCTACTTTTGATATGACGTACATGCCGCAAAGTCGCAGTATCTATAGAATTAAGTGTATGCCTAATGTCCTGCTAAGTTTCGGAAGTGAATTTTACGGGTTGGGTTATGGTATTTAACAAGAGACATTTTCAAACCACTTGGTCTAAGAAAAGTGATTGTGTGTCTTCTCATCATGTTTAAAATGGTTTTAACAACTTGATTCTACTTTGCATATGACCTACATGCCTCAAAGTCGTACCGACTGAGTATCTATGGAAATAAGGGTATGCCTAATGTCCTACTAAGTTTTGGTTGTGAATTTGTTGTGGTGTTTAGCGGTAGACGTTTCAGGACCACTTGGTTTAAGATTTGTGATTATGTTTGTCCTCATTATGTTTAAAATGGATTTCACAGTTTGATTCTACTTTTGATATGACCTACATGCTGCAAAGTAGTACCGAGTACCTATAGAAATAAGTGTATGCCTATTGTCCAGCTAAGTTTTGGCCATGAATTTAACAGGTTGGGTTACCGTATTTAGCAGGATGCGTTTCAAGACCACTTCCAATCAACAGGGGAAAGGCAGTTATATTTATAAAAATTATTTAATTTACTTTAATTTATTCAATGTAATTTCTGGATTTTTCATATATCCAATGTAGTCCCTGAATCATATGGAAATCTTCAATGTTATCCATGAATTTGAATTAATGAAAGGACAACATTAAATATTTTTATATAGTTTGAGGGATAGAATTGAACATGAAGCAAAATTATAGAGACTATATTAAACAAATTAAAAGTTTAAGGACCACATTGCATATTAGGTTAAAGTTCAGATATTACAATGAATAAATTAAAAATTCATAAATCATATTGCATATTGAGCAAAAAATCAGAGATTATTTATTTTATTATCCCTTTTTTTACTTTATAATTCTTTTATTATATAAACGAAATTCATTCTTTAACTTTTTAATTTCCCTCAAAAGGCGGGCCCGTTGAAATTGCCAATGTGAATTTTTCACTAGTTAGATATTTGAGAGAGATCGAGAGAGAGAAGGCGACTGCTCCTCAGGCATGGATCACTCCGACCGCAAGAAGCTTCTTGGGGTAGACTTGTTGCAACACCGCCGCCCTTTTATCTTCAGGTAGAAAGAAAAAAACGTTACTTTATCCTTAGGCTATAGTATCATCGTCCGGTGCGATGTGAATATACTAGCCAATCAAGACGGTAACCTAATTCATTCTTTACCATTTTGAATTCCCTCAAAAGGCGGGCCTAGACGAGACGCCTGTGCAATTGCCACCTTGCCGGATTACTTCCCAGCAGATAGACAAATATCACTTCGGGATGAGATTTCCACACCAATGCTTTAATTTTCCTCTCCTTCTCTTTTTCTTTCTATACGGGAATCTTCCGTTCCAGGGCTCCGATTGCATTTGCCTATATAATGCCGTTTTCCTCCTTTATATTGCCGTGCCCGAAACAAATGACCACCATCCCACCCCATGCGATTCATAATTAAGAATTGCCATCGCCCGCGCCACCTCAGTCCCACTCGTACAAGATGATGATCATCAGCCACTGTATCGCGTTCGCTATGCCCTCGAATCTTGGCCTCCTCATGGTCATCTTCCTGGCAAAACCTGCCCTAATGCCCCCGGAGTTCAAGCTCAACTCGGGTTCTTCCCTTTCGTCCCTCAATATCTGCACCTCCCAGGTCACTGCCCAATGGAACATCGCTCTTTCCATCAAGAATCCCAGAAAGCTCCTTGCCGTTGATTACTCTCACATGAAGCTCCTCTTGAGTTTCGATGGCCATCTCACTCTCTCTCGTCCCTCCCTCGTTCTTTCCTACGCTGTTGTTGGTTCATGGTACACTTCTTTTGAAGACATCTGTTCTCTGTATATTTGAATCTTCGAGTTAACTACCGAAGAAGTAGTTTGCACTTTATGTGTCTTTTTAAAATAATGAGTTTGAAGGTTTTCTTTCTAACGATACGAGCACGAACAGACCCCTGTTACGTTGAAGCTACATGCTAATTACGTCACATTCTAGAGAACATTCGGCTCCATCTTCTAAATGCAATCCCCTACTCACTGATGGCCCATGCCAAGGCTTTCCATTTGAGGTCGTTTCCAGATGGTCATCAACCATGAGGTGTCTCGACTTGTTTTTCTCATTTTGCACCCTCCCGGAGACTTCCAAGCATAATCCGCTCTCAAGACTCTTGTTCGGCAATTTAGCCTTTTCCGGCTTCTTCATCGGGCCCGGATCTATAGATATTGATTGAATCCTAAGGGTTGGGTTGGGAAGTACAAGGTACTTTGGCCCGATCCATATGACAAGGCTATTTCGTTTAGAATACAAGTGATGTAACGTCGTATAATCGCCTTTTTCTTCTCGTCCCTGTGGCTTGCTAGGACAATTTAGGAAAGGCCTCTCGTCGATGTTGATGCTTGAACCCTACAAATAAGTAAAAACCAGAGAGTTGTCTCACTGTCGACGATGGGGTTCTTCAACCTGAACAGACCCTACGACGCCACTTCTCGCCATCATCGTCCGACAAGACCAATCGTATCAAGATCGCGAGGAAGGCGATGGAGCTCAACTACGACAGCAACACATGCGATGGATTCTAAGATAGGTGACTTGCAGACCAAACATTTGAAACCTAACCTATTAGAAATAGTTTGGGATTTTAAAATTAGCCAACCTCTTTTTCTTTATTTTTATTTCTCTTTTTCCTTTTGTGTTTTCTAGAAGTGTATGAGCCGAAAACTGAACTAACTCAAACTAGTCCCATCATATCGATCAAACATTTTTGCAATTGGGAAAGTGACACCAATAATCCATAAATTTCAACCCATTTGGAGTGTCACCTCTGAATTATTCCTAAATGTTCAATCTAGCCCCTAAAATTTTCATGAAAAAAAGAAAATAGTTTCACAATACACTTTTACCCGGATTTCAGAATATCATTTCATTTTGATCCATTTCCTAAATCAATAAAAAAACAAATATATTTTTATTTCCTTTTTTTGACCTTTTTGGTCTTTGCAAATATTAAGATAATTTCATTTAAGTATATTTTAGCTCATGATGTCCATAATAGTAAAAGAAAAACCTCATTTAAAGTTGTATATAATTGATATTTCTGCTATTATAATTTCTTAATTTACAGATTTAAAAAAATTAATTAAAAAGAACATGAAACACGGAATCTTAAAAATTTAATTAACATAAAAAAATCAGGAACAATATTTAGATCTACTATAAGTACTAGAAGTTCATTGAGAAACTAATATCGTCATTAGATATTTTTATGAAAACCTTTATTTATAAAATAAAAGGAATATGAATCCGATATAACTCTAAATGATATTACATTAGTTTTTTTTTTTTATAGAGATTAGGAGTTAAGAAAAATTAAATGTAACTACAGTAATATTTATAAAGGCATAAAAATAAAAATAAAATGATCAAAAGGAAAGAAATTTTTTTAGAAGGAAAGAATTTTTTTTTTACTTATATAGGAAATTGATTGATATGAAAGACATTATAAAATCTAGATAATACTATAATTATGAAAAACCGTGAATGATACCGAAAGGATGATCTGACTTTATTAGGGAAAGTTAAGGGACTAAATTACATAAATTGAACATTTAGGGATTAAATTGAACATTTTCAAGGAACATATTAGATGGATAAATAATAATAATCAAAGAAAGACACCGCAAATTAAGCCAATGTTTAAGAATTATTTGTGTCATTTTTCCTTCACAATTCATGATAAAGTGTGGAAATTGCTTACAATTGCGTATCCAATTGTAGGTTTGTTCAAATCAACAGTCTTGTAACTCAAAACGTTAATACACATGCACATAATTGAACAAATCAAGCGCTGATCGCCAGGATCCGAAACGCGATGATAGGTTCTACCTCGAATAGCGAACGGATCAATTTTTTTCACCTGCATTTCCAATCTCCGAAGCACCTATGCCCACAACAAAACGGAAATAACAGTTCAGAACTTGACGAACAACGGACACCAGAAGGGAAAAACAAAAGGCAAAGAACATGGAATGAATCACCCAATTTCTTGTCGGTGGAAGGGTCGCGAGAACCCACGACGTCAGCGGGACTGAGATCGAGAGCGAAAGATGGGATAGACGGGAAAGGAAAACTCCAAAGGCGATACGGAGAGTGAGGGTGATGAAAGACCGAGTATATGCACGTAGAGGCTAGATAGAGAGGCCAGACCTAAGCCCCTGGAGAGTAGTGGAGAGGAGAGTAGGGACAAGAGAGAGGCCAAATATGAGAAAACAAGAAATGAGAGTGAAAAATTCAAGAGTCTGAACTTAAAAAGTGTTGTGAGCACGCAGTAGAAGTCTAATATTTTCACCCTGGGAAAATTGCCTAGAGAAAGCCTAAGTCTAAGCCCGTCAATATATCCAGTTGAACTTACTTTCACTCAAAAACTTAAGTTAGTGAGTTAGTAGCCAATTATGATATATTAACTACTCTACACTATATCAATTATTCGATTTAAGATTTTCTAACACAACTCACCCACACATACATCCTTTTGAACTCTCGCCAATCAGTTCTATTAAGAATCGATTGTGAAGGTCGGTTTTCAATTTTTTATTTATTTCTTGGTTCAAAATTGAATTGATTCTTGCATGATTCGACATGCAATCAACCACATAAAGGGATTGAATTTGAACTGGCCCAACCCGATCCTATACGTATGACCCCATTTTAAAAAGAATGTTAGCTCGTTCACTTTTGCTTTAAACTTTGCTTGTACCAAAAAAATGCCCAATCATGGTTATTATGGGCAAGTAATAGACTTAATTGATATGAGTAGAGTTTTGTCGTTCATAAATAGAATTATTGACAACTTCAAAGAATCAACGAATGTAGAGTCAATAATCCCGAATGCAATAGTCAAAGAAGTAACTATCAATGTAGTGAAATAAAGCAATCATCAAAATAGTGGAGTTAAAGAAATTGTCAGAGTAATGTAGTCAATATAACTGTTGATGTAACTATTTAAAATTGTTTGTAACCTCTATTCGTAACCCCCCTTTGTAACCTTGGTTGATTACCGTTGATTGTAGGCTTTAAATAGCCATAATGTGCTCTTTGGTGGCCCCTTTCACACAAGCATTCCTACACTATAGTTATAGCTCCTAGAATCGCATTGTCAATTAAATTCCATCATGTTTCTTAGTTATAGTTTTCAAATTCGGGTTACCGATTAAATTTTGGGATTGCATCTTTACCTTTTCAGCATTTGTTGTTGATTAAATTTTGGCATAGTTTGTATATGTTTGATTTCATTTGAAGTGATTACGTTCCTAGGCTTTGTTGTCAATTAAATTTCAACACAGTTTATGTATGTCTAGTTTCGTTTGAAATGAAGTTACTAATTCTCTTATCTACTTGTGATATTTTCTCTCTGAAATCATCACAGAACCTCTCTCCTTTAATTAAATTGAGAGGAACAACTTTCGATAAAAACATCTTGTCGTGGAGTCGAATACCTACAAAACAAAACCTTTGACTGTATTTCCACATGTATTCCACTCGCAATTTTATAAGTCACAATTATTCGGACAAACGCAATCCTCAAACCAAAAAGAGCTTGAGCCCCTGAATTCGACTACTCGAAGGAAACTACCAAGAACCTTCCTATAAAGTTGAGCAAATTATATATTTCCCACCATGTGATCACCACCACCACCTTGGAATGATTGGTTTTTCAAGTGTGACCACATCTTGACAAGTTTAGACGTGTTTCGCAGCACGAGTCACTTCATTTCGGTTGCTTACTTTTTCCCAACCCTTTGAGTTGTTTTAGAGTTGTGATATAAACTTGTACAAAACAACCAACATAAAATCCCAACTAGAAGGAAAAAAATTCTACCTGTTGATTATTTAACTTTCAAATCTCTCAAGCATTTGATATTATTATTTTTCTCCTTTGGAAGTGTTCACTTAATCTGTAACCGGTCATTGGGCTTAAAAATTGAAGTCACGAGATCTGCTGAAGAAATAGTTTGTTCTCTACATGTGTTTTTGATGCAGGAACTCAAAAGATAAGCAGTGAAGAATTTGAAAAAAAAAAAAAATCAACAAAATCCTAAAATAAATGTTATAGTAATTAATTATTAAACCACTTTTTTTTTAATAGCTTAAGCTTTTGAAACAATCAACAGTGGTCACACAAAACCTCATATCAAGAGGTCCTAATTTCAAATATTTCTAGGCCTCTATTTGCCTCCCCAATTATATATTTTCTCGCTTTATGCTTAAGTCAAAATCCAGCCTACGCATGAAGGGGAGTATTAGCGTAATTAAATATTAAAAATGCTTTCATCTAATAGTTTAAGATTTTATAACAATTGGCACTAGTCATACAAAATCTCACAATAAACATGGAAAAAGATTGACATTTAAATAGGAAAATGCCTCCAAACACACTTATAGGATGAATTTTGAGGCCCAAGACGACTGCAAATGGTGAACACAACTTTTAAACGAAATAGTGCTGGAAATGAGCTCTTCGGATTTATATTATGAGCCCCGTAACTCTTTCAAGTTAAAAAAAAATTATGGCCTTTTTCTCGTGCCCTGCTTGAAATTGCTGTTTAGGTCATCGGCCGTTGCCTCCGCGTCAATTCCGTCCGCTCGGTCAAAACTCGTCCTCTAGTTATTTTAATGACCCAGGTACAACGGCTCGCCATCTGAATAACACAAAAATCAAGAGTGGAGGAGACACTCATTGAACCTGGAAGATGGACCACACAAGAATAATAGTCAATTTGCCTTTTTAATCTTGTATAGCCCGTATTCTTCGGTTGCCACCTGCCATACATGAAGTTGGTCGTTCACGTGCGGCAAGATTTAAAAGTCAGATTGTTCTTTTGTTGCTTTCTCTTTTCCTTGACGTTTCCTTGTATTTCAATATAGGACAAACCAAGTGACTTTGACTCTGATAAGAGGAATAACATTCTAGCAAAGGTTGTTAGGTATGTGTAGATATGTTTGAGATTTATGAATTCCCCTCACCTTGGTATGCCAACGATAAGGGATCGATCTTGTCTTCTTTCGAAAGAGTTCATTAGGTTTGTACACAGTAATAGCAACTCACTAGAGAACATGCATTCATTGTTTTGATAATGACCTTATGATGCAAGGTTGAAATGGTCACTAATGAGTTTCTAAAGTGGTTGGATCACCATACGATCGACAAGCACCTAATTATATCAATCCATGACTTCTGACGGTGGAATTGATCTACAGATACTTGTAGGAAAATTTACTCGAAGCAATTCGTGTGCCTCAAATCGATTTTGCCTGTTTTGAAGGGGAGTTTGGAAGATGTTTTTGCCCTTATTCTTAAACCGCTTTGCGAAACTAAGCGTGCAAATGTTTCCTGTCTATTTCTTGCTGGCGTTATTCTTTTTCTAACTTTGAGTAGACCTTAAACATTTACCCGTTTGTTTTAATTTTGTGTGACCTAATACATAGTATCGCAATTTTCAATATTTTCACTGTACTATAAAAATATATCATAAAAAAAACATACAAGTAAACAAATACTTTTTATATCTTTGTTATTTTAATTAAGAACCCATCATTTAATACCGTGACTCACCTGCTCCGAATCTGACTTTATTGGCTCAATCTTCACTTTTTAATCGCTGAAATTATTAATAGCGTTTAGCTTTTAGTTGCTGATATTATAGATCGCACAATAGCTTATTTTTACGTTCCCCGCACGCATACATTTCGCTAAAAGCACAAAGACCTTTAGCATAGTTTATAACTAGATAGGAAACAGCAAGAACAGTTTCTTAAAAGATCACCTAGCAAACATCCACCAACGCCTCCCGACCTCTCTCTCTCTCTCTCTCTCTGTCCCCCTCTATATGGACAACCTCTTCTCTGCAATCCATCCACCTCTTCCTCATTGTCTCCATCTACTTGTCCGCTTACTAAACGAAGGTTTCTTTAAAGCTGTGCAGATGCAGGGAATCCCAACGATGGCGCATAGCATTACCCTCAATTTAATAGTGAGTATGGTTGGTAATGGAAGTTCTTTTGTTAAAGAACTCAATAAAGATTTGGGTGGAAGAAGAGTCCTCGATCAAATCGGAGAGAATCATGGCTAGCCAAGAGGGAAGCTTCCCTCCACGTGTGTGATGATGCCCACTTGCTACTAGTACGTGGTTAGTAGATATGCACGGCAGTTATACATAAGTTATGTAACATAACTGCTTCTTGAAAATAGATAAAACAATTGAATATTAAATCAAGTATTCATTTGAAAGTACTAAAAAAAGTCCTAAATATATTGCATTGTTATCAATTCAGTTCTCAATCTTCAAATTAAACCAAAAACATTTTGTATCTGTGCTAATTGAGTTCATTTGGCCAATTTTAGCTAGAAAATCACTGATGTAGATGTTAACTATTCCATGTGGCATGATTGGCACCAATGTTGATATAGGCATTTTTTTTTAATAATCTTCTGAAGTTTTTATTAATTTTTTTTTATCTTCTTTCTTCCTTTCCTTTAAAAAAAGAAAAAGAAAAAAAGCTATTAAGGGCTAGCATGGGGCTACTGTAAGAAATTCAAAAACTTATATAAAATAAGTCCACATCAATACCGTTGTGCCATGTAAGACGGTTGATATCCACGTTACAATTTCTAGCTTAATTTGATTAGATGGACTCAATTGATATCAATTTAAAATTTTATGACTAAATTAGTTTAATTGAAAAGTTTAGAACTGAATTCGTAAAAATGCAATATGTTTATGACTTTTTTTTTATTTTTATTTTTTTATACTTTCTCCCATTTTCATCTAATAATTTAAGCATTTCAAAAAGAGATGGCAATGATCCTAAAATATCTATCAGAGCTATGGGTCTGGAGTTTAGATTTTTCCAGACCCCTTAGTTGTCTCCCAAATTGCATATTTCTATGCTTTCAATTTTTTTCAAACTCCTATTTGCCTCCCCAACTATATATTTTCATGATAAACCTTCCAAATCCAATTCTGTATCTTCCTATTCCGTCGTTATTGAGTGCACGCCACTTTCCATCAGTATAGGGGGAATGCAATTAGCTTTACAAATAATCCGATTTCCACAGGATCAGACGCACTTCGCTTTATTCCGACATAAGATCGCTTTGTAAATGAGAAGATGACAGGGGCTGGCCCCGTAAGATTCAGACATGCTGTAACTAAGGTCAGAGATGGGGATGTTCTTACATATGGAACCCCGCGTCTCCTGGCCATTCTGATTGTGTGATTTGTGTATAATTACATGAATGAAATCTGTGAATATAACCGACATAGAGAAATTTAAAATTAACCGGGCATTTACCTGCGTGTTTACGCCTTTTAAAAGCCAAAATTACTCCCCCCCAAACTCCCATTTTCATGCCAAAGTTTAAAATATGAAAAATTATCTATTTAGTTTTAAATATTTTGTCTTTGTCAATTCAGTCCTAAACCTTTTTGATAATTTGTCAATCAGTCCATCCGGCCAATTTTAACAAGAAATTGTTGATCTGCATGCCGACCATCCTACATGGCATCACTGGTGCTGACGTGGACAACTTTTATAATTCTTTATGAAAATTTTCTGTTATTTTTTTTATTTTTATTTTTTGTTCTTTTGTTTCATTGTGGCCAACGAGGTCATCGACCGAGCGAGGCTCAACCTCCTCAGTGGCTATCCCTTGCCTCTGCCTAACCATTAAGGTTCAGAAACCCATTAGAGGAAGAAGGGGAAAAAAAGAAAAAAAGAAAAAGAAAAAGGAAGAAACAAAGAAAAATTCAAAATTCAAAAAATATTAAAAATTTATAAAAAAAATTTACATGTCAACGCTAACCAAAATTAACTAGAATGATTGAATTGATACCAATGCAAATGGCTTAACATTCAATTGGAAAAATAAATAAATTTTAGGGTTGAATTGGACACGATTGCAATAGGTTTATAACTTTTTGTGGTAAGTTTCTCTTTAAAATATCATTCTGCATTCACAAAACCATCAAAAATATATCTAGTGTGGATATTCATCTATTTTGAAAGTTCATGTATTTCGAATGATCAAATATTTAAAAGAACAAAAACAAAAGGCAAGTCATTACATACACATTAGTAATTTAGTATGCCAAAACCCAAAAATATATCTAATATAGGACATCAACGAAATTATGTAAAATAACAACTTAGCAAAATCACCTCATGGTGAGCATTGCCCAAGGTAACTTCTCATTGAGCTGCTGCTTGGCACTTGTAGTTATTGCTTCGGTCGCTTTGTTCGACTTTAGGTCTAGCGATTACAAGATTTTTAAAGCGCTCTGAAAACAAATGAAGAACCATGAGAAATTTCTCCAGGGGGGTACATTATTACACTATTATCAAGTCAGGTCATCTCTTGACCATCGAAATTCATTAGGTTACGAGTCAAGGTCCCACATAATGTACGGAACTTCTTTTTTTATGAACCTTAAAAGACATTAAAAAATGTTTGGCGTTTTCCGTTTATTATTATTATTTTTTGGGTTTAGGCGGTTCCATTCCCTCCCCCACGATGCATGACGATGCCCCCTCGTGGCGAGGAGAGACACCCTCACATGTTTTTGCAGTGGTTTGGATGCCTGCATTGGACATAAACTAAGGGCAAAGGCCTATGGGAATCTGTCTTTATTTTTTTTAGCATTTCCGGAGTCGCTCTGGTCTGGTCTCCACGTTACTTCCAAACGGCGAGGAAACCCTAAAATATAACCGCACGAGTGACGACGAGTCAAAGTTGCATGCGATGGATGCCCACAATGTCGTTTGTTTAAGATGATGAATGAGAGACTTGCAAGAGAAAAGGTTTAGCAAACCATCAGATGATAAATATATTTTCCTCAATTTGCATACTGTCCATTGTTCCTCCTTACGAGCGGAGGGTGGGGTAGGATGGCACGATCAGTGCAGGCAGCATGTGAACGAGGTTCCAGTGCCACTGAAAAAATCACTAGTTCAATTCCATGGATTTCTCAACATGGAGGAGATGTAATTCCGTACAATTCACCACTTATCTCTCGACCTCTGGGATTTCTCGATGTGGTTTGGATGCTTGTGTTGGACATAAAAAAAAAAAAGAGCAAAGACCTGTGGGAATCTGTCTTTCTTTTCTTTTTAGGGTTTCCGGAGTCGAGTTGGTCTGGTCTTCACGTTACTTCCAAACGGGGAGGAAACCCTAAAATATAATCGCACGAGTGACGAGGAGTCAAAGTTGCACGGGAAGGGTACCCCACATGTTTTTTGTTTAAGATACTGCCCACTGTTCCTACTTACGAACGTATGGGTGGGGGTGGGATGGCATGTGAATGAGGTTCTAGTGCGAAAGAATCACTACTTTAATTTCATGGATTTCTCAAGGTGGAGGGGATGTAAATCGGTACGATTCACCTCTAATCTCTTGACGGCATTCTCAATTAAGTGGTTCATTGGTTCGACATCACTAGAATATCTCCAAAAAACAAAAGTGCACGCGCACACACAAGGTATAGATATCTAGATTAATTTAAGAGTACTAGTTGTTGGATTGAGAAAAAAAGAAAATATATGTCGTTAAAATACCAAGTCATCTATTTCTAGCCGGAGTGTAATTTATTTATTTTTTCAATAGATAATATGACTTTAGGTTGGGGATAATCAAAATAGACGAGTCTCGTAAATAAAAGGGAAAAAATTACAGAAAACCTATGTGACACATTTATCTTTTGTCAAAGTTCCATCAACGAGCATCATTCAAAACCTACTTATGCCACAAACAGCGTTGATATGGTGTGAACACGGTTTAAATGAAATAAAAACATTATTGTTTTGGCTGAAAATCAATATGAAATTTTGATTGAAGGTAAATGTATTACACATATATAAGTTTTAGATTTTTTATGTCACAAAAAAATTTAGGATGAACTTGAAGATAAATGTGTTGGCATAATTTGAAATTTTTGGTAGCATTTGCCCTAAATAAAATAAGAGGGCAAGTGACATTATTGCCGATTCAAGGTATCTCTCGACTATTCAAACTGATTATGTTTCATGGTATCCCCTTTAGATTCGGAGAAAGGGGATGGTGGGTTCACACATGAAAAGAGAGCAGAGGGCCGATTCATGGCCCCACTTCATCACTCTTCAAGATTCATTTTTATTTTTTTGAATAATTTTTTCAATTTTATTAATACAACTCTATGGAAGTGGGGCCACCCCAAAATGCCCTTTGTTTTACTCGCACGCTATTCTATTGGAGGAGAGCATAAATTAACGAGTGGAGCTCTCCAACTCCGGTGGCGCAAATTTCCCCCCTGCATACGCTCCGTCCTCATCAAACTTCGTACAAAATACTTGCAGAAAAAAGGGAAAAAACCACACGCTCAACACAAAAATTTCGAAATGGCAGCCCTCCCCGTCATCACCGTCCCGCCACCCCTTGCGAATAATAATCTGGCGCCACAAGCACCAGAACCGCTGCAGTTCGACAGGTACAAGGAGATCATCGCTCACTTTATTGCATATGCCATACCCGCTTTTCTTGCCCTCCTTATGATCATCTTCCTGGCGATACCAGCCGTGATGCCACCAGAGTTAGGGCTACACCCGGGCTCTTCCCTTTCGTCCATCAACATCTCCACCTCCCATGTCACCACCCATTGGAACATCGCTCTCTCCATCAAGAACCCCAGTAAGCTCATCTCTGTCAAGTACACTCACATGAAGCTCCTCTTGAGTTTCCAAGAACAACTCACTCTCTCTCATCCCTCCCTCATTCCCGCCTTCACTCAAGGCCCTGACAACGTGACCATTGTCAGAGCCAAGGCCCTGTCAAAGCTGTCGATCGAGAATGACTGGGGTGTGAAGGGCCTGGTGGGGGCATTGAAGGGCGGGATGGTGACCATCAACATAGTGGCAAAAGCCAGGCGCAGGTTGCACCTAGGCCTGTGGTGGGTGGCTGTGTTTGACGTGTACTTCTCGTGCATGGATGTGACCTTCACAGCTCCAACTGACAGCGAGGGTGGTGGCAAATGGATGATCCTCGGAGGCACCCTGGGCTGCACGCCCGACACCATCACTATACTCTGGTAAGAAAGATTACAAGCTCCTGGTTAGTTTTGTATAACTGCCATCGTGGTAGTTGTTTGTTCACCAATGAAGTTGATGAACAAAATGAAATAAAGGAGGCGCTGTTGAAGCTGAATATTGTCACCTTCTCAGCTCGGTCACCACCTAATGGCGGTGGTAATAACTGGTCGAGATGGTGGTACTTCCCTTCGTACTGATCAAGAACGACACGGCCTGGCTTTTAGAAGCACATGATGAGAACATGGCTCAGTGTGTGGCCTGTTTGATTCATTGCGTACGTGACCTTTTTATCCTATTGATATAAATAAGGTTCGATTCTCACCACGTTTCTTGGTGTTCTTTTTTCAGATTTTGGGGATTGGCTTCTACAAATTTGGGTATTAGTTAGAAGCTGCTTTCCTGGCCTACTACTTCGGTAAATATTAACAAATTATGGAGGACTGTCAGTCTCGATCTCATACGCTGTCGTTGGTTCATGTACAATTCTGTTGAAAATGTATATAATCTGTATATCTGAATCTTCGAGCTACTGCTGAAGAAATAATTCGCACTGTAGATCTATAATATTTGAGGTTTTGCTATAGTTTTCCTTAATTTGGCTTTGCATTGGCATACAATGCTAAAGTCTGTATTACTTTTCCGGTTGCAAAGGAGGCAACAAAATCAGCGTCAAAGAAATGACTTGGCAGTTAAGCACCTTATTTTGAAGGCTTGCGAATCCTGCGTTTAGATTGTAGTTTTTTCCACTCAAAGTATTTCGGGATTCATGCGCATCAGCCTATGGTGAATCCTTGCTCAATATACATGGACACAACCATTTATATGCACTCGTGGAGATTAGTCGAGCGAAAAAAAAAATGTAATAAAGTGATGATGCGTGGATTAGGGAAACTGTCAAAGAAGCAATAGAGATGAAAAAGTGATCATCTTCTGCGAGCTCATATGTGAAGAGAGGCGTGAGATCGCTCTTAAATGTCGTTAAAATACCACGTCATCTATTTCTACCTGGACCGCAAATTTTATTTTTTTTCAATAGATAATATGACTTTAGGTTGGGGATAAGAAGATCAAAATAGACCAGTCTTGTAAATAAAAGGGAAAAAGTAGAAGAAAATCCTAAAGTATATCTATCATAACACATTTACTTTAAACTTTTTTTTTTCGCGATACAAAAAATCTCAAACTTATACCTGTGTGATATATTTACCATTTGTCAAGATTCCTGTTAATTATCATCATTAAAAATCTACCTATATGGACACTGAAAAACAAACAGTGTTGACATGGTGACGTGGTTTAAATGAAATAAAAAAAATAATTATTTGGCTGAAGAACCATATGAAATTTTAACTAGGGTAAATGTATCACATATATACAACTTTTAGGTTTTTCATGTCACCAAAAAAAATTATGATAGATGACAAGATAAATGTATTGGCATTTATCTTGTCATCATGCCAATATTATGATAGATGACAAGATAAATGTATTGGCATAAAACCACCGACCGCGGTGGCGTGGTTGGATAGGGCCTTGGACTCCACGAAGGAGGACAAGGTTCGAAACCCCTGCGAAGCAGGGGGCAGTTCTTGCTACTTGGTGACTTAAGCGTGACGTCGAGGTGGTGGTTTCCTCGCTAGCGTCGCCTGGGGGTTTACGGGAACGGCTGTCGGTCGAAGTACCGGTTCCTCCAGACCAAAAAAAAAAAAAAAAAATGTATTGGCATAAATATCTCTTACCTTTATCAAAAAAAAAATAAAAATGTATTGGCATAATTTGAAATTTGTGGCAGCTTTTGCCCTGAATAATATAAGAGGGCAGGTGACATTATTGCTGATTCAAGGTATCTCTCGACTGTCCAAAAAAAAAAAGAAGGTATCTCTCGACTCTTCAAACTGATAATGTTTCATGGTATTCCCTTTAGATTCGGAGAAAGGGGATGGTGGGTTCGCACGTGAAAAGAGAGCAGAAGACCGGTTCAAGGCCCCACTTCATCACTCTTCAAGATTTTTTTTTTTTTTTTAATGAATAATTTTTTTTTAAAAATTTTATTAATACAACTCTATAGAAGTGGGACCACCCCAAAATGCCGTTTGTTTTACTCGCACGCTATCCTATTGGAGGAGAGCATAACGAGTGGAGCTCTCCAAATCGGGTGCGCAAACTTTCCCCCCTTCAGTCGCTCCGTCCTCACCAAACTTCGTACAAAATACTTGCAGAAAAAAGGGAAAAAACCATTCGCTCAACACAAAAATTTCGAAATGGCAGCCCTCCCTGTCATCGCCATCCCGCCACCCCTTGCGAATAATAATCCAGCACCAACAGCACCAGAACCGCTGCGGTACAAGGAGATCATCGCTCACTTTATTGCATTTACCATACCCACTTTTCTTGGCCTCCTCATGATCATCTTCCTGGTGATACCGGCCATGATGCCACCGGAGTTTGGGCTCCACCCAGGCTCTTCCCTTTCATCTCTCAACATCTCCACCTCCCGTGTCACCACCCATTGGAACATCACTCTCTACATCAAGAACCCCAGTAAGCTCATCGCCATCCAGTACATTCACATGAACCTCCTCTTGAGTTTCCAAGAGCAAGTCACTCTCTTTCATCCCTCCCTCGTTCCCGACTTCACTCAGGGCCTGACAACGTGACTATTGTCAGAGCCAAGGCCCTAAATGACGGGTGTGAAGGGCCTGGTGGGTGCATTGAAGGGCGGGATGGTGACCATCGACATAGTGGCGAAAGCCAAGCGCAGGCTGCACCTGGGCCCATGGGGGGTGGTTGTGTTTGACGTGTACTTCTCGTGCATGGATGTGACCTTCACAGCTCCAACTGACAGCGAGGGTGGCGGCAAATGGATGATCCTTGGAGGTACCCTGGGCTGCACGCCCGACACCATCAGGTAAGAAAGATTACAAGCTCCTGATTAGTTTCGTATAAATGTAATGGTGGTAGTTGTTTGTCCACCAATGAAGTTGAACAAAATGAAACAAAGGAGATGCTGTCGAAGCTTAATATTATCAGCTTCTCAGATCGGTCACCACCTAATTGCGATGGTGATGACTGGTCGAGATGTTGGTACTTCCCTTTGTAGTGATCAAGAACAATGTACCTCGGCTTTAGTAAGTATATGATAAGAAGAACATGTAAGACACGAAAGTGCAACCCAAAATCTCCATAGGTAGAAACAAGAACACATATGTAATCATGTAAACAGATTTACACACCTAATTTGGACCACCATTCTCAATGTGGAATAGTAACGATCCAAACTCAAGAACTTCTCCTCTATTACCCTCAGTATCACTAGCTTAATGAGACGGCCTCTCACTATTAGGGCTTAGTAGATGCTACTTTGTGAGGATAATTGTAAGTGTTAGGATTAGATGAGAGACTTGAGCACTATTCATAAAATTTCTAACCAGGCTCTCTCATTATGGGCCGAACTCAACTCGGCCCATACTAGCCAACCTCCTATTAAACTAATTTGTTGCAACCTTTTTTTTTGGCTCCCGATTAGGGGCGGGCGCCTGCGGAGGCTAAAGGTTTAGCTAGGTCTATTAGACTTAGCCTGGACTCTTCCAAGTCCACCAATTCACGACTTAATAGTCCAAGTTTTTAACCTGTAAGTTAATTTTAAATAGGAGTCGCCATTAATCAATTCGGGGTGGGTTGATTAGAAACCCAAACGAAGTATCGGGAGAAATACTAGCTCTTGCGCAACTAGAGAAACTAGGTTCGAGGACTTAATTACGTCTTCGTAAAGAAATCTGCTTCACGGGTTCTTCAAGATTTCCTTAGTAATTGATTAAACTTAACCATTGAGAGTTGTCTCAATCGCCATCCTTCGCACTTGAGAAAGAGGAAATAAGGAGTTTGATTCCTCACTAGGTTGGGATGGAGACACATGAGTAAGGAGGCAGGATTTTGCAACCTCCGCACAGCATAGAAGACACACAGTAAATTGTAAAATATATAAAGGATCAAACCCCCTCCCCCAAAAAAAAAGACTAGACTCTCTTTATGACCAAAAAAAAAAAAAAAAACAATACTCCAAATAATCTATTTGTCTACGGTAATACCAATTGGACAAAAAATTCAATTGTGACTTTAAAATTCAGGGACACTTCAATCATGAATCTCACGTTATTCATATTGCATGACGACGACATATGTTACATTATCTAGTATCGTGTGGAAATTGGATACTTCTGCCAGGTATAACCAATCCCAATGCAAGGATTCAATTTTGAGTGAACGAATTGTTTGCAATTAAATCAAGTCGAAATAAACTAAGGATTTGTTTGCTTCACTATTTGTGTAATTCTTATCTGCACAAATTTGTTCAATTACTCATTTGATCTGTAGGATGCAATGTATGCATTAGTTTTGGTGACAACTATTACCCATGAACATTAACAATCTCAGGAGTAAATATGAAAAATGGCTTGCATAATCGAACCATTGCAACATATGAACATCCATATGTCGCTTTAAGACAATGTATCAAGCAAGAGATGACAAGATTATGAATTTTATAAAAATGCTAGATGATCATAAATTGACAATAACATAACGTGTCATGGGAGAGTGACGAAATAATTAAATATTAAATCATACATTCATAAAACATTTGAAAGTGGTCCTACCAAAATCTTACATAATATCAAAATATGAGGTCCTAAGTTCATATTTTAGAGTAATAGAGCACGTGAAATCACATGCACTTTTCAAAGCCTAGATCAACTTTTGGAAACTTGGAAAGATTTCAGTTTCTTTGAAGGGGCAAATTGAGAACAAATTTATGTATATGGGTACTTTGAAAATTTTCGACTCATTTAAAATATCAAGTGGGTTAAAACTTTAGAACCCGTTTATAAATTTCCAATCCAAGCCCCACACAATCTTTCCCTCTTTAACTTTATAAAAATGTGTTTTTTATAAAAAAAAAATCAAAATGATAATTATTTTTCATATTTCAATTTTATTTTATTTTATTTTTCTTTCTTTTTCCTCCTTCCTAGCCGATGGCTAGCGAGTGACAACTGACGACAGGCCAGGCTAGGCTCGAGCTCGCTGGCATGCAAGCCCATGGTCGCCAATGACTAGTGAGGCTCAAGCCACGCCGAATCTGGTGAGACTCGAGCTCGCTGGCGTCGGGCAGGGCCTCGGCCTTACCATATCAACAAGATCAAGCCTCGTCCAACGTTGGTGAGCTCAAGTCTCGCCAAATCCGACAAGGCTCAGCCTCGCTAGATCAGCAAACTCGAGTCTCGCCAGATTGGCGAGGCTCAAGCCTCGCTAGTCGTCGATGAGGCCGAGCCTCAAGCTTGCCGGTGTTGGCGAGCTCAATCTCACCTGTGGCCGATCACTGGTCATCTTTGTGGCCAGTGGCCGGCCGAAGAAGAAGAGAAAAGAAAAGAAAAAAAAAAAAAAAAAATAATGATTAAAAATTATTTTATAAAAAATAAAATAATTAAAAATAATATTTTTTTTAAAAAAGAATTATAAAAATTTTCCATTAGATTTGCATTGCATAAAAGTGTTTTAGCAATATTTTATTTTTATAAAAAAATCATAAAAATGAGCTTTCTTAGATTTAATTAAAGATTTTTCACTTTACAATTTTTAGTTACTCAATAGTATGCTCACTTCAAATAAGAGAAGCATGTGCATGGTCGAATTCTTTATAAATATTTCAATGTATAGGTTTCTTTATAAATATTTCAATGTATAGGTTTTTTTAACTTTATTTTATTTTATTTTTTTATTTAATTCGAAGTTTTAATCTAATTAGCATATAATAAGTGTGGGTTTTCCTAGAATATTAATAGGTTTTAGCAAATACTGGTCGGTTCAAGTATGGCTTGAGTATGAGTCGGGTTAGGTATGGGTCATTTGATTTACACTACATAAATATGGGTCAAAAAGTGTTAAATGGATCAAATATGGGTCGACCCATTTTCGACCCGATCCAAACCCGACCGGACCCACCCATTTGACGGATCTAACTGGTCCTTACAGAGGCTGAAGCTCCTACAGAAGCTTACGCCAAGAGACTCGTGGAATATGATCGAAACTCTGCAGCATGTGCAACGCTTATCGATGACCAAAGAGACCATTACGAAATTGAGAGCAACAGGTGGTTTTCGAAGGAGGTATATCACCTTTTGGAATCTTGATCAGTTGAGAGGTTTACTTCGTTACTTGAGGCCTTGAATGAAGCGTTCTAATCCCTCACAGGAGAAGGAGCTCTCAAAAAAATAGAAAGAGGAGATCAAGAAAGCTGAGCGGGCAAAACGAAGCGAAGTGGTCGTGATCCTTGACTTGGATGGTCGCAAGGTGAGTACATTCTCTTTAGGAATTCGTCAAACTCCACATGACTTTAATCTTGCCGGCTTTCTGCAAAAAATGAAGAAAAACGAGTGAGCGTGTCTAATTTTGCTATGCATCCGCTACTCTTTTCCAGTTTCATAGCAGCCAAACATATTGTAAGAGTCTTCAGATTGTAGTAGGCAAAAAAACGCTTCAAGTGCCATAATTTTGGCCAAAGGGACACTTAAGTGCCATAACTTACGAAAGGTACACTTAAGTGCCACATTTGAAGAAAAACGGATTACTTGAGTGTTACTCCGGCCAAAATCCGGCCAAAACGTCAACATGGCGTTTTCCGGCGAAGCGCGCCCAAAACGACGTCGTTTTGCACGCCGACGTGGCTAAAACGGTGTCGTTTTGGGCCGACGTGGTAAAAAAAATTAAAAAATTAATTAAATTAATTTTAAAATTAAATTTAGTTAAAATATTTAAAAATAATAATTTTAAAATTAAATTTAGTTGAAATATTAAAAAATACTGATTAAAAATTTAAATTAAAAAAAAAAAAAAAAGGAAAGGGGGAGGCGGGCGAGGGATTAGCCCTCGGCCCGTCACCGCCGCCCCGCCACTGCCGGAAGGGCCGGCGACGGCGGGGGAGGGTCGGCCGGGTCGCCGAGCCACGGCCGGGGTCGGCGACCACGACCGACCGGCGGCGAGGGCTCACGAGCCCTCGCCCGGATCCGACGGCCGGGCGAGGGCCGCCGACCCTCGCCGGATCTAGGCGAGGGCTCGCGAGCCCTCACCGCCGGTCGCCCCGAGATCACCGGCCCACGGCCGGGGCCCGCGACCCCGGCCGACCCTCCCCCGCCGTCACCGGCCCTTCCGGCGGCGGCGGTGGCGAGGGCTAATCCCTCGGCCCGCCTCCCCCTTTCCTCCTTTTTTTTTTTTTTTTAATTTTTAAATTTTTAATATTTCAACTAAATTTAATTTCAAAATTATTAATTTAAAATATTTTAACTAAATTTAATTTTAAAATTATTATTTTTAAATATTTTAAATAAATTTAATTTAATCAATTATTTTATTTTATTTTTTTTTTTTGCCACGTCGCAAAACAACGCCATTTTGGCCACATCGAGTGCAAAACGGCATCATTTTGAGTTCGGTTCGCCGGAAAAGTGCCACGTCGACATTTTGGCCGGAGTTTTGCCGGATTGGCATTCAAGTGATCCCTTTTACTCCGATTTTGGCACTTAAGTGTACCTTTCGTAAGTTATGGCATTTAAGTGTCCCTTTGGCCAAAGTTAAGGCACTCCAGGGGTCCGCGAGTCGATTGTAGTACTATGGTTTTTTTCAGATTTAGAACGACACATTAACAATTTTGTGGCTTTTTGTCTCGATGCTTTACACCTGGAAGTGGAATTGGTGAATGATGAGTTGTGGTGGCAAGGTTAGTAATGTGTCTCCAGGCCAAATTAGCCGCTCTTACACAAAGCAAAACCGATGGTCGCTTCTTTGCAATCAGAGGGAAAGCTTTCTCCATGTTCTTTTAACAGCTAACAGTATCGTCCATGGATGTTCAATGAGTTCTTTTCTAATCCGTAATTTTGATTTGTTTTTGATAAGCTAGCATGATGTGGAATGGGTGCAGGTTTTCTTCGATGAAGATGGAGTTTCAGAAATGGAATCCCACCGGACGAAAGGGAAGTGACCCGGATAAAACCGAACCCAACCCTAGAACTCGACCAATTTTTATAGATCCAAGCCCGATGAAGAAGCCGGACAAGTCTAAAGTGCCAAACAAGAGTCTCAAGTGCAGATTATACTTGGAAATTGCCAGGAGGGTGCAGCAAGAGAGAATCAGCGTGGAAACACTCGATAGTTGATGACCATGTGAAAACAACCTCAAATGGAAAGTTTTGGAAACTAAGACCTGTACGGCGGTTCGTTCGCCGGCTTTTTCTCATCGAGTCCGTATTTCTTTTTTACAGTCGTGGAGCAGGAATTGCAAAACATGTGTTTTTTGTTTTAAGCGGACTGGTGTAGTTAAGCATGTTTGTCTAGACAAATAGTCAGAATGCATAAAATAACACTTCACCGGCAAAATGCTTGGAGAATTTGAGAAAGATATCTTGTTGGAAATAACGGCAAACACCAGCACATGACTAGAGAACCTTTAAGCAATTAAGGAACGGTAATGCCAAACGAAGAGAGAACTTGTAAGATTGTTCGACACTCTGAGATTTTTGGATTTACACTGATAAAAATCCACTAGTAAGAAACAGATAATGGAGGCAAAAGCAATGGCGAATTGTCATCAAATAAAATCACTTAACTACTTACTCTCACTGCCTCCTTTTTCTATTGGAAAAGATGTAGGAGCTTTCGAGATTGTATGCCGAGGCATGACCCGAAATATTAAGTTAAAAGGACAGAGTCCTAAGTAACAGCATTTGAGAGACTAAGAGAAATACACATTTTTGAAAGAAGTACAGCATAAACCAGTAACAGCATTTTAAGTAAAAAGGCTAGGAAAGACAACTCAATAGATGCCCAACCGACAGCCGAATTTGGAGAAGCCACCAGAGTCTCTAGAATCTGAAAAAAAAAAAAAAAAAAACATCGGAACAGAATCAAACTTTTTTATATCAACAGAATAAAGTAGACAAGATGATTATTGTCGATGTGAAAAAATGAATTTTGGGAATATTTTCTTCAACTTCCGGACTGAAAAATTTGTTGATCATGGAATATATCTCTTCTTCGAACCGGAAAGTCCATGTCGCAAAATAAGAAAAATGACGTCTTGTATCTGAAAAATGGAAATCAACACCGACAATCTTTTTTGCTTCGCCATCTCACGAATCACGGCGAGTCTCTTGACCTAAAGGTGAACAAAGCCGATCTCAATGGACATGTGGCGCTCAGCCTCCTCGACAGAGCTCGTTTCCAATGGCAGCTCGTTTCCGATGGTGGAGATTCACGCGCCGTCCAGCTAAGCCTATGCCTAGGGCATGGGCGTCAGCGTTAGGCTACGCCGCATATGTTTTTTCCTGTTTAAGCTCAGAGTCGAGCTAGGTCTCAGCTATAGACGCCGAGCAACACCTCCAGATCTGGCGGCGGCGACTCAAACATTGCCGGCGGGACGTCTCTGAGCGGCAAAGATAGAAAAGGAAAGAATATAGGAGGGCGACATGAGGAAGAAGGTGGAGCAGCGACAGCAATTGGGGGCTGCGCATCCTAAGATGCGGCAGCGGCCAGTGCTGAGCGTGGCGTCGGCAGCTTTGACGGTGGTGATGCCGACATGCAGCGGGCGGGCATGGAGGCGGCTGAGGGCAGGATGAGGAAAAGAGAGACAAGGGTATCCTCAGTAAATATGCCATTGGGGGGCCCTTCTTGCTCTCCAGTACGAGGTTTTCTTTGGTCGGTCCAGTATTAGGTTAGAGAACCCGACATTGACTTTTGATGACGACTTTCCTTATTTTGGTGGTTCATCTTTTTATTTGTTTATTCCATTACATGAGGTTAGTTTTGGTCAATATCGCGTAAATCAGACTTAAAAATAAAATAGGGTGCCTGTTTTAACCACTAAGAAAATAATATGAAAGCCCACAAAAAAATCAAGCGAGAAAAATAAGTTACTTATGGTCTGTAAATATATTTATTTCATGGAACTTCAATTCGACAAAATATTTATTTAAAATTTGATGGTATGGCCGTTTAGATCTCATATCATGAATAGTCCATACCTACTTAAAAAAAAATTAAAATAGGATTTTTCTTTTGAAAATATTTTCAGCTCTCTTTTTCAAATCTCCGATTATTGTCATTTTCAATATTTCCTCAATGCCTACCAATTTCGAGCTTTGACCGAAGTCCCATTACCAGAGAGAGAGAGAGAGAGAGAGAGAGAGAGAGAGAGAGAGAGAGACGGGGCGGTGATAATCGATGGCTCCTGTGTAAAAAGAAGCAGTTCAAGAAGAGCGTGGCCGTGGCGGAGCGGCACCCCCAGCTTAAGCATCGACAGCTTCTCATTTGTTTTATTTTGCGCATCAACTCCATTGGGGGAACAAACAACTGCCCTGATACGATGATAGTAACACAAAACTAAGCAGGAATTTATATTTACCAGAGTTGAGTGAAGATGTCGGCCGTGCAGCTCAGGGTGCCTCCGAGGATCATCCAATCGCTACCATGCTTGCCGTCAGTTGGAGCGGTGAAGGTCACGCCCATGCACGAGGCGTACACATTGAACACGGGCACCCACCACAGACCTAAGCGTAACCTCCGCCTGGCATTCATCACCACGTCGATGGTCACCTCGCTGCCCTTCAACGAGTTCACCAGGCGCTTCACACCCAAGTCATTGACAACCGCGATTATTGACAGGGCCTCGGCTCGGACAGTGGTCACATTGTGGGGGCCCTGAATGAAGGTAGGAATGAGGCAGGGACGAGAGAGAGGGAGCTGGCCATTGAAAGTCAAGAGGAGCTTCATGTGAGTGTACTTGACGGCAATGAGTTTGCTGGGGTTCTTGACAGACAGAGCGATGTTCCATTGAGCGGTCACCGGGGAGGTGGAGCTGTTGAGGGATGAGAGGGAAGAGACTGGGTTGAGCCTGAATTCTGGGGCCATAAAGGCGGGTATTGCCAGGAAGACAACCATGACGAGTCCGAGAGTAGTGGGTATGGCATATGAGAGACAGTGGAGGATGATCTGCTTGTACCGATCAGACTGCAGCGACCGCGGTGATGCTGGATTATTATCCGGGGGGGGTGGGGTGGTGTCGCGACCTCCCTCGAAGCGGGTTTGGACCACCTAAGGGTTCGGCTAATGGATTGCTAAGCCTAGACTTAGCTCGGGTTCTCCCAAGCCCATACCACCGCGACTTAGGTTTAAGTTCTTAACATGCAATTGATTTTCAATTAGGAGTCGCCACTAATCTATTCTTGGTGGGTCGATTAGAAACCCAAGTAAAGTAATGGGAGAATTACTTCACTCCTACGAACCAGAGATTGTGAGTTCGGGGACTTGGTTACGCTAGATTTCTCTAACGCCCTTTCGGTACCTTTTCTTTTTACTTCAAAAATATTTTTGCAGGCAGCTTGAATTTAATTTTAATTTATCGTCCTAACATGTGAGGTGATCATGCGGGTGCGCAATCCACCAATTTAACACCCAAGAAAGCGATGAATAAATTGCGGGACTTACCTCATAGAAACGAAAGATCTCGCAATGTTAAATCGAAATTCATATCAACATCTAGATATGATATCTAACACGCAGTTTTTTTTTTTTTACTTATTTAATGAAAATCATGCAATATGCAATGCATCTAATCTAACATGAAATGGCATGACAATGTGTTCTAAACTACATGACATGAGTGACATATTTTTTTGTGTTTCTTAATGAACATGCAATAATTAAATATGCAAATCAAAATGACCTAATTATAATGACGGACAATTTTTAATTAAATGAGCCTAATTCTACATGCCGTGCATTTTATGAACCTAATCTCACATGACGTGCACATGATATTTCTATTCCTAAAAAAGGCAATCTATCTTAAAAATTGCAACTTAAAATGAGACATGCAATTCTATTCTAATATGCATGATGATTTTTTGTTTTTTTTTTTTTTTTTATATATAAAATTCGAAATTTTAAAAAAAAAAATTGCACACAATTAAACATGCAACCTAAAAAAAAGCTAGCATCCTAAATTAATTAATTTTTTTGGGGATTTTTTTAGAAATTTGAAGTAAAAGTCTAATTCTAGATTGACACGTGCAATTCTAAAAAAAAAAAAACTAATATCCTAAATGCATTTTTTGGATTTTTTTATTTTTTGTTAAAGACAAAATAACTAAATATGCTAACCCTAGCCGTAATCTAACTCGCATTTTTTTTGAATTTTTTTTTTATGCAAAAACAAAAGTTAATTCAAATAAGCCAATATCCAATCCAATCAAGATAAGATTAATACCCAAAATTGACGAATCATATCTCGCGCATGAGATCGGATTGGTCAATTTTAAATTAAATCGCGAATCAAATCTCGGGCATGAGATTGGATTGTCGATTTTTATACGAGATCGTGAGTCGGATTTCGGGCGCGAAAATCGAACTCATAATCCCTAAATTGAGGGGTTGTTTTACATTGGAATTTCAATCATGTGTTAATGAATAATCACACTAAAAACTATATAAAAACAAACTATAAACTATATAAAAATAAAGATAAGACAATAATAAAAAAAACTACCTAATGTCCCCTTTTGCTTTTTTTTTTTTTCTTTTTCTGTTGTCTTCTTTTTTTTTCTTTTTTCCCACGCACGATTTGGCAGCTTCGTGGAGGTGCGCAGCCGAGGGTGGTGGTCACCGGCGTTCCGGTGAGGGGCGGCGGGCGTCGAAGCTCCGGCGCAGGGCGGCAGCCGGCGAACCAGCAGCGGCAGAGGGCAGAACAGCGGTGCTCGAGCGAAGGCGCTGGGTCGCGGCTCCGGGCTGCAACGGGCGTCACTCGGAGAGGGGACCGTCGAGCGTCAGACCAACGCAGAGGTGTGCGGCGGCTCGGCAACAGGGGCAGCAGCAACGATCAGGGCAGGAGCAGCGTCGGGCTGAGGCAGAGCACGGCGAGGACAGGAGGTGCAGGTGCTGGCTTCGGGTGCAGGCGTCGGGGACGGTAGCGCGCAGGGCAGAGGGGCTGCGACGGGCTCGGAACTGGCACGGTGGTGCGGGCTGCAGTGGACGCCGGGGCGGAGATAGATGGGCGAACCGACGCGGGCCGCAGGCGAGGCTGGGCGATGTGGTGGTCGGCGGCTCCGCGGTTTTTTTTGGACGGAGCAGAGGCTGGCGGAGGCGCGATCTCGCGGGCGATGGAAGCGCGGCGCGGAGGTGCGGGCGCGGTAGTGCGCGGCGCGGAAGCTCGGGCAGCAGGGGTCGATAGCAGAAGAAGAACTTGCAAGGAAGAAGATGAACAGTGCTTGTTCTTTTCCTTTCTGTTCTGCCGCACGTCCCCTCTCTGACTTCACTTTTTTTTTCTCTGACAGACTCTCTCTCTCTCTCTCTTCTTTTGAACGAAGGAGAAGCTCCCACAATCCTCTTTCACATTCTCTTTGCTTTTTCTCTGACACACTCCTTTCCTTTACTTGTCTGACCGAAAGAGAAGAGGAGAGAAGCCTTTCACGATGAAAACTTTTCTTGCTTTTTCGCTCCCCTCGCAGACCTCTGGAATGAATTTTCTTTTTTTCCACCCCACTCTGGACGCGGCTTCTTGCGGTCTTATTTATAGGCCGTCCATTGCCTCTTGAAGATAGCCAACAAACATTATTGTGACAAGATGTAGCGCAACTTTTCCAGAATTTAAGCTGAACCGTTGCCCTTTTTTAATCTTCTTTTCTTCTGACAAACTCTCCCTTCATTTTTTAATGTCTTCCCCTGAATTCATTTTTTCTTGTCCGAAGGAGGAGCCCTTTCCCAATGAATATTTTTTAGCTCTCTCTCTGACACTCTTCTTCCCCCCCTGTTCTTCAGCAAGGCAAGCGCCTGTCCCATTTCGTGCGTGTATGGCGATGCATTAATGAGGAGGTTTCTTCTTGGTGCCACCAAAGCTGACATGGGCATATTATATAATATATTATGGGCTGCTTTTGCTTTTTTTGAAGATTTCTCCCGAATCCGCACTCCACCGAATTTGTGTATGCAATCGACCGCGAGCCCCTGCTTCTTATCGCGCTTTTAGTACAAATGCAAATGCGGCTACATGAAATGCAATTTTAATATTTTTTCTTAGGGGTTAAAGATTAATCCCTAAATTTTATGCAATTGATTACTAAATGATTAGTCAAAATTTAGGTGTCAACAGCTGCCCCTCTTTGAAGGTGAGCTCGCAGAGGTTGCATTCAAAGATAATATGATACCTAAATTTTGACCATGCACATGCAATGTATGATATTTTGGCAGGCCATGGATTTTTTTGTTTTTGTTTTGTTTGTTTTTTTTTTTTTTTTTTTTTGAAATGCAATTTATATAATGCATGGAAATGCTAATGCCAGTGATAAAAGGAACTTACCTGGAATAACTTACCTTCGAGGAGGGTAGAGTAACTCGAGATAGTTGGTGTTACATGTCCAGGACCCGTACCATTCTACGGTCGCCTAAGCTGGAAAAAATTTGAGACATCCAGATCCAGCCTGAGATGTCAAGAATTTGGGAACTTAACCAATACACACTCAATGTTAGGTGAGATGAATATTGGATTAAGAGGGTTCGAAATACCTAGATCCAGACTAAGGTATAACGAGAGAGATGAGAAAGCACTCATATCCAGAATGAAATGCTTAATGAACAGTTTTGAGACATCCAGATCCAGACTGAGATGTCAAAAATTTGGGAACTTAACCAATAGACACTCAATGTTAGGTGAGATGAATATTGGATTAAGAGGATTCGAAATACCTAGATCCAGACTAAGGTATAACGAGAAAGATCGAAAAACATTCACATCCAGAGTGAAATGCTTGACGAAAAGTTTCAAGACATCCAGATCCAAACTGAGATGTCAAAAATTTTGGGACTTAACCAATAGACACTCAATGTTAGGTGAGATGAATATTGGATTAAGAAGATTCGAGATACCTAGATCCAGACTAGGGTATAACGAAAAAGATCGAAAAACATTCACATCCAGAGTGAAATGTTTAACGAAGAGTTTTGAGACATTCAGATCCTGACTGAGATGTCAAGAATTTTGGGACTTAATCAATAGACAC
This sequence comes from Eucalyptus brandiana, assembly GCA_014182725.1. Taxonomy (NCBI): domain Eukaryota; kingdom Viridiplantae; phylum Streptophyta; class Magnoliopsida; order Myrtales; family Myrtaceae; genus Eucalyptus; species Eucalyptus brandiana. Next base: position 29,149,793 of record CM024677.1, read on the forward strand.
TCAATGTTAGGTGAGATGAATATTGGATTAAGAGGATTCGAAATACCTAGATCCAGACTAAGGTATAACGAAAAAGATCGAAAAACATTCACATCCAGAGTGAAATGTTTAACGAATAGTTTTGAGACATCCAGATCCAGACTGAGATGTCAAGAATTTTGGAACTTAACCAATAAACACTCAATGTTAGGTGAGATGAATATTGGATTAAGATGATTCGAAATACCTAGATCCAGACTAAGGTATAACGAAAAAGACCGGAAAGCATTCATATCCAGAATGAAATGCTTAACGAAGAGTTTTGAGACATCCATCAAGAATTTGGGAATACCTAGGACAAACCTGGGATATTCGTGAGGGTCACTTACCTCTTGGTAAACAGAAATTTTGGAACATCGAGGATGTATTTCAAATATTCATGGAGGTTTCTCACCTCGAGGCTTCTGAAAGGCAACATAAATGTCAGGAGCTCTTGGGTCTTCAAGGAAACATTACCTCGTCGACATGATTAGAGCAAAAATACATGCATTTGCCAAAGAAGTAAGCAATTCAGCACACTCCAAAATCCACTGAAGCTTTTATCCATTCCATCAAGATTTATGCATGATGGTTTTACCATATTTGCACCACCAAATTTTCACCGGGAGAATCGTCGTTTAAGACAATTTTCACTCATGACATGGATTTTCAAGAATACCAAATGAGAGACTTTCAGTTAGAAAGGACTTTCACTCACTCTCATTAAGAAGGCTATTTTGTCCCGACCATTAATGTCGGATCACAGGCATCACTCAATCTTACTTTCATCATGTCAACAAGGGTTCGAGTATTCTCGCAAGCGGTACGACCTTGTCAATCTGAGAGGTCTTTATCAGGACTGTAATGTAGGCTTGGTCAATGGCTCAACAAAGAGGGACTCTTCGAGTCAAGGCTAATGAAAGAACAATACTTCGCAATCACCTTCAGGTTTACAAGTCAAGGAACTTGCGAAATGAGATAGAAATGGTCTCGCTCGCACTTCTTCGAGCGATGCTTTTAAGCATATGAATTCCTACGTTAATTTCGGTGCCCTAATCTGAAGAGACTTTGTAAGGGACGTAACGTAGGTTAAGTTCATGGGTTGAGAATTGAATGGATCATTAGGCTCAAAATGTGTATAAGGGGGATGAGAATTGGTGATCATCTTGGCATTGTCACCGGTCTTCTTTTTCACCATTGGGATTTTCCTCATAGGTACTATAAAAACTTGGCATTTGGGTTCTTTGAGTACCACTCCATTGGGAATACACCCTTTTACAACTGATAATCATTTATCTTGACTCTTTCTTTCATTTTCTATGGGCATTGGCCTTGCTTTTACCAGGCACACTGCTTTTTCATGCCCCTTTTTTGAATAACCACGTAATGCTTTAACATTTGGGTTCTTGAGGAGTTTTCATTTTTTGTCAGCACTCGGGATTTTGCTGCTTGAACATTTGCCTTTTGCCTTGCCCCGGTGTGGGGGATGATCACCAATTGGGTTTAAATGAAACGAATTTATAGGCTCAAGGGGCTACGCAATGGATAAAGTGTGTAGGATAGAGAAAGAACTGCTCTTCATCATCCTAAGGCACTTGAGTTATCGTATGAATCCAATGTAATAGCAATACCTGAAGATTGATGCAAGTGAGAGCAAAAATATTCCTATCAAATTCCTCACCTCATGATGTCGTCTTACCTCCAGCTTGCCCCAATGTGGGGTGGTTCTTGACAGGGGTAATTTAAAGATTATCCACGTGTGTGGGCTCAAAAGGGTTTAAACAATGGATGATCACGTAGTGTTTGAGATAGAGAATGAACCGTCTCTCATCATTTCGATCATCGTACCTTTCGCGAGAAAACTCTTTTCCTTAGAAACATGGAACTTCTACACTCATCTCACCAGTATAAGGGACTGTGTATAGGATAAAGTTTGCCTTTCATCATCCTGACATGTCTCATTTAGCATGCTCAATTCATTCCACATCATTCATTAACTTGATTGATGGTGACAATCCTCAGTGAAATTGGTAATTAAATAGGTAAAACTATCACGCAAAATTCTCCTTTGAAATGTCACAAGTACTTCATGAACTCATCAGCTTTGAACAGAAAGAGTTTGCAGCTCAAAAAGAAAGGAAAATGATTGGTAAAAAAAAAAAATGTTTTTTTTTTTTTTTTTTTTTTTTTTTTTTTTTTTTTTTTTTTTTTTTTTTTTTTTTTGGTGGCAAACTTGTTGCCATTTCCAGGGATCGAACCCTGGTCGCTTTCGGACCTTTTCATTCCCCGTGCCACCAGGCCGAGGCGCTGGTGGTGTCCTCAGGGCATTTCCTTTTTTCATTTAATTGAACTGACTCAGGGTCAACAGGTCTGATCAAATGAATTCGATATGTGTATGGAACAGGGCCTAAAAGGCATGAATTTCTTTTCTATTTTTTTGAATTTTCCTTCCTTTTGAATTTTTTTTGATTGATTTTTTTTCGAATTTTTATTTTATTTAAAGAATTTTGGCAAAACATTTTGGAAAAGCTTTTTGTCACGAGGAAGCATGATGAAGCCCAGCCCTCGAATTCTCCTTGGATTTTTCTTTTCTTTCATCGGTTGGATATCATCAACGGGCTGGTTTGGTATACCCCATCATGCCCTCAAAATAAAACTTGTAATCATAATTGATATTCATCAACCAAATTACATTTATTGGATTGAAAAGTACGACAATCAAAGTGAAACGAAATCCTAACAGTCAAACCATAGCAAACAACCATTCCTGACAAACGATATGCAAAATACGATAAGCAAACCCTGAAAAGCATCAGATCCTAAAAGCGATAAGATTCCCACGCAGGGGAGTACAGAAAAGTAAACATGTTACTCTTGTGGGCTAGCGCCCATTTCCTCCGATGGTTCTTCATCAATGGCACCTATGAGGAGATCATCGAATAGAGTCGTGATCCCTTCCATCCCATCATCTGGATCCTCTGTCTTTGAAGTTGTCGGGTCGTCCATGCCATTCCATCCATCGAGCACGATACCTCGGGTGTTGATCATTCCTCCCTCATCATGCATCATTCTAGCAGGGCCCGGGAATGTCTCGCGGATATCGAGGAGTAATGAGTTTCTCCTCTCTTGTTCATGTCCTCCACCTCTTCCATGGTACCCTAATCCGGCGGAACGAAACCTTCGAGGGGCTTCAATAGGATTCCGAATGCCCTGTTCTTGTCTACCAAGTCCACGGCCAGGAATAAAGCCATTTCCAACCATCACTCTTGCTACCATGACTGCTGCATTTGACACATCAGGGGTGGGTGCTCTCGATCCTCGAGATGCATGGATAGTGGATACGAGCTCAAACGATTGATAGCTCGACTCCTCCCTACGTTCCGGCTCGACATAGGGGATAGCCGTCTCATGATAGATTCGATGATCCTCCTCGCCATGAACAATGACTAACTTTCCTTTGACAACAAATTTCACACTTTGGTGGAGACTTGATGGCACAGCTCCAGCAGTATGGATCCAAGGACGCCCTAATAGAAAATTGAATGCGGTAGGAATGTCCATGACCTGGAAAAGGACGTTAAACATCACTGGCCCTATTTGCAGATCAAGGTGGGTCTCCCCTATCACCTCCTTTCTCGTACCATCAAAAGCTCGGACGGAGGTCTTTGCAGCACTTATTTTTGAAGGGTCTATTTTCAGGCGGTGAAGAGTTGCCAATGGACAGATATTCAAGGCAGACCTATTATCGATGAGTACTCGAGCCACATGGGAAGCCTTGCACTTGACGGATATATATAATGCCTTGGTATGTCCCCTCCCCTCAAGAGGGAATTCTTCATCAGAAAAGGCTATTAAATCCTTAAGAAGAATCGACCCTACAAATTCCTCCAACCTGTTTACCTCGATTGTCTCTGGTACATGAACTTCGCTCAAAACTTTCATTAGAGACTTTTGATGTGTGGGAGACGTTTGCAAGAGTTCAAGTAAAGAGATTTGAGCGGGCAATTTTCGCAACTGGTCGACCACGTTATACTCACTTGCTTTGATTATAGCCAAAAATTCTTTGGCCTCTTCGTCAGTAACTGGCTTTGCGGGTTGGGCATTAGCTTGAGCATAGGTCCGACCAGACCTTGTAATCAGGTCAACATCTAGCTCGTATGACCGGGGACCGCTTTGTTATCCTTGTACTCATACAAACTGGGCATCTCAATAATTATTTCTTCATCAGTTGAAGGCACTTCCACTATCAGTTCTTCATGGTCGGAGGCGTCTTCAAGTGGGGGCATGTCCTCGATCAATGGATCCGGTTCATTCTTTTCAGCACTTAGCTTAGCAAATTCTTTCTCCCAATCAATGATGACTTCAGAGATAGTTGACACTATTCCAGCTTGGTTAGCATACACGATCATGCCGGCCTTAACCATTTCTTGAACCCTTTTCTTCATGGTAGGCAAAGGAGGATTCTCATCTGTCGGATAGTAACCAACTCTAACTAATCCGCTATAGATATCTTTGACAGGCATCTTCAAGTTCATCTTTTTGCCAGCATTAAACTCAAAGATTGCATTCACGTTTCCCTGATGTTCCGGCAATGGATTCTTTTTGACATTCGGTTGGGTGGTACGGAAAGAAAATGCCTTAGTATCCAACAAATTTTGGATCTTGTGCTTCAAAGTCAAACATTCATCAGTTGAATGGCCGACCTCTCCCATATGATACTCACATTTTTTGGAGGGGTCATAGTTGGAGAATTTTTCAGCATTGGGCCGCTTTGGTTCGTGGGAGATCAATCCCTTGTTTCGGAGTATCGGTAAGACCTGAGATAGAGGGCCAGGAAGAGGAGAGAACTGCCTTTTGGTGAATTGCCGCTGTGCAGGCACTCGGCCTCCATCTTGCTGATTCCCGGGGACACGAACCATCGGAGGCTTACTAGGGGCTGGTTGCACATATGCAACATTGACTTCGATGGTTGGTTCTTTATCTTTCTTCATGGTGAACCTTTTGCCCCGAAGAGTTGGTTCATTGAACCATCCATCCCTTAGCCCCATCTCGATCTGTTCACCCACCGGGATAAGCTGGTTGAAGTTCTCAACGTATGTGCTAGCCATCCGGTTACGGAACTCATATGGGAGAGTCTTGACGAACAACTTCATCAACTCCTTGTTTGTAGGCTCGGGAGTGATTTGAGCCGCCAAGTTTCGCCACCTTACAGCGTACTCCTTAAATGACTCACTTTTCTTCTTCTCCATCCGCTCAAGATCCTCTCGGGAAGGTGCAATGTCCATGTTGAACTTATACTGCTTTAGGAAAGCGTCAGCCACTTCATTCCAGGTGTCGAGAAGGTTTACATTCTTCATTATGTACCAGTTAAGTGCGGGCCCCGTCAAGCTTGCATGAAACGATTGGATCATGAGAGGCTCGTTCTTGACGTATTGGGCCATGCGTACGTGGTACATTTGCAAATGAGCCTTTGGGCAGGAAGTACCATCGTATTTCTCGAACTCCGGCATCTTAAACTTCTTCGGCACTTTGACTTTCTCATAAACCGACAAGTCGAACGGGAGTGAATTCTGCGATTCTTGCAATTGTTTCAGTTTCTCTTCAAGTTTGGCGAAGCGTTCATCTTGCTCCGCCTTAGGGACATTGTCGGGCTTAGCCTTTTCAGCTGTGACGAACAGTGGGTCATCCTCCAATTCCGGCATGTCATCATCACCTATTTGGGCCTTGTTCGTCTGCTTTGGGACTACTATCTCGGGGAGAGCGGATGCAAGAGTCTGATTCACTTGGAGGGATTGCATTTGATCTCATATAAGTTGCATAGAGGTGAGCAACTGCTGGAGTTGATTTTCCACAGCGGTCATACGATCACGCATTTCGATTTGGTCGGCCATTTTTGCTCTTGATCGTGTAATGATGGGCGAACGTGGAGGATCCGTTATCACCTAATTCAAATGAATGAAAATATGTAAGCACGAGGTGTAAATAAAGAGCCAATCCATGACAATGATCTGAACAATTTTTTCATTTTTTCTTTTATTCATGAAAAGTTTGTACAATAAGGGAATTTTCTAAAAAAAAAATAGCTAGAAAAATAGACACCCTAGCAAGACCAAATTTCCTAGATATGAATTGAAAACAAATTCTCCAAAGATTTTTTTTGTTATTTTCCAAATGATTCATTGCATGGCACTTTCCTCATTTTATTTCTAATTGACAAAGGAATTAGATCGAATGACTAACCTAAATTGTCATGGACGGACCAAAAGTATGACAAAGTAAATTGCATAGTATAGGGATAGAAGACTTACTTCACCAAGAAAAATCGATAGCAACCACATGGTCAAGCACATGAGATGTGAGGCTCGATTTCTATTCTAGACAGCTTAGCAAAGTGAAGCCACAAGGATGATCGGACTAGCCGCGGGCGTGCGGACTAAGTCGGGTCCTCATGACTTCGGCTTGGTCAAAGAGCCGACCTAGGTTGCGGGCATGCGAACCGAGGTGGGTACTCTTGACACCAGAAAAGAAACTTCGGGATTGAGATGGGCGACTCATACCGCGGGCATGCGGTCGAAGTGGTATCCATCTCAATACCATCCTAGATGATCCTATGCGGCCCAGGTCCGGCGGCGGGTTGTGTGTGCAATAGTGTAGTGCTAGATGCAAGGCATGCACGACAATTTATATCAAGCAACACTTCATAAGTGAAAGTAAACCATACATTCCTACACCTCCCTGCAAAACAAAGGTCAGCAAACACTTCCCCTTATACCTCCCATCCTGCAAGAACATTTAACACCTTAAACGTTAGGGACGTACCTGGGATCCTCGCTGCCAAACAAAAACATTTTTCAAAAGAAAAGAAAAATTGGCCTAAGTCCACTAAGAGTTTCAACTCAAGTCCCCAGCGGAGTCGCCAAGCTGTCGCGACCTCCCCGAAGCGGGTTTGGACCACCTAAGGGTTCGGCTAATGGATTGCTAAGCCTAGACTTAGCTCGGGTTCTCCCAAGCCCATACCAATTCGCGACTTAGGTTTAAGTTCTTAACATGCAATTGATTTTCAATTAGGAGTCGCCACTAATCTATTCTTGGTGGGTCGATTAGAAACCCAAGTAAAGTAATGGGAGAATTACTTCACTCCTACGAACCAGAGATTGTGAGTTCGGGGACTTGGTTACGCTAGATTTCTCTAACGCCCTTTCGGTACCTTTTCTTTTTTACTTCAAAAAATATTTTGCAGGCAGCTTGAATTTAATTTTAATTTATCGTCCTAACATGTGAGGTGATCATGCGGGTGCGCAATCCACCAATTTAACACCCAAGAAAGCGATGAATAAATTGCAGGACTTACCTCATAGAAACGAAAGCATCCGCAATGTTAAATCGGAATTCATATCAACAAATCCTAGATATGATATCTAACACGCAGTTTTTTTTTTACTTATTTAATGAAAATCATGCAATATGCAATGCATCTAATCTAACATGAAATGGCATGACAATGTGTTCTAAACTACATGACATGAGTGACATATTTTTTTGTGTTTCTTAATGAACATGCAATAATTAAATATGCAAATCAAAATGACCTAATTATAATGACGGACAATTTTTAATTAAATGAGCCTAATTCTACATGCCGTGCATTTTATGAACCTAATCTCACATGACGTGCACATGATATTTCTATTCCTAAAAAAGGCAATCTATCTTAAAAATTGCAACTTAAAATGAGACATGCAATTCTATTCTAATATGCATGATGATTTTTTGTTTTTTTTTTTTTATATATAAAATTCGAAATTTTAAAAAAAAATTGCACACAATTAAACATGCAACCTAAAAAAAAGCTAGCATCCTAAATTAATTAATTTTTTTTGGGGATTTTTTTTAGAAATTTGAAGTAAAAGTCTAATTCTAGATTGACACGTGCAATTCTAAAAAAAAAACTAATATCCTAAATGCATTTTTTGGATTTTTTTATTTTTTGTTAAAGACAAAATAACTAAATATGCTAACCCTAGCCGTAATCTAACTCGCATTTTTTTTGAATTTTTTTTTTATGCAAAAACAAAAGTTAATTCAAATAAGCCAATATCCAATCCAATCAAGATAAGATTAATACCCAAAATTGACGAATCATATCTCGCGCATGAGATCGGATTGGTCAATTTTAAATTAAATCGCGAATCAAATCTCGGGCATGAGATTGGATTGTCGATTTTTATACGAGATCGTGAGTCGGATTTCGGGCGCGAAAATCGAACTCATAATCCCTAAATTGAGGGGTTGTTTTACATTGGAATTTCAATCATGTGTTAATGAATAATCACACTAAAAAACTATATAAAAACAAACTATAAACTATATAAAAAATAAAGATAAGACAATAATAAAAAAAACTACCTAATGTCCCCTTTTGCTTTTTTTTTTTTTTCTGTTGTCTTCTTTTTTTTCCTTTTCCCACGCACGATTTGGCAGCTTCGTGGAGGTGCGCAGCCGAGGGTGGTGGTCACCGGCGTTCCGGTGAGGGGCGGCGGGCGTCGAAGCTCCGACGCAGGGCGGCAGCCGGCGAACCAGCAGCGGCAGAGGGCAGAACAGCGGTGCTCGAGCGAAGGCGCTGGGTCGCGGCTCCGGCTGCAACGGGCGTCACTCGGAGAGGGGACCGTCGAGCGTCAGACCAACGCAGAGGTGTGCGGCGGCTCGGCAACAGGGGCAGCAGCAACGATCAGGGCAGGAGCAGCGTCGGGCTGAGGCAGAGCACGGCGAGGACAGGAGGTGCAGGTGCTGGCTTCGGGTGCAGGCGTCGGGGACGGTAGCGCGCAGGGCAGAGGGGCTGCGACGGGCTCGGAACTGGCACGGTGGTGCGGGCTGCAGTGGACGCCGGGCGGAGATAGATGGGCGAACCGACGCGGGCCGCAGGCGAGGCTGGGCGATGTGGTGGTCGGCGGCTCCGCGGTTTTTTTGGACGGAGCAGAGGCTGGCGGAGGCGCGATCTCGCGGGCGATGGAAGCGCGGCGCGGAGGTGCGGGCGCGGTAGTGCGCGGCGCGGAAGCTCGGGCAGCAGGGGTCGATAGCAGAAGAAGAACTTGCAAGGAAGAAGATGAACAGTGCTTGTTCTTTTCCTTTCTGTTCTGCCGCACGTCCCCTCTCTGACTTCACTTTTTTTTTCTCTGACAGACTCTCTCTCTCTCTCTCTTTTTTGAACGAAGGAGAAGCTCCCACAATCCTCTTTCACATTCTCTTTGCTTTTTCTCTGACACACTCCTTTCCTTTACTTGTCTGACCGAAAGAGAAGAGGAGAGAAGCCTTTCACGATGAAAACTTTTCTTGCTTTTTCGCTCCCCTCGCAGACCTCTGGAATGAATTTTCTTTTTTTCCACCCCACTCTGGACGCGGCTTCTTGCGGTCTTATTTATAGGCCGTCCATTGCCTCTTGAAGATAGCCAACAAACATTATTGTGACAAGATGTAGCGCAACTTTTCCAGAATTTAAGCTGAACCGTTGCCCTTTTTTAATCTTCTTTTCTTCTGACAAACTCTCCCTTCATTTTTTAATGTCTTCCCTGAATTCATTTTTTCTTGTCCGAAGGAGGAGCCCTTTCCCAATGAATATTTTTTAGCTCTCTCTCTGACACTCTTCTTCCCCCTGTTCTTCAGCAAGGCAAGCGCCTGTCCCATTTCGTGCGTGTATGGCGATGCATTAATGAGGAGGTTTCTTCTTGGTGCCACCAAAGCTGACATGGGCATATTATATAATATATTATGGGCTGCTTTTGCTTTTTTGAAGATTTCTCCCGAATCCGCACTCCACCGAATTTGTGTATGCAATCGACCGCGAGCCCCTGCTTCTTATCGCGCTTTTAGTACAAATGCAAATGCGGCTACATGAAATGCAATTTTAATATTTTTTCTTAGGGGTTAAAGATTAATCCCTAAATTTTATGCAATTGATTACTAAATGATTAGTCAAAATTTAGGTGTCAACAGGTGGCGCGGAGGTCCGTCATATGGGGGTTCTTTTTTCTCCCTGAAAACTTTGTGTGTGAAGTTTTTGAGGAGGGCGCAGAATTTATAAGGGGAGTTAGGAAATCCTTGGTTTTTCGGCAGTCCAGAGAGAGAGAGAGAAGGGTGTCCTTGTTTTTTTCTCGCCTCGCAGTCCACAGAGAGAGAGAAGGCGGGGCTCCTTTTTTTTTCTAAAGGGGGGGCGTCCTTCTCATTATTTGCAGTCGCGAACAGTGAGATTTTCTCGAGAGGGAGGGGGGAGGGGGCGGTAGTTTTCATCATTTGCAGTCGCGAAAGGGGGCTTCTTGTCATCATTTGCAGTCGCGAAATCCTTGGTTTTTTTGCAGTGAGAAAGGGGGGGGGCGTACTTTTCTCTTTTTGCAGCCGCCAAATCCTTGGTTTTTGGGCAGTCCAGAGAGAGAGAGAAAGGTGTCCTTGTTTTTTTTTTTCTCGCACTCCAGAGAAAGAGGAGGCGGGGCCCTGGTGTTTTTCTAAAGGCTCTCGGTTTTTTTCCAGAAGGAAAAGGCGGGGCTCTTTTTTTTTTTTTTTTCTCGCAGTCGTGAGAGAGGGAGGCCCCAAGGGGGGTGGGTCTTTTTTTTTTTTTGGTAGTCGTAAAAGAGAGAGAAGGGGGTGTTGTTTTTGAGAAAATATATTTTCTCTTCTTTGCAGTCGCATCGGGAGAGCGGGGGTGTTCTTGTTTTTCTGCAATCGCATCGCAAAAAAACAAAGATAAGAAAATATTGGATGCCTCTAATATAGCCATCACAACAAAAAAGAAGAGGCTTTTAATTAAAGATGTGTAAAAAAACTGAGAACCACCTGAACCGTTCGGAGCTAGACCGGACTGCTCAAGAACTGACAATTCCCATAAGGACCAGTCCTTTTTCTAGTTCCAATTTAGTAGAACTGATGAGAACCAGTCTAGTTTTCAATTTTAAGCGTGGAATCACCCACCTGCTCATCTAGACTAGATTTGTATGTGTATACAGATATATATATATTAACGTAATTTTTTCCTAGGATGAATGGATCAATTCTCATAAATGGATTCACCGTTAGAGAAATTTTCAATAAAAAGCTAGAACTATATTGATCGAGGCAAATAAAACTATATAAATTATTCTAGAGTATGAAATAACCTAAAAAGATAAGAGCAAAATGTATTAATTCATCACGGAAAATGGTTTTTTTCTAAGGATGATTTGATTATGATGAGATCTTATCTTGTAACAAGGTATTCATAGAGAAGTTTGACCTGACCTCCCTTCTTTAATTTACATGTGTATGAATTGGGGTAAGTCTTTGAGAGGAATGTGTGTACTTAGACTAATCATTTACTTAGACTAATCATTGAAGAAAATATTGAGTACCACTATTGTGCTAGTGCGTCAAATTACTAGTCTATTGAACTTGCAACATGTGTCACATGTGGACCCCACTGTTAGGGGAAATCTCTCTCTCTCTCTCTCTCTCTTTGTGCTTAGCCGCTCCTGACTTTGCCCCCTCTCTCTCCTTTCAATTCACAACCAAGCCTCCCTCCGATGAACCAACCACCACGCCACCCCTCTGACTTCGACTCGTCCGCCGTGGCTAAATTGCTGCCCCCTCCCAACTCTGCCAACTTTACCCTCTCTCTCTCTCTCTCCCTTCGACTCATGACCAAGTCCTCGCCCAACGAACTAGTGTGCTGCCTCTGGCTCCGGCACGTCCATTGCTCCGCCATCGCTGAATCACAATGAACCACCATGCTACCTTAAACTCCTAACCAGCAAGATCAAACCCATCTTCGAAAGGTTTCAGACAACAAACGGACAAGGTGAAAAAATCATATGATTTAGAGAAGGCGAAGGCAATAGATGAGCTAGAGCCAAAGGGGTGACTTGGTGGTTTGTTCATTGGACGAGGGCTCGATTGTGAGTTGGAGAGAGAGAGAGAGGATCTAGAATAGGAGAGAGGACACCCGTGAGAGGAGTTCAAATTTCCTATGACAATAGGGCTACTTACAACACGTGTCGCAAGATCAATGGACTCGTAATTTAATGCGCTAGCACAACAATGGTAACCCAATATTTTCTCTTCATGGATCACCAAATCCATGAGAAAAAAATATAACAATCGGTGTTTTCAATGCTAAAATTGGACATGATTGTTTCTAACGCTAGAATTTCTACTAGTCATGCCACGTAAGACAATCGGTATCCACATTAGTGATTTTTAGCTAAATTGATTGTAAGGACTAAACTAGCTAATTGTCAAAATGTTTAAAACTAAATTAGCCAAATTAAAAGATTTATAACTGAATTAATACAAATGTAATTCAAAACTTTTTTGATAATTTTCGCTTTGTGTGTGGTCTTAATTTTAGGGTTTTTCATGTGTCTGATATGATTGTTTCCATGTCTACACATGGTAACAAATGAACATATTATGGTGCTCAGTTAGAGACAAGAATCATGATATCTTAATATCTTGGTATTTCTCGGGACATTTTCTTTTTCCTTCGCGTCAAACCGTGGGCAAATACACCCGCGTCCTTCAAAATCGTGAGTTGAAAGCATGTTTTGGGATAGCTATGGTTTCATGATAGCATCTAGACAACAGTGACTCCAAAAACTCACTTGAATGCTAATTTGTGTGATATAAGATTACATATCCTCCAATTTTCTCTGCCCGTCTCTTTCGAGAGAGCCTAGGGATTACTGATCTTTTTTTTTTCCTTAGAACTCTTGAATTAAGTGATCTAGCCAAGATTAGGTTTCTTGTAAAAGCAATGAGAAAATTTCGATTGGGTAGAATTGTAAATTGAGGAGAAAAACCTCGTGATATATTTGTTTTGTTCCCCATTTTCAAAATGAGGAGGACATGATCACACCTACATGTCAATTAGCCTAGTTTGACTCCGCAGTGGACTTCTACAGAACAGCCGCCCCTGGAAGTTTGTCAGCCGCAGAAAAGAAAGAAAAAGCGGACCTCCCTGACTTTTGGTCGGGCCCAGAGCAGGAGGACCATATAGAAATATCTTGTGCGATAAAAAATCGAACTCATAAAACTTAAATTAAAAAATGATACTGATGGATAAAAAAAATCACAAAATATAAAAAGTATACAAAACCTATTGTCAAGCAATATTAAGTAATATTCTAACATATCTTCTCACGTGAATGCGAGCATACGAGGGATAGAGATGCAACTTTACAAAAACGATAACACTAGCTCTAATATCATACTAAAAAGTCCAACACAAAAACTTAAATCGATAGGTAAATGCAGATCATATGAGCATAAAGAGTACATGAGACTCATTGTTAAGCAATATGAAATACTATTTTAACATTGTCCTAGAGAGTTTTTATTCATTTGAGGCATTTTTCCAAGACATGAGCGTTTGTGGCTATGAGATAATATTCAATACTTTATTTATTGAGCAATTAAGAAAGGCCAGATACTGTGTGATTTGATGTGATCCACAATGTGTGAGTGATACTCCCTCAATGAAATTCAAACGTCGTAATATATATGGTTTGGCTTGGCGGAATCAATAGAAGAATTATAAAAAATATCATATACTTATTGCAATTATACCAATTTAGTTATAAATATTTTATATTTGTATCAATTCAACCTATCAATCCAATTTTAATCAAAAATCGCTATTCTTTTTTTTTTCTTCCCTTCTTCCTCTAGTCGGTCTTTGGACCTTGTTCATCAGCCAAAGGCAAGGGCCCCTTACTAGTCTGACAATGGCAAGTTTTGCTCAACAACGGTGAGGTTGAGCCTCACCAAGAGCAAGCAAGGCTAGCCATCTCTAGTGGCCAACAAGGCCAACCTCAACAGCCCTCGCTTTTGGCCAGTTGCCGAGGTTAGGTGATCTGCCTTTAAATGTTATTCTTTTCTTAACAACTGAAAGGATAGGATTCTCTGACCAAAAAAAAAAAAAAAAAGGATAGGAGTCACACACTCGGGTAGCATGATTGACGAGCCCTGGACAGTGTACTGTTCAAACATGGTGGTCATTGTTTCGGCAATAGCCAGGGACACACCTATAGGTCCCCACAAGCCTTTGCCAGCAACGGTTTTCAGAGACCGAAAATAACAATAGGGCTAGCGGTGGTAGCACCTGAGGAAGCCAAGAATAATAGAGGGTACGATAAATTCTTAATAGCGGCCAATGATCAGCTTCGACCGGTCATATGGTATCTAAAGACCGTGGTGGAATAATAGAGCCCTGGACGGCATGCTGCCAAACTGCGGCGGCAATGCCGGACCGTCATTTGGACAGGGTGGGCTGGGGCGGGCGGGTCTCATTTGGAATTCTCGTGTTGAGTCTTCTTGTTTCTATAGGTGTTTATGTGTGAAGTTTTAATTTGGAGGGGGGAGTTGGTGTTACGAGTCGGGCATGGCTCTCCTTTGTTGCTAGCAAGCGTGCGTGTGGCTAGGCGATTCCAAAAACAAACGTCAAAAGGATCGCATTTCTTTCAATGTCCAACCTTCTTTATTAAGTTAATGCTATGAATGAATAAATGAAATGGTACTTGATTCGCCAAAAGGGTGTACGAGAAATCTTGTTGATTATTAAATTCTGGCCTGTCCTTGTTGCTGGCAGTCGTGTAATTGCTTGGTGTGTGTACATTTTCAAGGCCGGGCACGTCCCCCCAACCTAAAGTTTCAATTTTTACAATTTATCCTGGCTCTTTGGGAATTGGTTGTAATGTATTCTATAGTGATGATGCCAACTAAATTTTTCTCACAAATCTGACCCTGGGACTGCACGTAATTAGGGAAGGCTCTATATCCACGAGAAAGAAATATAGCAACCGTTGGAAATTACGTTCCAAAACTCTATTCATCGTGCATTTGTGTAGATTCTACTTAAATTATAGCCGGTACTTTAATCACATGCTCTCACATATAATATATTTTCCAATTGTTCTTTTACTTATTTTTTTTTCTTTATAGGTGCATACTTACACAATGAACTTGCTCTCCGTAATCAGTCAGGTGCTGCCGACGTAATAGGAATTCCCAGCAAAATTTGGTCATAGTCAGTGCCAAGGGACGTGATGCAATCAATTCGTTGAAATTCAGGGTACAGGTTGCAAATATCGACACATCAACGCGTGACACGTTACAATCTTGGAGAAAACCTGAAGGTTACAATGTCATTTTCCCCATTTTTCGTGCTTGTCTCTTCTGCTGGAAAAGGGGAAATGAATGGAGGGGCGAGTCACTTTCGAGCAATAAATAGGAAGGAGAGTCAACATGTGCGCGCTGCGCAAGGAGGCCAAAGCCAACGTGGGCGAGTGGAGGGTACGATAAAGTCTTAATAACGGAAGATGAAGAGTGAACATTCTCTTTTGGATGTTTGACTTTGCAAATCTTGGTGGGCCGCTCACTTGGAATTTAAACAGGGCAGGGGGCAGACTTGCAAAAACTGTTTTCCCTACAAGCCTTTTAGTGTGATTTTTGACTTTGCAAATTTTTTTCCCTAACAAGTTTTTTGGTGTGAGATCGCAGAATTTAAGGAGGGCAGGGGGGCAGACATGCAAAAAAAATTTCCCTATAATTTTTTCGGTGATATTTTGTGAGGACACGGAATTTAAAGGGGGCCAAGGGGCAGACCAGCAAAAAGAAATTTCCTTAAGTTTTTTGGTGTGATGTAATGTTTTGTAAGGGGGCGGACATGCAAAAAGAATTTCCCTATCGGTCTTTGGTTTTGATGTTTTATGAGGACACGGAATTTAAAGGGGGCAGGGGGCATGAGTCAACATCCCCTGCTTTAGAGAATCCATCAATCATCACATAGCACGTGCAACTGGTTTTTTAATTCCTTCTTTGACACTCTTCTCATTAGAAAGAAAATTCTGCCAGATTAATATATAGTTTCCCCAGAAAAGCATTAATCAAGGCAATGCATGTTGCTTTCGTAAGAGAAACCTTACTGCAGCTCCTCATGATCACAGAACCCTTTAACCACTGTGACAACTTAAAATATCTGGTGTAATTCTCCTTCACTTCCATCTCATCGAGCCAATTCAAAGCTTCCTTTACTTTGCGAAGCTTGCATAAGCTCTCAATGAGTATATGGTAGGTAATGATGTTAGGGATGCACTGTTTCCCAACCATGAAATGTTTCCATCACATTTTCAAACTTTGAAGCCTTGTTGCACAGGCCATTTGACAGAGAATTATATGTAGTCACACTGGAAAAAACGCCATAACGTGCTATGATAACTTATAAGCAAAGGAGGTAGTAAATTTCAGACCTATCTTGAACACAATGCTATGCGGACAAGAGATTTCTTATGAGCCCGATCATAACTTGGTATGAATAGAGTGGTCCCTGAATCGACATGTCTCAACATAAATTGGCTTAAATGGCCGGTAAGATCCAAATTCCTAAACGCGAATATAGGGATACGGTTTGAATGGTCTGCGGCCCCTAAAATTAAAAAGGTCGGTAACATGCCAAATATTTATTAATTGAAGGCCCTTTTCTTTTGTCTGAAGAGTGATGAAAATTGGTAATTTACATCTTACCAAAAAAAAAAAAATTGGTAAATTACAAATTTTATTGGGGCAAATCGAACCACGGGCCGTGCAAATGGAAGGTGGGTAAGGTGGGGGAGACTTTGCCTGCCTTTTAGTACAAAAAAAAGGTGGGCGAGACTTTTTGCACGAGACGGAAAAACAAGGAAACAACGTTTTCAACTCAGAAAAGACATTGACATCTCTGTGAGGATCAAGGCACTTCAATTAAAGGTTCTTGAATGAGCAATGATGTGACAATGCTAGTTGCGATCACCAGGCCCCACAACCAAATCTTGATGCTCCGGATAGCTTCTGAGCAATAGGGAGAGGTTGAATGAGCAATAGTGTCAGAGTTTTGTGTTCTTGGGTGAAGGAAACAAATTCCTAAAAATGAACAAATCCATGAAGTATCGAATTCTAAAAAAAACAGCGGAAACGGGCCGAAGATATGCTTAACAACGATCTAAAAGGACATTAAGAAAATAGACATTCTTTATTTATCACAGATTAAATATTTATTAGTCTCAAAGAGATCGATTGACATCTTGGAATTGCATTCTTCAGAAAGAATTCACTCAGGTAAAAAAGAGAAAAAATGTA
Organism: Eucalyptus brandiana; assembly: GCA_014182725.1. Taxonomy (NCBI): domain Eukaryota; kingdom Viridiplantae; phylum Streptophyta; class Magnoliopsida; order Myrtales; family Myrtaceae; genus Eucalyptus; species Eucalyptus brandiana. Next base: position 29,166,944 of record CM024677.1, read on the forward strand.
CCTACTGTTCACTGTTTGTTTAAAGTTTCCCTTTTCTTTTTCTTTTTTTTCTTTTTATACATAAATTATTTTTAAAATATAACTACTCTCTTATGGGCGAACGGTAGGCGGTGATAAGAGTAAACGATGAAATAATTTTTATTTTTCACTTTTATTTTAGAATAAATTAGCTTCTGATTTTTGCTCCAAATTTATTTTTGGAACATATTTTTTTTCTAGAAATAAAAAAATAAAATTATATTTCCAAATGAATTTATATTTCAAACTTATTCCCAAAAATAGGAGAACAAAGAAATAGAAAAATAAAAATTTTGACATGCCCGCTCTTAGAATTCCCATTATTTTAAACAAAAAGACACTTTCTGCCGTCCTATTGAGTCCGACGGGCCCTTTCCTCGCCCTTCCAAGAAAGAACCAAGTGAAAAGGAAGCTCATTTTTTGACCCAAAAAAAGAAAAGAAAAGGAAGTTACTTTTACCTTTCATGAAGTTCAGCTTTGATTGTCTGTGAAATTGCAGAGCGATGGAATCGCGTGGGCAGTGGCTGCCGGCTGGTGAACGGTGTTTCTGGAGCTCTGCAGCGGAGCAGAGTCGGGTCTGGACTTGGACAAAGGACGCAATCTCGGGGTCTCAAGACGTAATCCGGTCTGTCTCCTGTTGCGACCTTGCTCGGCCCTCCGACGCCAAAGGGTACCTCGACGTAAATCTCTCATCTTTCTTGTGCTTTTTGCGCCTTTTTTCCGTCACTCGCGATCGTACGGTGTTACTGTCAATTGGGATTCTCGCTTTTTGATTTCCAAAATCGAATGTCATATGGAGCATCTCCGCATATGCACTTGTTTTATTTGTAGGAAGAGGTTGGATATCCACGGTGAGTTGGACAATTAGTTTATGAATGATTTGTTCTTCGAAATAGCAGGCAACAGCTGGTTATCGAAGGAGGTATTTTCGTCTTAAGAGATCTCGACGAGCTGATAGATTTACTTCGTTACTTGAGAGGCCTTGTCTGAAATGTTCTCGTCCTCACAGGAGAAGGAGATCTGGGAAAAGAAGAAAGAGGAGATCGAGGAAGCTGAGCGGATCAAACGAAGCAAAGCGGTCACGATCTTTGACTTGGTTCGTCGCAAGTTAAGTACATTCTTTTCAGGAAGTTTAATGAATCTGTCAAATTACACATGACTTTAATCTCACCGACTTCCTCGTCTAGAAAAACAAAAGAAAAACTAGTGGGCATGTCTGATTTTGCTATGCATACCAGCAGCACAAACATATAGTGAGAGCCCTTCAGATTGTTGTGCTCTGTTTGCATGACACTCAGCATTTTTGTGGATTTACATCTCAATGGCTGGCAGCTGGTATTGGTGAATGATGAGTTCTGATGGCAAGTTTGGTTATGCGTTTCGTGTGCATTGAAAATTAATGATCACTACTATTCAGTGATCAGAGGGAAAGCTTCCTACATGTTCTTTTAACTGCTTATAGTATCATTCACGGATGTTCAATTCTTGTCACATCCGCAGTTTCAGGCTAGCATGACGTGGAATGTGTGCAGGTCCTCTTCAATGAAGATCAAGTTTCAGAAATGGAACCGAGGAGTAGTGTATAAAGCCTTCGGACGAGAGGGAAGTGAAACAGAGTAAAACCGGACCCAGCCCTTAGAATCCAACTAGTTTTTATAGATCTAGGCCCCACGAAGGATAAGGCTAGAGTGCCGAACAAGAGTCTCAAGAGCGGATTATGATTGGAAATCCCCGGGAGGATGCAGCAAGAGAGAAACGAGTTGAAACGCTTCATGGTTGATGACCATTTTGAAATGACCTCAAAGGGAAGTCTTAGCACGGAACATCAGTGAACAGGGGATATGCACGAATCCCAAGACTATTTTGAGTGAAAAACACCATAATCTGAACACGGATTTTGTAAGAATTCCAATTGAGGCATTTAACTGCTCAATCAATTCTTGGAGACCGACTCTGTTGCCTCCTTTCCAGCTGAAAAAGCAATACGAACTATGGGGTTGCATACCAATGCAATGCATGATCGGTAACCAAGTTAAGAGGAAAACTTGCAAAACCTCACAAATTAAAGACACGTAAAGTACAAACTATTTCTTCCACACGGTAACTCGAAAATTCAAATATCCAGAGAATACAACTTTTAACAAAGAAATACACATAAACCCACAAAAAAAATTAAAGTATTTGCAAAAGTAATAGTCTAGGAAAGAAACGTCCAGTGGATGGCCGGATTTGTAGAAGCCAGAGTCTTCTGAAAAAAAGTAATGCAAAAACACGATATCGTGAGAATTAAACCTTGTTTATATTAATAGAATAAACAGCCGAGATGATTTCTGGAAATGCAAAAGTGTTCGATAAAACCACATAAAAATTACTTAAAATAAGTGTTTAATGCAACAGAAGCACTCACTATATAGCATAACCATAAATTGTTCGGACCACTTAATCATAAATCATGAGCTTGATTAAGGGAACTCACGTGCTTGTAAGTTTTCTTACCAGAGTAGAGTGATGGTGTCGGGAATGCAGCTCAGGGTGCCTCCAAGGATCATCCAATTGCCGCCACCCTCGCCGTCACACGGAGCCGTGAAGGTCACGCTCATGCACAAGATGTATACATTGAACATGAGCACCCACCATGGACCCAACTGCAGCCTCCGCTTGGCTTTCGCCACTATGTTGATGGTCACCTCTGGGCCCTTCAACGTGCTCACTAGGCCCCTTATGCCCAAGTCATTGACGATTGCCAAGGTTGATCAGGCCTTGGCTCGGACTATGGTCACATTGCCGGGCCCCAGAGTGAAGGAGAGAACGAGGGAGGGACGAGAAAGAGCGAGTTGGCCTTGGAAACTCAAGAGGAGCTTCATGTGAGTGTACTAGATGGCGATGAGCTTAGTTGGGTTCTTGATAGAGGGAGCGATGTTTCATCCAACGGTGATGTGGGAAGTGGAGATGTTGAGGGACGGAAGGGAAGAGCCCCGGTCAAGCTGGAACTACGGTGGCATTGTGGCAAGTATGGCAAGGAAGATGATCATGAGGGGGTCAAGAATAGTGGGTAAGGAAAATGCGATATAGTGGCCGATGATTTGCTTGATCAGTCAGATTGCGGCAGCCTTGGTGATGGTGATGCCGGGTTATTCCTCGCATAGGTGGGGTGGCGTGGGGGGCTGTCATATCTGTTGCAAAAAAGGGCGAGCGATCGAACAATAATATAGACAGAAAAAGAAAATAAATCGGACACCAGATTTACGTGATTCAATCGTAAAGACCTACATCTACGAGGAGAGCAACAACGAATTTCACTATAGATCAAGCGATACAAAGAGATTACACACTCAAGTCACTCAAACACTCTCTCGGTGTTTCCCAAACCTCAATTACACCCAACAACACACGCAGTGTTTAGCCCTGAAATTCATCAAGAAATAATCTCTCAATTTCACGAAGAAATTACACGCAAATCTTATCACGAGATTTAAATTGGCTACAAAACACTAATATTTCTTGGATGTAATTCATGGACAAGAACGACAAAGAAAATCCCTCCCAAGCACTCGACAACTAGACGGCGTTTCAAGAACACTTCTTCATGATCAACGGCGGAACACCAAACACTCACGCGGCGCTTCAAGACAATTTGTGATCCACCTCTACCACCCACGGCCACAAGTCTATATATAAGTAAAATCCTTATTATTTTGCCAACTTCTCATAGGATTCTGTTTCCTATCTAAAACGATTTTATCTAAAACATATCTTTGTATGTTTTAAACAAAATCCAAATCCAAGTCAAAGTTAAACTTTCCTATTTCAGCGGCCAAATTCTCCAACGCAGATTCAAACTTTTGGAAGTTGATCTTTGGATCTTCTTTACTCAATTTTGAACGTCCGCAATATATCCAATTCGGAATATTTGGAATTTCACATTGGACTCAAACTCGAGACATACTTTAACAATCTCTACATTGGCTCGATGTTTGAGTCAAGTTGCAATCGTTTCGCAAAAATTCAAACTCTGCTGCTGCTTTCCGATAGCCCCCGATGGGCTCAATCGTCACAGATATTATCCAAGTCCAAGTCTCGCTTGAACTTCGCCATATCCAAGGACCTCATCAGAATACCAATTCCACATGCACCTTTAACTACTCTGCAAGGATTTTCCGACACAACCTCCTTAACCGCAGATAAAGCAAAACTATTGTTGCATCTATATCTGTTAGGAGATCGAATACGTACCTTATTAATTTCAGTAGTTATAGCAACCATTGGCTCTATAGGCTCCACCTCGCTACAAACACCATCTATGTCGATTACTTTGCTAGTACTCGTACTTGCTACCTCAAGAGTTTCTGGTCGCAACTCCACTTCAAGTTGAACACCATTCAGATCCGTTTGAACACTGTCACAAATACTCTTAGCCAAAAGAACCGGAGACTCATCAAGGGTAACTTCTCTGCTGTTAACAGGTGAATTTATATCTAGGCACCACAATCGATTGCCCCACTCACTTTGTGCATAGCCATGGAATATGCATATTGCCCTCCAATCAAGCTTACCATCACTCACTCGAAAATAACACGGGCAACCAAACATTCTAATAATAGAATAACCAACAACGTTACCTGACCACACTTCTTCAGGAGTCCGCCATTCAATAGCAGTTGATGGGGATCTATTCCCTAGGTAGCTTACCGTACTAAGCACATCATATAAGATTCTCCTAGTAATACCAGCACTATAGATAATTTTTCAGGCTATCTCTAGTAATGTTCTGCTCATCAATTCTGCAAATTGTTGTGATTTACTGGCATTAGTATGGTGTTTCACTATGCCCTCTTTCATGCAGAATTTATTTGACAGCTTTGAGCATAACTCTATGCTATTGTCAGTCCACACATGCTTGATCGACTTATCAGTCTCTGTCTCGATCAAAGCTCTTAACCGCGAGATCTTGACACCAGCATTAAACTTGTGCATTGGCACAAACACCTAGGTCTTCCTCGAGTAGTCAAAAGACTCTCAAACAGATATATCCGACGTCTCCGTAGCGAAATTTGTCACTATCTCACCTTGAAGTTTATATAGGCCTCCATGCTTAATTCCTTTCATTATCACCAGAGTACCTCGAATAACCTTCGGAACTCCACCTTTTGAAGAATACCTGCAACCAGCTAAATTTAGGGCACCCAAAAAAATTAAGTTCTTTTTCAATTCCGAAACATGTCTTACTCTAGTCAATGTCCTCACAATGCCATCATGCATTCTAATTTTAACATCACCAACACCCACAACATCGCACTTAGCATTGTTCCCTAACTGGACTTTACCACTACTCGTGCACTGATAAGTGATAAACCGGTTTCTATTTGGTGTAACATGAAAAGAACAACCGGAATCCATAATCAATCCATCAAACGATGAATCATTAGTGACAAACAAGACATAATCGGTACTATCAGCTACAGTTGTAACATTATCTGCAGAATCAACTATAATTCCCTTACCATTCTCATTCTTCAATTTAAGGCAATTCCTTCTGAGATGCCCCCTTTTGCCACGGCTCCAACAAACGACATCACCAGTCCTAGACTGACTACGCATGTTCATATTAGTACTACTATTACCTACACGTATTCTAAATCTTCCTCTATTTTCATTTACTAAAACAGCAGATACAGGTTCGCCAGATTCTCTTATACGAATATCCTCGCTCAGAATCAAATCTCGAACTCCATCAAACGTCAAACTTGTTAACCTAGAGGAAATACTAACAATAGTAACAGTAGTATTCCAACTATCATGCAATGAGGATAACAGAATCAAAGCACGTACCTCATCTTTAAAGTCAATCTCAACTGAACTCAATTGACTAACAGTCACATTGAATTCATTGATATGATCTGTAACTAACGCACCTTCGCTCATCTTCAAATTAAATAAACGTCGCATCAAATAGACCTTATTGATCGTAGAGGGCTTCTCATACATATCCGACAGGGCTTGCACTAAATCAGCAGTGGTCTTCTCATTCAAGATGTTAAACGCGACATTACGAGCCAACGTCAGCCGAATAACACCCATAGCTTGTATATCCAACAAATCCCAATCAGCTTGCTTCATCGTCTCCGGTTTCTCCCCAAACAAGGGCAAGTGCAGTTTCATCTGGTAAAGATAATCTTCAATCTGCATTTTCTACGAACTAAAATCCTTCCCATCAAATCTGTCGATTCTCACTTTTACTTCTTTTGTCGCCATCGATTCGTTTCAACTTAGCCAAGCCTAGCTCTAATACCATTTGTTGCGAAAAAGGGCAAGCGATTGAACAATAATATAGACAAAAGAAGAAAATAAATCGAACGCCAGATTTACGTGGTTCAATCATAAAGACCTACGTCCATGAGGAGAGTAGCAGTGAATTTCACTATAAATCAAGCGATACAAGGAGATTACACACTTAAGTCACTCAAACACTCTCTCAGTATTTCCCAAGCCCCAATTACACCCAACAACACACGCAATGTTTAGCCCCGAAATTCCTTAAGAAATAATCTCTCAATCTCACAAAGAAATTACACGCAAATCTTACTACGAGATTTAAATCAGCTACAAAACACTAATCTTTCTTGGATGTAATTCATAGACAAGAACGACAAAGAAAATCCCTCCCAAGCACTCGACGACTAGACAGCGCTTCAAGAACACTTATTCATGATCAACGGCGGAACACCAAGCACTCACGCGGTGCTTCAAGACAATTTGTGATCCACCTCTACCACCCACGGCCACAAGTCTATATATAAGTAAAACCCTTATTATTTTGCCAACTTCTCATAGGATTTTGTTTCCTATCTAAAACGATTTTATCCAAAACATATCTCTATATGTTTTAAACAAAATCCAAATCCAAGTCAAAGTTGAACTTTCTTATTTCAGTGGCCAAATTCTCCAATGCAGATTCGAACTTTTGGAAGTTGATCTTTGGATCTTCTTTGCTCAATTTCGAACGTCCGCAACATATCCAATTCGGAATATTTGGAATTTTACATTGGACTCAAAATCGAGACATATTTTAACAATATTGAATTGTCTTATTAAATTGTTCTTGTTGTGTGAAGCTTTATTGGGATACCGGGGAGAATTGCTACTCCAGCATTATATAGGCATGCAACCAAGAGGTTTACAGTTAATAAGTTTACTTATCCAAAAAGAATGGGAAGGCCAAAATGGGAGGCATTTGACATAAACCGACAGACGAGCATGATGCAAGACGTCAAAACAATAGGCCATGATCCATGCAAGAACAAGCCCACGATCCATACAAGAACCAGTCCACCACTCTTGAGCTCCCATGCCAGACATGGGTAGGCGATCCTCCAGTTCCCTCTAACGCATGACCTTTGGGCTTCCCCAAGCCTAGGAGCCCTTGAGTATCTTATGGTACAATCTATGTAATGATTGTGGGATTCAAACCCCACCATTGGATCAAGTAAGAGATCAACGGTTAAGATTAGTCCTACACTTGTATAAATAGGGCCCTTCCCCTTTAATTGTACTAGTTTATTCACATGTGAATATACATTCATGCTTCATTCTTCATACACTTCATGAGTCAAGCGTGCTTGTATGTAAGGTTGACTTGGGAGAAATTCTAAAGCTGCACCAATTTGGGAATGTGAGATTGATCGACCTGTGACACAATGGCATTGGAAAAAGTCTTCCCTAGTTAGTTTTGTGTTCCCTTAAAAGTCATGCGGCACCAGCAAGAAAACATGGCCTTTGCACCTTTCTTTTTTCTTTTTACACACTGTCATGAACATCTGTAAATGCCATAGTAAATATTATACCAAGGATAGCTTTTAGATCATCAAAATTTTCCTTGAGATGTTTCTCCAACAGTGACAACATAACAACGACATCTAGGTGGGAATGAATAGGTTCACAAGAGCCAAAGCATTGTTCCCCACCCAAGCAAGATCCGCAAACCTTTGTGTCACTACCATCTTCATGCCCACATCTATTACCTGATATCCAAACTTATGCAAAACAATGCGAAGTCCTAGCCCACAACCTGAGCGGATCCATGAAGTCATCCATTCTTTAAAACAAGAATTTAATGAGAAAATTAATAAGAATTTAAATTTGGATTGGATCCGATATAAATTAGTTATAAGTCAGGTCAAATATAGGCTACTATAATTGTATTGTAGGAATATAGATCAATATTGGTCAAACTATTTTTGATTCAATCTGTTCATTCAGCGGCCCTACCGGTTGCAATTAAATCAGTAGGAGTACAATCGCTCACATGGCATTTAGCGTCCCATAATTGTGGGATGCATAGATCACCGAGAAGTCACCTCAGAGCTAGAAACAACATCTAGGTGGGAATGAATAGGTTCACAAGAGCCAGAGCACTATTCCCCACCAAAGCAAGATCCACAAACCTTTGTGTCACTACCCTCTTCACGCCCACATCCATTACCTGATATCCAAACTTATGCAAAACAATGCGAAGTTCTAGCCCACAACCTGAGTGGATCCATGAAGTCATCCATTCTTTAAAACAAGAATTTAAGGAGAAAATTATTAAGAATTTGAATTTGGATTGGATCCGATATAAATTAGGTATAAGTCAAGGCTACTATAATTATATTATGGGGATATAGATCACTATTGGTCAAACTATTTTTTGTTCAATCTATTCATTCGGCGGCCCTACCGGTTGCAAATAAATCGGTAGGAGTACAATCGCTCACACGGCATTCAGCGTCCCATAATTGCGGGATGCATACCGAGAAGTCACCTCAGAGCTAGGAACGCCCAGGTCATCGCAGGACAAATTCCTCCACTTTCTTTTGTACGGTCGAAAGAATGTCAAGGTGCGACGTGTTTTTTCTTTTTTTCGGTCGAAAGGTGCGACGTGTTTGAAGGGTCCAGTTTGTGGCCAGACTTTGGGTAATTGATTGCTCCGAACGGTCAAACTGAATAATTGATCTCTTGTGGTTATCACTTCATCAGATTGTGCTGTCCCCCTCGTGCATGGAGTTTTCATCCATCGAAATATTCTCCCTGCTTTTACAAGAACGAAAACCTAATTCTTGCCATGTCATTTGGGATTTCTCGGGAAGGATATTGCCGACATTCATATTAGTTGAGTCTAAGAAAACTGACAAAAAAAAGGGGGCTATATGAGGTGTCTACATACGTTTTAGGTTTTAGGTGGTTAGAAATGAACGTCGGAATAAGACAATAACAAGGAGGAAAAAGAATTCCACGCAACATTTTCTTACCAGAGCGTTTGTCCAAGGTGGAATCAACATGACTCACGAAAGAGCCGTCGTCGTCTTGGCAAGCAAGTTATCATGACAATGAAGTATGCTTTCCCACGACTTGAAAAACATAGCGATTCACTCACTTCAGACGTGTCTGATTTGGCAGCAAATTACTTGATTGAGGTCCCGGGGGGATTAAAGTGGAGAAAATATTCAGTGCGCTAGTACTACCCACTCAGAGTTTGACACGTGGCAAAATCATATAATTGAATAGAAGGGCCCGCAAAAGTTGGAGCTGCGGATCATAAAGGGATAGCAGCTCTTTTAAGAAATTTGCAATGAGTGCCCGGTTCCTCTTTCCTCCTTCGACCGACCTTTTCCTTTCTGACAAAGGAGAACAACAAAAAATTGTTCCTTGCTCGAACGCTCCTTTCCCAACTCCACCTTCTTTCCCTCGCTCTCGCCTCTCCATTCCTCTCCCCAACGCCTCGACCTTGCCAATACCCGGACTCGACCTGCCCAAGACCGAAGGTCTCACTGCTCGACCTGAATGACCCGTCGCCTTACTAGAGCAACCGCCCTCCCAAGGATGATCCTCCTCGAAAAGGGACTTCGATTGGTTTCTCTATGAAAGGAAAGAAACAACCAATTTTCCAATCTATAATTCATCATTTATCTAAGAAAAGGAGGTTTTTCAGATGACAAGACAAGCTACAGCCTAAGTCAATTCTTAAACAAACGCCAAATTGATCTCAGCAAAGATGATTTGGTAGTAAAATATCATGAAAATTGTGATAAAACTAAGAGTTGCTGGTGTGAATAGCAATTTTTAGGACTAATTGGATAAACTTTCATGCCTTTGTAATGCTTAAGAAGAACCTTCTTGTCGCGACCTACCCTCGGGGGGAGGGAACAGGTTTAGGGGTATTGCTTAAAGGACGGGCCTAATGCCCGTGATTAGGCGCGGGCTCTCCCAAGCCCATGCCCCGCGTGACATTGGGATGCTTTTTAGGAATTTTGCACAAAAGGAGTCGCCACTAGCCTATTGGGGTCAGCTAGAAACCAAGTGAGGCATGAGAGTGTACCTCACTTCCTACGAAACCAGAGAATCTAGGGTCGGGGACTTGATTACACTAATTAACCAATTAGTGCCATTTCGGTACCTAATCTTGTTCATTTTAAACGAAATGATTTTCATCAGGCAGTTTAGATTGATTTTATACATATCCAGTAACATAGGAGATGAGCATGCAAGTGCGCAATCAATAAAGTAACAATTAGCGATTAAGAAAAGCGATTAAATAAATTGCATGAAAGCGCAAACATTCAACACCAAAGAAAAGATAAATACTAATCCTAACTAAACTAAAGAGAGGCCAAAATCAACATATCAATATTATGCATTCTAAGGCATTTGTTCCCAAGGACAATTGAGATCTTAAGGTAAAACCCTAAAGGCTTAGCCAAACTTAAGCATAGCTCTCAATTGAAGTACTTCCATTTTTTAAGAGAGCATAACCCAAGAGATTGATTTGAACCCTTTTATAGATTTTTTTTTTTTTAAATTTATATATTTTTTAGATTTTTTTATATAAAAAATGAATTTTCGAATTTCTCCCAAATAAAACTAGATTTTACAATTTTTGGATTTAAAAAAACGAAATTTTTTATGTTTTCTGAATTTTTGAATTTTCGGAGGAGTTTTTGAATTTTTATTATTTGTTTTCGATTTTTTTTTTTTTAATTTTAAAATTTAAATCTTTTTGAATTTTTTTATATATATATTTTAAAATATTTTTAATATTTAATATTATTATAATCGGGAAAATGGGCCAGACTGGGTAGATCCGATCCGGCCAATGACCCGACCCAAAACCAAATTCGACTCTATCGGATTGAAAGAGAAAATTAATTTTTTTTTCAGTTTTTAAACACTTTTTCTATTTATTTATTTTTTCTTTTTGGCCTGCTCTATGTCTTGTCTTTTCCCTGCGGTCTTCTCATCCTCGCCGCCTTCACCGAAGGTCTGCCCCCACATCTTTTCCACCTTTCTATTTTTTTTTTTTTAATTTTCTTTCCACTACTCTCTTATTTCTTTTATTTCTTGTTTTTCTTTTAAGCCCCTTTTTCAGGTCGTCTTCTCTGCGTGCTTTCTTCTCCACCCGAAACTTCCATTAAACACCCAAGGCTTCCTCTGCCATTTCATTGTTTCCTTTTATTATTTATTTATTTCGTTTTTCTTATGTTTCTTTTTCTTTTCCTCGCTGGTTTTTCTTCTTTTTTTTATTTATTTCTTTCCCTCCTCCCTTTTGACCTTCTTCCTCCGTGCGTTTTCACGCCTTACTCTCCAGCGCCATCTTTTGCCGAAGCCTCCCACCGATGAACTCCACCCCGGAATTTCGCCCTACGGACCCACGGTAAAAATTTGGACGAATCGACAACAACACCCAACGCTGCCGGCTGTCACCAAGCCATCTTGGCTCACCACTGCAAAACCAAATTCGCCTCCAACGTCTACCATCACACCAGCCACCACCACTCATCATGTTCAATGAAATATGCACAGCGTATCTCAAACGAAATGCAAAGATGCAGTGACTTCATTGCTGGTAAAAATCGAGCTTAACAACTAATAAACGCACAAATCGCATTAAATGGTACCTTCGCATTCGATCAAACATAGGGGCCATTCCTTAAACAATTCTCTCATAAACATTTCATCAAGCAAGTCTTAGGCGTTCGACTAAACTAACATAGCATATCGATGAACCACCGCATTGGTATCTAGCTCGTCCTACAACATCTCAAGTCGATGAAAACTTGTCGAACAGATCTGCAGTGCGCTTACGGAAACAAACAAAACCTTGGGCTCACTTTCAGAACAACACTAACACTGAGGCATTATATATATGATGAGCACAGGGTAAAGAGAGGTCGTAAGCCCATCCTAGACTCTAGCTCGCGTCTAGATGCAAAAGAGGACCAAGCGACGCTCAAACTCGACAAAAGGAACGACTCATTCAAACGAGCATGCTCGTAGACCAAGAAAAACGAGACCCATCCACTGTTTCAGTTCCATTTTAAATGAAAACGAGCAATGGGATTCCCAGAGAGAAGTGCTTGACCGCGGACGTCCCTACCCGGCTCGAGGGTGGCGAACGGTGGGCGAGATTGATAGATCGGACAATGTCTGGTCGTCTCGCACACCCCCGAGCCGGAATCCTTGGGAAATTGACACGAGTTGGACCAAAAACCATGAAACTCACCGCGAAAACTCGAATTCGAGGAAGAGGAAGCCGCGGCTTGGTGGTTCCGGCTAGGAGGCGCAAGCTCGCGTCGGGGGTGGCTGAGCGATGTTCGGCTGAGGTGGGTTCGAGTCTTCTTCTTCCCGGTCACTCTCCGTTCCTACCCCTCTCCTTCCTTCAAGCTTTCTCGCCAAAGGCCCTCTCAAATCTCTCTCGGCCAATTTCCTCTCTGTCCTCCCCTTTGATCCTCCCCTCCGTGTTTTTATACTTCCCGTAGGTATCCCGAGCGAAGACCCCCGCCGTGCCGTGGTTGATCGCTCGCTTCCTCGACCCGCGGATCGCGCCGAAAGCCCCGCCATGCCGATCCTCCGCCTCGCCTCCTCTTCATCTTCCCGTTTCTTTCCCTTTTGTTCTCTCTCTCTCTCTCTATCTCTCTTTTTCTTCTTTTTTTTTTCCTACAGGAACTTGCGCGAAGACTACGGTCGAGCCAATTGCCGATCGGCTGCTCCCGACCCGCGGATCATGCCGCGCCCCTGCCACACCGATCCCCTTGCTCCCTCTCATTCGCTCTCTACTTCTGGTTTTTCTTGTGCAGGTCTTGCAGCGAAGACCGGTTGGGGAGACGACCAGCTCTCTCGCGGGCTGGGCTGAAGGAGGAAGTCGACTAGGGCCGGGCCTAGCATAGGGAAAAAGAAAAAGGAAAGGGGCGAGTCGGGCCAAGGCCGGATTCGGCCCGACCCGACCGTTTTTTTTAATTAAATAATATTTTTTTTTTAAAATTTCTTTTGTGATTAACTCCTAACATTTAACTATTTTAGGTAAAAAATAAAAAATAAAAAAATTAGGTGTCAACAGCTGCCCCTCTTTGAATATAGCCTCGAAGAGGTTGCATTCAAATACAGAAGACACCTAAATTATTTCGGCGGTAGAGAGACCCTAGGCGTATATGCACGTATCAGGTCGATGGAAAGGACTCATAATTATGAAAGCTCGTCTTGTCAATAAGAGGAAAAAAGACTCCGGGCTACAGAAAGCCCACCGGGTCATAAGAAGGGGATTGAAGGACTCCGGGCCACGGAAAGCCCACCGGGTCATAAGAAGGGGATCAAGGACTCCGGCTACGGAAAGCCCACCGGGTCATAAGAAGGGGTTGAAGGACTCCGGGTTACGGAAAGCCCACCGGGTCATAAGAAGGGGGTTGAAGGACTCCGGGCTACGGAAAGCCCACCGGGTCATAAGAAGGGAATTGAAGGACTCCGGGCTACGGAAAGCCCACCGGGTCATAAGAAGGGAATTGAAGGACTCCGGGTTACGGAAAGCCTACCGGGTCATAAGAAGGGGGTTGAAGGACTCCGGGCTACGAAAAGCCCACCGGGTCATAAGAAGGGGGTTGAAGGACTCCGGACTACGGAAAGCCCACCGGGTCATAAGAAGGGGGTTGAAGGACTCCGGGTAACGGAAAGCCCACCGGATCATAAGAAGGTGACGTGGTTTAAGGTTGACCATGAACCTTTGGAGATGGCATGGTTTAAGGTTGATCATGAACCTTTGGAGATGGCATGGTTTAAGGCTGACCATGAACCCTTGATTTTTAGGGAGGCACCCGCTAACCCTTTAGAAAACTGCATGGCTTCACTGAGGAATCCTGTCAAACTCAACTTGAGTGAATGTCATTAGAGACGTCATCAAGAGACGTAGTGGCAATATTGTAGCATTAATTGAACAAGCTAATCAAGCTAAGTCCAACTGTTTTGGAAAAGCATTTGATTTCAATCAGCATCATGTGGCGCAAAATTGTCATCTTGCTCGTGGATATACCATCAATCATCAAATTCTCTAGGAGTCAAACTCTTATTAAGACGGTCACGACTCATGAAAAAGGTTCATTAAGCATGCCAAACTAGAGCTTCTTAGTCAGAAAGGGCTTCTCACGCACTTTCAGTAAAATAGCTGCTTGACCCCATCCATTCATGTGGGAGATAACTAGTTGCTGAGGGTATCTCATATAACCCAGATCAAAGGCTTTCAGAAACATTCGCGATGAGCACAATATGATCAATCAAAAAGGTCTTTTGAAAGGACCGCAATATAGGCTCGTTTAGGGCTTACACAAATGAATTATTGCTTTGAGGCCAATAGGGGAATATTTGTTGCTATCTTCGTTGGGTTTACAAGTCGAGAACTTGAAAGATAAGACAAGATAGGATCACTTCCACTTCTTCAAGCAATAGCTTCTTTGTGGTATTCTCATTTTCACTCGAACTATCCCAATCAGAAGAGACTTCGGAAGAGGATTGTAATGTTGGCTCGGGAAAGGCTTGAAAGGCTTAAAATTCTCAAGGGGGTTTTTAAGAGTCAGTGATCATCATAGCATCATGACCGTGTCATTTGATCTTTCGAAGTCACTTGGCTTTTGAAACAGAGCGCGTCTCGAAAGTCCCTTGATTAACCGTTTCTATACGGAGGTTTGCTCCTCTCTAATTTCCTTTGCACTTGCTATGATTTTTTTACTTAGGCACTTGGACTTTGATAAATTTTTTTTTTTTTTCATATCAAATGCAACCTTTTGGCTTTTTTTTTTTTAGGGCATTGACCTTGCTTTTATCAGGCACACTGCTTTTTCATGCCCCCTAGTTTGTCAAACTTTTTTTTTCTTTGAACTTTTATAGCTCTTATGACTTTCGAGATACTTTTCACATTTTCTCGTGATTGTCAATTGTAATTGGTCAATTCTTATGCCTTGCCCCAGTGAAGGGAGATGATCACCGCTCGAGGTTCAGAAATGAATAATCAGGCCCAAACTAGTTAAAACAATGGATATTAGTGTTTGGGTAGAGAAGGAAATGCTCTTCTTCACCTTGGGATGAGTCAAGTTCTAATGAGAATTCCTCTGAAGCTATCACCAGAAGATTAATGCAAGTGAAAGTAATAGAATCTTTCTCAATCTTTCGTTCTACAACATAATCATAACCTCCAATGCTGCCCCTAATGTATGGTTGTTCTTGACAATGGTACTTTGAAGTATCATCTTCTTTTTTTATTTTTTTTCAGCCTAAAGGGGTAACAAGAGATCAGTGCAATGCTTGGGATTGATGAAGGCAACGCCTTTGTCATTTCAATCTTTGCGCTCAATGCGAATGAATCATTCGTCCTAAGAGAAGGTCTCTTTTCACTCAACTCTCAAAAGTGTTTGAATAATGCTCAACTCTCAAAAGTGTTTAGAGGACGTGTGTGGAAATGAGCTTGCCTTTCTTCAGCCTAAGCACTTCTTGTTTGGCATGGTTAACCTTTCACTCTTTTGCCCAAACAAAGTCATTTTTATGAGCCATTTGCTTGAGGGTCGCAGACGTGAAGCGTGCGTAGTGATACCAAAGAATAGGTCATGCGAATCATCTCATGCATTTTTGTTTTTGTCCTTATTCTTTTGTTTGTTTGTTTTGCCCCCCTTTTTTGTCGTCTCAACTTACCTCTCAAAAGAGGCATTCAACCTGTTGTGCGAAGACTTGATGGATTCTTGAGTTGGTTCTTTCCCTTGCCATTTCCTTGTTCGACGGTAGGATGTCTGAAACACAAATAGATATGCGTGTATGCAACATATGCATGATACCTACAATGCTATGCATGATGCTATGCGACTTGAATTGTGCATGAAGTGGCCCCTCGGCCTTGATTTCATTCATGGAAAATATTTCTTAACTGCATCAGCATTTACAGGTCTAGGCAATTTACTGCCATCCATTTCAACTAAAATCATGGCACCACCAGGAAGAATCTTCTTAATGACATACGGTCCTTCGTAATTCGGGGTGAATTTGCCACGAGGATCTGGTATGATCGGAAGCATTTTCCTCAACACTAGGTCGTTGACTTCGAAGTGTCTGGGACGCACCTTTCGATTGAAGGCTTTTGCGACTCGTCTCTGATAGCACTGACCATGACACATAGCTTGCAATCTCTTCTCATCGATCATGTTTAACTGCTCATGCCTCTGCTGCATCCACTCAGTCTCATCAAGCGCAAATTGGGAAAGGACCCTTAAAGAAGGGACTTCAACTTCAACAGGCAAGACTGCCTCCATCCCGTACACGAGTGAGAAAGGAGTTGCCCCCGTGGAGGTTCGGATAGAAGTTCGGTATGCCATTAGCGCGTAAGGGAGCCTATCGTGCCAATCACGATAATTTTCAGTAGTCTTTGATAAGATTTTCTTTATATTCTTGTTCGCCGCCTCCACTGCTCCATTCATCTGAGGACGGTACAGTGACGAGTTCAAATGCTTAATTCGAAACTCACTGAACAAACAATCTACAACTCTGTTATTCAAATTAGTGCCGTTGTCGGTAATGATCGCCTCCGGCACCCTGTAACGAGCGATAATGTCACGACGAATGAACTTTGCCACATTCTTGGCGAACATTAACATACGAGTTGGCCTCGATCCACTTGGTAAAATAGTCTATCGCCACCAAGATAAATCGATGCCCATTTGAAGCTTTGGGGTTAATGGGCCCGATCACGTCAATTCCCCATATTGAAAAGGGCCAAGGTTGAGACATTTGGTGAAGTTCAATTGGAGGGGCATTTATCCTGTCTCCATAAATCTGGCACTGGTGACACCGTCGTACGTGCTGAATGCAGTCAGACTCCATGGTTAGCCAATAATAACCGAGTCGCATGATCTTTCTTACCAAGAAGTGTCCATTCATATGGGGGCCACACTCCCCTTCATGTATCTCTTTCATCAAACGATCGGCTTCTTTAGCATCGACACACCTTAGCAATGTTGAGTTAAAGGACCTTTTGTAGAGGACATCTCCACTGGTGAAAAATTTCGATGCTAGCTTTATCAAATGCTTTCTGTCTGCTGCTTCACTTCCTTCGGGGAATTCACCCTTCTGTAGATACTTCAAGATGTCGTGATACCAAGGTTGTCCATCCGATTCCTCTTCAACCGTCATACAATAAGCCGAGCGCCGAAGGATTTCAATTCTCAGTGGTTCAATGTCCAAGCCTCTAGTTACTTGCAACATCGAAGACAAAGTAGCTAGGGCATCAGCAAACTAATTTTGAGACCTTGGTAAATATTCTAATGATATTTCTCGGAATTCTTCCATCAACTCCCCAAGGAACTCATGATATGGAATCAATTTAGAATCCTGTGTTCGCCATTTGCCTTCGGTCTGTAAGATGATAAGGGTTGAATCACCATAAACTTGCAACTTCCGAATCTTCATATCAATGGCGGCTTGGAGACCGAGAATGCATGCTTCATATTCAGCGATGTTATTCGTACAAGGAAATGTCAATTTAGCGGCGACAGGGTAGTGTTGTCCATCTGGGGAAATAAGGACCGCCCCAGTACCAGACCCAGCTAAGTTAACTGCACCATCGAAGTACATCGTCCACGTGTCGCTGGATACAAGTAGAATTCGCTCTTCTACATCGCTATCCTCATCAGATGCTCTGGACCTCTCGGAATTTTCTGCCAACATGTCTGCTATGGCTCGACCTTTAACAGACTTTTGTCCCAAGCTTTGAACATCAAACTCAGAAATTAAGATTTGCCATTTGGCCAACTTGCCAACCAAAGCCGGCTTCTCTAAGAGATACCGATAGGATCGTTTTCGAGTCACCAACAAGATTCGGTGATGAAGTGTATACTTTTAGCCTCATGCAAGACCCAAATTAAAGCCACACAAGTTCTCTCAACTTCCGTATAGTTCATTTCGGAAACAGTGAACTTCTTGCTCAAGTAGTGTATCGCGCATTCTCTCCCGTCATTTGGTCTCTTCTAGGCTAACATAGCTCCCAATGACTCGTCATGTATGGTTAAGTACAAAATCAAGGGAATTTTAGGGCGTGGGGGCACTAAGACTGGCGCGTGAGTGAGATAATGTTTTATCTTCTCAAAGGCAGCCCGGCACTCGGCATTCCACTCAATCTTTGCATTCTTTTTCATGAGCTTGAAAAATGGCTTCGCCGTTTCAGACAACTGACAAATGAATCTCGCCACATAATTAAGTCGTCCCATCAGGCTGCGAACTTCTTTGACGGTAGTTGGGGGTCGTAAGTCGCAAATGGCTTTAACTTTCGACGGATCAATCTCTATGCCCCTACTACTAACCATGAATCCTAATAGTTTCCCAGATTTCGCTCCAAAAACGCATTTGGCGGGATTGAGGCGCAACCTGAACTTCCGAAGACGTTCAAACAACTTTTGCAAGACTTTAACATGATCTTCACCACGTCTCGATTTCGCAATCATGTCGTCGACGTATACTTCGATTTCCTTGTGCATCATGTCATGGAATAACGTGACCATGGCCCTCGATACGTTGCCCCATTCTTTAGACCGAAAGGCATCACTTTGTAGCGAAAAAGTTCCCCAAGGAGTTATGAATGATGTTTTGCTTCTGTCTTCCTCCTTCATACGAATTTGGTTATATCCGGAAAAGCCATCCATGAAGGAGAATAACTCAAATCCCGTTGTACTATCAACTAAGACATCGATATGTGGGAGCGGAAAGTCATCCTTGGGACTTGCTCGATTCAAGTCGCGATAGTCAACACACACCCTGATTCGTCCATCTTTCTTCATTACGGGCACGATATTTGCTACCCAATCAGGATAACGAGTCACTTCGATAAAGTCTACTTTCAGTAGTTTCATCACTTCTTCTTCAATCTTCTTGGACAACTCTGGTTTAGTTCTCCTAAGTCTTTGCTTCTTGGGTGGCAAATTGGGATCCGTTGGTAAAGCATGTTCCACAATTTTAGAATCCAATCCCGACATGTCGACATATGTCCAGGCGAACACATCTTGATACTCTTTCAGAAGATTAGTCATCCTTTCTGCCTCTGATTCTGAGAGACATGCCCCGATCTTTACCTCCTTGACATTCTCGGCATCACCCAGATTTATGGTGATTGTTTGCTCTTCAGTCAACGGCTTCGATTCTTCGTGTCGATTCCATTCGCGCTCAATCCTCTTCGATCGTCGTAAATCGTCGGTGTCATCGGAACCTGAGGGACTTTCTTCATGCACATCTGAGTCACATGCGTCCTTATCATGATTATGCATAATGTAATGCCTGAGATGCGATGAGATGAGTTAGAGTAATGTCAACAACAAAGACAATGCATGTCATTTTCAAAAAGCTTTCGAAGTATTTTTTGTAAAAATTTCAAGAATTCGTCCTCATATCCTCGGATTTCCTTGTTCTTGCAAAACAATCAAATAAGGGAGCATGTGGAGGCCTAGGCCTCAGCGACCATCATAGGGCTAGTTTGATGTGCTTCCACATGTCCTTAATAAAACATGTGTCTATTTTATGGGATGAAGAAAGATAAGGCCGTATTTTAACACACACCACCCTCGATCAACGGCTCAAGATCGGGGTTGACCAAAGTTCATGTTACAAATGACAAACACAGGAAATAAAGAAAGGAAAACTACGAGATCCCACGCAGGGGATAAGGCATAAAACGAAAGATTAGGCTAAACAAGAGCTGCCCTACTCTGGAGGAACAGCCATGACTTCAGAGGACTCAGCTTCCTCGCACGCCGGGATGGTGCATATGACGTCTTCCTTGAATAGCTCGGTCACACCATAGATATCCTCCTCTTCCTCGAACAACATCCTTGGAGGTCCTCGAAACGTCTCCTCCAACAACGGGGAAAACAGGCTTTGATGGCCCTCGTCCTCTTCAGTCTGGGCAACGCGTTCACTCTGGTCTTTGTACCCGCCTTGGCCTCCTTGGCCACCTTGGCCACCTCGGCCTCTATGCCTTCCATAGCCTTTTCGGTTGTCATGGCCTCCCCGCTTCTCGGTATATCCCAAGCCTCTTCTTTTGAAGTTTTTACGAGCTTCAATGGGTTTCCGCACACCCTGGCCATGCGATCCAAGACCCTCCCCAAGACTATATCCGTTTGCCAGCATGATTTTTCCCGCGGCTATAGCTGGCCTAGACAATTCGGGAGTCGTTGTGAAAGAGCCCGTAGGCACATGAATCATGGACACCATCTCTAATGTTTGAAAGCTGGATTCCTCAGTATATTCAGGCTCCACATAAGGGATGACTGTCTCGTGGTAGATCTTGAAGTCAGACTCTCCATGGACTGTGACAAGCCTATTGTCCACCACAAATCGTACTTTCTGATGAAGGCTGGAGGCAACAGCACCTGCCGTGTGGATCCATGGCCTCCCTAGTAGAAAATTAAAAGCGCTTGGTATATCTAGCACTTGGAACGGGATTTGGAAAAGTACAGGGCCAATCAGCAGCTCAAGTTCGATTTCCCCTATCACCTCCTTCTTCATCCCGTCAAAAGCCCGCACAGTTGACTTGCCAGTATGAATTCTTCCAAGATCAACGCCAAGACGGTGGAGCGTAGCCAACGGGCATACATTGAGTGCCGAACCATTATCGATCAACACTCTACAAACAAGAGTGCTCTCATGCTTCACCGAAATGTGTAGCGCTTTGGTATGATTAGGGCCCTCAGGGGGGAGATCTTCATCAGTAAAGGAGATTTGGTCTTTCAGTAGAACGGCCCCAACAAACTCTTCCAATTGCACTTCATCGATTGATTCTGGCACATGCACCTCATTAAGGACTTTGAGCAAAATATCCCTGTGTTTCTCAGAAGATTTGAATAATTCTAAGAGGGAGATTTGAGCCGGCAGCTTCCGCAGTTGATCCACCACATTGAACTCACTAGACTTTACTACGGCCAAGAATTGCTTTGCCTCCTCCTCGGTCACGGCCTTCTTTTCTACTCCTTTATCAGGGGCGTAACAGCGGCCTGATCGCGTGACAGTGTCCACCTCAGTTGTTCCGTAGTCCCAAGGTACAGCTTTGGGATCAAATTTGGGAGGATTCTCCAACACTATCACTCCATCTTTCTCCCAAGGTGGCAATTCTATCGTGACTGGCGTTGCGTTCCCTCCCGTGACTTCCATTGACCATAAGGTCGATCACCATGGGTTCAGTGATTTCCATCCTAATATCGTCAGCGGGCTCCTCATCAGGTAGTTCAATCACTATTGGGGTTATCATAGCTATCACCCCTTCCTCATACAAAGCTGGGGTTTTTGAAATTCCAGGCATAACCTTCTTTGCCTGAGATATACAAGCAAACTTACAGAAAGAAGAGCGGAATGATGATGGCATTATCATGGAAACGACCCCCTCCTCCTCTTCTCCGTGTCGGATTACCCCCATGGCTACCATCTTGCGTACGCGGTTCAACTTCTCTTCTGGAGTCACATCATTCTGTCCTTCGTAATATCCCGCCTGCACTAAGGCTGCGTTTGGATTCGGCTTTTCAAAGCTACTTTGGGCTTCCAAAGCCCTTTGGGCTAAAAACAAGCGTTTGGGAAAAAAATTTCTAAAGATCCTTAGGTGAAAGTTTGCCTTTTGAAGGCTGAAAGCCCAAGGCAGGGTCACCCCTGCCTTGGGCATTTCAGCTTTCTCGGTAAGCTGGCTTGGGATTTAATGAATTTTCGTTCGTTTTCCATTTTTACCCTCATAACTTAACGAAATTCCAAGTTTATCCTTGAAAACCCTAGATCTACACCGTGTTCCCTCTTCTCCTTTCCTTACCCACTCACATATCGTCTTTTTTTCTTCTCTCTCAAATCCACGAGCCTCCCCCACCTGCAAGCTCTCGTCTTCTTCTTCTCTCTGAAATCCACAAGCACGCACGGAATCGTCATCAAATCGAGCTCCCCCATACAACCCGAAAGCCATCTTCTCACGCTCCTGTGGAATACGTCTCTGGTTTCGTTGCGCCTCCGATTTCGCTGCTCTTTTGCTCGGCTATTTGGTCACCGCTTGCTCATCTTCTGTCTTCGCTCATCAATCGTCATCAAACCGAGCTCCCCCATACAATTAGAAGGTGTTTGTGGTTCCTTGATCACACAAAGAGAGAGAACTCGAAGTAGGCCGGGTTCTATAAAGCCATCTTTGTTCTTCCCGACATACTTCGGAGCTAAACTGCAGGAGGTCTGGTCTTAAGGTGAGTTGAGAATTTTCATCTTGTAGTGCCCGAGCATGTTCCCTTTTCCTTGTTCATGTGTTCATCGATTTGGGTTTCTTTCTCTTGTTTTTTAGCAAGCTCTCTGTTTGGGTTTTGGGTTTGCGCTACTCTGTTTTTTTTTTTTTTTTTTAACTGGGTGTGTGGGGGAGAGGTCGAAGTAGTGGGTTTCACTGAAACGTGTGCGAGGACTTGCTGGGTTGGCTTGCTTTGAGATTGTGGCAGGGATGGTTCGGTAAAGATGAGGAATTTTGGAAATTTAAAAGTGGTGTGCGGCTGTAGGAACTTGGGATATTAGAAAAGAAGAGGCAAAATGAAAGCTGAGGTGAGAGACCTGGTTGGGTTATGATCATCTCAAAAGCTCCATCTTGGCGTGAGATTGGCGTGAGATTGCGAAAAATATTCGAGCTAGAGAGAGCGGGTTGGAGATGCTAGTGAGCGAGTTCAAGTAGTGAGATCTGGATATTGAGGGAGATTATGCTTGGGTTTGCTGAAGATACTGATTTTGAGCTGGAAGTCTAAAGAGAAGTATCTGTTTCGCTTTCATGGGAATTGATTTTTGTGGCTTTGTGAAAATCATGCCTTTTTGGAGCACTCATTTGAAATGCTTGTTAGGTCAACCATTAGCTATTTGAAACAAACTAGATTTGATTATCGATCTCCTTTGGAATTTTGCTGCATATCCTATCCAATACAAAACATAAATCAATTTTCTCTTTCCCCTTAGACTCGGCTAAAATGTATTAAACATTTCAATTAATCGGACTGTTCCTTCTCTCGCTTGTTGAGATCTTTTATTTTGCTTTGTGAATCAAAAAACCATTATATGTTCAAACGTCTGTGCAGGGCTAATGATCTATGAAGGAAAATTTCGGTGATTCACGTAATGCTGGAATCCCTGCGTCTCCAAGCAAAGACCTGCATGACTAGAATAAACAAGCCCACTTTTTCCTTTCTCATTCTCTTGATAATTAGCCGTGTAAAATTGCACTTCAGGCTGATTACCCCATAGCAATCTTTCTTCCTGTTTTGCTGTACTTGACAACTGCAACCTTCTTTAGTTGTCAGTGTCCCTTGTCATTAAAATTTATTGTCCGAGGTTATGCTAAGATTGGCAAACATAACCATCAGTCTAGGTGAATGGGGCAAGTCTGATTTTTCACAAGGGTGTTGAGGACTCGAATTTATTTCTACTCTTGCTGAAATTTGCTTGATTTGCGCCTTTTGATGCTCATTGATGACAAGGCGAACCTTGAATGGCTGGTTTGATATAACCTTAGGGATCTTGGGCCAATTTAGGGAGTAGTTCATTAGTCTTTAGACTCACTTAGGCATAGATTCCGTTTCATACTTACAATTTACATGATTGTTTGATCGATCTATTGCAATCACTTGTTCTGCATGGCCAAATTAAAGGCAGTAGATTCTGCCTCTTCACCCTCCCTCTTTAAGCTGCTCAATTTGTGCTTCGAATTGCTCTCTGGATTCATTTTCTTGGGCTGTTCGGGTTCAACTGATGTGTCATTGGTTCAGTTAGTTTGAAGGAGTCTTTGTTTCTACTTGTAAAGTCTGAATCTTATGGAATACTTGTGTTTGGGATCATTGAGATTGCTGCAATGACAGAGTTAGGCATGCTTAGCACTAGATATCATAATTAGAATTCTCCTATTAACATCTCAGTTTGGTATCTGTGTTGTTTATCCCTCGCCGTGAAGTTGTTTCGTCTCTTTTTTTGTTTAATCTCATTTGTTCTCATATTTCAAAAGTGTTTGTGTTTATTCTATTGGAAGATGGCGAGTTCATCAAAAGAAAAGGCTTATTGGAGCCCGGAAGATGTAGAAACATTTTGTCGATTGTGTATTGAACAAATTGAAAAAGGCAATCGTCCCGCGAGCAACAAAAGAGATGGATGGACAGCTATAATTACCAAGCTCGAAGAGTTGAGGGGCAAAAAATATGATAAAAATCAAATGAAGAGTAAGTGGGATAATCTAAAGGAAGAATGGAAAAAATGGAAGCAATTGATTCAAAAGGAAACAGGACTAGGATGGGATCCAAGGAGGAAAACCATTGATGCAAGTGATGAATGGTGGGAGAGAAAGATTCAGGTGTTTATCTTTTATTTGCCACATTTTTTTATTTATAAGTTCATCTTTTGTGATATAACTCATGAAAATATCTTATTATAACAGGCCAATCCTAAGCTTAAAGTCTTTCGAACGAAAGGTATACATCCGGATATGGAAGTTTTGTTGGACAGAATGTTTCAGGGTACGGTTGCCATTGGAAGTGTTACTTGGAATCCTGCACAAGGTTTATACAATACTGAGAATCTTGAGGCCACACAAGCTGATATTGGTGATTGTGCAGGATCTACTGATGATACTTTAGAGTGTGATGTAGGTGAAACGAATGCCCAACCAAGTCAAAGTAAGAGCCATAAAAGAACGGTACAAAGTTCCACGAAGGAAGCTCGAGGAAAGAGAGAGAAAAAATTGTCCGGACCTACTAAGTTAGCATCGCAAATCGACATACTTTGTTCGGCAGTCGAAAGTAGGAGCAATGCAACATCGGTTGCAAGGGAATTTGACCCTTACAAAGAGATTATGCAGACGTTGAAAGCCATTCCTAAGATTAAGGAAGATAGAAAGTTATTTTTTTTTGCACTCTCTCATCTTTCTGAAAAGAAAGACAATAGGCAAATTTTTATGAACTTGGATGAAGATGAAGAGAAAGTTGAGTGGCTGAAGTATAAGATGGAGGAGCATAATAGTCGTCGCTAGGATGCTAGTTGCTTGTTTGAGCTTTTAATATTAATCTAATCTTGTAATGTGAAACTTATTTTGGATTAGTGATTTGCACTACTTATGAACTCTCTTTTTAATTATCTTTTTGAGACTTTTAGTTTGTGTTTTTTTTTATTGGATGGAGTTTGCATATATATTATGGATGATAATTGTTTCATTGATGGATGATTACCCATCACTTTTCTTATTGTTTTGTTACTTTAAACAGATATGGACGACTCTCCTGAAAGAGAAATTCATGAAAAAGAGGACGAGGAATATTGGCAACTTGTGGAAATTACTCAAGCTGCAATCGCTTATCAGGCAATATACAGTAACAAAAAACCTTGTAGGACATCATCATATATAGGAAATGCATGGGTAGAAGAGTTGATGGATGAAGATGCTAATCCGATAAGGTGTTATCAAATGTTTAGAATGGATAAGATTGTATTTAATAATTTAATGCATGATTTAGTAACACATTATGGTCTTGAAGGAAGTAGGAATATTGATGTTACGGAAATGCTTGGAATATTTCTTCATATTTTAATACATGGTATAGGTAATAGGTTAACACAAGAGCGTTTTCAGGCGTTACGGAAACCATAAGCGGTACTTTAGCTTAGTATTAGACAAAGTATGTGAAATGGGAAAAGATTTGATTCAACCAAATTGGCAATTTAGGGATGTTCCGAGAGAAGATCAAAAATAATCGAAGATTTTTTCCATATTTTAAGGTATGTTTTGATTATACAATAGGAATAAGGAATTAAAAGCAAATTCTGATTATACAATAATATTTGCATTTTTGTTTTAGGATTGTATTGGAGCTATTGATGGCACTCATATCCCAGCGGTGATACCTGTAAATGATCAAATTCGTTTTATTGGTCGAAAAGGTACACCGACTCAAAATATCTTAGCAGTGTGTAATTTTAATATGGAATTCACTTATGTTTGGGCTGGTTGGGAGGGCCAAGCCCATGATACTCGTATTTTCTATGAAGCTTTAGGGAGACGCGATGTGCAATTTCCTCATCCTCCTCCGGTTTGTTAATTAATGGTTTTTGTACATTAATATGTATTAATGTAGTCTATATTGATTAAATTTATATAAAATTTGTGCAGGTAAATATTATTTAGTAGATGCTGGATATCCAAATCCAACGGGTTATTTAGGACCGTATAAAGAAGTTAGATATCATTTACCAGAATTTCAACAAGGTCCCGCCCCTACAGGCTATCGAGAGATATTCAATCGTGCTCATTCATCGCTGCGATCAGAAATTGAGCGAGCTTTTGGTGTCTTGAAGAAGAAGTGGAAGATTCTAAAGCATATGCCAAGCTTTCCATTTGAGAAGCAAGTAAAAATTGTTATAGCAGCAATGACTTTGCATAATTATATACGACGAAACGCCGCCAATGATAGACATTTTGCAAGAGCAGATTTCGATCCTAGTTATGGATATTCAGTTGACCTAGATAATACAAATGAGGGGGCCAGTACTTCAAATGACAATTTATCTTATGACATGGCGCGTTTACGTGATCAAATAGCAATAAGTTTAGTAAATACCTAAGGATGTTTGTAATTTTCAATGAAAACCTATTTCTTTCTTCGATGCATATGTAATCATATTTATTATAATGAAATTACTCTTTCTTTTTAATTGAGAAAAAGTCCACTTTGATGTATTTTTTCACTTATGAATTTGTTAATATATCTCTTTTATATATACATCTCAATGCATATATATATATATATATATCATTGAATTTGTTAATATATCTCTTTTATATATACATCTCAATGCAAAAAAAAAAAAATTCATTATATTTGTTTTCAATTTAAAAAAATAAAAATTAAAAACTTAAAATGATTTCGCTAAAGGACTTCCCAAATATGTGTTTAACAAACAGCATTTCCCCAAAGTTGCTTCTCAAGGCTCTTTTCAATTATAGTTTACCAAACAGTTTTTGCATTTCGTCAAAACCCTTTAAACCAAAGGCCTTTGCATTTCCTTAAAGGCTTTTCCCAAAAGCTTTCCCAAACGCACCCTAAGGAGTTGTACAACCTGGAAGCATCCACCACTAGAGGCTGTTGACTCGCCCGCGTCTCCTCGGAAATTGAGTTTACTCCCCCTGCATGATTTGGTAGAGGGTTCTGTTGCACATTAGGTTAGGCCTCCTTAAAAGTCAAGATCTTCTTGTCTAGAAGCTGTTGAACTTTATATCTCAGCACGTTGCAATCATCTACATCATGCCCCCTCTCTCCCATGTGGTATTCGCAGGTCTTGTTCATATCGAACCCAGCGAACCTCGGGGGATTGTCTCTTGGTACTTCCTTTGCGACCATCCTCTTTTCGAGGAGCATGGGCAATAGCTTTGACAGCGGGCGTGGTAGTGGAGAAAAATCCTTTCGAAAAGGCCTCTTGACGTTATTATATGCTCGTGACGAACTACCTTGGACTACTATGGGCTTATGCGCAGGTGTTGAGGACGGTCGAGAGAAAGGCGGCTCCTGCACAAGCGCTACTTCAACTGCGGGCTCCTTATCTTTTCTTGCTAGAAATTTCTTCATGCCTCCGGTTGAAATCTTTCCCTCAACCATTGCCCATTCGACCCCTTCACCAACCTCAACTAGTTGCGAAAATGTCTGGCAACCTGAGAACACTAACCCTTGGAAGTATTCATGGGGCAATGTCTTAAGGAACAATTGTTTCATCTCCCTCTCATTCAAAGCCGGCTTCACTTGTGAGGCCATGGTCCTCCACCTTTGCGCAAAGGCCTTGAATGACTCGTTCCTCTTCTTCTCAATACGGGTCAATTCTTCCCTCGTGGGGGCGAGCTCGGTATTAAACCGATATTGCTGCAAGAACTCGTTGGTTAAATCCTCCCAACTAGTGAGTTCTTCAATGTCCAGCGCAATGAACCACGTTAGAGCAATGCCTTCCAAGCTATCTTGAAATGTGTGTATGAGAAATGGCACGTTGTCAGCGTAGCGAGCCATTTTCCTCATGTAATATCTGAGATGGGTCTTAGGACATCCTGTTCTATCATATTTTCTTGTGAACTCAGGCTCTTGGAAGTTCTCAGGGAAATTCGTCTTGGTGTATGGAGACAACCTATCAGCTCCTTTCAGCTCGTAACCTTGCAAGGCACACAGTCGCTCCTCCATCTTTGCCAAACGTTTTTCACTATCTTCACTTAGGCGGGGTGCTGGGTTTTCCTTCGGAGGAGGATCCAGATTGACGATGATTGGCGTGATAGAAGGAGCCTCCCCAGCAGTTTCTTTCCCCGGGGGATCAGCAACGTGCGCGCCTTCTGTTGATGCCGGAGTGGATGTTCCCGTGACGGCTACAGCAGGGGGCTCCTTGAGCTTCTGGCTTATTTCAAGCATCATCGCGGTGAGTTGGGCCAGCTGGTCCTCCATCTTGGTCATGCGTACGTTGGTGTCTTCGTTCTCCATTCTGACTTTGCGCGCGTGCGAATTGGGGATCTCCGCTTGGCCGTGTCGACGATCGGTAAAAGACAATCAATCAGCTAGTACCTGGTTAAGGATAGATAAGTATGTGTAAGCATGGAGTAATAATTAGGCAGTCGGTCCATGACAAAGATCTAATCGCCCCAATTTGCCCGCTTCATTGAAAACAAGGTTGCTACATAACGCAGGAAAAGACATGAGGGAGAGCCCCTAAATAACGAAGCTAATCATAACTCTTATCTCCCGATAACGCGACTCGAGACAAATTCTTTAACATTATAACATATGTGAGCATTGACCCATTACATATCGCACTTGACTCGATCTAACTAATGAGGACAGCTCCCGCTTGTGACTGCTCCACTAGCTCGAGTCAACTTCGAGGCACGCTCCTCGACTTCTTGGAGCTTCCTTTTGAGGCGCTTGATCTCGGCTCGGTAGGTGGTCTTTAATGGCACATCGGGAATTTTCGGGCGTAGGCTCTCTGGGATTTTATGCCTAAGGATGTATTCCATTGAGGCATAGTAAGTCTTCTCTTGCCCTTCCAACTCCTCTTCGGGCCATATCAGCTTCCGGGGATGGCACATATCCCACATCGACTTGACTAATGCAACGGAGTCTTCGTGATCTTGGCATCCATCAGGGAAGTCTATCCTGAGTGGGTCTTCTTGAATCATCAGTGGAAGTTGTTGAACCTCTTGGAACTGACGGGCGACTTGGGTTGGATAATACTCAATGACTCTGGTAATTCCCAACAAAGGAACAGGTCCAGTAAGCCCACACACGAACCGCGCTTCTCGAACTCGGAGCCATTTAGCATGCCATTGGAAATCTTCGGGTCCAGGGTTGGTCATGAAAGCTAACCACTCAGAATAGTGATAGTCGGGGGCAAACGTCTTCCTATCTTTAAACTTTAGGATAGGGTGGCTAGAGTCAGAGATGTCGTTCACGGTCATTAAGCTATCAAACCCTTTAATATGAGAAAAGAACCAAATTTGCAAGAGTTCAGGAGGAGCGTGGAAAGTTTTGTTTTTGTTTTCTTTGAAACGAGTAAGGGAAAGAAAAGTTTCAGTCAGGACGGCGTTAACAAAGCCCTTTCCTATACATGCCTCACGAACTACCCATGCCACGGAAGGGTTAATAGCGTTCCTACAATGTGGGAATAACACGAACCCAAAGAAAGCTAGCAGGAATATCCTATTCTTTTGAAAAGATGGGGCATTTTGAAAAAGCTCATTTAGGAATGAAAATGGGCAAGTCTTGCGATTAGCTTTCAAAACTTTCCTCACGTCATTCTCCTTAACTCTAAGGAAATCAGATAAGGTCGATGCATGCTCAATCCCTACAGGTGGGCCAATTAGCTCCGACACCAAGGGCTTTCCCATGACAACGCTGTATTCTTCCAGGGTTGGAGTGAGCTCGTGGTCACCAAACATGAACGTGCAAGTCCCAGGACACCAGACATGCGCCAACACTCGTACAACACCATAATGAGTTTCTATTTCTAAGAGGGGAAGTAATCGTCCGACATAGGATCGCATCCAATCATGGCCAGTCGGGTCTAGTTTATTCCACCATGTGCGAAGCTCGGCTTTCAGGGTAGCAATGATGTGAAGCTCAGGTATCCCCATCGTATACTACTCACAGTTACGATCAACCTAATTTGCCATGAACCGACCAAAAAAGAAGGTGAATAAGTAAATTGCGAAGGAAAGAATTCGAAAATCTTACCCTACTCATTGAGTAGCAAAGCCAATGACATAGACATACGCATGGATGGTGGTTCAATTTCTACTCTAAACGGCTCAAAATGGAGCCATGGGATCACCGGACTGAGCCAGCAAGGTTGCGGCTAGGTCGGGTTACTCATGACTCCGGCTGCATCAAAGAACCGACCCGTGTCGCACGGTTGCAGACCGGGGTGGGCATCTTCGACGTGAAGAAAGAAATTTTGGGGTTAAGGTGGGCGACTCGTACTACGTGGTTGTAGTCGGAGTGGTATCCACCTCAACACCATCCTAGGTAATCCTATGCGGCCCAGGTCCGGCGGCAGGTTGTGTGTGCTATGGTGTAGTGCAATGCAAGAAACTCATGCATGACAATTTAGAAACAATCATCACTTCAAACATAAATAAACCATTCTCTTACACCCCCTACAAAACAAAGGTTAGAAAACACCGCCTCTTATAACTCCCATAAGCATTCAACATTCAACATGTTATGGATGCATATGATATCCTCGCTGCCAAACAAAAATATTTTCGAACAAGATTAATTTTGGCTTAAGTCCTCTAAGGTTCAAAACCAAGTCCCCAGCGGAGTCGCCAAGCTGTCGCGACCTACCCTCGGGGGGAGGGAACAGGTTTATGGGTATTGCCTAAAGGACGGGCCTAATGCCCGTGATTAGGCGCGGGCTCTCTCAAGCCCATGCCCCGCGTGACATTGGGATGCTTTTTAGGAATTTTGCACAAAAGGAGTCACCACTAGCCTATTGGGGTCGGCTAGAAACCAAGTGAGGCATGAGAGTGTACCTCACTTCCTACGCAACCAGAGAATCTAGGGTTGGGGACTTGATTACACTAATTAACCAATTAGTGCCCTTTCGGTACCTAATCTTGTTCATTTTAAACGAAATGATTTTCATCAGGCAATTTACATTGATTTTATACCTATCTAGTAACATAGGAGATGAGCATGCAGGTGCGCAATCAATAAAGTAACAATTAGCGATTAAGAAAAGCGATTAAATAAATTGCATGAAAGCGTAAACATTCAACACCAAAGAAAAGATAAATACTAATCCTAACTAAACTAAAGAGAGGCCAAAATCAACATATCAATATTATGCATTCTAAGGCATTTGTTCCCAAGGACAATTGAGATCTTAAGGTAAAACCCTAAAGGCTTAGCCAAACTTAAGCATAGCTCTCAATTGGAGTACTTCCATTTTTTAAGAGAGCATAACCCAAGAGATTGATTTGAACCCTTTTATAGATTTTTTTAAAAAAAAATTATATATTTTTTAGATTTTTTTATATAAAAAATGAATTTTCGAATTTCTCCCAAATAAAACTAGATTTTACAATTTTTGGATTTAAAAAAAAAAAAAACGAAATTTTTTATGTTTTCTGAATTTTTGAATTTTCGAAGGAGTTTTTGAATTTTTATTATTTGTTTTCGATTTTTTTTTTTAAATTTTAAATTTTAAATCTTTTTGAATTTTTTTATATATATTTTAAAATATTTTTAATATTTAATATTATTATAATCGGGAAAATGGGCCGGACTGGGTAGATCCGATCCGGCCAATGACCCGACCCAAAACCAAATTCGACTCTATCGGATTGAAAGAGAAAATTAATTTTTTTTTTTTTTTAGTTTTTAAACACTTTTTCTATTTACTTTTTTTCTTTTTTGGCCTGCTCTATGTCTTGTCTTTTCCCTGCAGTCTTCTCATCCTCGCTGCCTTCACCGAAGGTCTGCCCCCACATCTTTTCCACCTTTCTATTTTTTTTTTTTTTAATTTTCTTTCCACTACTCTCTTATTTCTTTTATTTCTTGTTCTTCTTTTAAGCCCCTTTTTCAGGTCGTCTTCTTTGCGTGCTTTCTTCTCCACCCGAAACTTCCATTAAACACCCAAGGCTTCCTCTGCCATTTCATTGTTTCCTTTTATTATTTATTTATTTCGTTTTTCTTATGTTTCGTTTTCTTTTCCTCGCTGGTTTTTCTTCTTTTTTTATTTATTTCTTTCCCTCCTCCCTTTTGACCTTCTTCCTCCGTGCGTTTTCACGCCTTACTCTCCAGCGACATCTTTTGCCGAAGCCTCCCACCGATGAACTCCACCCCGGAATTTCGCCCTACGGACCCACGGTAAAAATTTGGACGAATCGACAACAACACCCAACGCTGCCGGCCGTCACCAAGCCATCTTGGCTCACCACCGCAAAACCAAATTCGCCTCCAACGTCTACCATCACACCAGCCACCACCACTCATCATGTTCAATGAAATATGCACAGCGTATCTCAAACGAAATGCAAAGATGCAGTGACTTCATTGTTGGTAAAAATCGAGCTTAACAACTAATAAACGCACAAATCGCATTAAATGGTACCTTCGCATTCGATCAAACATAGGGGCCATTCCTTAAACAATTCTCTCATAAACATTTCATCAAGCAAGTCTTAGGCGTTCGACTAAACTAACATAGCATACCGATGAACCACCGCATTGGTATCTAGCTCGTCCTACAACATCTCAAGTCGATGAAAACTTGTCGAACGGATCCGCGGTGCGCTCACGGAAACAAACAAAACCTTGGGCTCACTTTCGAACAACACTAACGCCGAGGCATTATATATGTGATGAGCACAGGGTAAAGAGAGGTCGTAAGCCCATCCTAGACTCTAGCTCGCGTCTAGATGCAAAAGAGGACCAAGCGACGCTCAAACTCGACAAAAGGAACGACTCATTCAAACAGAGCATGCTCGTAGACCAAGAAAAACAAGACCCATCCACTGTTTCAGTTTCATTTTAAATGAAAACGAGCAATGGGATTCCCAGAGAGAAGTGCTTGACCGCGGACGTCCCTACCCAGCTCGAGGGTGGCAAACGGTGGGCGAGATTGATAGATCGGACAATGTCCGGTCGCCTCGCACACCCCCGAGCCGGAATCCTTGGGAAATTGACACGAGTTGGACCAAAAACCAGGAAACTCACCGCGAAAACTCGAATTCGAGGAAGAAGAAGCCGCGGCTTGGTGGTTCCGGCTAGGAGGCGCAAGCTCGCGTCAGGGGTGGCTGAGCGATGTTCGGCTGAGGTGGGTTCAGAGTCTTCTTCTTCCTGGTCACTCTCCGTTCCTACCCCTCTCCTTCCTTCAAGCTTTCTCGCCAAAGGCCCTCTCAAATCTCTCTCGGCCAATTTCCTCTCTGTCCTCCCCCTTTGATCCTCCCCTCCGTGTTTTTATACTTCCTGTAGGTATCCTGAGCGAAGACCCCCTGCCGTGCCAGCTGGTTGATCGCTCTGCTTCCTCGACCCGCGGATCGCGCCGAAAGCCCTGCCATGCCGATCCTCCGCCTCGCCTCCTCTTCATCTTCTCGTCTCTTTCCCTTTTGTTCTCTCTATCTCTCTTTTTCTTCTTTTTTTTTTTTTTTTTCCCGGGAACTTGTGCGAAGACTACGGTCGAGCCAATTGCCGGTCGGGCCGGCTGCTCCCGACTCGCGGATCATGCCGCGCCCCGCCACACCGATCCCCTTGCTCCCTCTGTCGCTGCTCTACTTCTGGTTTTTCCTGTGCAGGTCTTGCAGCGAAGACCGGTTGGGGAGACGACCAGCTCTCTCGCGGGCTGGGCTGAAAGAGGAAGTCGACTGGGCTGGGCCTAGCATAGGGAAAAAGAAAAGGAAAGGGGCAGGTCGGGCCAAGGCTGGATTCGGCCCGACCCGACCGTTTTTTTTTTAATTAAATAATATATATTTTTTTTAAAAATTTTCTTTTGTGATTAACTCCTAACATTTAACTATTTTAGGTAAAAAATAAAAAATAAAAAAATTAGGTGTCAACACTTCTTTTACTTAGATAAATCACGTATTATAGATTGGAGAATTGCTTGTTTCTTTTCTTTCATTGAGAAACCACTCGAACTCCCTTTTTGAGGAGGATCGTCTCCTTACAAGGGTGGTTGCTCCAGTTGGGCAATGGGTCCTTTAAGGGCGAGTAGCGAGACCTGGAGCCTTGGGCAGGTCGAGTCCTAATCTTGACAAGGGCGAGGCATTGAGAGAGGAACGGATATGCGAGAGTGAGAGGATGAAGGTGGAGTTGGGGAAGGAGCGTTCAAGCAAAGAGCAATTTTCGGTTGTTCTCCTTTGTCAAAAAGGAAAGAGTGGGCTGGAGGGGAGAGGAGCTGGGCGGCCATTACAATTTTTTTAATACAGCTGCTATGCATCTATGATCCCCCAACTCCAGCTTTTACAGGGCCTTTTATTTAATTATATGACTCTGCAATGTGTCAAACCCTGAGTGGGTATGACTAGGTATAAGCACGCCATGTTCATGGCTAACATGACCTAAGAAGCACTGACACTCTCAAAAAACCTTCGTATTGTATCCAACACGCGGTCAATGAGCGTCGAGAAATCCGACACGTGGTCAACTCTTCCTGACACGCTCCAACACGAGAGTCTAAAATTCCGACACGCGATTCCGACACGCACGGGGTCAATTTTAAAATTTTTCAATATTTGAGGGGTCAAAATATAAATATATTAAAAAAATAATGAAAATAACAAAAATAAAGGGAAAGAAGAAAATTCTCACTCTCAAGTTTCTCATTTATAAGTTTTGACATTCCCATGAGGGATGATGGAATGCCCCTCTTCTTGCCGGCGTCGCTCCGCCGCCCTCGCAGACTTAAAGTTGTGATTTTTTTTTATTTTATTTTTTGCTTCTTTCCACCTTTTGCAGGCGTTGCCTATGAGTTATCTCTTTTGGTTTATGTAATTAGCCTATGAGTTATCTCTTACATTTTTCATGGAGAATTTAGTTATTTCCTTTTCTTTTGGTTGTACTTCAAGAGTTCTTGTCCTAGATTTTCATTTTTCTCAAACCTTGTTTTGTAGAGGAGCTCCAAGCCCGTCTATATCATGAACTCCGAACTCTATCTAGGACTATAGGAAATCTCGCTAATTTCCGACAAGTGTAAGAAAACATGACATGTTCATTCAAATTTACTCTTTTGTGTTTGCAATTTTTAAATTTCTTATTCAATCTCTGTCAAATTAAAACAATGAATGATATTAACAAATGTTGAATTAATATTTTTAGTACAAATTAATTCTATGCTATTATTATTATTATTATTATTATTATTATTATTATTATTATTATTATTATTATTATTATTATTATTATTATTATTATTATTATTATTATTGTCGCGACCCGATCTCGCCGCCCCTCGAAATGTGTCCAAGGAAGGGAAAGGTCGGGTTTAGGGGTACTTGATCTCAAGATCACGAGCTCTCCCAAGCTCGTACCCCACGTGACAGCGAATTTATTTATATGATCTAGGTATTTAACAACCTAAAAATAGACGGAGTCGCCACTAGCCTCATTTTTGGGGGTCGGCTAGAAACCCAATCGAGGGTCGGAGTGTTCCCTCGATTCCTACGCAACCAGATATCTAGGTTTGGGGACTTGGGTTATGCTAATATTGCTATTAGCGCCATTTCGGTACCTAAACAGTATGTTGTGTTTTTCCTAACATGTCAATGCGTTTCTTTTTACATTTTCAGGATCGTCAATTCTATACTAAATGATCATGCGTGGTGGATTACTTTCATTCTATTCTATTTCTAAAAAATGAAAAGAAAACAATCAATGAAATTGAAATTGCAAGACATGAAGTAAACAATCAAGAAAAGCAGTAAATCTATCATGCAAACCTAAAAGAAAGTATAAAAGAGAAATATATGGATAAAGAGAAAAACCCGCAACTCGTCGGGTTTTATACAACAAATGGAGCCCGAGACATATGTCGGGAAAATGGGTATTACATGAAAATGGTCGGAATGGACATCGACCTCCACCATCTTCATGCCTTCTCCATCTTCAAGGTCTTAATCTAAACCTAATCTAAGAAATTTATGACTAGGTGCATACAAGTGGAAGAAACAATCATCACAACTAAGATCAAAGCAATTGGGTTAGAACCCATGTATGATTGGCTCTAAGAAAAAGGCACAGAAATCAAGCGCTTTATAAAGAGCAACTTTCATGAATGGAATTTCTTGAGGTGTATCAAGTTCAAGTAAAGTCAAATTCATGGCCGAAAAGCAACAATTGCTAAAGTATGCAAATCAATCATAAGCAAATCAGAGAATGATGCATGATAACTGATTTGTTAAGCCACCTAATCAATGCATGAAAACCATGAAATTTGAACATGATGTAGGGTTAAGTGTGAAGAAAAAGTTTGATTTAGACATTTAACCCTAAATCCATGTGCAAAAGGCCACACACATCCATTAACATTGATATGTGACTTATCATTAGGAGCAAAATGCATAACAATTTAAATTGCTACATGTCGACTTGAATTCTAAGGTTACTTGACCTTAAAAATTCTGAAATTTTAGCATGGAATGTATATGGATATTATGGACAGCTTTCATTGAGAATTTATCCTCAAGATCATTATGTATAAGATCACACAAAATTGGTAGACAGTCAGGTTCATAGAGACAAGACAGCACTGCAGGTCAAGACAAATTCAGACTTCAAAACTTGATCTATAAAAGAGGAAAAGCAGGGCAAACGATGGGCAAATTGGACAAACTAGGCATCGTTAGAAAGCTCAAGGTGTCCTTTACGAATTCTTAGAAGGTCATGAACAAAATTGAAATCATTTTCTAGCTCAAACAAAGACATTTAGCAAAGAGGTCAGATCAGTAACAGAAACAAACACACAGACCAGAACAATTTTCCAGATTCTGGAGTAGACTTTTAAAGAAGATTTCATGTGGCTAATGATATCGGATCAGAGTGTATTATAACTCGTTGGAAAGCTAGTCAAACCATCTTCGAATTTCGTGAAGACATCGAGCACCAAAAAGCACATATACCAACTCAATTCCGGGCATACGCACAGAGAGGTCTGTCAGGAATCCGAGGTTGCAGAACAATTGTCATCCAAGTTCAAAAATCATAGAACCAAAAGATCTAATCGTAATCAACTCTAGATCAATCAAGTATTGATTCTAATCAGATTCGCAATGCATCCTGGCCCCGAACCTTCGTCGTCGAGAATGCATTTCGACACGAGAAGCTCTCGCCTCATCGGATGCTATTAAAAGGAGTTTCAACGCACTTACCTCGATTGAATCGGCGAAGAACATGCCTTCGAAGATCTTTTCATTTAGCAATGACGAAGCTGCTAGTTAACACAAAAAAAATATTGAAATCAGAGGAGAGTCGAATTTTATTTTGTTCTGTAATCAAAACAGAAAAAAAAAAAAAAAATTGAGCGCTTAGCTCGATTTTGCTTTGAGGACCACGGAACGTGAATAACGCCAAGTCAGATTCTGGTATAAGAGCTGTTCAGCACCAATCTTCAACCTCTGATTTATGACTTTTTGCCGATCATGATCGCTCTTCTCTAATCCTTTTTCTAGATCGACACTCGGAGGTGAACACATCAGTGTGTCATTGCCGCTGGACTTTGTTTGTTTGACGTCGATCTCCGATCTTCGCTTTATGAGACTCATCAACGGACGCCTCGGCTTTAAACTTGATGATTGCAACCGCTTCTTCATAGTTGTAATCTACGAGCATTTTCTCAGCTTCATCGTCAACAAAATCAACGAAATCAAATCAACAAAATCTATTGAAAGGAAATTGATCAAGATCAAAGTACTATCTGAGAATAAACTATCACGATAGCCTAAGATCGCTAAGAAAATCAACTAATCGATCGCATCAAAGTCAAAACTAGAGGATAGGGAAGAAGACTTAGCTTCGGTCTTGCTGCTATGATCAAGTAATGGAGAGTTCGAAGAGATGAATCTTCATCCGATCGAGCTTGATTATGTGCAAGCATGCGTCTACTTTATTCCATATGTCAAGCTTCGACGATGACTCCATGAAGATGAAAACAAGTCGTTATAGAGAGAGAGAGTGCGAGCGTCCGAGCGATCCGGTGAGCCCGATCCAGAGAGAAGATCGGTTAAGCGTCGTTGTCGTTGCCGTCGCCGCCACCGTCTTCGCCGATCCTCGTCAGTCGGTCCTGATCGATTGAAATCCTTTGAACCGAACAGAATTGTGGAGAGATTCCGATTGAGAGAGTCCGTTCGGCCGTTTTCCCCGAGAGAGTCCGAGAACAAACAATCCAGAGATAACTAGCTCCCGAGAGAAAACCAGCTCTCCGCTTTGTTGCGCGGATGAACACCGGCGACGAAATCCCCAACAAACTCCCACTCCACTCAACCGGAGATAGGGATTTTAGCGGAGGAGGAGGTCGCGATCCAATTTCGTCTGAAGGGAGGGCGAAGAGAAGGAGCTGCTACCGTCACCGTCTCTCGCCGCCGCGTTCGATCGTCGCTCCCGAGATCATCACCGAGCTCGAAGAACCCTAGAAATCGGCTTCGCCCAAGAGAATTTCCGAGAGGAGTTGCAGAGAGAGAAAAGAGTATTCCTCGCGAGCGAGCGAGCCCCTGAGAGAATCCGAGAGAGCCCCCCAAAGAGAGAGAGAGAGATCGTCTCTCAGAGAGAGAATACGCGCCAGAGAGAGAGTCCTCCGAGAGAATTCGCGCGCGAACGGTTTTTTTTTAGAGAGAGAGACCTCCAAGAGAGAAAAAAAAAATCGTCAAAATGGCCTCCCTTTTATATTTTTTATATTTTTCATTTTTCTCTCCTTTTCTCTTTTTTTCCGTTTTCCTTATTTATTTATTTTTTTTTTCATTTCATTTGTTTTCTTTTTTTCTTTTTTTTTTTCTTTCATTGATTCCTTTACTTCTTTTTTTCTTTCTCTCTATTTTTCTTTTTATTTTCATCATTTTTTTATTTTTTTGGCTCTTTATTTTTTATATTTTTGCAAAATGGATGATTAAAATGTCGACGAAATTTCGGGTGTCAACAATTATTATTATTATTATTATTTTATTTTTGATGACCCAAGAATCCCCGTACAACCAGGTAGTCGGTGAGGTAAACCCGAGGTGATGCTAGCGGAAGACCCACCACCCCAACGTCACACTTAAGACACTAAGCACATCCACTAGGTTTCGAACCCCTCACCTTTGGGGAAAGATCAACGAAACCCTTATCCAGCAGAGCCATCACAGCCGGTGGTCTCTTTTTATTATTTATTTTTGTATTTATATATAACGTGTCGGAACATGTCGAAATTCTTTATTTTTTGAGAAATCGTGTCGGCATGTTGTGTTGTGTCGTGTCGTGTGTCGCGTGTCCGTGTCAATACTACATAGAACATGACCCTTTGATATTCCTGTATATTTTCTTGATTTGTTATGAAAGTTTTCATGTCGCTGAGTGCCTCTTTCTAAATTAAAATATTAATTATGGGCAAAATAAAGTGCAAATGATTCATAGAATATAGCTGGGAGTTTCTTTAAACTTACCCACTAAGTACAATTGGAAAACACGTGATCACTTTTGCTTATGACAATGAAGCACACGTAGCAATGTGAAAATTGCCGTAAGAAATCCCCAAAGAAGCGTTTTCTTTTCACATGTGAAAATGAGAAAAAGACCCTCCACCTCAAAGGACTCAATTTTAAAGGATAATCAGGACGTCTAGTGACGGATGGACATATCCTAAAATTTCTTGCCGACATGTATAATTACGCTTTTCTAAAAAAAAAAAAAAAACTGAAAATCTATGTCTTTGAGAATGTTTAGTTTCAAATATGAAATTCAACTCTTACACTTTACAAAAAAAATTATAAAAATCTAAGGGAATGATGAAAGTTAGAGTAGGATTTAGCACGTAATTTCTATTTAACCAAATGAACATACCAAAACTTGAGGTAGTGAAAAGTCACGACATGAATGAAAAGTGGCCTCTTGGCCGTAGAGGGATTCGGGAAATGTGCTTCCGTAAGTCATCGATAACCACAGCACCTGGAGAGAGGTGGTGAGCTCAAATACCATACTCGCCAATCCGCTGTTCTTTTTGAAAATAACTGAAAAATGTTAGAGAGAGAGAGAGAGAGAGAGAGAGAGAGAGAATTCCCTCGTTTCCCCATCAAGAACCGAATCAACCCAAGGGGATAGCAAATGAGTGAGTCGGGTCGAACTCGACTTGAACCATAAATGGTCCCACCCAAATTGACCCATTTAACACATTAATTTGCAATAGAAATATGTTAACGCATATCCAACCCGTCTCAAAAATCTTCTTTAGCATTTTTCTCTTTATATTGTTCCCTTCGACGAATGCATGGTTCCAAGGACTGGCATGTCAAGTAAGTGAGAGAGCTCAAGGTTGGGTTATGGACGGGACGCGAAGGTGGCGATGAAAGTCTAGTCTAACTCATTCACAAATCATGAAATGTGTTCGGGCTTTGATTTTCATTTAAATATAATAGATATCTTAATATATCGGTTAATGTCCGTTTAATAATACATTATTTGATGAAATGTTTTTTTGGTTTTAATTGCTGATTATGCAGTTCTAATACCCATACAAAAAAATAAAGCAAATGCAAAAAAAGAAACAACCCAAGCCATATTGGGTTATTAATTAGATTTTGGACCCATTTTAACAGATCTAGTTATATTTCACATCGCTACTAATCAAACAGTTGATTAATAGCAAATGTGTAAACGAGGGAATGCTCTCTCTCTCTTTCAGACTCGACTTCACTTGACAAAAATTAGCAGAGGCCTTTGCAATTCGTTTGTTCCGAGGAAAGAGTTCAGTAATTTCGACTCAAAACACACGAAACTTCCCCATTCCAATACCTCACTCCTCTCCATTTAAATGGCCTGCGTGCTCACAAACTTCACACGGCTATAATTTTAGGGGGAGAAAAGAACGCACTTAACACGAAAACCCCAAATGAGAGCCCTCAATGCCAACCATCCCCATCCGGATAATGATCCGGAATCACCTCTCCCATCTCCAGAGTCGCTGCGGATCTGCAGGTACAAGCTTATTATCGGCCACTGTGTCGCATTTGCTGTACCCGCCATTCTTGCCCTAGCCATGGTGATCTTCCTGGTAATACCCGCCTTGATGCCACCAGAGTTCGGGCTCGACCTGGACTCTTCCATTTCGTCCTCCAACATCTCCACTGTCCAATGGAACATCTTTCTCTCCATCAAGAACCCTAGTAAGCTCATTGCCGTCAAGTACACTCACGTGAAGCTCCTTTTGAGTTTTGGCCAACTCCCTCTCCCTCATCACTTGGCCATTCCCTCCTTCACTCAGGGCCCTAGCAATGTGACCACAGTCCCAGCCATGGCAACAGTGGCGAACATCAATGACTTGAGTGCGAAGGGCCTGGTGAGCGCCTTGAAGGACCGCAGGGACGTGACCATCAACATAGAGGTGAAAGCCAAGCGAAGGCTGCACTTGGGTCCATGGTGGGTGCCCATGTTTGACGCATACGCCTCATGCATGGACGTGACCTTCATGGCTTCAACCGACAGCAAGGGTGTTGGCCATGGAGGATCCTCGAAGGGACCCTGGGCTGCACGCTCGACATCCTCACTCTACTCTGGTAAAAAAAAAAATTACAAGTTCCTGCTTATTGCAACAGAAATAGGTTCGGAAAGATAATTAGTGGGGAGAGAGAGAGAGAGAGAGTTCCTTTAGGTTGCTTAAGTTCCCAATAGATGTGGACCATTGAGTCTACGAAACTATTGAGATTATTCCCACACAAAACGAGGCCAATGAGGGATCTCCCCACTTCTCGAGCAACCGGACCAGAAACTT
The DNA here is from genome assembly GCA_014182725.1 of Eucalyptus brandiana. Classification (NCBI taxonomy): domain Eukaryota; kingdom Viridiplantae; phylum Streptophyta; class Magnoliopsida; order Myrtales; family Myrtaceae; genus Eucalyptus; species Eucalyptus brandiana. Next base: position 29,209,235 of record CM024677.1, read on the forward strand.
AATTTTCCAGGAGGCTAAGTACAATTAGCTTGGTCCTGTTTACTTTGCAAGTGGGAACTGAACCAGTGACCCCGTTCATTCTGGGCAATGAAATCCTCCCGAACTGAACCAGCGGCAGTTTGGTCGGCGATGAAGTTGATGATAGCATAGAGAGAGTGAGAGTAACTACACGCCCCCCCTCTCTCTCTCTCTCTCTCAGTAATCTCACTTCCACCTAACCATCATGATCTGGATATTCTATTAATAAAAACAAACCTTAATTCTTCCGGTCGTGTTTTCGTGTTCTTTTTGCAGATTTTGGAGACTCTGGATTCCTCACTTTCGGGCATCAAATGAAGGTTTCTTTACTGGCCTATTTGCTTTGGCAAATAATTCAAGTTTTGAGGACTGTTCGAGTTATTGGCCAAGATATAGTTTGTCACTTTATGTCTTTCCTCTTTCCAAGAATTTTATCAGCTGAGATGAAGCCGTGATACTGTATCACTTTTCTTCTGTACCAAGTCAAGAACTTCAGCCAATCATTATTATGGACATCGCATTTGTCAAGCGTATTCATCCTAGGTGTGGTCGAATGATGCATGCAATCGTTGAATCCTCCCTCAAAATCTACGTGAAAATCTTTTCTCCATTTTCCACTCGCATAAGTGGTGAACGAACGCGACCCGGAAAAACCCTAGCAAGTATCTAGCTAATGGAGCAAAAGGTCAAACAGCATTTGAAATAAGAGCTTTGAATATTGCCTTAGCTTATGCTTCTTTTGGGAATCTTGATGCGGGCAGAAACAAATTTAATTTTTTGTCTAGAAAAATGGAACATTTCAAAACCGTCAACCATTTCAAAATATTACGAAGGAGAATGGTGGCAAGAAGAGCTCACATAACTCAATAAAATTATAAAGATCAAAACATTATGGCAGCGACGTTACATAATTTAAAACCTAGCACGTAAAAAGCTAGAACTATAATAATCAAGGCAAATAAAATTATATAAATTCATCAAGAGTATGAGATAACCCAAAAAGAAAATGGCAAAATGTATTAATTCATCGTGGAAAATGGTTTTTTTCTAAGAATGATTTGATTACGGTGAGATCTTATCTTTTGACAAGGTATTCATAGAGAAGTTTGACCTAACCTCCCTTTTTTTAATAGACATGCATATGAATTGGGGTAAGTCTTTGAGAATAACGTGTGTACTTAGACCGATCATCGACGAGAAAATATTGGAAACCACTGTCGTGCCAATGCATCAAATTACAAGTCTACTGAGCTTGTGACACGTATCGCAAGTGGACCCCACTATCGGAGGAATTTCCCCTCTCTCTCTTCCCATGCTCAACTCCTCCTGGCTCTGCCCCCCTTCTGTCCCTCCAACTCACAACTGACCCCACCTCCGATGAACCAACCACCATGCCGCCCCTGCGGCTCATCCGTTGCCTTCGCTGTTGCTAAATTGCAACCCCCTCCCGACTCTACCCTTTCTCTCTCCGTCCAACTCACGACCAGGCCATGGTCCAACGAACCGGTGTTCCGTCTTTAGCTCTAGCAAGTCCGTTACTCTACCATTGCTGAATCGCAATAAACCACTGTGCCGCCATCGACTCTTGATCAGCAAGATCAAACCTATCTCCAAAGGGTTTTGGACAATGAACAGACAAGTGAAAAAATTCGACGATTCGGTGAAGGTGGAGGCAACGGACAAGCGAGAGCGGGAGGGGCGTCACAGTGGTTAGTTCATTGGAGAAGGGCTTCGTTGTGATTTGGAGAGAGAGAGAGAGAGAGAGAGAGAGAGAGAGAGAGAGAGAGCCTGAGTAGATCTAGAATAGGAGAGAGGACTTCCAAAGAGGAGTTCAAATTTTCTTTGATAGTGGGGCTCACTTGCAACACATGTCGCGAGCTCAGTAGACTCGTAATTTGATGTGCTAGGACAATAGTAGTAACCTAATATATTTTCATTGCGGATCACCAAAGCGATGAGAAAAAAAGATAACGGTCGTATTTACCAAATGAAATCAATCAATCAAATAATTTAGTTGAAAATAAACACGAAGGAATATGTAAGAACTTCACAATGAGACCAACCCTCACCGAGTGTAAGCAAGGTTTGCCATCAATAGTGGCTAGTGAGGTCGTCCTTATTGGTCCTCGCCTCTATCTGGTCACCGAGGTTTGGTGATCGGCTAGAGAAAGAATGAAAAGAAGAAAAAAAAAAAAAAGAGAGAAAAATTAAAAAAATCAAAAATATTAAATTATCATTTAAAATTATCTACATTAGTGCCAGTAATGTCACGAAGGACAGTTAGCATTCATCCCACGATCACACTTTTTCCCATTAATAAATTAACAATATAATCGTCATTGACTTCCAAGTTTCACTCATATCGAAGTTATTAATCCATATTTTATGGCGAACATAACAAAGTTACTTTTTTGTAGGGATGAAGTGGGCCCCGTTTTTAGAGACCAACCTGATTTTATTGCATTACGAAGCATAAGAACCGACGACTTTTAAAATATAAAAATTGACAACCTTGTAGGCAAATTGTCCCAACCGACACTCGTGACCCTCGTGCATCGGGCAAAATCGCAATCTCGTCATGGGGCAAAAATTCTCGCAGGTCATTTTCCAAACCCTAGCGGGTATCTGGTAGCCATACAAAGGTCCCTTCCAGATCATCCCATAACAGCACAGAACCAAAAAGTGTTGATTGGAAATGGTCATTTACACCTACAAATGGAGCAAAAAGTTGAACAGCAGTTGTGGATCGTCATTTTGAAATAAGAGCTTTGAATATTGCCTTAGTTTATGCATCTTTTGGAAATCTTGATGCGGGCAGAAACTAATTTAATTTTTTGTTTAGAATAATGGAGCATCTCAAAACCCTTCAACTATTTCAAAATATTATGAAGGCGAAGGGTGGCAAGTAGAGTTTACATAACTCAATAAAATTATAAAGATCAAAACTTTACGGCAGCAACGTCACATAATTTAAAATCTAGCACGTAAAAAGCTAGAACTATAATTATCGAGGCATATAAAACTATATAAATTAATCTAGAGTATGAGATAACCCAAAAAAATAAGAGCAAAATATATTAATTCATCACAGAAAATGGTTTTTTTCTAAGGATGATTTGATTATGATGTGATCTTATCTTGTAACAAGGTATTCATAGAGAAGTTTGACTTGACCTCCCTTCTTTAATTTACATGTGTATGAAATGGGGTAAGTCTTTGAGAAGAATGTGTGTACTTAGACTAAACATTGAAGAAAATATTGGGTACCATTGTTGTGCTAGCGTGTCAAATTACTAGTCTATTGAACTTGCAACATCTGTCACATGTGGACCCCACTGTTAGGGCAAATTTCTCTCTCTCTCTCTTCGCGCTTAGCCGCTCCTGACTTTGCCCCCTCTCTCTCCTTTCAATTCACAACCGAGCCTCCCTCCAATGAACCAACCACCACGCCACCCCTCCGACTTTGACTCGTCCGTCGTGGCTGAATTGCTGCCCCCTCCCGACTCTGCCGACTTTATCCTCTCTCTCTCTCTCTCTCCCTCCGACTCATGACTGAGCCCTCGCCCAACAAACTGGTGTGTTGCCTCTAGCTCCGGCACGTCTATTGCTTGGCCTTTGCTGAATCACAATGAACCACTGTGGTGCCTTCAACTCCCGACCAGCAAGATCAAACCCATCTTCGAAGGGTTTCGGACAACAAACGGACAAGGTGAAAAAAACGTATGATTTAGAGAAGGCAAAGGCAATAAACGAGCTAGAGCCAAAGGGGGGACGTGATGGTTGGTTCATTGGACGAGGGCTCAATCGTGAGTTGGAGGGAGAGAGAGAGAGAGAGAGAGAGAGAGAGAGAGAGAGAGAGAGAGAGAGAGAGAGAGAGAGAGAGAGAGGATCTAGAATAGGAGAGAGGACACCCATGAGAGGAGTTCAAATTTCCTATGACAGTAGGGCTACTTACCGTCATAGGAATTTAATGCGCTGGCACAACAATGGTAACCCAATATTTTCTCTTCGTGGATTGCCAAATCCATGAGAAAAAAATATAACAATCGGTGTTTCCGACGCTAAAATTGGACATGATTGTTTCCAACACTATAATTTTTACTAGTCATGCCACGTAAGACGATCGGTATCCATATTAATGATTTTCAGCCAAAATTGATTGCAAGGACTAAACAAGCCAATTGTTAAAAGGTTTAAAACTAAATTAGTCAAGTTAAAAGATTTATAACTGAATTAGTACAAATGTAATCGGTTCATAACTTTTTTGATAATTTTTGCATTGTGTGTGGTCTTAATTTTAGGGTTTCACGTGCCTGATATGATTGTTTCCATGTCTACACATGATTACAAATGAACATATTACGGTGCCCAGTTAGAGACAAGAATCACGATATCTTAATATCTCAGTATTTCTCGGGACATTTGCTTTTTCCTTCACGTCAAACCGTGGGCAAATCCACCTGCGTCCTTCAAAATCGTGAGCTGAAAGCGTGTTTTGGGACAGCTTTGGTTTCTTGATAGCATCTAGATAAACAACAGTGACTCCAAAAACTCACTTAAATGCTAATTCACGTGATATAAGATTAGCATATCCTCCAATTTTCTCTGCCCGTCGCTTTCGAGAGAGCCTAGGGATTACTGATCTGTTTTTCTTCCTTAGAACTCTTGAATTAAGTGATCTAGCCAGGATTAGGTTTCTTGTAAAAGCAATGAGAAAATTTCGATTGGGTAGAATTGTAAATTGAGGAGAAAAACCTTGTGATATATCTGTTTTGCTCCCCATTTTCAAAATGAGGACATGATCACACCTACATGTCAATTAGCCTAGTTTGACTCCGCAGTGGACTTCTACAGAACAGCCGCAGCTGGAAGTTTGTCAGCCGCACAAAAGAAAGAAAAAGCGGACCTCCCTGACTTTTGGTCGGGCCCAGAGCAGGAGGAACATAGGGTAACATCTTGTGCGGTAAAAAATCCAACTCATAATACTTAAATTAAAAAATGATACTGATGGATAAAAAAAATCACAAAATATAAAAAGTATATAAAACCTATTGTCAAGCAATATTAAGTAATATTCTAACATATCTTCTCATGTGAATGGGAGCTCATGAGGGATAGAGATGCAAATTTGCAAAAAGGATAACACTAGCTCCAATATCATATTAAAAAGTCCAACACTAAAGCTTAAATCGATAGGTAGATGAAGATCATATGAGCATAAAGAGTACGTGAGACCCACTGTTAAGCGATATGAAATACTATTTTAACATTGTCCTAGAGAGTTTTCATTCATTTGAGGCATTTTTCCAAAACATGAGCGTTTGTAGCTATGAGATAATATTCAATACTTTATTTATTGAGCAATTAAGAAAGGCTAGATAATGTGTGATTTGATGTGATCCACAATGTGTGAGTGATACTCCCCGAATGAAATTCAAAAGTCATAATATATATGGTTTGGCTTGGCGGAATCAATAGAAAAATTACAAAAAATATCCTATACCTATTGCAATTATACCAATTTAGTCGTAAATATTTTATATTTTATTCAGCCTATGTCGCGACCTTCCAGAATTTTTTTTGAATGTGAATTATTCGAAAGGGTTAATGGATTACTAAGTCCGAAGACTTGGCACGGACCCTCCCAAGTCCTACCAATCGCGACTTGATAGAAATTAATTCATTTAAACATGCAATTTCAATTTGGAGCCGCCACTAACCAATTAGGGCCGGCTAGAAACCCAAGTAAAGTATGAGAGAATACTTTACTTGTTGACGCCTAAAAAAATTAAATTAATTAATTAATTAATAAATAAACAAAAAAAGCGAAGCAAAAAGAAAAGCAAAAAAACAGAAGGGAGGAAGCAGCCTCCGCATGGGCCTCGGCCCATTTCCGCCTCGGCCCGGCCCCGCCAGGTCATCTTCTTCCTCGCGTTACTGAGGAGCACGCGCGGGCAAGCGCGACGCCGGAGAATTTTGAGCAGAGACGGTTGCGTGCGGAGCAGAGGAGCAGGGGCGTCGACGGGACATAACCGGAGGAGGCGATGATGGCGGATGGGATGGTGGTCCAACCGGCGGCTCGAAGCCTCGCCGACCGGCCGCTCCCACGCCTATAAATAGGCCTTCACCGTCGACGAAGGAGGGGGGGGAGATCCGAGAGACATAGAGAGAGAGAGAGATCGGCCGAAGCTCGAGGTCCCCTGAGAGACTTCGGGGAGTTCGAGCATAGGGTCGGCCGCGGCGTGGTGAGATCGGAGGGGTCCCCGAGAGACTTCGGGAGTTCGCCGGTCGAGCCCGAGGGAGAGAGATAGAGCCCCAGCGAGATCCGACCAAGACCAAGCCTCGCCGTCACCATCATCGCTTGCCGTTTCTCTACCACCGCGAACCGCCCTCCCGCCGTTGCCGTCCCCGTTTGAGAAAAGGTAAAAAAGTCGTTGCCGTCGCCGTTGTCACCTTCGTCGTAGTCGCCGTTGCCGACGAGCACCTCGGCTTCTCCTCCCCTCGGCGCCGTGGATTCGCGAACCCTAGGGTTCGCGATTTTCCGGGTCGCCAAGTCGGATCCGGATCTCGGAACCGGGTAGGGTTTCGCGAATCCCAGGGGCGGCGGTGAGTCGGGTCAAGAGCCGGGTCGGAACCGGGTAGGGTTTCGCCGGGGGTCGGATCCGAGTCGGGTCATGGGAGCGGATAGTGGATCCGGGTAGTCGGGCCGGGCCGGGCGCCCCCAAACGCCCGGCCGCGGCGTCGTTTTCAATTTAAAAAAAAAAAAAAAAAATCGGGCCCGCGTAGCGGGCCCGCCTCAAGCTTTCGGCTGGCCTGGCCGGACCCAGCCCACGGATCGACCCGGGTCGGCTTTTTCCTTTTTAAAAAAAAAAAAATTAGTATTTTAAATAAAAAAATAAAATATTTTATTTCAAAAATCAAAAAAATCAAAAAATGTTTTATTTTCAAAAAAAAATCGAAAGAAAATAATAAAATAATTTATTTTCCAAAAACATTAAAAATATTTAAAAAATATTTTATTTTCTGAAAAATTCAAAAAAATCCAAAAAAGCCAAAAATTCATGAAAAAGCCAAAAAAATTTAGAAAAAGCCAAAAAGACTTGTATTTTCCAAAAAAAAATCCCAAAAAATCCCTTTTGTGTTAAAAAAAAATTAGAAAATGACTCAAAAAATGTTTTTCCTCCCAAAATGCATGGAAAATCCCTCGAACATCCAAAAAACCTCAGGGTTTAAACAAGATTAGGTACCGAAAGGGCATTAGTGATTAACTAGTGTAATCAAGTCTCCGATCCTAATTTCTCTGGTTGCGCAAGAGTGGGTATTTCTCCCGATACTTCACTTGGGTTTCTAATCAACCCACCCTAAATCGATTAGTGGCGACTCCATTTTAAAAATTGATTTACGAGTTAAAACTCGATTATTAAAGTCGTGAATTGGTGGACTTGGGAGAGTCCGGGCATAACTAATTTCAACCGAGCCATTAGCCTCCTTAGGCGCTTGCACCCGACTGCGGGCGCCGGAAAAAAAGAGGTCGCGACAGCTTGGCGACTCCGCTGGGGAACTTGAGGACTTAGGCCATTTTTGTCTTGTTTAAATTCTTTACTGATTTGTTTTTGTTTTTTTCTTTTTATGCAGGTTAGTAGCTTAGAAATTTATTTTTATTCCGCTTAAAATAGATTATCTTGTGATTATAAATTGCTATGTATGCTTTACTGTTTTAACACTACACGTGGCACACACAACCCGGCCGCCATAGGATTTCTAGGATGGTGTTAAGAAAGATACGACCTCGAACGCGAGACTGCGATGTAGAGGTTGCCTTTCTTTTCCCCGAATTTCTTAGCCGAGATTAAGGGGGTACGCTGCTAACGCGAGACTGTGACGGGCGGATACCCTTTTAATTTCAAGCCTTCTGAGTTAGAAATCGAGCCACACGTCCCATCTGTATGTCTTTGTGCTTGTCTTTTTACTTAAAAGCAAAGTAATTTATTTACTTTTACTTAATCTTTTCTGGCTCATGGCAAAATAGGGTCAGGTCGTGTAGCCCTTTTTTAATGCGATGGGAAGAATCGATATCAAGTTCATTCCTGCCCCAAAGAAAGAGCTCCTCAGGTGGTGGAATCAGTTAGACCAACTTGGCCAAGAGCGTGTCAAAATGAGGATTGGTCACCTCCTCCCATTGCTTCAAATCAATATTCACTCTGGGATCATGCAAGCCCTACCACATTTCTGGTGTCCGGAAACATCCACCTTCGTGTTTGGCAAATTTGAACTAACTCCCACTTTGGAGGAATACAGTCTCGCCATAGGAATACCCCTGGGAGCGGAGCTTGCTAAGCCACGAATTGGCATCGATCCCACGCCGCCTATCACGTTTTTAAAAATCATTCAAGAAGAGAAATTGTTAGAACCAACAACAATGCTTTCCCACTATCATCCTTAACCGAATGCTTTGAAAAACAACATGTCGCAAAAAACCAAAATCTTCCTTTTGGCGTTCTTTGGATTTATTGTCTTCCCCTATAGAAAGAATGCCATAAATCCTTCAATCGTGAGGGTAATAAATCAAATCATTTTTGGAGCGGGATATGTAAACATGGTTTTAGCCGAAACATTTTTATCCCTTAATCGTTTCAAGGATCAAAAAGAAAAGGTCATGAGAGCCGCCCCAGAAATTTTACAAATGTGGTTCTTTTCCCATATCAAAGGATTTGGGCACCTCATGCAAATATTTGAAATTAATGAGTCCAAGCACCCACTTTGCAAAAATTCCAAAGCTTGGAGAAATATTCTCCCGATGAAGAATATTCTCGATGGATCGACTTATTAAAAAAACCGCTCCCAGAGACATTCATATGGCGAACTAAGTGGTTCCTTGCGAGCGAGGCACGTTTCGCGCTTGATTATTACGATCCCATCCCACTACTGGGCCTCTCCGGAGCTACCTCATACTATCCATATAGGGTAGCTCACCAGTACAGGATCCTTCAAGAAGTCCCGCCACCACTCAAGACAAGACTGTTTCGGGTTTCTTTCAACCCCACCGGTTATGACTACTCAGAGGAAATCAACATAATTCAGAATGCATGGGATAGATGCCACCCGAGAGAGGATTATTGTACCCGGAAGATTGAAGGGACAGGAAAAAGCCCATCATGCATCCACCTTTTACATCCTCAACCATGGGATTCCCGAGGAGTTGCAGCCGGTAATCCCCGATGTAAGCAAAGAAACTTACTAAGCAAGAAATGATCAAGTCTCTTGAAGAAAGTTTGGAGACTAGCAAAAGGCGCATATCAAAGTTATCTCAAAAGAGCAAACAGCGTCGCAAGATCGAGACTTCCCATCGCATATAAAAATGGGCGTTGTGGTTTTTTGATGTGAATATTTTAATGTGAATGTCTAGGGTCGTCCTGACTTGTGTCAAAAATCCTTTTGGCATTGTATAAATCTCTTGTTAATAAATAAGAATGACTCGACTCTTGCCATGAGCCGTTGTTTCATGTGTTCCCTTTGTTTACATTTTCTCTACTTCTGTGCTAGCAGGTAATCACAATATAGCCATATTCATCAAATCCAAAAGCTAGGATGGCTGAAGAAAATGTACCAAGTCGTGTCGAGATTATGGAAGGAGAAATGAAGCAGGTTTTCAATGTGCTTCAACAACTCTCAAAGCAAATAGATTCTATTCAGGGCAAATTGGCTCCTACCCCAGCCTCAATCGAAGTAGTATTACCGCAATCATCCACCCGAGGAGAACAAGGAAGAGAAGCCGATGACAGCATGCCCGAATTGGAGGACGACGCGCACCAAATTATAGTTGAGAAAGTAAAACCCAGCATTTCGTCTAAGACCGAGCATGATAAGCGTCTGGAGAAGCTTGAAGAAAGGCTAAAGCAACTGCAGGGCCTACAGGATCCTACTCCAACAGACCTCTCCATCTACTCCAAAGTCAAAATGCCCGAAAAGTTTAAGATGCCGGAATTTGAGAAATACGATGGCACGACACGCCCAAGGGCTCATTTGCAAATGTACTTGGTTCGAATGACCCAAGACGTTAATAATGTGCCTTTAATGATCCATTGTTCCAGTCAAGTCTGGTAGGTCCCGCCCGAGGTGGTACATCAAGAAAAACATAAACCTCATCGAAACATGGAGTGAAGCAAGCGAGGCATTCCTCAAGCAGTACAAATTCATAATGGACATTACCCCTTCTCGTGAGGATCTCGATCGCACGGAAAAGAAAAAGCAGGAATCTTTCAAAGAGTATGCTATTAGGTGGAGGAATCTCGCCGCCCAGATCAGTCCCGAACCGACTGACTTTGAATTAAGAAAAATGTTCATCAAAACCCTCCCCTATGAGTACCGCAACCGGATGGTGACTACGATCGCTGAATCATTCAATCAACTCATTCCAGTGGGAGAGCAGATAGAGATAGGGTTAAGAGATGGCTGGTTCACCGAGCCTACACCTGTCGGCAGAAGGTTCAGCATGAAAAAGGATAAAGAGCCCCCGATTGATGTCAATGCCACCTACACTACAAATACCGGTCACCTCCCGACCGTTCGCCGAGCACGGGCCAACAAAGGACTAATGGCCGTCGGCCTCAACGCTACAAAGAACCGAAGACAATTCACTCCGCTTCCCGGGATCTCCTTCCCGTGGTTTTGGCAATCCTCCGGAACAAGAATCTCCTCTCGACCGAGCCGAGACGACCTAATGCTGAAAGCTTCGCCAACTACGACCCATCCAAAAATGCGATTATCACATGGGAGAAGTAGGCCATTCAACCGATGATTGCTTCATCCTTAAACATCGGATCCAAAACCCGCCGGATACTAAAGCCTTCTCATTCCAGGGCATTTACGAAACCAAATGTCCAAGTAATTCGCTCCCGATCATGCCGACAAGGTAAATGCGATATTCGGTTCCGAAACCAATCAAATCAGAAATGTCAATACCCATATTGTTGACGTCTATCGAGGGTTAGTGGAAACCGGGTATTATTCGGATGACGAAATACCATCTTTTGCGACAATGGAAGCGAGGGTATCAAGAATGATAGAAGCCGGAGTAATCGTGCACCTTGGTCACACCAACATAGTTTCCACTATATCACAAATCCTCATCAACTGGGATGAGGAATGTGCCGCGCTAAATGCGAAATGAAGAAGAAAGATTCCACCCACCGAGAGGATATAATCGAAGCATCGATAGCGGAAGCGGCTATAAATCATTGAAATCCCCACCTTACAAATATGAGCGTAACAACGCGGTACCATGGTCTTATGACCTTGATGTGGGTTTAGTCACGAGATCTGGGCGAACCTACGCAAATACGCAGTCTGCTAAGCCCGTCACCGACGAAGAAGCCAAGGAGTTTTTAGCCGTAGTTAAGGCAAGCGAATATAATGTGGTGGAGCAATTACAAAAATCACCAGCACAGATCTCTCTGCTGGAATTCTTCAGACATCTGTTAAGCACCAAAAATCCCTTATGAAGGTACTAAGTGAGGTACATGTCCCTGAAACGATTGAACATGACAAACTCGAGGAATTTGTTAGCACCATCCTACTGAAGGATCAAATGGCATTCTCTGATGAAGAAATCCCTGAGGAGGGTAGAGGACACACCAAAGGCCTCTACATATCAGTCAAATGCAACGCATCTCACGTTGCTCGAGTGCTTATTGACAATGGATCTGCTCTTAACATATGTCCACTAGCGACACTCTGTCGCCTTCAAATAGACAGATCACGGATCCAAGTACCCAAGACTTCCGTTCGAGCATTTGATGGAACAAAGAAGGAAACAAAAGAGGAGAGATTGAGCTCGACGTTCAAATTGGCCCAAATTTGTATTCAAAATTTTGTTCCAAGTAATGGATATCTCCACTGCGTTCAATTTCCTCTTAGGGCGCCCATGGATCCACGTCGCAGAGCAAGTACCTTCAAGCCTCCACCAAAGTGTGAAGTTCGTGGTTGGAGGAAAGCTAATCACAATCCGAGGAGAAGAAGACCACCGTATCTACCACGAAACAGCCATTCCTTATGTTGAGCCTGGTGACAAGAATGAAGCTAGCTATCAATCATTTGAGCTCGTGTCCACTGTGCACGAAACTCGAGGGACCTTGCCCCTTGTCCCCGAAGTATCAAGTGCTGCGATCATGGTAGGAAAAATCATGGTTGGACACGGTTTCATTCCGGACAAGGGCTTGGTAAGGAAGGCCGGGGCATCCGTCAACCTATTGAAGCCCCGAAGAGACCCTACACTTTGTCGGTTTAGGATACCTCCCGGATAGAAAAGCAAAGAAAAAGCCGGCCTTTTATACCCCCGTCTCGAGGAAACTTTCCCAGGCCCGGCCCGGATGATGCGTGAAGAGGAGGGAGTGATCAATACTCCAAAATGGTTCAACCCCGGAAGCTCAAAATTGCCCGTAATCCAGGAGGGCGCAACTTGGCCCTCAAAGAGAGAGGGGCCGGATGACATGACCTCCATGTTTGGAGACATTTCTATATGTGCTATTGAGGAGGAGCAGCTAGAAGGAGCAGGCGATAACTTCTCGTTCATCCATCTTCAACGCCAAGTTGACGAACTGCGTGAGACAGTACACCACTTGACGGAAAACTTTGCTCAAGCTACCCACGCATTCCGCTCTCGTCACGATGAGGATTTGGTAATAAATGAAGAAGACCCTACTGATGCAATCTGGCAAGGGATTCGGCTATCTCAGTCCTCAAAAAGCATGAGGCAATATTCGCCTCTTCCTAAATCGATGGCCATCGTTTTTCCCATTCTCCTAGAGCAAGGACTAATCACCAGGGAATTGAGTCATCCTACTCCCGAATACTTCCTTAATTATGATCCATCCAAGCAATGTGATTATCATTCGGGGGAATTAGGACACTCGCTAGATGACTGTACCATCCTGAAAGACAAGGTTCAGGATCTTTTAGATGCTGGGGTATTCACGTTCCGCTCTCCATGGCTGTGTTTTGGCAAAGATCACCTTCTCGTGGTACCCAGTACTCGTACCATGTTCCCTGAGCATGCAAAGGAAGCACGTAGGGGAGAGATGATCATGGACACTTTGGGCCAACCAAGTGGTAAATTTGATTATTATGTCAATTATTCAATCCCCCAAAGTTTCTATGATCATCATCACCACATCGTCCCTGATGGATGGGAAGGCATGGATGATCTGGAATCTGCAAAGCCGCGAGCACAGGGAGACGTGGTTGGCAACTGGTATGAAGACTTCTTCGTGGGCGCTATCGTGAAGGACCGCCGGGGGAAATGGGCGCGACCCGCTCGAGTAGAATCCTTTTTCCTTCGCATACTCCCATACGTGGGAGCTTGTACATATTTTTTTAAGAGTTTGGCTTGTCTCGTTTTCAACATCGGTTCCACTCGGGAACCATTTTTTGAAATCACTTTGTAAATCCGTCTACTAATAAATAAAGTTGAAAACATTTTGAGGGCATGGGGAGACACACCAAACCAGCCCAGTGATGTTATCCAACCATGAAAAGAAAATATCATCCAAGGAGAATACTGAGGGCTGGGCTTTCTCATGCTTTTTCTCCCCCAAAGACGTATTTTGAAAATAAAAAATATTTCATCACCCAAAAGCTTTTGATAAATTTAATCATGTTTGTCTTTCTGACTCATTCACTTCATGTCTTAGAAGATCATTCCCATTCCCTTTGACTTAGCGTGACGGGGGACATTTGAAGCAAGCACATCAGGTGAACTCGCCAAATTCGGAGACACCCTGCCAAGAAAATAGGGGCAAATAAAAAGAATCATCCTACACCAAAAGAGGGTAAGTCTTATTCTCTGAATATAATTTGGAAATGATGTCCTCTCTCTTCTATTTACAGGATACAAAAGATGAAACATAATAGGTACAGGCATAGAGTTGAGATCGAAGCATCCATGACATGCCTTCTCCCCGCCTCCGGCTGAGCCAAAGGACTATCTCGTCGCACGACACGCCCAAGCAACTAGATGTCACAGTTCTAGCTCTGACAAGCCAAGAAGCACAGAAAATGAATTTCTCCTCTCGAATCGGCTACTGTCAACAGGAAAAATCTAGTCGCTTGATGCGCCTCTAACCCCTTATCTCAAATTGTGACTTAGGGCCTAGAAATCTCACTTCATACTCCAGACACATGTTCTTCCAAGGAGTAGTTGCCATCACAAGGCTTGAGATTTTGATCTCAGATTCCATAGAAGCTTGAGGTACATGACTTTGCTCAATGCTGCTAATGGTCATATAGTCAAAGATAGAAGAAAATTCCATAGAAGGAAGGCGTTGAAGATGAATCAACGACCATCAATCATGCATACAGGGCCACAAATGAGAAGGGCTAATCAAAGGAAGCATTGAACTGTGTCAAGATAAGGAGTCCATCATCGACATTCAAATATCCTTAGGAATCAACAAATACAAACTCTGGGAAAGAGTAACTCGGTATCGTTTCCAATACTCCCACTACTCGAACTTGCTTTTGACATATTTTCCCTATTGACAAGAAGTATTGGAATTCAAGAGCCAAACTTGATGATTAGGTTTGGCAAATCAACATTGGCCGAGCTAGTACGCAGAAATGACCTGCATCGAATTCACTTGACTTCGCGTAAAGGGACACGCCATCCATAAGCCCATTAAGGAAAACAATTGACTGATGAAGTGGAAGACACGAGACTTCATGTCCTCTTTGTAGTCCAGGTCCACTTAATCATTTGCAAAACCAGCAAAGGGTGAAGTTGTATCGCTTCCGGTTCTTCGACTCTTGAAAGAGTTCATGACTAACACATTCTCTCTTGTCTCATGCATTGCGGGATCACCCGTTTGTCAAAAGTAAGGATGACAAATCAATAAGAGATATGTCAGACTTTGATAAGCTCTTCCAAACAAAATGGTGTCTCAAGTATCGCCAAAGCAAATGACAGAAAATCTTCCAGCCTCAACTCACATTTGATTTTGGCCAGACTAATTGATCTACTTGTACATCTTCTCTTCTGTAGGAGAAAAAGAAGAAGGACCCGTCAAATCAATGATCAAATTCTCAATCCTTGGTTGATCATTCATGTGTCATGTCCCTATTCATTAGAGACAATTCATCGACACCCATTTGTGAATAGCCATTTGTGAATAACTCTTTTAATGTTCAAGTTTCAACACATTTGTAAATACAATTCTATCAAGTAAGCATCCCTAAAGCTGTTAATAAGGTTTCTTGAGTAAAAACCATTCATTTGTTTTGAGAGTACAAACTCTCTCATGTTTAAAATGTTGCATGCATTTTCCAAATGGATTTTTGCATGATGATTTTGTCTATCTAAATCATTGATTCCATTGAGAATTATTAGAAAAGACAACTAAATGAAGAATACGAGATCAATTGAGCATGTTGGATGAGGCGTGTCAGAGTGATGACAGGCAAGCCATATCCTACATACCATCCCCCATCTATACATTTGTGAGATGAGTGCAGAAAATTCCATGACTACAGGGTAAAGAGTTCTCTCGCGAATGGTACGATGACCAAAGCAGTGAGAGGCATTCCATCACTCACTTTGAGCCCCATATACTGACAAATTTCTGCCATACTCCCGACAAAGAACCACCCCCACACAGGGGCAAGTTGAAAGCAAATCAGCATCACAAGGTGAGAAAGGGGATAGAAATTTTCTTGCTTGCACTTGCATCAATCTTCGAGTGTCTTTATTGCATATGAACACTCGCGTTAATTTAAGTGCCCTAGAGTCGTGAAGAGCAATTCTTTATTTACGCACTTGTATCCATTGTACAACTTAATTGAGTCTGAAAATTCACCCTCACATGGAGGCAAAGCAGAAGCCATTGTCGTTTGAGCAGCATAATCAGAAGTGCCAGCAAAAGAGGAAGACTCCATAGTCTAACAAAGGCATTTGCTTGAACTTGTCAAGATCAGTTCCTCAAGCAACAAGAACAAAAAACTGGGGCATAAAAAAGCAGTGTACCTGGTAAAAGCAAGGTCAATGCCCATGAACGAAAAATTGAGATGAGAAATAGGGGCATGAAAAAGCAGCGTGCCTGGTAAAAGCAAGGCCGATGCCCCAAACAAAAATACAGCCATTTGTATTCCCAAGAGAAATTGCCGATACAACCGCCATCCGACCGTGAAGAAAGACTAGTGACAAATACCAAGACAATCACCAACTCTCACCCTCTTACATGTGAGCCAAGACTACGTTACATTCCCATTGTAAAAGTCTCTTCAGACTAGGGGCACTTCAATTAACGTAGGATTTCATGTGTCAATAAGCATCGCTCGAAGAAGTACGAGCAAGATTACTCTATCTCTTTTCGCAGAATTCTTGACTTGCAAACCCGGAGATGATCGTGCGGCACTTCATAAGCCTTGACCTTGACGGTCCCATTTGATGAGCCATTGACCAAATCTTCGTCACGGTTTCAACAAAGACCTCTCACATTGGTAAAGTCGTATGCATTTGCGAGAATACTCGGACCCCGCCGACATAATGACAAAGTGAGATAGTGTGGTCCTTATAAATCCTGCATTAATGGTCGGGATAGCCTTCTCCATGAGAGTGAGTGAAAAGTCCTTTCGGGCACCGAAAGTCCCTCATCTGGCATGCTCAAAGCATCTATATTCCGAATAAATGCTGTCTTTCAAAATCTTCCCTAGTGGAATTCAAATGATGCAAAACTGACAAAATTGTCGTGCATAAATCACATGTAAATTCACGAATTTGCAGCATATACAATCATGTGTGCATATTGTGCAAATAGCGACATACTCTCGAGAGATCGAGATATTGCCGAGGTAAGCATATCTCTATCCCCATTTGTCTTAAAGTACCTATCACTTTGTCCGGTACTCTCTTATTGACACTCAACCTATTCGAGTTGTCCCCAGAATATTGATACTTGTAATTGATCAAGTATCCCTTCATTGTCGACTACCTGCTGCTGTCTAGGTATCCCTATTGTCTTTGAGTACCGACCGCCGTTCGGATACTCCTGTTTCCTAACACTCGACCTATTCGAGTTGTCCCCAGAGTTTTGATACTTGTGACTGACCAAGTATCCCTTTATTGTTGAATACCTACTGTTGTCTAGGTATCGCCATTGTCTTTGAGTACCGGCCACCGTTCGAATACTCCCTTTTCTTGACACTCGACTTGTTTGAGTTGTCTTCATAGCTAGGATGCCTACAATTGACCAAGTATCCCATTACCTTTGAGTGCCTTTCATTGTCTAGGTGCTCCATTTCCGACACTCGACATGTCCGAGTTGTCCTCAAAATTGTATCATTGAATACTAGTGGCCATTCAAGTATTCCATCGTGTTGTGCGCCTGTGGTTATCCAGGTATGTTTTCTAACACTTGGACCAGCCTGAGTGTTCCCAGATCATATCATTAAATGCTTGTGTTCATCCAAAATATTCCAGTACTTTGTACGCCTGTGGCTATCCAGGTGTTCTACCCGTTTTAAATGCCCGCGGTAATCCAGGTAAGCCTTGTGGTACATCCTCGATATTCCCAACTACCAGGAGGTGAGAGACCTTCACCAATATCCAAGGTATGTTCCCAATATTTCCAATTATCAAGTACCCCTTCGATACTTGTGAATGCCCAGGTATCCCCTAAGAATTCATAATTGTGATCATCCAAGTACCCCTTCGACGCCCGCAAAGGCCCAAATATCCTTCGAGTTAGTACTTGTGAATATCCATGTACTCTTTGATATGCCCGTGAATGTCCGGTATCTCCTGCACTGATGCCCCGAGAAAGGTCGGCGCATCCTTCCGAGAAAGATCGGGTTCCAACTGGTGTCTTCAACAGAAGTCAGACGCCCCACAAATCGATGCCCTGAGAAAGGTCGGTGCATCCTCCCGTGAAAGATCGAGTTCCAACTGGTGTCTTCGACAAAAGTTAGTCGCCCCACAAATCGATGCCCTGAGAAAGGTCGGTGCATCCTCCCGTGAAAGATCGGGTTCCAACCAGTGTCTTTGACAAAGGTCAGATACCCCCACAAAACAGATGCTCTGAGAAAGGTCGGCGCATCTCCCGAGAAAAGTCGGGTACCAACTGGTGTCCTCGATACAAATCAGGCACCCACAAATGAGATGCCCTGAGAAAGGTCGGTGCATCTCCCGTCAATGCGACCGAAGAAAGGTTCGGGTCCTAGACAAATCATTGATTGTTTTAACAGGCGACCGAAGAATGGTTCGGGTCCTGGAAAAGCAATTTCCCGTCACGGCGACCGAAGAATGGTTCGGGTCCGAGACAAACCACTGATTGCTCTAACAGGCGACCGAAGAATGGTTCGGGTCCTCGAGGAGTAATCTCCGAGTCAAGGCGACCGAAGAAAGGTTCGGGTCCTAGACAAATCATCGATTGTTTTAACAAAGCGACCGAAGAATGGTTCGGGTCCTAGAGGAGCAATTTCCCGTCAAGGCGACCGAAGAAAGGTTCGGGTCCTAGACAAATCATTGATTGTTTTAACAGCGACCGAAGAATGGTTCGAGTCCTGGAGAAGCAATTTCCGTCACGGCGACCGAAGAATGGTTCGGGTCCGAGACAAACCACCGATTGCTCCAACAGGCGACCGAAGAATGGTTCGGGTCCTGGAGGAGCAATTTCCCGTCAAGGCGATCGAAGAAAGGTCCGAGTCCTAGACAAATCATTGATTGTTTTAACGAGCGACCGAAGAATGGTTCGAGCCCCTGGAAAAGCAATCTCCTCATATCATTAGGTAAGATAACGCCTTGATACTTGCCAAACTCGGGGCTCACACCCTATCTCACTCACTCCCGGTAAGTAACTACAGGTATCTTCTTATCCGCCTTTGAATATGTAATGTTATATTGCTCTAAAATATAATCCACTACGCATATATGACCAAATTTTAGGCATCATTTTGTCTTTGAATGCAACCTCTGCAAGCTCACCTTCAAAGAGGGGCAGCTGTTGACGCCTAAAAAAATTAAATTAATTAATTAATTAATAAATAAACAAAAAAAGCGAAGCAAAAAGAAAAGCAAAAAAAAAAGAAGGGAGGAAGCAGCCTCCACATGGGCCTCGGCCCATTTCCGCCTCGGCCCGGCCCCCGCCAGTCATCTTCTTCCTCGCGTTGCGAGGAGCACGCGCGGGCAAGCGCGACGCCGGAGAATTTTGAGCAGAGACGGTTGCGTGCGGAGCAGAGGAGCAGGGGCGTCGACGGGACATAACCGGAGGAGGCGATGATGGCGGATGGGACGGCGGTCCAATCGGCGGCTCGAAGCCTCGCCGACCGGCCGCTCCCGCGCCTATAAATAGGCCTTCACCGTCGACGAAGGAGAGGGGGAGATCCGAGACATAGAGAGAGAGAGAGATCGGCCGAAGCTCGAGGTCCCCCGAGAGACTTCGGGGAGTTCGAGCATAGGGTCGGCCGCGGCGTGGTGAGATCGGAGGGGTCCCCAAGAGACTTCGGGGAGTTCGCCGGTCGAGCCCGAGGGAGAGAGATAGAGCCCCAGCGAGATCCGACCAAGACCAAGCCTCGCCGTCACCATCATCGCTTGCCGTTTCTCTACCACCGCGAACCGCCCTCCCGCCGTTGCCGTCCCCGTTTGAGAAAAGGTAAAAAAAAGTCGTTGCCGTTGCCGTTGTCACCTTCGTCGTAGTCGCCGTTGCCGACGAGCACCTCGGCTTCTCCTCCCCTCGGCGCCGTGGATTCGCGAACCCTAGGGTTCGCGATTTTCCGGGTCGCCAAGTCGGATCCGGATCTCGGAACCGGGTAGGGTTTCGCGAATCCCAGGGGCGGCGGCGAGTCGGGTCAAGAGCCGGGTCGGAACCGGGTAGGGTTTCGCCGGGGGTCGGATCCGAGTCGGGTCATGGGAGCGGATAGTGGATCCGGGTAGTCGGGCCGGGCCGGCGCCCCCAAACGCCCGGCCGCGGCGTCGTTTTCAATTTAAAAAAAAAAAAAAAAAAAAAAAAAAAATCGCGGGCCCGTCTGCGTTTCGGGGGCCGGGCTGGGTCGGACCCGACCCACGGATCCGACCCGGTCGGCTTTTTCCTTTATTTTTTTAAAAATAGTATTTTAAATAAAAAAATAAAATATTTTATTTCAAAAATCAAAAAAATCAAAAAATGTTTTATTTTCAAAAAAAAAATCGAAAGAAAATAATAAAATAATTTATTTTCCAAAATATTTTATTTTCTGAAAAATTCAAAAAAATCCAAAAAAGCCAAAAATTCATGAAAAAGCCAAAAAAATTTAGAAAAAGCCAAAAAGACTTGTATTTTCCAAAAAAAAAAATCCCAAAAATCCCTTTTGTGTTAAAAAAAAATTAGAAAATGACTCAAAAATGTTTTTCCTCCCAAAATGCATGGAAAATCCTCGAACATCCAAAAAACCTCGGGGTTTAAACAAGATTAGGTACCGAAAGGGCATTAGTGATTAACTAGTGTAATCAAGTCCCCGATCCTAATTTCTCCTCGGTTGCGCAGAGTGGGTATTTCTCCCGATACTTCACTTGGGTTTCTAATCAACCCACCCTAAATCGATTAGTGGCGACTCCATTTTAAAAATTGATTTACAGGTTAAAACTCAGATTATTAAAGTCGTGAATTGGTGGACTTGGGAGAGTCCGGGCATAACTAATTTCAGCCGAGCCATAAGCCTCCTTAGGCGCTCGCACCCGACTACGGGCGCCGGAAAAAAAGAGGTCGCGACATTACTATTGCGAACCAGAGATTCAATAGGTCCGGGGACATGGTTACGCTAGATTAGTCTAACGCCCTTTCGGTACCTTTTATTTTAATTTTAAAAATATTTTGTAGGCAATGTTGATTAATTTAAACCTAAGCTACTAACATGCAAATGGTGGTCATGCGAGTGCGCAATCAATAAAATAGCATTCAAATAAAAAATGCTAATAAAAATGCATGTCCTAAACATGATTTCTAAATGACATGACACCTAATTAAATGTAATCTTAATTTAAATTTGATATGCATGAATTTTACTTTAATGATATGTGAGATGCAATTCATATGGCATAACTTAAACTATCACTATATGTATGCAATTAAATTTATATAATCCTAAATATGCATGTTTTTCATGACATGGGATGAATGACATAATAATTTTATATGCATGTTCTTTTTGTGATTTTTTTTTAATGATTTTTTTTTACACATATGTAACCTATATTAAGCAATGATGATATGAAATTGGATTAATTATGAACTAACCTATTAATTAACCAAGTAAAAGACTTTTGTGTTTTCTTTTTTTATTTGAAATGACCTAGTAATTTTTATTAAAAGAAAGTAACGTAATGATGCAATGCTAATTCTTTTGGCATTTTTTATATTTTTTTTCGTATATATTTTTTTAAAGAAAATACTACATAATGAGAATGTTAAAACATTAATCTGTAACCCACTAATTAAAACGCAACATGTAATGTGCATATTATGAAATCTATGTAACCTAAATAACATTTTTTTTTGTTTTGGTTTTATTAAAGGAAAATCATCCTAATTCTACGTGAATATTAGAAAAAACTAAAATGCGAAGCTTTAAATATGAAATGCATATGGACCTAAATATCTAAATTCTAGATATGACATTTGATGCATGATATGTAGCAAGCAACTAACGATAATGCCCCAAAATATGTGTCCTATTGAAAAATCCATCAATGTAAATTGACAACATATTATTTTAATGGGCATCAATAATGCCAAGCAATTCAAGAATTTACCATGAAAAGTCTAAATAATCAAAAATCTAAACCGACATCTCGCGGCTCAATATTTTCGATTATCATAACTTAATATGATAGATTTCCTAATGATAAAAATAAATCAAAACAAATCAAGTTAGAATATATAAAAAAAAACTATGAGTTCGAATATTCGAACTAAATTTAGACCAAGAATTTTACCTATTCCTGATACGGCTTTCTCGAGGGGTGGCGCCGGCGCAAGTGGTAGCCTGCAATGGTGGTTCACCAAGGGGTCGAACTGTTCGTCAGAGGTCCGGCGAGGTAGACCTGTAACAAAACAGGGGAGGGCCTTGGGCAGAATGGAGGTGCAGCGAGGACAGCAGCAAAGCAAGACTCGGGCGCAAGTGGAGCGGGTTGCGGCTCGGCGGGGCTTCAGGTCGGCGTCGGGATGAGGCGGAGCAAGGCGGACAGGCGGTTGCTGTGGCGTGCGTCGCTCGGCGTCTAGTGGGGCTTCGAGCGAAGCGGTCGCGAGTGAGGCAAATCGGCGATGGTGCAGGCGCAGCGAGAGGGAGGCGCGGCGGTGTGGATCCGGCGCGACGGCAGCACTAGTGTGGCGGCTACGCGAAGGCTCTGCAGGTGGAGCTTCGGGTTGCAAGTCGCTCAGGCTTGGGAGCAGCGCGGTGGTGCGGGCAGAGGCATCGTGGAGGTGCACGGGCAGGCGGCTAATGCGCAAGCTACTGGCGCAGGCGTTGGGGGTGGAGCGGCGAGGCGTCCGGCGGCTGGGTCGGCGAGCGACGCAGGTCGGCAAGACGTTGGGCGTCGGGCGGACGTGGAGGTGATGGCGTCTCGCTCCGGCGGAGGTGCGATCGCGGGCTCGCGGGCAAGGTTTCCTGGCGAGATGGGACAGCGACGACTTCGCGGGCGGTGCAGAGATGGTGGCGCGGCGAGGTCAGGAGCGGCGGGCTTTGGAGCTTCGGCGTCGCGCTGGGCAGCAGCAGGTCGCGATGGCCGGCGCGGGTTCTCGGGCTGCTGCAGCGTCGCGGGGGATCGTCGGGTAGTGTGCGTCGACTGGCTTAGGATTTACTGGTACCGGAGGCAGCGGCATTGAGCAGAAACAGCGGTAGCAGCGGAGGCGAGGGGCGCTCGGTGGACGGCGCGGCTCGAGCTGGCGCAGCCGGAGGACACCCGGGAAGAAGACGATGATGCACCCCTTTTCTCTTTTTTTTATTTTTTCTCTTTTTTTTCTCTCTTTCTCACACGTCACTTTCACTTTGCTGCTCTCTCTCTCTCCTCTCTCTTCTGCTTTTCGCCGAACCCTCACACGTTTCAATCACCAGTCTCTCTCTTTCATTTCTCTCTCTTTTTTGACTTTTTCTGTTCTTTTCCTTTTTCGACGAAGAGAAGCCTCTCAGAGAACTCTCCTTTCTTTCTGACTTTTCTTCGACGAAGACAGAGAGGCCCTCTGGACGTCTTCCTCTCATTTTCACTTTTTTCCCTTTTTTTTTCTTCACGAAGAGAAGCCCCCCCTTTACTCGGTTCTGAAGCGCTCGAAGTTGTTTTTGCAGGCGAGACATTCACTCAATGACTCCAACAATAAAAAGGCTCCAATATCAAATAAAAATTAAATTTTTTTGAATTTTGAAATGAAGATATATTTTCAACAAAAAATTTCAAAAACCGAATTTTTATTTTATTTATTATTTTCTAAAATATTAGGTGTCAACAGCCTATCAACCCAATTTTAATCAAAAATCACAATTCTTTTTTTTTTCTTCCCTTCTTCCTCTAGTCGGTCATTGGACCTTGTTCATTAGCCAAAGGCAAGGGCTCCTTACTAGCCCGACAATGGCGAGTTTTGCTCAACAACGGTGAGGTCAAGCCTCGCCAAGAGCAAGCAAGGCTAGCCATCTCTAGTGGCCAACAAGGCCAACCTCACCAGCCCTCGCTTTTGGCTGGTTGCCGAGGTTTGGTGATCTGCTAGAGGAAGAATGAAAGGAGAAAAAAAGAAAGAGAAAAATTAAAGAACATATAAAAAAATAATTTAAAAAAATTAAAATATTTTAAAATTATTTACGTCAACGCCAATCACGCTAGGTAAGAGAGTTGATATCCATGTGAACGATTTTCGATCAAAATCGATTGAATAAACTAAATTGATATAATTACAATAGGTTTGAAACTTTTCTAGTAATTCTTTCATAACCAACGAACCCTCCTAGAGCTCATTGAGGTCATGATGCCCTTCCCCCGATCACACGTTTTCCTGTTATTAAATTAACAATATGATCATCATTGACTTCCAAGTTTCATCAATCTCGAAGTTCCTAATCCATATTTTATGGCGAACATAACAAAGATTACTCTGGTTTTATGGTATTACGAAACGTAAGAACTGATGACTTTTAAGATATACAGATTGACAACCTTGTACGCAAGTTGTCCCAACCGACACCTGTGACCCCCGTGCATCGGGCAAAATCACACTCTTATCATTTTCCCACGTTTCGGCAATGCCTCCAATTGCTTTATTTTCCACCTTCTGCCCTTTGGGCTCGTCTTCATAATGAAACCCGCTTCATGGGTTCTTCAAGATTTCATTAGCAATTGATTAAACTTAACCATTGAGAGTTGTTTCGATCGCCATCCTTCTCACATGAGAAAGAGGAAATAAGAAGTTCGATTCCTCACTAGGTTGGGATGGAGACACATGAGTAAGGAGGCAGATTTTGTAACCTCCACACAGCATAGAACACACACAGTAAATTGTAAAATATATATATAGGATCAAACCAAAAAAAATAAAATAAAATACTAGACTCTCTTTATGACCAAAAAAAAAGAACCCAATACCTCCAAATAATCTATTTGTCTGCTGTAATACCAATTGGACAAAAAATTCAGTTGTGACTTTAAAATTCAGGGACACTTCAATCATGAATCTCATGTTATTCATATTGCATGACGATGACATATGTTACATTATCTGGTATCATGTGGAAATTGGATACTTTTGCCAGGTATAACCAACGCAAGGATTCGATTTTGAGTGAACAAATTGTTTGCAATTAAATCAGGTTGAAATAAACTAAGGATTTGTTTGCTTCACTATTTGTTTAATTCTTTTATCTGCACAAATTTGTTCAATTACTCATTTGATCTATAGGATGCAATGTATGCATTAGTTTTGGTGGCAACGATTACCCCCGTGAACATTAACAATCTCAAAAATAAATATGAAGAATGGCTTGCATAATCAAACCATTGCAACATATGAACATCTATATGTCGCTTTGAGACAATGTATCAAGCAAGAGATGACAAGATTATGAATATTATTAAAATGCTAGATGGTCATAAATTGACAATAACATAAAGTGTCACGGGAGAGTGACGGAATAATTAAATATTAAATCATACATTCATAAAATATTTGAAAGTGATCCTACCAAAATCTCACATAATATCAAAGTATGAGGTCCTAAGTTCATATTTTAGAGTAATAGAGCACATGAAATTCACATGCACTTTTCAAAGCGCCAGATCAATTTTTGGGCACTTGGAAAGATTTCAGTTCCTTTGAAGGGGCAAATTAAGAACAAATTTATGTATATGGGTACTTTGAAAATGCCGTCCGAGTGCAGGGCTATTTTGGAAATTTCCCCAACTTTCATGGATGGACTACGTCATTTTCCATTTCCCCAGTTTCACTCTAAAGGGAAAACAATAAAGAGAACTTCTGCTGGAGAATCACAATCCCGACCCCCAATCCATCGTCCCCTCAATTAAGAAAGAAACCTTCCCCAATCTCACACACATCCTCCTGCAAAATCCTCATCCCGATTCTAGCCGAAAATTCAAATTTCCAATCAATCCCTGAAAGCTCTGACCGGCGACGTTGGAAATGGGTTCATAACATTTCCTAACTAGACCCATTTATTTTAGGCTTTTTATTTTGTAACCCGAGTTAGACACCTCAAATTTGAGCAGACATTTTAATTGGCTGTGAACGGCTGTTAACTTTGTGATTTGGAATTTTCGCTCAGAACGATATCCGGCAAGAAGTAGGGAAAAGCGAGATCGATCAATATCTACGATGGAGAGGCCATTTCAGATCGCACCAGGTTTCAAGTGTTTCGTCCTCGAAATTATATGCCTATGTCAAACTGCACTCAGCTGAAGTTTCCACCGCCGGTATCCGGGAATCGCCTAGAGCATCTAAAGAGGTTGCTGGCTCGAGTAGTTGAGAAAAGGTGGCAGTTACCAGAACCAAAGAGTCAAAACCGGAGATTCAAAGTAATTCTCGGAAAAAGAAATCTGGGAAGGTCGTATCGCCAGCTGAAGCAGCCAAAGGTTCCGTTGTGCTCCAGCAGGGTAAGCCTTGTTCGTGCCAAGCCCGCAAGCACAAGTTGGTGAGGAATTGCTCATCCTATGGCAAGATTGGAGGGAGAGGGGCCGCGTAACTCCAGTGCACTTGTTTGAAGGAAGGAAGCCAGTATACCCGTCCTGACCAAACTGCACTGGTCCTAGAGGTGTCTAAATGACCCATTTTTGAACTCATATTTCATTTATATGGATTATATATGGATAAAAGGCTTTTAAAAACCCAACTAAAAATGGGTCAAAAAAGCGAGTCTAATTTAAATGGGTCAAAAGTGGGTCAAAACTTGTGACCCATTTTCGACTCATTTAAAATATCAAGTGGGTTGAAACTTTGGAACCCATTTATAAATCAATCCAAGCCCCACACAATCTTTCCCTCTTTAACTTTATAAAAATGTGTTTTTTATTAAAAAAATTATAATTATAATTATTTTTCATATTTCAATTTTCTTTTCTTTTCTTTTTTCTTTCTTTTTCTTTTTCTTTTTTCTTTCTTTTTCCTCCTTCCTAGCCAGTGGCCAGCAGAGCGACGGTCAACAATAGGCCAGGCTAGGCTCAAGCTTGCCGGCACACAAGCCCATGGTCGCCAACGATTGGCGAGGCTCAAGCTGCGCCAAATCTAGTGAGACTTGAGCTCGCCAGCGTCGGGTGAGGCCTCGGCCTCACCATATCAATGAGATTGAGCCTCGCCCAACGCTAGTAAGCTCGAGTCTTGCTAGAGCCAACGAGGCTCGGCCTTGCCAACGACTAGCAAGGCTCGAGCCTCGCCGGAATTTGGCAAGACTCGAGCTCGCCGGCGTTGGGCGAGGCCTCAGCCTCGCTAGATCAACGAGATCAAGCCTCACCCGATGCTAGCAAGGCCTCAGCCTCGCCAAATCAGCAAGATCGAGCCTCGTCAATGACTAGAGAGGCTCGGCCTCGTCAACGACAAGCGAGGCTCAAGCCTCAAGCTTGCTGGTGTCAGCAAGCTCCATCTCGCTTGTGGCCGGTCGCCGGTCGTCTTCGTGGCCGCCAGCTGGCCGAAGAAGAAGAAAAGAAAAGAAAAGAGAAAAAAAAATAATTACAAATTATTTTTAAAAAATAAAAATTATCAAAAGTTCTATTTTTTAAAAAATAATTATAAAAATTTCCATTAAATTTGTATTGCATAAAAGCGTTTTAGCAATACTTTATTTTTATAAAAAAATCATAAAAATGAGCTTTCTTAGATTTAATTAAAGATTTTTCATGTTACAATTTTTAGTTACTCAATAGTATGTTCACTTCAAACAAGAGAAGCATGTGCATGGTCTAATTCTTTATAAATATTTCAATTTATAGGTTTTTTTAACTCTTTTTATTTTATTTACTATTTTTAATTTAATTTGAAACTTTAACCTAATTAGTATATAATAGGTGTGGGTTTTCCTAGAATATTAATAGGTTTTAGCAAATATGGATCGGTTCAAGTATGGGTTGAGTATGGGTCGGGTTGGGTATGGGTCATTTAATTTACACTACATGAATATGGGTCAAAACGGGTTAAATTGATCAAATATGGATCGACCTATTTTTGACCCGACCCAAACCCAGCCCAACCCACCCATTTGACGGATCTAACTGGTCCTTACAGAGGCTGAAGCTCCTGCAGAAGCTTACGCCAAGAGACTCGTGGAATATGATCGAAACTCTGCAGCATGTGCAACGGTTATCGATGACCAAAGAGACCATTACGAAATTGAGGGCAACAGGTGGTTTTCGAAGGAGGTATATCACCTTTTGGAATCTTGATCAGTTGAGAAGTTTACTTCGTTACTTGAGGCCTTGTATGAAGCGTTCTAATCCCTCACTGGAGGAGGAGCTCTCAAAAAAGAAGAAAGAGGAGATCAAGAAAGCTGAGCGAGCAAAACGAAGCGAAGTGGTCGTGATCCTTGACTTGGATGGTCGCAAGGTGAATACATTCTCTTTAGGAATTCATCAAACTCCACATGACTTTAATCTTACTGGCTTTCTGCAAAAAATGAAGAAAAACGAGTGAGCGTGTCTGTTAAAAAAAAATTGGATGTGTGTATTTTGTATTAGTTATAGTTTTTGGTTAGTGATGTGTACAAGTGTATGATATAGTTTATAAATGTTGGACAAGGGACGAAATAAGATAGTTCAAGGGATAAACATAAATTTTTATGGGACAAGGATAATTTTATTAGTTTATGAAAATAATTTTACAATAGTTGAAAGAAGTATTGATGGAAGAGCTTCATGATATGGAGTATACTCTTATGCTCCTCTCACTCTATTACATCAATGGGTTACGGCCTTTTTATAGGCATTTTCACCAACTAAGTACAGTCGCCTTAGATGATTCTGCACTTCTCTTGAATGCTGGACTTCTCTAGACTTCTCTTACATGCTGGAAATTTTCAGCCACAATTTTTTTAACCATCCAAAACTTCATCTAGGGAATTCTAGATTCTACTTTAACAACTCTAGGAAATTCTAAAAAATGGATCATCATTTCCAACAATGTCTAATTTTGCTATGCATCCGCTACTCTTTTCCAGTTCCATAGCAGCCAAACATATTGTCAGAGTCTTCAGATTGTAGTACTCTGGTTTTTTTCAGATTTAGAACGACACATTAACAATTTTGTGGCTTTTTGTCTCGATGCTTTACGCCTGGAAGTGGAATTGGTGAATGATGAGTTGTGGTGGCAAGGTTAGTAATGTGTCTCCAGGCCAAATTAGCTGCTCTTACACAAAGCAAAACCAATGGTCGCTTCTTTGCAATCAGAGGGAAAGCTTTCTACATGTTCTTTTAACAGCTAACAGTATCGTCCATGGATGTTCAATGATTTCTTTTCTAATTGGTAATTTCGATTTGTTTTTTATAAGCTAGCATGATGTGGAATGGGTGCAGGTTTTCTTCGATGAAGATGGAGTTTCAGAAATGAAATGAAGCTGGACAAGTCTAAAGTGCCAAACAAGAGTCTCAAGTGCAGATTATACTTGGAAATCGGCAGGAGGGTGCAGCAAGAGAGAATCAGCGTGGAAACACTCGATGGTTGATGACCATGTGAAAATGACGTCAAATGGAAAGTTTTAAAAACTCATCATTATACGATGGTATAGACAAGACCCGTACGGCGGTTCGTTCGAAGGCTTTTTCTCATCGAGTCCGTATTTCTTTTTTACAGTTGTGGATCAGGAATTGCAAAACGTGTATTTTTTGTTTTAAGCGGACTGGTGTAGTTCATGTTTGTCTAGACAAATAGTCGAATGCATAAAATAATACATCACCGGCAAAATGCTTGGAGAATTTGACAAAGACATCTTGTTAGAAATAACAGTAGGCAAACACCAGCACATTACTAGAGAACCTTTAAGCAATTAAGGAATGGTAATGCCAAACGAAGAGAGAACCTGTAAGATTGTTCGGCACCGTCAGATTTTTGGATTTACACTGATAAAAATCCACTAAAGTAAGAAAGAGATAATGGAGGCAAAAGCAATGGCGAATTGTCATCAAATAAAGTTGCTTAACTACTTACTCTCATTGCCTCCTTTTCCAATGGAAAAGATGTAGGAGCTTTCGAGATTGTATGTCGAGGCAATGACCCGAAATATTAAGTTAAAAGGACAGAGTCCTAAATAACAGTATTCAAATTAAATTACAAATTTGGACTGAGCTTGTTGAGACAAGCAAATCCGTGGGTGGCGCGTTGCTGGGAGAGGCCCCACGCGCCTCCACGCGCCGTTGGGGCAGCGACCACGCGCCCCACACGCAGAGAGACTAAGAGAAATACACATTTTTGAAAGAAGTACAGCATAAATCAGTAACAGTATTTTAAGTAAAAAGGCTAGGAAAGACAACTCCAATAGATGCCCAACCGACGCTCGAATTTGGAGAAGCCACCAGACTCTCTAGAATCTGAAAAAAAAGAACATTGGAACAGAATCAAACTTTGCTTATATCAACAGAATAAAGTAGACAACATGATTACTGTCGGTGTGAAAAAATGAATTTTGGGAATATTCTCTTCATCAACTTCAGACTGAAAAATTCGTCGATCATGGAAAATATCTCTTCTTTGAACCGGAATGTCCATGTCGTAAAATAAGAAAAACGACGTCCTGTATCTAAAAAATGGAAATCAACGCCGACAGTCTTCTCTGCTTCGCTATCTCACGAATCACGGCGAGTCTCTTGACCCTAAAGGTGAACAAAGCCGATCTCGATGGACATGTTGCTGCTGCAGAAGCTCAGCCTCCTTGACAGAGCTCGTTTCCGATGGCCAAGATTCACGCGCCGTCCAGCTGAACCTATGCCTCGGGCATGGGCGTCGGCGTTAGCTACGCCGCATATGTTTTTTCCTGTTTGAGCTTGGAGTCGAGCTAAGTCTCGGCTATAGACGCCGAGCAACACCTCCAGATCTGGCGGCAGCGACTCGCACATTGCCAGGGGACGTCTCTGAGTGGCAAAGATAGAAAAGGAAAGAATATAGGAGGGCGACATGAGGAAGAAGGTGGAGCAGCGACAGCGATTGGGGGCTGCGCATCCTAAGATGCGGCAGCGGCAGGTGCTGAGCATGGCGTCGGCGGCTTCGACGGTGGTGATGCCGACAAGCAGCGGGCGAGCATGGAGGCGGCTGAGGGCAGGATGAGGAAAAGAGAGAAAAGAGAGACGAGGGTATCCTCAGTAAATATGCCATTTGGGGGGGCCTTGCTCTCCAGTACGAGGTTCGAGAACCCGACATTGATTGATGACGACTTCCCTAATTTGGGTGGTTCATCTTCTTATTTGTTTATTCCATTAGATGAGGTTAGTAGACTTAAAAATAAAATAGGGTGCCTGTTTTAACCACTAAGAAAATAATATGAAAGCCAACAAAAAATCAGGCGAGAAAAAATAAGTTATTTATGGTCTGTAAATATATTTCTTTAATGGAACTTCAATTCGACAAAATATTTATTTAAAATTTGATGGCATGGCATGTTTAGATCTCATATCATGAATAGTGTATACCTATTTTAAAAAAAAATTAAAATAGGAATTTTCTTTTCAAACAATGAAAATTAATTTTCAGCTCTTTTTTTCAAATCCCCGATTGTACTGTCATTTTCAATGTTTCCTTAATGCCCACCAATTTCGAGCTTACCGAAGAGAGACAGAGATAGAGAAGAGAGAGAGAGAGAGACGGGGTGGTGATAATCGATGGCTCCTGTGTAACAAGAAGCAGTTCAAGAAGAGCGTGGCCGTGGCCGAGCGGCACCCCCAGCTTAAGCATCGACAGCTTCTCATGTGTTTTATTTTGCACATCAACTTCATTGGGGGAACAAAAACTGCCCCAATACGACGATAGTAACATAAAACTAAGCAGGAACTTATACTTACCAGAGTTGAGTGAAGATGTCGGCCGTGCAGCTCAGGGTGCCTCCAAGGATCATCCAATCGCTACCACGCTTACCGTCAGTTGGAGCGGTGAAGGTCACGCCCATGCACGAGGCGTACACATCAAAAACGGGCACCCACCACAGACCTAAGCGTAGCCTCCGCCTGGCCTTCATCACCACGTCAATGGTCACCTCTCTGCCCTTCAACGAGTTCACCAGGCCCTTCACACTCAAGTCATTGACAACCGCGATTATTGACAGGACCTCGGCTCGGACAGTGGTCACATTGCGGGGGCCCTGAATGAAGGTAGAAATGAGGTGGGGACGAGAGAGAGGGAGCTGGCCATTGAAAGTCAAGAGGAGCTTCATGCGAGTGTATTTGATGGCAATGAGTTTGCTGGGGTTCTTGACAGACAGGGCAATGTTCCATTGGGCGGTCACATGGGAGGTGGAGCTGTTGAGGGATGAGAGGGAAGACACGGGGTTGAGCCTAAATTCCGGGGGCATAAGGGCGGGTATTGCCAGGAAGACAACCATGACGAGTCCGAGAGTAGTGGGTATGACATATGAGAGGCAGTGGAGGATGATTTGCTTGTACCGATCAGACTGCAGCAACCGCGGTGATGCTGGATTATTATCCGGGGGGGATCGGGTGGCGGGGAGGTCCGTCATATGGGGGTTCTTTTTTCTCCCTGAAAACTTTGTGAGTGAAATTTTTTAGGAGGGCGCAGAATTTATAAGGGGAATCGGGCACTGTTCAATGTGTTCATTATGTCTCGCTGTCACATGGTCTGGTGAGTACGGAGGATAGGTATTTTTTTGGGGGATCGGAATTATAAGGGGAATTGGGCACTGTTCATCATGTCTTCCTTGAGAGTCTTCCCTTTTGATAACACAAAGACAAGCAGTGCAAAGAGAGAGGGAGAGAGACAATCGCAAGTAGGGGTGTGCAAGCAAGTAGGGGTGTGCAACGGAAACTGCCTGAACCGGGATCGGACCAGACTGGACCGGCCGGTTTTGGGCGGTTTCCACAGTCGACGGTCCGATTCCCAGTTCCTAATCTTGGAACCGGTGGTCAATTGTTCCAGTTCCCGATTCCAATGTGGGAATTGGACTAATCGGACCACCGGACCGAACGAGATTTTTTTATATAAAATTTATATACATATAATATATAAACACATAAAATATATGAATATTATATATGAAACTTATTGCAATCGAAATTGCAATTGAGGTAACAACCTCTTATATGGCCAAGAGACCAGCAAAGCTCTTAGAAAACTTATTTGTTAATTTTATCTTCTACTCGATGTGAAACAAGGCTCTAGGAGTTCTTCATGCTCACACTCTCTCTCTTGCTCCCCTCACTTGCAAACGACAAGGCACTTCAAGCCTTAAAGAGTCTGACATCGACTAAGCATTCAAAGCATAGAAGAGAGATTGTTTATAAAACCTAAGCCAAGCACAGATTTTACTCAAATTGTTCATAGCTTTTATGCTTAAAATTAAGTGTGAAACACATAAACTATGATTGACATTCACACAAGTAAAATTTGAATATTTTGCACATGAAAACATGTGTAAGTAGTTTTCTTAGATCGCTCGAAAACTGAATTGAATTGATCGATCCGGAACATGATCATTATTTAGTAAATGATTGTTCTTTAGTAAAAAAAGAAAATGCCGATTCTATTGGATCGGACTGGACCGGATCGAAACCGATGGTCAGGTCCGGTTCCCAGTCCTAAGATTAAATGGTCTAGTCCACAATTCTCAAAATTTGGGAATCGGTTCTCCTGATTCAGTTACCGGTTCCACCTTAAAATTGGACCGAACCGGGAACCGATCACCTCTAGAGATCCTTGTTTTTTAGTAATCTCGAGAAAGGGGGCGGGTTGTTGGGGTGTCCTTTCTTTTTTTGCAATTGCGAAATGCTTGGTTTTTTGCGGTGAGAGAAATAGAGAGGAAGGCGTCCTTGTCATTTTTTGCAGTCGCGAAATCCTTGGTTTTTGGGCAGTCCAGAGAGAAGGCGGTCCTTTTCATCATTTGCAGTCGCGAAAGGGGGCGTCCCTGTCATCATTTGCAGTCGCGCAATCCTTGGTGTTTTGCAGTGAGAAAGGGGGAGGGCGTCCTTTCCTTTTCTTGCAGCCGCCAAATCCTTGGTTTTTTGCAGTGAGAAAGGGGAGGGGCGTCCCTTCCTTTTTTTGTAGCCGCCAAATCCCTGGTTTTTGGGCAGTCCAAAGAGAGAGAGAGAGAGAGAGAGAGAGAAGGGTGTCCATGTTTTTTTCTCGCAGTCCCAGAGAGAGAGAATGCGGGGCCCTGGTGTTTTTCTAAAGGCTCTCTGTTTTTTTCTAAAAGCTTAAAGGCGGGGTTCTGGTGTTTTCCTAAAGGCTCTCGGTTTTCTAGAAGCTAAAGGCGGGGCTCTTTTTTTTTTTGTTCTTTTTCTCGCAGTCGTGAGAGAGGGAGGCACACGTAGGGTGGGTTTTTTTTTTTTTTTTGATAATCGTAAAAGAGAGAGAAGGGGGTGTTGTTTTTGAGAAAATATATTTTCTCTTCTTTGCAATCGCATAGGGAGAGCAGGGTTGTTCTTGTTTTTCTGCAATCGCATTGCAAAAAAAAAGAGGAGAAAATATTTGATGCCTCTAATATAGCCAGCATAACAACAAAGAAGAGGCTTTCAATTAAGGGTGTGTAAAAAAATCGGGAATCCCCTGAACCATTCGGAGCTAGATCGGACTGCTCGAGAACTAGCAATTCCCATGAGGATCGATCCTTTTTCTGGTTCCAATTTAATGGAGCCAATGAGAACCGGTCTAGTTTTCATTTCTAAGCATGGAATCACCCACTCGTTCATCTAGACTAGATCGGTATGTGTGTGTAGATATATATATATATTTTTTTTTTAACGCAATTTTTTCCTAGGATGAATGGATCAATTCTCATAAATGGAGTCAATGTTAGAGAAATTTTCAATAAAAAGCTAGAACTATAATGATCGAGGCAAATAAAACTATAAATTAATCTAGAGTATGAAATAACCCAAAAAGATAATAGCAAAATGTATTAATTCATCACGGAAAATGATTTTTTCTAAGGATGATTTGATTACGATGAGATCTTATCTTGTAACAAGGTATTCATAGAGAAGTTTGACCTGACCTCCCTTCTTTAATTTACATGCGTATTAATTGGGGTAAGTCTTTGAGAGGAATGTGTGTACTTAGACTAATCATTTACTTAAACTAATCATTGAAGAAAATATTGAGTACCACTGTTGTGCTAGTGTGTCAAATTATTAGTCTATTGAACTTGCGACACGTGTCACATGTGGACCCCACTGTTAGGGGAAATTTCTCTCTCTCTCTCTCTCTCTTCGCGCTTAGCCGCTCCTGACTCTGGCCCCTCTCTCCTTTCAATTCACAACCAAGCCTCCCTCCGATGAACCAACCACCACGCCACCCCTCCGACTTCGACTCGTTCGTCATGGCTGAATTGCTACCCCCTTCCAACTCTGCCGACTTTACCCTCTCTCTCTCTCCCTCCAACTCATGACCAAGCCCTCGCCCAACAAACTGGTGTGCTGCCTTTGGCTTCGGAACGTCCATTGCTCTCCCATCGCTGAATCACAATGAACCACCATGCTACCTTAAACTCCTAACCAGCAAGATCAAACCCATCTTCGAAGGGTTTTGGACAACAAATGGACAAGGTGAAAAAATCGTATGATTTAGAGAAGGTGAAGGCAATAGATGAGCCAGAGCCAAAGGGGCAACGTGGTGGTTTGTTCATTGGACGAGGGCTCGATCGTGAGTTTGAGAGAGAGAGAGAGGATCTAGAATAGGAGAGAGGACACCCATGAGAGGAGTTCAAATTTCCTATGACAGTAGGGCTACTTACGACACGTGTCGCAAGATCAATGGACTCGTAATTTAATGTGCTGGCACAACAATGGTAACCCAATATTTTCTCTTCGTGGATCGCCAAATCCATGAGAAAAAAAATATAACAATCGGTGTTTTCAATGTTAAAATTGGACATGATTGTTTCCAATGCTAGAATTTCTACTAGTCATGCTACGTAAGACGATCGGTATCCACATTAGTAATTTTTAGCTAAAATTGATTGTAAGGACTAAACTAGCCAATTGTCAAAAGGTTTAAAACTAAATTAGCTAAGTTAAAAGATTTATAACTGAATTAGTACAAATGTAATCGGTTCATAACTTTTTTAATAATTTTCGCTTTGTGTGGGGTCTTAATTTTAGGGTTTCACGTGTCTGATATGATTGTTTCCATGTCTACACATGGTTACAAATGAACATATTACGGTGCTCAGTAAGAGACAAGAATCGTGATATTTTAATATCTCGGTATTTCTCGGGACATTTGCTTTTTCCTTCGCGTTAAACCGTGGGCAAATCCACCTGCGTCCTTCAAAATCGTGAGCTGAAAGCGTGTTTTGGGACAGCTTTGGTTTCATGATAGCATCTAGACAAACAACAGTGACTCCAAAAACTCACTTTAATGCTAATTTGTGTGATATAAGATTACACATCCTCCAATTTTCTCTGCCCGTCGCTTTCGAGAGAGCCTAGGGATTACTGATCTTTTTTTTTTCCTTAGAACTATTGAATTAAGTGATCTAGCCAGGATTAGGTTTCTTGTAAAAGCAATGAGAAAATTTGGATTGTGTAGAATTGTAAATTGAGGAGAAAAACCTCGTGATATATTTGTTTTGTTCCCCACTTTCAAAATGAGGAGGACATCATCACACCGACATGTCAATTAGCCTAGTTTGACTCCGCAGTGGACTTCTACAGAACAACCGCGCCTGGACGTTTGTCAGCCGCAAAAAAGAAAGAAAAAGCGGACCTCCCTGACTTTGGTCGGGCCCAGAGCAGGAGGAACATATGGTAATATCTTGTGCGGTGAAAAATCCAACTCATAAAACTTAAATTAAAAAATGATATTGATGGATAAAAAAAATCACAAAATATAAAACCTATTGTCAAGCAATATTAAGTAATATTCTAACATATCTTCTCACGTGAATGCGAGCTCACGAGGGATAGAGATGCAAATTTACAAAAAGGATAACACTAGCTCTAATATCATATTAAAAAGTCCAATACAAAAGCTTAAATCGATATGTAGGTGAAGATCATATGAGCATAAAGAGTACGTGAGACCCATTGTTAAGCGATATGAAATACTATTTTAACATTGTCCTAGAGAGTTTTCATTCATTTGAGGCATTTTTCCAAGACGTGAGCATTTGTGGCTATGAGATAATATTCAATACTTTATTTATTGAGCAATTAAGAAAGGCTAGATACTATGTGATTTGATGTGATCCACAATGTGTGAGTGATACTCCCCGAATGAAATTCAAACGTCATAATATATATGGTTTGGCTTGGTGGAATCAATAGAAAAATTACAAAAAATATCCTATACCTATTGCAATTATACCAATTTAGTCATAAATATTTTATATTTGTATCAATTCTATCAATCCAATTTTAATCAAAAATCGCTATTCTTTTTTTTTCTTCCCTTCTTCTAGTCAGTCATTGGACCTTGTTCATCAGCCAAAGGCAAGGGCCCCTTGCTAGCCCGACAATGGCGAGTTTTGCTCAACGACAGTGAGGTCGGGCCTTGCCAAGAGCAAGCAAGGCTAGCCATCTCTAGTGGCCAACAAGGCCAACAAGGCCAACCTCACCAGCCCTCGCTTTTGGCCGATTGCCGAGGTTTGGTGATCTACTAGAGGAAGAATGAAAGGAGAAAAAAAGAAAGAGAAAAATTAAAGAACATATAAAGAAATAATTTTAAAAAAATAAAATATTATTTAAAATTATTTACGTCAACATCAACCACGCTAGGTAAGACAGTTGATATCCATGTGAACGATTTTTGATCAAAATCGATTGAATAAACTAAACCGATATAATTATAATAGGTTTGAAACCTTTCTGGTAATTCTTTTAGAACCAACGAACCCTCCTAGAGCTCATTGAGGTCATGATGCCCCATTGAGGTCATGATGCCCTTCCCCCGATCACACGTTTTCCCGTTATTAAATTAACAGTATGATCATCATTGACTTCCAAGTTCCATCCATCTCGAAGTTCCTAATCCATATTTTATGGCGAACATAACAAAGATTACTCTAATTTTATGGCATTAGGAAGGGTAAGAACTGACGACTTTTAAGATATACAAATTGACAACCTTGTACGCAAGTTGTCCCAACCAACACCTGTGACCCTCGTGCATCGGGCAAAATCACACTCTTATCATTTTCCCACGTTTCAGCAATGCCTCCAATTGCTTTATTTTCCGCCTTCCGCCCTTTGGGCTCGTCTTCGTAATGAAACCCGCTTCATGGGTTCTTCAAGATTTCCTTAGTGATGGTTTTATGTGATGGGCTTAAGGCCCGTCCGCCCATGTTGGGCCTAAAAGCCCGGCCCACAGAATTAGGGCCCATGGATGGAGGGATACCATGAAGGGGCACGATTCCTTTTTGGAGGGGACGTATATAAGGGAGGAAAGAGAGGGAGAAGACACCCTTTGGCATTTTGTACGTACGTTCCTCTCCCTCTCTCCCTCCAAAAAGAAAAGCTAAGGCAAAAAGGCGACGCCGTCTTCCCTTCAAGGCCAATCAACGTCATCGGATCGAACGGGATCGGTAATCTCTTCCTCTTATCGGCATTGATGTTTAATTTGTGGCTAACAAGGTACGCTCGATTCCGTGGTGTACTTTAGGATCGGTGATACATGTGAATTTCCCGAGCTCGTCTTCTGCATTCATTTTAGGAGTTCGATTTAGTGTCGAATCTGTTTTTTGGGAATCTGACAATCCCAACATTGGTATCAGAGCCAGGTTCATGTTTTCCCAACCCCTTTCATGTTTTTTGATTGATTTTTCGAGAAAATAATCGGCCGACACCGATCGGGGCTAAAAATCCCGACACCCGAGCACTGTTCATCCATTTTTTCGAGTTTCTGTAAGTCGAAATAAATTTTTGATGGCATAGGATGAAAGAGCTCGTCGAGACGAGTCCGTCGATGGGTAGAACGCCGTCAGGAGACGCCTGAAGCGCTGGCTCGGCCAGCACGTGCGCCACACGCGTCGGTTGGCGAATCGGCACGTGCGCGGCGCCGCCAGCCAGCGAACCGGCACGCGTCGGTCGGCGAACCAACGCATGATGACGTCACCATGACGTCACCCAACGGTCAGTAACCGCTGGGATGATGTCATCGATGACGTCATCGCCGGCGACAGTTGGCCGACCGGTCACTGGCCGGCGACTCAACCCGACCCGAGATCCGACCGGTCGCCCGCACGTGCGAGGCACATGCCGGGTCGGTTCATCTGACCCGGCCCGACCGGTCCGACCGCCCCGACCGGTCCAACCAGCCCAACCCACCGCCCGTTGATCCGTTGACCGTTGACCGACGACAAAAAAAAAGAAAAAAAGAATCTGTTTCTTTTTCAATTATGTCTATGTGGGTTATAAGTAATCCATTATTTATTCTGCATTTGTTGCTTGAATCATGGAAAATTATGCATTTTCCCCTATGTACATTATGGATTATAAGTAATCCATTTTTAGTTCTGCATTTGTTGTAGGAACTATGATGCGTTATGCACGGATACCTGCAATCCCGAGAACGGACGAAGGAAGTGCAAGACTTAAAAGGCTGATGACAGAGTTAGCTAATTATCGGTGGCATGACGGTGATTTAGTATCACATGTGGTCAGGGTCAATCAGATGATACAGAAAATCATCTAGAATGGTTATCTTATGCCAGATTTTGAGAAGGTGCTGACTTTAATGAACACTCTTCCACCTGAATGACAAGCAGTGTTAGATTGGCTATGGGAGGTCAACGTGGTCCCGGGTTATAGGGGCTAGTGGTAGCTTTTGTTAGAGAGTACTATAGGATTGAGTTAACCAAAACTTCAACCTTTAGAATGAGCGCCACATGGCGCAAAGTGAATGCGCCTTGGAGGCGACATGAAAGCTCTCCAAAAGTTTTTCCATGGTTGGCAAATGTGCCTTCAAATTTCTCAGATATTTTGACTGATAGATTAGAATGAACATTCCCTATTTATTTCTTAGATTAGTTTGAGATGTTTTTGGGTCTAAATATCTCTTTATATGTTGATATTTCTTCTTTGTATATATTACTTAGTGTAATGGATAGTTGTATTATGTGAAAGCATTATTATTCTATTGGATGTCAAATATTATTTGTTTTCTGTTATTATTGACTGTTGTGAGTAATTCATAGAAGTTTTTGTAACTTCATAGAATTTATTTTGCATAAGACAATTATATTAATAATAGTTTTAAGTTAGGATTTTGGATGATGATTGGAAACATAGTGACCTTTTGATTCTGAAACCTTACTTGAAATTATTCATTGATATGATGGGTCTATGCAAAGTGGATGCATAAATG
This sequence comes from Eucalyptus brandiana, assembly GCA_014182725.1. Classification (NCBI taxonomy): domain Eukaryota; kingdom Viridiplantae; phylum Streptophyta; class Magnoliopsida; order Myrtales; family Myrtaceae; genus Eucalyptus; species Eucalyptus brandiana. The sequence continues at coordinate 29,249,209 of CM024677.1, forward strand.
ATAGGCATTAATTATCCGTGCATATATGTCTGATGTATTCAGATCGATGTTTTCAGCAACTAAGAACGTAATTGCTGATATGAACGGCAACAATTGTGAAATATTGAATATGAAGATTCAATATGTGCTGGAAAAGCAAGAAGCACTAGAAGCTCTTGACCATATTATGGAAGATCTTGAGGATGCTGTGCGCCACATTGAGCTAGATTAGGACCGCCTAACGGCATTTAAGCCGAAAATAGACATTTGCAATGCTGGTTCTAGCTCAGAAAGGGCTTTGAGCTCTAAGCGCAAGCGTATTGATTCGTTCAATATGTGGGAATACAAAGGATCAAGTCCTTATTGCAAGAAATCGAGAGTTAACCAACACAAGAGAGAAAAACGTCCTCAAGTAAAGAAAATGTCAAGGGTGAGGTGTTACAATTGTGACAAGAAGGGTCACTATGCTCGCGACTGTCGTGAGCCAAAGAAGGTATACACCCCTTGTACTTTTTAGAACTTTGCTTTTGTGTCGAGTTCTGTCTTCTTAACTGAGTCTAATCCTTTGTGGACTGTAGATTCAGAAGCAACAGACCATGTAGCGAGGGATAGATAATCCTTCGTGGAATTCCGACGATACCAACTAGAATTAAGTGGATCTATGTCGGAAATAACTCCAGAGTTGAAGTTAAAGGAATTGGCACCTGCCAATCAAACATGCGTGGTGGGCGCACCTTGTTCCTACATGATATTCTATATTCCCTAGAGATTCGTCGAAATTTAGTGTCTGTCTTGGTGTTGGTTAAGCTTGGTTTTAGTGTGAACTTCCATAATAAAGGTGTAAATTTGTATTTGGATACAAACCACTATGGTTGTGGTCACTTTCTGGATGGTTTTATTGTACTAAATGTTGATTATGGTGATGTCAATATTTGTTATTCCCTTGTTTCACATCTTCTACTTCATATGATAATGATGTGATTACGTGGCATGCTAGACTTAGTCATATTGGCCAACAACGTATAAATAAACTAACCAAAGAGGGCTTGTTGGGCAGCATTGAAAAAGCCAATTTGCCCATATGTGAGCAATTGCTAAGTAGGGAAAACGACAAGGAAACCATTTGAAAAAGGTAAAAGAGCTTAATTTCCTCTGCATTTAATCCATTCTGACGACTGTGTTTTAATGAATTTGAGAGGAAGGCATGGGGCTGTTTATTTCATCACTTTTATAAATAATTATACTCGATTCGGAAATGTCTATTTGATTTCTCATAAATCTGAAGCATTAAGTTGTTTCAAAAGATTTATGGAATTGGAAGAAAATTAATTAGACAAGAAAATAAAAGTATTAAGATCCGATCGAGGTCGAAAATATTTATCTAATGAATTCAGAAAATTATGTGATGAAAAAGGAATAAAAAAACAGTTGTCTATTCAATATACTCCTCAACAAAATGGTGTTGCAGAGAGAAGAAACAGAACCCTACTGGAAATTGTTAGGTCCATGATGGCGCATGCTAACTTACCTATTACTTTTTGGAGTGATGCGTTGTTAACTGCTGCCTATATACTTAACCGGGTGCCTTCCAAATCAGTTACTTCCACTCCATATGAGTTATGGACAGGTAGAAAACCATACTTAAGTTTTCTTAAGCCATGGGGTTGTGCTGTCTATACTCATGAGTCCTCTCACAAGTTTGGGAAATTGGGTCCCAAAGGAAAGAAGAGTATTTTAATGAGATACTCTGAACACTCGAAAGAGTATGCGTTCATAGGTGAGCAGGAAAGTGGGAGTATAACTGAATTTGAATCACGGGATGTCACATTCTAAGAGGATGAATTTCCTAAGAAGGGCGAAATAGGTGAGGATTACCCCTTATTTGAAACCTTGGATCAAGATAATGATATTAGTGGAGTTCGTCCAAGTTGAAGTAACATGAGAAGTGATAAATCTAATTCAATTCACTTGCAATTACAACCACATGATGATATGATATCATCATTATCTAATCCGAGTGGGAGCATGATGGGGAATGATGTGCAAAGTGTACAATCTCCCATACGGCGAACAAGTTGCCAAAGTATTCCCCGTCGACATTTTGACATTGAAGGGGAAACTTTTATAATTGCTCCACAAGATGAGGATAAGCCAAGAAATATTAATGAGGCTCTAAATTGCCCTAGTAAGGAAAAATGGATTCATGCAATGGAAGAGGAAATTGAGTCAACCAAGTCAAACCATGTTTGGGAACTGGTTGATCTTCCAAAAGGACGCAAAGCTATTGGGAACAAGTGGGTTTTCAAAATAAAGTGAAAGGCTGATGGCTCGATAGAAAGGCATAAGGCTCGCCTTGTGGCGAAGGGGTATAATCAATAGGAATGAATTGATTATGAAGAACCATTTTCTTCTGTAGTGAGATTTACCTCGATTCACATTATTCTGGCAATAGTGGTTACTATGGATCTTGAGTTACATCAAATGGATGTAAAGACTGCTTTCCTCAATAGAGAATTAGAGGAAGAAATATATATGGAACAACCTGCTGGTTTCATAGTGAAAGGCCAAGAAGAAAATGTATGTCGACTTTTGAGGTCGATATATGGTTTTAAGCAGTCGTCGAGACAATGGTATATACGTTTTCATAATACCATAATGTCATATGATTTTACAATGATTGACGAGGATCATTGTGTATATATTAAAAGATCCAAGTATCAATTTGTGATCATATCATTATATGTTGATGATATACTAATTGTCAGAAGTAATATTGAGTTTGTTAATATTATGAAGAATTGGTTATCTTCCAACTTTGAGATGAAAGACATGGGTGATGTTGCATACATTCTTGGAGTTAAAATTTCAAGATTGTAAACCCATAGATACTCATATTACAAGAGGCGAGGGATTGAGTCACAGATTGTGTCCAAGGACTCCACAAGAAAAGGAACAAATGAAACATGTTCCTTATGCTAGTGTTGTTGGAAGCTTGATGTATACTATGATGTGTACAAGACCTGACATATGTTTTGCAGTTGGAATGGTGAGTAGTACCAATCCAATCCATGTTAAGCACATTGGAAGGCCGTTAAAAGAATACTAAGGTATCTAAAAGGAACTGCTGATTATACGCTGAATTATCAAGGAAAGGATCTGCGACTCTAAGGTTATTATTATGTTGATTATGGAAGAGATTTAGATAAAAGGAAATCTATTTCTGGATTTGTTTTCTTATCGAATAATGGCACCATATGTTGGAGTAGTAAGAAACAAACGTGTATAGCCTTGTCCACGATGGAAGTTGAGTTCGTGGCATTATTAGCAGCAATATAAGAAGGTGTTTGGCTTAAGAGATTTTTTGGATCATTTAGGTGTTATTGGAAGTGCTGCAGATTAATTGTTGGTTAACTGTGATAGCCAAGCAGCAAAAGCGTACACCAAAGATCCAAAATATCATGTCAAGATAAAACATATATATACCAAGTATAATCTTGTCAAAGATATGATTGTACGAAAAGATGTGAACTTACAGTACATATTACGCATAGAATGGTAGCAGATCCTATAACAAAGCTAATACCTAGAGATGTGTTTTGTGGCCATATGAAATCTCTAGGACTGCGTAGAGGCTAATATACTGAATATTGCAATTTCCCTAAGTGTTCACATATGATGAATTTGTGTTTTTTTTTTTTTTTATCATTAATGCTTATGAATCTTTGTTTGATCTTTATGCATCTTAATGCTCAGTGCATTACTTTAAGTTGAGAAAGTATGTCGGACAGATATAATATTAGCCCACTCACACGGGTAATCGCCTCTATTTACTATGTGATAAATAGATATGAGACTATTTTTAAGCTTATTATCTAGGTGATAATCGAGAGCTCAAGCTTAAAATAAGTATGTCGCCTTAACTAAATGTTAAGATGAGGACATGATACTTACTATGTCCGAAAGTAAAATACCCCACATATTTTATTTTATTTGTCTATGATGCCAGATGTGAATTCTGATGAATTTTGTTAATGAGTAGATACGTGAACTCAAGTTAGACACTGGGTATGTCTAAACTATCATCTGTACGGTATTGAATGTGTAGACATACGTTCCATGGGAAAGGAGTTAATACCGTAATACGTATTTCATACTACGTATGCATGAGACGACCAATAAGAGTGGCAAAAGTTTGATCTCAACTTTTATGCCGTGTGAGACTCTTGAGGAAAAGAGTTCCTCAATTTTTAGTCCCCTCATGACTCTTACTTATTCTCAAGATTTCTATTTAATGTTTGCTATCTTAGGATGTTGCCAATGGTCATGAATTGATTCGATATAATGGGACATTTCTAGAAAAGCAAGCTAAACTGAAATTGAGAGTTTGAAGGAAAGAGGAAGATCGAATTTGGAGAATCACATTGTAGTTTTGTATTCACTGGTTAACCAATTATGACTGTCTTAGGGATAATCATAATTGTGAATACAATATATATATATATATATATATATATATATATATATATATATATATATATATCATTGTTTAAAAGAGATCAAGAGATATATAAATGTGATCAATCGATCTAGGGTATTGCATACTAAATCTACTCAAAGTGTGATGCCCATTATGAGCTGCTATATATTCCTAATAGATGTATAGTAACGAGCTCTCAAAGTATGCTGGTCACACGGATTATTCACCGGTATGAATGTTAAAGAGAGGTAAAGAGAATTCTGTTCGGCCCACCATGTGCGAGTGGGAGATGATGGTTTTATGTGATGGGCTTAAGGCCCGTCCGCCCATGTTGGGTCTAAAAGCCCAGCCCACAGGATTAGGGCCCATAGATGGAGGGATACGATGAAGGGGCACGATTCCTTTTTGGAGGGGACGTATATAAGGGAGGAAAGAGAGGGAGAAGACACCCTTTGGCATTTTGTACGTACGTTCCTCTCCCTCTCTCCCTCCAAAAAGAAAAGCTAAGGCAAAAAGGCGACGCTGTCTTCCCTTCAAGGCCAATTGACGTCATCGGATCGAATGGGATCGGTTTTCTCTTCCTCTTATCGGTGTTGATGTTTAATCTGTGGCTAACAAGGTACGCTCGATTCCGTGGTGTGCTTTAGGATCGGTGATACATGTGAATTTCCCGGGCTCGTCTTCCGCATTCGTTTTAGGGGTTCGATTTAGTGTCGAATCTGTTTTTTGGGAATCCGATAATCCCAACACTTAGCAATTGATTAAACTTAACCATTGAGAGTTATCTCAATCACCATCCTTCTCACATGAGAAAGAGGAAATAAGGAGTTCGATTCCTCACTAGGTTGGGATGGAGACACATGAGTAAGAAGGTAGATTTTGTAACCTCCGCACAGCATAGAACACACACAGTAAATCGTAAAATATATATAGGATCAAACCAAAATAAATAAATAAATAATAATAATAATAATAATAATAATAATAATAATAATAATAATAATAATAATAATAATAATAATAATAATAATAATAATAATAATAATAATAATAATACTAGACTCTCTTTATGACCAAAAAAAAAAAAAAACCCAATACCTCCAAATAATCTATTTGTCTGCTATAATACCAATTGGACAAAAAATTCAGTTGTGACTTTAAAATTCAAGACACTTCAATCATGAATCTCATGTTATTCATATTGCATGACGATGACATATGTTACATTATCTGGTATCATGTGGAAATTGGATACTTCTACCGGGTATAACCAATCCCAATGCAAGGATTCGATTTTGAGTGAACGAATTGTTTGCAATTAAATCAGGTTGAAATAAACTAAGGATTTGTTTGCTTCACTATCTGTGTAATTTTTTTATCTGCAAAAATTTGTTCAATTACTCATTTGATCTATAGGATGCAATGTATGCATTAGTTTTGGTGGCAACGATTATCCCATGAACATTAACAATCTCAAGAATAAATATGAAGAATGGCTTGCATAATCAAACCAATGCAATCAAGCAAGAGATGACAAGATTATGAATATTTTTTTAAAATGCTAGATGATCATAAATTGACAATAACATAACGTGTCACGGGAGAATGATAGAATAATTAAATATTAAATCATACATTTATAAAACATTTGAAAGTGGTTCTATCAAAATCTCACATAATATCAAAGTATGAGATCCTAAGTTCATATTTTAGAGTAATAGAGCATGTGAAATTCACATGCACTTTTCAAAGTGCCAAATCAATTTTTGGGCACTTGGAAAGATTTCAGTTCCTTTGAAGGGGCAAATTGAGAAAATTAAGAAAGAAACCTTCCCCAATCTCGCACACATCTGCCTGCACAATCCTCGTCCCGATTCTAGCCGAAAATTTAAATCTCCAATCGATCCCTGAAAGCTCTGACCGGCGACGTTGGAAATGGGTTCATAACATTTCCTAATTAGACCCATTTATTTAAGGCTTTTTATTTTGTAACCCGAGTTAGATACCTCAAATTTAAGCAGACATTTTAATTGGCTGTGAATGGGTGTTAACTTTGTAATTTGAAATATTCGCTCGGAACGATATCTGGCAAGAAGTAGGGAAAAGCGTGATCGATGAATATCTGCGGTGGAGAGGCCATTTCAGATCGCATTAGCATTTCCAGTGTTTCGTCCTCGAAATTATATGCCTATGTCAAACTGCTCTCAGCTGAAGTTTCCACTGCCGGTATCTGGGAACCGCCTAGAGCATCTAAAGAGGCTGCTGGCTCGAGTAGTTGAGAAAAGGCGGCAGTGACCGAAACCAGTGAGTCAAAACCTGAGAATCAAAGTAATTCCCGGAAAAAGAAATCTGGGAAGGTCGTGTCGATAGCTGAGGCAGCCAAAGGTTCCGTTGTGTTCCAGCAGGGCAAGCCCTGTTCGTGCCAAGCCCGCAGGCACAGGTTGGTCAGCAATTGCTTATCCTGTGGCAAGATTGTTTGCGAGCAGGAGGGAAAGGAGCCGTGTAACTTTTGCAGTGCCCCTTGTCCTGAAGGAAGGAAGCCAGATTGCCGGTCTCAACCAAACTGCGCTGGTCCTCATTGAGGCTGAATCAGCCGCAGAAGCTTAAGTTAAGAGGACTTGTGGAATATTATCAGAAACCTGCAACGCGTACTACGGTTATCGATGACCGAAGCGGCCATGCAAAATTGAGGTCAACAGCTTTTTATCAAAGGAGTTATGTTCGTCTTTAGGAATCTTCATGAGTTGACAGATTTACTTCGTTACTGGAGGCCTTGTTTGAAATGTCCTCATCGTCACAGGAGGAGGAGCTCTTGAAAGAGAAGAAAGAGGTGATCGAGGAAACTGAGCAGACCAAACAAAGCAAGGTGGTCGATTAGAGGTGTTAAATGGGTCCACAAACCCATTTATAGACCCATGTTTACTTAAATGGGTCGTTAATGGGTCAGGCTTATTTCTCAAGGCACTTGTTAGTGGGTTTTAAAAATAGAAAGGGTTAAATTACGTTGGTCTTAAATGGGTCTATTTTGTACCCATTTAAGACCCATTCCCCAACTCATTTAAGATGAACCAATAACCATGATTCCTTTTCGCTTTCGATTCGCCGCCAGTGCGCCACCTCCATCGCCCGTCGCCGCTCGCCACCGCCTAACGAGGCGCTTGTCGCCTCGTCACCGCTCGCCGCCGCCCATCATCGCCGCTCGCCGCCGCCCATCGTCGCCTTGTTGCCGTGATCAGTCTCGCGGATCAGCTGGACTAAAACCCTAAAAGCAGCACTCGTCTGCTCGCCGCGAACGGCTTGCGGAACCATCGGAGGAGGACGGAGCCGCTTGATTCAGGTAATCTGTCTGAACACGCATTCGTGGATTTCATTTTGAGTTCGGGCTTGCTGTTTTACGTAATTGAGCGTATACGTGTGGCGGGATGGTCCAGACGACATGTTTGATTGATCACTGGTTGCTTAGTGTCGTCAATTTGTTTGCGAAAGTAATGATTTTGCTTGAGTCGAATCGATGGTGGAAGTGGTTTGTTCTGTGCTGGGTTGATGTGTGTTGAGCTGTCGTCGTTGAAGAGGGTGTGCGGGTATATAGATGTTCTTGATCGCGGTCTGCCTCGTGGGTTTATGACTAGGGAGCGTTTAACTGAAATGATATTTGGGTTTCGCGGGAATCTAGATTTGGAACAGAGCACGGTTTAAGAGCATTGTTGATTAGCTAACCTTTGTGCTTATGTTTTATGGACATTGTGTTTCATGGTTGGTATGGTAGAAAGAGAAGAAGGGTTTGTTGGGTAGGAGGACAAAATGATGATGCCTACGTTTTGCTCAATTTTATTGAGATAATCTCGAAGTAGCCTTAGCGAGCAATGCTTAGAGATATTGAGCAGTCTTTCTCACTTCTGACTTGGCTTCCATGAGTTTTGGTGTTGGACAACCATTTGTTAGTTTAATGATCTGAACTTTTGTTCATTTTCTTGAGTGGGAAGTTTGTGCACCTATGTCTTTATTATGTTTTGTGCTCTCTAAAGAAGGTAAGGATGAATTTGATGACTGCTGCTTTTTTCATTGGTCAGATTCTTTGATAGATGCTAGAGACCAAATCTGATGTCTATTTAAACCTTTACCATATGTTCCAGTTCCACTATTCTAGTTTGCTATCTACTTTTGAGCTCATATGAGCACAGATTGTGTACCATAAATAGGATTGACTAGTAAAACACATACTAAAAATTTGCAATTACTTCTTATTTTATTGCTTCTTCTCCTGCTTCTCATGGGAGTTGAACCATCGAACTTGCTTCAGCTATTTACAGTGGTGACTTTGCCCTAACGGTAATTACACGTTTCTCTGTGGCCTTGGGGAGAAGCTCATTGAAAGAAACTTGTTGAGTTCTGTGCATCCTATCTAGCAGTTGAGATCTCAATATGCATATTTGCTAGTCACTTACCCTTATTTAAATGGATATGAAGGAATTACTTAGAGTGGGGTTGTTTGGTGTCGCAACCTCTTTTTTTTTCGGCGCCCACGTCAGGGGCGGGTGCCTAAGGAGGCTAATGGCTCGGCTGAAATTAGTTATGCCCGGACTCTCCCAAGTCCACCAATTCACGACTTTAATAATCTAAATTTTTAACCTGTAAATTAATTTTAAAATGGAGTCGCCACTAATCGGTTTGGGGTGGGTCGATTAGAAACCCAAGCGAAGCATCGGAAGAAATACTCGCTCCTGCGCAACCAGAGAAATTAGGATCAAGGACTTGATTATACTAGTTAATCACTAATGCCATTTCGGTACCTAATCTTGTTTAAACCCTGAGGTTTTTTTTTGGATGTTTGAGGGATTTCCCATTCATTTTTGGGAGGAAAAACATTTTTGAGTCTTTTCTAATTTTTTGGACACAAAAGGGATTTTTTTTTTTGGATTTTTTGGTATTTTTGGAAAAATACAAGTCTTTTTGGCTTTTTCTGAATTTTTTTGGCTTTTTCATGAATTTTTGGCATTTTTTGAAAATAAAATATTTTTTAATATTTTTCAAAATATTTTTGGAAAATAAATTATTTTTGATTTTTCTCGATTTTTCAGAAAATAAACATTTTCCAACATTTTTAGTATTTTTCAATTTTCTGGAAATTAAAACATTTTTTATTTTTTTGAAAATAAACCATTTATTTATTATTTATTAGAATATTATTTTATATTTAAATAATAAAACAAAATAAAACCGACCGGGTCGGATTTGCGGGTTGGGTCCAACCCGGGCCGGCGACCCAAACGCAGATGGGCCGCGTTGCGGGCCCGACTCGGATTTTCGCCTTTTTTTTTATTTTATGAAAACGACGCCGTGGCCGGGCGTTCAGGGAAACCCGGCCCGGCCCGATGACCCGGCTCCACGACCCGCTCCGACTCGCAACCCGGTTCCTTCGGAACCCTACCCGACCCGGATCCGGCACACGACCCGACTCGCAGCCGCCCCCCGGATCGCAAACCCTACCCAATTTTCCGGGTCCGGATCCGCTTCGCGACCCGGAAAATAGCAAACCCTAGGATTTGCGAATCCACGGCGCTGGGGAGGAGACCGAAGCGATACGACGGCGACGATGGCCACAGCGGTTGTTGGAGAAATCTTTCCAGAATATTTTAAAGCTGACAAAACGTTTCTATCAGTCTAGTTTGGATAATTGCAAACCTTCTATTTAGGGGAAAATATTGGGTGGGTTTAACCCAACACGTAGGCGGTGGGTTAAACCACTCAGCGGTCGACACGTGGCGCCACGTTGGCGAGGTCGTCAGACGTTCAAAATTCGCGCGGGCCGCGTGTGGGGCCCACCACTCTGACGCTCCCTGCTCTGCGACGCCTGCGCCCCTGTCGAATCGTCCTCTCTCTCCTCTCTCTCTCCCCCGTTCTCCGTTCCATTCCATTGCGGGGGAGAACAAAAGTCTTTACGAAAGCTGCTTCTCTCCCCCTCCTCTGCTCTCTCTCTCCATTATCGCCGACGAGCTCTCTCTCTCCATTCTCGACTCCGACGCCCCGCCGACGACCTCGCCTCCGCCTCCGCCCCCAACGCCCTCTCGCGACTCCGACGCCCCGACCGAAGCCGGTTGCCTCCGACGCCGACGACGCCGCCTCCGCCTCCGCCTCGCCCCCGACGCCCTCTCACGACTCCGAGGCCCCGACTCAAGCCGGTTGCCTCCGACGCCGACGACGCCGCCTCCGCCTCTGCCTCCACCCCCGACGCCCTCTCGCGACTCCGACGCCCCGACCGAAGCCGGTTTGGCTCCGATGCCGACGACGTCGCCTCCGCCTCCGCCTCCGCCCCCGACGCCCTCTCGCGACTCGACGCCCCGACTCAAGCTGGTTGCCTCCGACGCCGACGACGCCGCCTCCTGCCTCCGCCTCCGCCCCCGACACCCTCTCGCGACTCCGACGCCCCCCAACTCCGACGCTCCTCAAGGCGGTTGCCTCCGACGCCGACGACGCCGCCTCCGCCTCCGCCCCCGACGCCCTCTCGCAACTCCGACGCCCCCGACTCTGACACTCCTCAAGGCGGTTGCCTCGGACGCCGACGACGCCGCCTCCGCCTCCACCCCCGACGCCCTCTCGCAACTCCGACACTCCTCAAGGCGGTTGCCTCGGACGCCGACGACGCCGCCTCCGCCTTCACCCCTGACGCCGACGTCAACACCAACGCCCTCCTCTTCCGCTTCGGTGAGGGACATCGACGACCTGCCGAAGAACGCGGCCAACTATCCTGTCGGTCCTTTTGGCACGAAGGTTAGCCTCATAGAGTGGATTGCGAATCCGAGATCTGCATTTTATCTCTTCGACATGTATTCTTACCATGAGATGTGATAGTTTGTGTCTATAGACTGATCTGTTTACACTTGGAGTGCATTATTGGTCTCATGCTGCTTTTGATAGTTGTATTTTACTTATTATTTAATCATTGTTCGTTTGATGCGCTACGGTAACGTCTCGCGTTTGATGTTTATATATGGATCTTCGCGCTGATGAGTTCCTTTCCATTTTGTGAAGACATTCAAGTCAGAAGACTGCGGTTATAGGCACTTCTAAATATTTGAATGGGAGAGTTTTTTGGTTTTTCTGAGAATGTTAGATTAGTTAATCGCTATATGTTCAAATGGTGCGGATGTTTTGTCTTTTCTGTTTCTGAACGAGCGCTTGCTGTGAACTCATGCTGTCACTTTGCATTCAATTTTGTCGATCCAGTGAAACAAAGTGATAGATACAATTGACTGTTGTTTTTCCCTATTTGGTAAGTGCTTATCACAAAATGAAATCTTTGGCTCAACAGGACCAGTAAAGCTACATTGACCAATAATTTTGATCAGAACAGTATAGAATTTTTGGTCAATTATGCATTGTGAAAGTGCGATTTGGAGGCTTTACGTGCATTCTTATGATATTGGTCAGTAAACAGAAAATGCAACTCAGTGCTGGGAGTTTATAAAGTTGTAGAGGCATGTCGCTTGGTGGCTGATTGTTCATTTGCGAGTCCAAGTTTGACAACCAACGAAAGCTGTTTACCATTGATTATCGAGTTAAGGTAGGAGCCTGGATTTCCTGGAGAAAATGGTTCCTCAATTACTACAGACATCAGCATAAATCCTCGCTAATCATTTGCTCCATCATGCAAGAACGAGGACGAAGCAGCTGCAAAAGAAAAGGAGAGAGAATGCCACGATGAACACCGAGTAAAGTACTAACTTCTCAAGCAAAGAAAGAAGATGCTTCCTCTATGTTCTTCCCAAGGTTAGTCGTTCTTCACCCCCACAAAAAGGAAAATTAAAGATTTAAATGCATGAAGTGTTTTATAAATATCAGCGGCTCTGTTTTTTAACTTCCCATCCCTTAGACCTGATAATAGAATGTTACATATTTTTTTCCGATTCGGGCGTCATCAGAATTTTCCTTGGGTCATTTCTGTATGTGGTAGAATATCGATTCTGTCTCGTGTACTTCTTTTCTTGCGGAGTTTCTGGTGTTTCATCCAAGGTTGGTTGGGTCTCCTAACTTCATCTGGATTCGTGCATGATATCGATCTCATTTAATATTTGCCTCGGAATCATGGGTTGACAATTTTGACATGATGTTATCTTCTTCATTATGTTGTTGTTGTTGTTGTTTTCTCCAATCCTGATAAATGATCTGGCATAGCTGTAGATGATTCTTGTTTTTAGTATGGTCAGTTCGATCTGGGCAGTGACTTTCTGTTGATTCAGTTGCTATGGAAACTGAATGAATGGATTGCCTAGTTCTTCTATCCTTTTTCCCCGAGTGTTCGTTTCAAAATGAGGTCCCAAGGTAATGGATAGATATATATATATGCATATCATTATATTTGTGTTGGCCTGTATTAGGACATGAACATCCACAGTTCTATACAACAAGAGTTTGATTTCTGCCTTGATTTCCCTGTTTAATTCAAAAATTTCTTCTCTGCTTGGAAATTGCTGTGGCTCGAAGAATTGTCAGTAACAATCAACCTTTTGATCCCAAATCTCTCTTTACGCAGTTATGCATCATATCAGAGGCTGCAATATGCAATTGTATAATATCTGTCTCAAGTCATCTCTGTTCTTTTCTTATATTTCTGGGCCTTTTTTTTTTTTTGGCATTTGTTGTCGATTCTAGCAAGTACTCTTTTTAAGTGCTGGATTTTAGGGGAGAGAAGAAAAATAACCGAATCATTGGCTGGAATGTGGTCATTTTGGCACATTGCAATATTTAAATTTGTTGTTGGGAAATGCATAATGTAATTGGAGAGCCAGATGTCCCTGTGTAGAAGGGTTGAGGATTCTATTATGCCAAGCCTGCTGTTGAGTGATTCGACCCATGCAAGCATAACTGCTAATGGTGACATGATATTGTCAATGTGTTCTGTGACATGTCATATCAGATTCATATCCACTTTTTGATAGATTGTTGACAATGGTGATAGGCATGATACAGATTGGAGTTCAATCCTTGATGTGAATAATCCTCCAACATGATGTCTTCTGTAAATCAATCCTGGCATTTTCATGGGTTCTTGTTTGGTTCCAGAAAAATTTTAGCAATAGTTTTGAGCAAAAGGAAACTGTGAGCTAGACGTTCTTTTGCCATGGTGCGAGAGTGGAATTGCATCTAACAATGATCATTGTCTTGATCCTTCCTAATCACAAGGGCACACCATATATCACAGCTTAACTGTTATCGCCCAACAGCTTGTATGCATTTCTAGGAATGGCTTTGTACATCATGAATCCATAAGCTTGATGGACTTCCGTTTTCTTGTTCTAGTTATGGGAACAACTTGCGTTTTGTGCCATAAAACTTCGGCTCCCACTTTTTTTGCCACGAGCATCTGTTGTCTAGTTAAGGGTTAACACCCTGATGCGAATGTTATTAGAATCTCACTTTCTCTTATTTGACTTTCCATCGTGCTAGGAAAGTTTCAATGTATAGGTTAATCTAGCCAGTTTGTTGGGAGAAACATGACCACTGGACTGACTCGTAAAGTTCGGCTAGTCAAGTGTCCAAAATGTTGGCAGCTTCTTCCAGAGCCAGCGGATGTTTCTGTGTACCAATGTGGTGGATGCAGCGCTGTCCTTTGAGGAAATAATGTCAACTTAGTGTATGAATTATTGGGTTTACAAATTGATGCGTGCCCTTGCTAATTTTATTATGTGGTCACTTATTTCAAGCATCATCTTCACCCTTTAAATAATTAGGTATTCTGATTTGTATTCTTCATCGTGGATGCTTTTAGATGGTGTCTTTCTCAGCAATTGTAGAGCATCTCTTCCATCGGATTGATTCTTAAGCTGAAAGGATTTGAAATACATTAACTGCAAATCTCTGGATTCTGTTTCTGATGCCAGCTGTAACTTTGTAGGGAGCTCACTCATGGATGCTTTTGGTGGAAAAGCTACTTCGTTTATCTAATCATTGTTCGTTGAGACTAATCTGCTTGAGCATAATTGCAAGGAATATTGGTACCTTCATCCTCTCTGAGTTTTGCTGCTTTTGTCTCAAGTTGTGGAATAAAAGGAAAATTAATTGCGATTGTACATTATCTGGTTGGAGTCTTTTCTTGCGGTCAGCATTTTGTCTTTCTGGACTTCCAAGGAAATAATATTATGAAGACTTGGTTATCTTGTCTCTCCGCTAAGGTAACAATGGTATCTCATATTTGATTAGTTTTGTGTTGCTTAGTTAAGAAAGGTGAGAATAAATTCCCATCTCCAACAGCTCAGTTTCAGCGAGGCTTGTTTTCTTCCATCAAGATAACTTGGTTTGACCAAGTTAGTCATACCAGGTCATGCTAGTTCCCATTTTATAGCTTGATGCTGATAAGTGATGGATATACTATTGAGGTAGATGTTAGTATATCAGCAAGCTAAAATGTTGCACTAATGAACACCCTTGGGATATTAGATTGATGTTTTAAGTATGGAGGTTTTTATGCTTTTCTTTTGGTACTTTTATTCTTCAATAATGAGATCATGCAATTTAAGCAAGTCCCATGCCAGGACTGGACTCTTATTTTTTTTAAAATAAATATGAGGGGGGCCTACTTTCATTTGCATCCGAGTCAGTTTTTTAACATGTAAGCATATTAGTTTGTCCTGTGAATGTATTGAATGGTGCTATCGATTTGCAGGTGGATGACAGCGACGCTAATTGACTTCTACATCAACGCTGTTGCTCTTTTGGTTTGTTTTGTATTTTATTAGAAGGGAACTCTTGAAGATTTATTTCTATTTTGAAGACATCACCTCAATTAATTTGCACGTGTAAAGTTATCGAATGGCTGAATCAGAGGTAATTCTTTACTCATACAATGTGAAATATATTGTCATACAATGTGAAATATATTTTGTTTTATTTTGATGTTATTTTTTTTATTGATTATTTATTGTTCATTTCGTTGTAGCATGAAACTTCCCATCTTGCACACGTAATACGTGATATGGAAAATGATTTTGAGTTTGCCATCGGGATGGTTTTTTCTAATGAAGATGAAGCATATTATAAGTATGTGGCTTATGCAATTGGAAAATGATTTGGAGTGAGGAAGGGTCATACGGTTAAAAATAGGAAAGGAGAAATAACTCGACGAATATTTTTGTGCAATTGTGAGGGCCATTCTGTGACCTCATGTGATCAAGAAAAGAAATTTGAGAGGGCTGAAGTTAGATGTGGGTGTCGTACTCATATCAAATTTAAGGTTGATAATGGTGTCTATGAGGTTATAGAGTATGTTTCTGAGCATAATCATGCATTTGTACCGGAAGATCAAAAGCATATGATTAGATGTGGAAGGATGATATCCGATACTTGCAAAGGTGTTTTAAGTGACATGATGAAAGCAGGCATTGGTGGGACTTCGGCACATAAGTTCTTAGCAAATGAAGCAGGTGGAAGTAAAAATTTGGGTTTCATTCTACGTGATTGTCAAAAATTTTTATAGACAGAAAGCAATAAGATTATGGAAGGGGGAGATTGTCAACAACTTTTGAATCATTTCCATCGCATGCAAATGCAAAACCCAATGTTTTTCTACGCTGTACTAGTAGATCAACAAGGTAGATTGACAAATTTATTTTGGAGAGATAGTTTGTCTAAATTCGATTACGATTGTTTTGGTGATGTGCTGGTGTTTGATTCCACGTATCGAACTAATAGATATAGTTTGATTTGTGCACCTTTTGTTAGGGTTAATCACCATTGGAAAAATACTGTGTTTGGTTGTGCATTTTTGTTGGATGAGACGGCGGAATCATTCATTTGGTTATTTAATGTGTTTTTGGAGTCTATGGGAGATAAGGCTCCTAAAACCATATTCACCGATCAAGATCAAGCCATGGCAAAAGCCATTAGAGTGGTTTTTCCGAATACACAGCATCGTTTATACACTTGGCACATCATACAAAATGCCATTAAAAACATTCCACAGCTTTACCATAAGCCGGATTTTAGAGATAAGTATTTTTTTAGGCTTATGTATAGATGCAAATCGGAAGACGAATTTGAATCTATTTGGATGGAAATGGAAGAGTAGGATACTCAGAACAACAATTGGCTTCAGAGATTATACGGCCTTAGACATAAATGGAGTTCAGCTTTTGGTCGTGATATTTTTTCATGTGGTATAAGGTCAAGTCAAAGAAGTGAGAGCACTAACAATGTCTTTCAGCATTTTTCGAAGAAGACGTCATCCCTTATAAAATTTGTCTACTATTATGAAGAGCAACTGAAGCACATGAGAGAAATTGAAATTCAAGATGATTACAAGTCTCGTGGGAAGCTCAAATTGCAGGTTTCGTCTAATGAGCTCCTGGAACATGCTGCTGCAGTCTATACCCATACTATTTTTCAGAAGTTTTCTGAAGAATTAATGGAATGTCTCTCTGTAGATGTTTCAGGTACTACATTTGATGGATCGGTTTATTCATATATCACAAGGTGTCGACATGAATACATTGTCGATTTAACCCCGTGGAGTTATCAATTTCTTGTGAATGCAAATTATTTGAGTCAAAAGGGTGGTTGTGTCGCCATGCATTGTACGTGTTGAATCAGAATAAATCGATAGTTAAGAGCATTCTATCTCCCTATATTTTGAAAAGATGGACCAAGGGTGCCAAAGAAGGGATTGTGAATGATGAATCTTTGCCACCTGGTCCGTCTACATTTAATCGATTTTGCACATTAATGCAAGAATCTTTTAAGCTGATGAGTGTGGGAGCCAAAGATGTAAACACTATGCAGATAGTGAAGGAGCATATGCAAAGAGCGAATGCTCAAATTTCATCATACAATGCAAGTATGCCCGTGGCTGATGACGCTAGTGATGATGGTGATAATGAGGCTTCTTTGTGCGATATCTCGATATTAGACCCCCATCGAAGGAAAGGAAAGGGAATCGGTTATGGAAGACTAAAAAGTTCAACGAGAAAAAGAAGAAAAAAATCTATCAAAGGAATGCCCCCAATGCAAATAGACAATCGAGGTAACATTATTTTGGTTAATATGATAAATTAAATTTTCTGTTTATGTTGCATGATGCTAATTAACATTTTGTTGCTTTCTAATGTAGAGTTGGTTGTTCAAGCAACACGTAATGAAACTCATTTTCCAAATTATTTGAGTAATCAAAATTAGTTTCAAAATATCCTTTATCCTAGCAACATTGGTGGTCCAACCATGAATTTTCATAATCAGGTATGTTGCTCTTAGCTTTCCATTTTTATTTACAATTTACTAATTTGGTAAAAAAATTTGTATAGATGCAGCAACCACCATACATCATGCCATCGGGGATTAGGAATGGATTTTGCCAATTTCCTAATCAGGTATTGAATAGCTATGTATAGAGTTTAATTGGTGATCAATCAATTTGTATATTTTTCAAGTTACTATGCCTCTTTATAATGGTAGAAAACACTTTCTCAAAAGTTACAATAATTATGATAATTTAATTGCATTATGATAAAGGGGTCATTTTTTTTTAATGTAGATGCAATCATCATATATCATGCCGCCAAGCAATTTCAATGGATTTTCTCCATTCACTACTCAGGTATTTATTATGAATCATTTTATTTGTTAGTATTATTTCAACTTTTTGTTACAATTGTAATATTTACTATTAGTAGCTTATTTTTGGATAGATGTTGGAGTACAATAATAGATCTCATGGAACAATTCTGAGTCAGGTACAATTTACTTTTCATTGATATGGGATTATTTAAGACATTTATCTAAGCATATTATTTAGATAAATATTAATATATTTGTCATTTTCTTGTACAGGGGTCATCAAACTCTTTTCAACATATTGGGATGAATGAATCAGGAGGCCCCTGTGAAAGCACAGATAATGCACGGTCGCAACATAAATAGCCTAGAGGAACCGTCATATAATGTAGTGCTTGTGCTGTTTACAAGTTCAGCAAAAAGGCAGCTAATAGGTCTGAGCTGAAACTTCCATTGATACAGATAAAGGTAACCTCTTCCTTTTTTTAATCGGCACTACCTGCTTTGTAGTATTGTCTTCTTAGACTGAAAGTTGAAAAAAGGAAAAGCATGTAACTGTGTGAAAGCTAACTCGAAGTCACTGTCAAATGCATTTTTCTGTCAAGAACAGCCGAAATGTGACTTCATGTTTCTCATATTTGTCATCCATGATCAGAGGAGGTCACGAGATGCATCCTCTGGGACAGCTGATCAGGTGGAAAAGCATGAGCTTAGAAATCTGAGGTCCCAGAGTTCTGCATTGATGCTGGTTCAGCTGGAAACATTGCCAGGTTTATCAATCATTGCTGCGAGCCCAATCTATTTGTCCAATGTGTATTAAGTTCCCACCAAGACATTAAGCTGGCTAGGGTGGTTCTATTTGCAGCTGATAATATACCACCATTGCAGGTAATTCATTTTTCTCTTGTGATGCACTGTTCGCTTGGTAGCTATAGACTTAATTAAATATATTCAGCAGCACTGTGTCAAGTTGTAGCTCTCTCTGTCTGTACTTATGTGTGCGCTTACGAGATATAGGTGCATGCACATAGCTGCTAGTCTGAAAGCCTTGCGTATTCATGAAACTGAGTGCTTTTATTTTAGCAAACTTTTGCTGATAGATTTGTTGAAAGTGTGGACCACTGGTTCTCGCTAATTTTGAGGAACTGACATCTTTTAAGCGGGTTTGTTCTGGTTCTTCTCAGCATGACTGACTCCCAGTTATTTCGTCTGTAGGAGCTTACGTATGACTATGGCTATGCGCTTGATAGTGTTTTTGGCCCTGATGGAAAGGTGAAAAGAATGCCATGCTACTGTGGTGCAGCTGATTGTACGAAGCGCTTGTTCTAAAACATTAAAACATTCCAAGTGCTTGTTCCACCTTCTGTGGTTCTTATGCTTTTCTTAGCCAAGCAAATTTTGTGGTAATGTGCTATTGCGTAAGCTTGTCTGTTCCTGTAATCTTGTCTCTGCCGTGACAGGTTTGATACAGTAGGTTAGATTCTATAGCCAGAAACAGAGAGGGAAAGCAAATAGGTTCTGTTGTGAAAATCAAAGAAGTGCACGTCGTTTGTCGGCTAAGGAAGTTTTGTGTATTTAGGATCTGTCATTTTCCCGTGTTACGACACTTTGGGCTTTGATTGCCCACTATATCTGCAAATGAAAATTCAGGGGTGAGAGGGGAAGCAACAAAAAGTGCTTTTCCCTCACTAAAAAGACTTGGTTTTGTAGAACCTGTGCGGTTGATTTCTTATATTGTGAGCCCTTTGGTTTCCTTTCAAGTCACTCACGCCATGCGGTCACTTCGGAGTGTCAAGTGCCTTGCTGCTTCCATCAAGTGGTCCTGGCTGAATTATCTTCCGGGGAAGACAACTAGGCTTGTGAAATCTCATGCCTGACAGCACAATTTTGCATGACACTTCTGACCTGCATGTCAAGAGAAAACGCAAGGTAATTCTGATGCTTCTGAGAGCAGAGTATTGTCATCACTTTTTGATATAGATTTAGGGTGACCAAAAATGTCATTTTGTTGCAGATTGAAGAAGCCCATGGGTTAACAAGATTGATGAGCAGTGTCCACCATCCTTTCACTACATACCTCATAGCCTCGCTTTCTCTAGTGCTTCTATCAATTTCTCCCTTTCTGAGATCGGAAATGAGAATTGCTGTTCAAATTGTTATGGTGACTGCCTGCCTTCTCCAGTACCCTGTGCTTGTGCATGTGCAAATGGGGGTGAGTTTATATACACTGTGAAAGGTCTTGTAAAGGAAGCTTTTTTGTTGAAGTGTATTTCTGTCAATCGCGACCCTAAAAAGAGGCAAAAGATAACAACATTTTAGAACCGTATACGGGCCACCTGAAGAGAAAATTTATCAAACAGTGCTGGAGAAAGTGTGGTTGTGGTAAACATTGTGGCAATCGAGTGGTGCAGCGGGGCATAAGTTATAATATGCAGGTAAAGAATTGTTTTCGTGTTATTTTAAAGCTTTTGCCTGTTGTAGCTCTACTGTCATATTTGGACCTTGTGGTGGTTATCATTCTTAAAAGTGTTCCAGTTACTACTGCAGTGAGTGACTTTGTTTCGAACCCTTAAGCTTAAGCCTGTACTCTTTTGTGACTGATTTTGTCCTTTAGGTGTTTATGACGCCTGAAGGAAAAGGGTGGGGTCTGCAAGCACTGGATGAACTGCCTAAAGGTGCATTTGTATGTGAGTACATAGGTGAAATATTAACCATCAAGGAAATGCATGAGCGAAATTTGAAGAAGGGTGACGCTGCGAAACGTACTTATCAGGTGCTCCTTGATTCTGATTGGAGCTCCATGTGTGTGAAGGATGATGAAGCTCTTTGTTTGGATTCAACGACCTTTGGAAACATTGCTAGGTTTATCAACCATAGGTATTTGTTTGTTTTGAGAAGTAGCATTCTTATGTTTATTTGGTTTTTGAGCTCTTAGATTGTTATTGCATCTGCCTTTAAGATGGAAATTCCTCAATATTGGATGGTTTAATTCGTAAACGTAGCTCCTGGCAGAAAGTTTACTTTTTAAGCATAAGTCCTTTGGTCTAAAGCTTTGAGAATCCAACTTTCAGCTGCGCATTGCAAGCTTATCTCCTAAAACAGCATAAAAATTCAAGACACCTGGAAATGATTTCCCCTATTCATTCATCGTAGAACTCATGTATTAAACCTGGTGAAACTGAGTTATTTGCTTTGTCATCTGGTACTGCTATTGTTTCCTGAGTGACTGTAGAAAGCAGACCTTGACTCTGCTTGGCTTTTTCTGATTTCTCATGTTCTCCCCTTCTTCAAGCTTGCGAGAAAAGGCATCAATGCTACTTAATGGAAGGCTAATTGAACTGAATGATGTAACATATTTAAAGCACTAAACCAGCTAAATTTTCCTTGCACAAGGAGCATTGAAATCTTTAAATCATGAAAATGTTTCTCAAATCACGGGCATCAGCAAGAGAAATTGATTAGTACTTATATGAATACATCCTAAGTTGAACCAAAGCATAATTTGGTTCCACTTGTTACAGAATTTCCAATTGGTTATTGACACCTAGAGATGACAATGACCCAAAAACACTAAATATCTTCATCCAATGTCCAAGCTCTTCTTGGCCATAGCTTGGAGGAACTGAAATCTCAATGAAGATATGATGGTTTAAAGAGCTTTCTCAAAGTTTATGGCAGTTGGCTGTCAAGCATTGGCTGAAAAGAAAACTATGACGGTTCTGGTTGAGACCTCTCTTAGATATCTTCATGTGTGGTAGAAAAGGAAAGCTTTCAAGGTGGGATCAGGGTGAGGTGCTAGCTGAAGCTCTAAAGATGATGCTGTGCAATGATAGGCACTCACTTGACATGCAGAAGGCTGCAGCGTTCATAAAGCGTTTAGCCACATTCTTGTTATGCTTTGAGTCTGCAAAGTCCATGGCTGGTACCCTCTTGGTATCCCATGCCAATTATTTATTTCCTTGATACTAAGATTATCATTCTAATTGGTTACTTGTTTGCCCTTACTCGCAGCCTTGGTCACTTTAAAGCATCTCCTATTAAATGCCGGGTTTTGTTGGAAAATGATCCTGGAGGTGGCTCAGTATCAGGTTCTGTTGCAGTAAGCAATTTACTGCTTCCATGCAGAACCCTTAATTGATGCATGATATGTTGGATTTAAAATGGAGATGAAGGAAGTAAGGCTAAAAAAAGAAGTGTCTCCTTTCTCCGTGCTGTCAAGGTTCAGGAAATCTCGTCTCTTGATGTACTTTTAAAGGATGTCATTCATCCCAAGGATATAAACTCCTTTCTGTTTTGCAGGTCTAGAAGGTTCTAAAATTCCACCAATGGAAAAGTCTCAAAATGCTTTAACTGTTGGTCCATCATTACGACTTCAAGGATTGTTAGTACCGTTCTTCTCTTTCAAACGACCATCCCTTGGTCAAGAGAATCAAGTTACCTCCATACCTTCACTGAGATATCTCACACATTTTATGTTTTTTAAATTGCTTATCAAAAAGGAGAACATTCAGATTTTTGGCCACTGTATGTGTTATTTCGAATTGCATGATCTCTGTGATTTAATTGTGTAAAGTACAATTTGAGATGGAAATTGCTATTAAAAGTTTTGAAATAGATGAGCGTTGACGTTGCAGAGATGAATTCTAAATGCCCCCAACTGCAATGCATGAGCTTAAAGCTTTGAGTCATAATAACTTCCCATTTTGTTATAGGTCAAAGTTCTCAACAAACTTGCTTCAGCTCGAGCTTCAGGAGTAGGTAGCGGCAGCAGAGTCTTGACAGATTTGGTAGAGGGTCTAGAAGAAGCAGCCGTTGCTGTAGAATTGAGGTTGAAGATCAACCAGAGTCATCCGGACTTAAAGGGAGGGTACGTGGTTTCTTGGTTTCTAGCAATGTCGTTTTCTTTTTCCTTCTCTAAGATCCTGATAGTGTAGAGGTTACAGATCTTTCTGAGACTATGGAGAGGCAGTGTTGAAGCACTTGGAGAACTCTATTGATTTGGACCCAAAGCTTCAGAAAGCTCCAGTAAATTATAAAGGAGTAAGTTTTGAATCGATGAAGTTATTCTTAATAGATTGGACCTCATCATTTCAGCAGCTATTTATATTGTGTATTATCGTGTTCATATGCTGAGGAGACAAGTTAATGCTCTAATTCTCAATTAAAGTACATACGTTCTGAATGCTCTTGGGGATGGGAGCAAGAAGGAGAGTTAAACGTCACAATGGAATCCATGTTGGTTCTTGATTTGTATCTACAAGAGGAGTCAAAATTATAGTCCACAATGAGTTGAGCAAAATGCTGTGTGCTTACCAAAATAATATCTGAACTAGTGACCTCAGAGGAGTATATTACTATAAAGTAAATGCAGGTCCATCATGCTATCTAGTTAATTCCTCCCTTCTTTTCTCCCTGAATAGCGCAAGACACTGGGTGAGCTTTGCATTTTGCATGTGATGCTGATCTCTAGTCTGATTGCTGCTTAAACAGGTCCGGGTATCTGGGTTTGGAGGATGGTTCCTTCTGAGGCTCTCGCTTTATGATCCTGTTCTTCCTCTTAACATTGAGGTAGAGGAATCTCTTACACAAGCTACCATAAAAATGATTTTATTAGATTAAGAATTCAAATCAAAATTTACCTGCTGTAGGCACCAACTCACGATGACGCTGTAAAACTTGGACTTGCCATGCTTGGGGCTATTAAGGAGTTTGCAGCTTTGGATACATCCGCTTTAGACAAGTTTGTTCAAGTATCATGAGCCGATGATGCAGAGCGCTTTGGTACAAGTATCTTTCGGCACATTATACTAGCAGTTAAAGTTGGCTTTGGCGTCTACCTCTGTACAGTACGTATAATCAGTGCGTCAATCTCTGATGCTGTGGAGGTTCATTTTCCAGATGGTTTTGGTCACAGGCACTCAAAATACTACTTGATGGCTATGTTTACTTTAGTTTTTACTTATGTTCCATGTATGCAACAGGGATGTTCTGATAAATAAGAAACGTTCTTCGACTACAGAATTTGTCGGAGGGATGTTTGAAGTTGTGATGCAACTAGTTTTTCTCGTTTTTATAATGTTTGATTAATTTTGATTGCGCGTATCTCCTGATCATTGTTCTTTACATGGAATGTGCATTTTCTGTGCTTAAATGTTGTGATGTTTCCCAAAGACATCCCACGCATCTAATGTTTGTAATGATGAAGACTCATATTGGATGTCTTGATGAACTGACCTAAATCTCTTGCGTCCGACAACTCTGGCTCACGTCCCGTTTCTTTCTGGTTCATGAAACTATTTTCTGAGCGTGAACTTAGTATTTGGGAGGTGGAACAGAGGCTGTCTCTTCCAAGATACTAATTACTTGCCCCGCTGTTGATCTAATATTGAGGTCAAGCGCCATGTACCGCGCCAAATGGGGATCACATCCTCTGAGATTGTAGGCTATGTCAGAAAGAGTCGAGAGTTTATCGCGGTTCACAGTGCAAAGGTTTTTTAGTTTCGTCTCTCTTTAACTTTGTAGTGATCGCTGATGATAGCAATGAGGTTCCGCATGATGAAAGCCACCGCATGAACAAGACTATTATTGTACTTCAGCAAAACATACCGAAGCAGAAATTCCAGGAGTTGTCATGTGTGGAATCTCTGCTACTACACATGACAGTCTTCCTACCCATTGTTTACTGTTCTTGACAATAGACAATGCCGCCTTATTGCATACTCCAGGGATTCTTTGGATGTTAATGTTCATTCAATGGATTGGGTCTATAAATGATTACCTTATTGTATTCTGAAAAATCAAAATTAGGAGAAACATGAAATTCATGAGAGCCACTATAAGGACTTAATGGGAAAAAATAACTATGGGGGGAGAGGGAGGAGAAACATGAATCTTGGATCGAGGCAAAGTATTCACCTTCTTAACTTGTATGAATTTATTGGAAAAGAGCATTTGATTCAGGCAAAAAGCAACATAATAAAGTACAGAACCTCCTCTCAGCACCACTTGATTATCGTTCCGCTGTAGCTCAATACTACTACAAAACACGAACGTCACAGCCAAAATCGCAGAGCAAGACTTGCAAATCATGCTCAGCGGCTATGAATGATGAAAGACATACATATGTAGTACCATAACTCACACCCACATTACAACTTGAGGAAAACGAACTCCTCAATTGCAGAGATGTCCCCGATCCTCTTCAGAGTCTCCTTGCTGGGCTGGTCATCAACTCCAATTGCCATCACGGCTTGCTTTCGCAGTGCAATCCTACCAACACTCATGAAACTGACATTGACATTCTCTTCTCCCAAAATGCTTCCTACTGTGCCAATCATACCTGGCTGATCAACTTCCCTGCACAATATGATGCTTCCCTCCAAGCTCACATCCACTTCGAAAGATCCCACCTTTGTGAGATGTGGGATCCCATCCTTCATCCGCCCCTCAACCGTGATCTCCCCAGAATCTGAAATGGCGCTGGCAAATCTTGATTCCACATTTGCAATCTGAACCTGGACATACTCAAGAGGACTCTCTGGTGAACCATCTAAGATGACCCCCGCTCCTCTGTTATTCTTAGTCCTCTCTGCTTAGCAGTAAAATCTGCATTGACCAAGTTCACAAAGACATCGGATATGGGTTCAATTATACCCTTAGTAATCATAGCACGGAGTAGTTTAGCGTCGAGATCATCAGGTGCTCTTGCAGAAGCATATGTCACTTTTATGGTTTTTACACCACTCCCACCCCCAACTAATTGAACGGCCAATCTCCCAAGCTTCTCAGCAAGTACAACAAATGGTTTCAGCTCTGTAAGAACCTGCAGCCAAAAAGGAAATGTATAAAGAACTCAAGATTTATGTTACTCAAGCATATCTTGAGCCAAGTTCTGCCTTCTGGATCTTAAACAAAGCACCCTCAGCCATCAAAATCGTCATTACAGTCATCCAGAGTTACTTGTCTATCACACCACATTATTGACCCACTTCCTAAAGGAATCGACCAAGGGGAAGCATCTCTTACAGTCTTCAAAAGCTCACTTCCTCTGCTCATCTTGTACTGAGAAGAAGCTGGATTTGGGCCAAAGCCAAACATCAACGAAATTAAACAATTGTACACATATCGGATGATTCCAATCAACCACCTCAGTAAAAAATGTTTGCCAGAAAAGATCAAACTTCTACTGAGCACTGACAATCATTCTCCTCCACGGTACATATCAAACAATTGGGCCAGCATATTTTACGGTCCTCAAAATCTCACTTCCTCTATTCATCTCATACAAAGAGGAAGCTGGATTTGGGCCAAAGCCAAACATCAATGAAATTAAACAATTGTACACATATCAGAAAATTGCAATTGATCGCCTCAGAACAAATCTTTGCCAAAAAAAGATCAAACTTCTAGAGAGCACCCATACTCATTCTCCTCCAAATCACACATCAAGCAAGTTCCATCACAACAATTATGCATCAGAGCTCAAGCCATGATGAGATATGTCAAATACTGAGAGCACATATATTGAAGATTGAGAGGAAACAGATTGGAGGATAAAAAGTTAGAAGTAGACCAAGAGATGCCAAACAGCCAAGTTGTAGAAAAAGTTCTTGATACCTCAGCAGGAACCATCGGCGCATTGACAGCAGTAGCAGCCAACTCTCCTTTTAGAGCTCCAATGACAGCTTCAGCAATTTCAATAGCCACTCCTTCCTGGCATGTCAAGTGACCGTTTTATATGCTTTCTAATAATATAGAGAAAGTTAAAGTTGGGTAAACTGTAACTGTTCACAAACCTGTGCTTCTGTGGTACTGGCTCCAAGGTGTGGGGTCACCATGACCCTCTCGTGTTGTACCAACTTGCTGTCCTTCGCTGGTGGCTCCTCTGTGAAGACATCAAGTGCCGCCTGCAACAAGGCTAGTATGTGCTTCACCTCCCAAGGCAACAAGAAGGAAACTCAACATTTCAGATATGAGATAGCAATACCTGAGCAACAGTTCCAGCATCCAATGCCCTCACAAGAGCTTCTTCATCAATCACTCCTCCATGAGCAACATTGACAATTCGAACTCCTTTCTTCATCTTTGCAAAAGTCTCATCATTGAGAACCTTTGATGTAGCAGGTGTCAGGGGCATGTGTAATGAAATGAAATCTGCAGTTGCTATGGCTTCATCAAAGCCCACAAGTTCCACCCCCACCGCGCATGCTCGATCTGCGGGGGCATAAGGGTCATGTGCAATCACATGCATACCAAGACCTTTGGCACGACGTGCGACTTCTGATCCAACCTTTCCAAAACCCATAATGGCAAGCGTTTTCCCAACAAGGGACACACCCACATATTTGTTTCTTTGCCACTTTCCTGCATCAAGCAAAACAACCATATGTCAAAGACCAACATTGGTATAGCCTTAAGAAAATGTTGGCAACTCACTTTGTCCCCCATAAAACTTAAGCATTGACATAACTAAGGAGGCAAAATCCAAAAAACCCGTGCATCTCCTACCAATAGTAGCATGACAAGCTGCTTTAGCTCTTGTTTACTGATTGCACAACTCAATTATTCTTCTAGTTTTGCTTTATGGTATGATGTTGAGCAAACATGCATAGTGGTTGAAATTGCTATTCATATTGATCGTGCAGTGCCAAAGGTCAATTCCTTATCTCTAAAGACTTGAAGGCAACCCCTTGCTTGCAACGGCCAATTCCATCAGCTCCAGCTGTTCATCCTCCATAAGCTCCATGGATTCCTTGGCAATTCTGCGAGCAGTGGCCTTCTCCACTGCAGCTTTTCGTCTCTCTTCTTCTTTTTCTCGACGAAGCTCTTCTTTTTGTCTCTTTTTCTCCGCCTTCCAAGCAAAAAAACCAGAGAAGTTGGTAAAGAAAAGAGAAAAGAAGAGATGCTACTTAACCAATCAAATAAAGCAAAAGAAACTAACTAGTGAAAATGCAATATCAAGCTCAAATACTTACCTTAGATTCTTTCTGCAAATACTACTCCTGTCGCTCTGATTCTCGCCTTTGCTCACGTAGCAATCTCTCCTCCTCTCTCTGCTGTTCACGCATCAACCTTTCTTCTTCCTTCCTTCTTTCATGATCAAATCTTTCCATCTCTTTCCTCATTTGTTCCTCAGACTGCAATAGAAAAATACAGGATATCAATACATGCCAAAGTTTTCTCCACAAAGCTCACATATCCTTAACACTCAGCACAACTCTTCAAAAAGAAAAAGGAGGAAAAGTGAGGGACAGGGAAAGAAAATCAGTCAATGTCCAAAGTTTTCTCTCGATCTTCTTCGCATTAACAGGTTTCAGTATCCTCTGTTTTCCGCACCCACTCTCATTCCATCCACTTTCCTTCATTTCACAAACAAAGACTAAAGAGAGAATCGAGCCAAAAGGAAACTCCTTTTGTCCCTTGTCACACTTTCATTGAGAACTCATGACGATCTGCGACCCAATGTGAAGGAAGATGGAAAGTATGATGACGAAAACAATGCCGAATACCTCCGATAAAACTCCAACATTCATGCAGAGAATATCCACTTAGGTTTAGTGCGATGGTTAATCTTTCTTTGTTTAATATCAGTTCTAAATGTGACCTTGTAAGCAAAGAAGGTTGTTATCTTTAAACGAAATCAATGTCATGAGTTCCCACCCATTGTAAAACAAGGAAGTAGGTACATCGACCGAGCTCTAGTCAGTATGACAGTTGTCCTCCACGAATCAATCGAACAAGAATGCACACTAAACCACAGCGCCAATGAATCGCCAAGTCACACAGATTTGATAATGCAGGCTACCTTTCCTAATACATAACATGAGGATGCAATTATATTGTTGATGCAGGGAATGACCTCTTAGTAAGACCAAGAAAAGGCTGCAGCGAATGAACGATAGAAAATGCTGGATCAGCGGAGATTGACTAATCAATGTGTGATATTCACTAATCGACCATATATAATAGAAAACTTCCCAGGGCAAAACTCTGTCTACATCTACGGCCATGTACCGTTCCAAGTGATTCACAGAACACACACCTCTCTCATTCTTCCTTCTTATAGCCAGCACGGAAGTAGACTCCATGCTATTTATTTGATACATGTACAAGCACGAACGTCAGCTAAAAGGTTACCTTTATACCCAGTAGTGCCATTAACTGAAAAATGAACTCTGGGTGACCAGGCCAAGCCGCTCCTGTGACCAAGTTTCCATCGGTGAAGCAGCGACCGATTGGATCAGGTTCTAACCATGTGGCGCCAGCTAGTACCACGTCGAGCTTCACAGCAGGATATGCTGTACATTTCTTCCCCTGCAACAAATAACGATGAATACACCGGTTATACCCTGATGATCTCAAGATACAATAACACAGAATGCCATTCAACTTCAGAAAATTTTCATGTCAAATGCTAAAACTCAACAGGGCCTCACATTCCACTGGCTCTAATTTCATTTCATCACACTTTAATACCACACCAATCTGTTGAAAAGCCTTATACATTTAAACTTGAATAGCAGATAAGGGACATGTGCCTACCTCCGTGACTTTTTCTGATACATTCTACCTTAGTGTTCGATTGAAATATGGAGAAGTTCACAATCACAGACGCCAAGAGTCGCAGTTAAAGTAGTCGCCACCACAAGAAGTTCCTCAAGATCATTATGAGCATTCTCAAAAGACCGATGAATTTATACAGAAACTCCTACAACTGCTACCAGATAACATGCTAATCAACAGTTTTGTCCCATTATTAATATCCATTATCCAGAAACTACCTTCAGAACACCAGCAGCAGCCAGAATCTGCTGCCCATGGCAAATGGAGGCAACTGGCTTCTTGGCCTCCATGAAATCCTTAACTAGAGCAATCACTTTCCCTGTAGTATCAGACGCTTGTAAGATAATCCTTAGTGCTGTTAAAGGAATCTAAACTTAAATGCCAACCACTTGTGCTCGGATTTATTTGTTTCCATAAGAGGACCCCTTCTCCTATTGTGATGCGACTCGCGCGTTTTAATGAAGCAAATGAAACCTTGATAGATGATTCAGAAGGAGACACCATACATACATGAACGGTATAGATGGATTTACAACCGAAAGACGTTTAGAGTATCAAGTTACCAATGATCATCATCTCGTGAGAGGTCGTCGGCGGGGCGTCGGGGGCGTCGGAGTCGTGAGAGGGCGTCGGGGACGGAGGCGGAGGCGGAGGCGGAGGCGGCGTCGTCGGCGTCGGAGGCAACCGGCTTGAGTCGGGGGTCTCGGAGTCGCGAGAGGGCGTCGGGGGCAGAGGCGGAGGCGGAGGCGGCGTCGTCGGCGTCGGAGGCAACCAGCTTCAGTCGGGGGCGTCGGAGTCGCGAGAGGGCATTGGGGGCGGAGGCGGAGGCGGAGGCGGAGGCGAGGTCGTCGGCGGGGCGTCGGAGTCGAGAATGGAGAGAGAGAGCTCGGCGATAATGGAGAGAGAGAGCAGAGGAGGGGGAGAGAAGCAGCTTTCGTAAAGACTTTTGTTCTCCCGGAACGGAACGGAACGGAGAACGGGAGAGAGAGAGAGAGAGAGAGAGAGGACGATTCGACGGGGCGCGGCGTCGCGAGCAGGGAGCGTCAGAGTGGTGGGCCCACACGCGGCCCGCGCGAATTTTGAACGTCTGACGACCTCGCCAACGTGGCGCCACGTGTCGACCACTGAGTGGTTTAACCCACCGCCTATGTGTTGGGTTAAACCCACCCAATATTTTCTCTCTATTTAGAGTCTGAAGACTTTCAAATCACCAGACTCAGCACTCAAGACTCAAGACTCAAGATTATTCTCATTGACAGTTTTTCTAATCCAGTGACGAAGGCAATCCAGAGCCGAAGTATTTGGTTGAGGATTTAGTCCTATCCTCTGGAGAAGATCTCTTGACTGGATAAATATAACGGATTCTTTTATTCGTAATCAATATCGTTTGAAGATCCGATGGTCGACGAAATATTCTTGGAAGGTTCTATTCTTGGAAACCAAGATCCTGGTTGTATGGGCGAACAGGATTGATGGGCTATCGTCAGGTTCATTTAATAGCTCGAATGATCTTCTTGATTGATTCCGTCCAACGGGTGATTGGAGGCATTCCTTTGGTAAGTGCCAACGGGTATGATGGCATAAAGAAGTATAAAAGGAAGTCGTTCTAGTTGCTTTAGTGCATGATCGATAGAGAAATTCCAAAGTCTGAAGCACCTTGATTATTAGTCGATACATTTTGAGCGAAATTGTATACACAAAGAGTGTCTATACTTAGTGATACCTTGAGCGAGTGTGGTAGATCATCTACACCGAGAAATCAAGGGAGAACAACGCTGTAACATCTCTTTGTTCATAGTGGAATCCAGCCAATAGGCTGTCAGTGCAGAAGAGTGGACGTAGGCTTGAAATAAGCCGAACCACTATAAACCGCGTGTTCAATTTTCTCTTCCCTTCTCTCGCCTTACTTTGATTATTGTTTGTCTCAAATCTATCAACTGTCTAGTATTGTGCAATTATCGAGAAAAATCTTGTATATACCTATTCACCCCCCTCTAGGTACTTATACTAGCTATATCAATTGGTATCAGAGCTCGTGTACTCACTTTACTTGAAGTGTTTTACTTCAAAGTAAAAGATCCATAGCTAGTATGCTAGCATCAGGGCTGGTGGAAGGGCAAAGCAATACCAGACCACCCTACTTTGATGGAAAGGATTACAACATCTGGAAGAACAAGATGAAAGCATTCCTACGATCAAAGGATCCTCTGGAATGGGACGTTGTAGAAAAAGGAATTACTCCTACGGCTGCATCAGTCTCTGAAAGAGGGAAAGAAACTGTTGAGACCAGCGGAATGACTTAGGAAGAGATAATCAAGAGACAAGCACTCGATGCAAAAGCAATTTACTCTTTATATTGTGCTTTGTCACCAACTGAATATAACATAATATCTTCTTGTGTTACAGCAAAAAAAGTTTGGGATAGATTGCATATCACCTATGAAGGAACAGATCGAGTGAAGGAAACCAAAATTAACATTCTCCTTGGTCAATATGAAGTCTTCAAAATGAAACCAGGAGAATCTATAACTGACATGTTTAGCCGTTTTACAGATATTGTCAATGGTCTTGAGAATCAAGGACAAAAATTTCTGATCCCATGAAGGTAAACAAGCTACTTTGCGTGGACTCTCCAAGGATTGGAATCACATAAAGACTTCAATAAGAGAGACGCAAAGAATTATGCCACTATCTGTCGACGAGGCCGATTGGAACTCTTCGATCTTATGAAGTGGAACGAATTAATGAAGACGAAGATCCAAAAGGTAAGAAATCCATTGCATTAAAATCAAATGATGATTCTGATGATACAGATTCTGAAGATGACATGGACGATGAGGAGCTTGCTCTCATGATAAGAAGATTCAGAAAACTGAATAGAAAAGGAAGAAGGTTCTACTCAAAGAAACAAAGTTTTCAAAGACAGCGCAGCAGACCAAGTCTGATGATGATGAGGAACCAAACAAAGATGTAGTTTGCTTTGAATGTAAGAAAAAGGGACACATCGGACCCAATTGTCCTCTTCTCGAAGAAGAAGAGAAAAGCTGAAAAGTTTCGAAAAGCTCTCAAAGCCGAAACTTGGAGTGATACTGAGTGTGAAGAAAGTGATAATGAATATGCCAACCTATGTCCGATGGCACAATCGGACTCGGACTCGGATCTGGATCGACTCGGACAGGTGAATTTGAGGCAAGTAATTTTAAAATTCCTATCAAAGTTTCTAAATACATTGATGAACTGTGTTTTAGTCTTAAGACTTCTCTCAAAAGAATTTCCGAACTTAAAAAGGAAAACTCAGCTCTAAAATAAAAGGAAAATGTTTTAGAAGAAAGAGTTAAAAGTTTAAACTTAAATGTTTCCACTCTTAAAGAAAATGAAGATAATCTTTTGAAAGAAAATGCCCTTTTAAAAACGACTTATCGAATATTTCAAAGAAATTTTCAATAGGGTCCGAAAAACTTGAAAAAATTCTTTTCAGCTCAAAGACCTTACTTCAATAAGTCCGGTCTAGGTATGACAGCAAAAACAATTCCCTTGATTGATTTTCCTAAAGTAAAAGAAAGAATTAAGAAAAGACTCTCGAGAGAGGCTTACAAAAATCATTTCAAGAAAGTTTTTGTAAAGTCTGTAGGTCGAAAAGCTCTCAGGTGTTCAAAGTGCAACAGTCCGGATCACTTTGAAAAAAGGTGTCCTATGGTTTGGAAACCTGTTAAGAAAGTATGGGCTGATACTGTTTATCTTACTAACACTAAAGGACCCAAGAAAATTTGGGTACCAAAGAAAGTTTGAGACTCTCTTTTAAATGCGGGTCTCCGTCAAGAAAAGGTAAAGTGGTATCTTGACGGTGGATGCTCAAGACACATGACAGAGACTCAAATTGCTTCATAAAGCTTGTTCAAGTAAATGGTGGAAAAGTTTCATTTGGAGGAAACAAAGAAATGAAGTATTGTAGGATTTGGAACTGTGAAAATTGGAAATCTCACAATAAGTAATGTTTCCCTAGTGGAAGGACTCAATTACAATCTTCTCAGCATTAGCCAATTGTGTGATACTGATTTTAAGATCTTCTTCCAAGAAGGAATATGTTTTGGAATCAGTAAAGACCCTACTCAGTCTTTCATGGGTCGAAGACATGGAAATATCTATCTTCTAGATGTGAAACCCAATGAATCGCAATGCCTAATCTCAATTCAAGACGAAGCAAGCTTATGGCACAGAAAGCTTGGTCATGTCAACATGAAGCAATTAGCCAAAATTTCATCAAAGCAGCTTGTTCGAGGTCTACCCAAATTACCATACCAAAAGTCTAATCTATGCACTCCATGTATTCTGGGAAAGCAGGTAAGAAATTCATTTAAGCCAATAAATCATGTCTCTACTAATCATGTACTACAGTTGTTGCATATGGATCTCTTCGGACCAACCAGAACCCAGAGCATTGGAGGCAAGAAATATTGCCTAGTAATTGTGGACGATTACTCCCGCTTTACTTGGGTATATTTTCTTGCAAGTAAGTCCGAAACCTTCTCGTATTTTGAAAAATTTGCTAAAAAGGCTCAAAATGAAAAAGGATGTGTTATCTCAAGTATAAGAACAGATCATGGAGGTGAATTTGAAAATCAAGATTTTACAAAATTTTGTGATGAAACTGGCTTTAAGCATGTGTTCTCCTCTCCATATACTCCTCAAAGAAAATGGAGTTGTGGAAAGAAAGAATAGATCTCTTCAAGAAATGGCTAGAACTCTTTTAATTGAAAGTAAGATTTCTTTACGATTTTGGGCTGAAGTCAAGCTTTTTCAACGTGCTATATCATCAATAGAGTCTTCTTAAGACCTACTCTAGAGAAAACCCCTTATGAGTTATTCAAAGGTAAGAAGCCTATTGTTTCATACTTTCATGTGTTCGGTTGCAAATGCTTTATATTGAAAAATGCTAAAGATCGAGTTGGTAAGTTTGAAGAAAGATCGATGAAGGCATCTTCCTTGGATATTCTACATCAAGCAAAGCCTACAGAGTCTATAACAAGAAGAGCCAGTCTGTGGAGGAGTTAATGAATGTCAAATTTCAAGACTCTAAGCAAGATGAATCCAGTCAGACTCATCATGAAGAGTATGAACCTGCTCCAGACCCTCAAAAGCTTACAACTCAAGAAACATCTCAGACTCTGGAAGACCAAAGATCAAGTCGTTCGTGAAGATTCAAATAAAGAAAGAGATCATCAACCGAGACAAATCAACCAAGAATGCGGAAGCATAAGTCCAGTCATCCCAAAGAACTCATTATCGGCGAAATTAATGAAGGAATTCGCACCGAGATCCAAAAGGCGTGAAGAGTCTAGTGCTTGGCTCTCATTTCGAAATTGAACCAAAGAGCATAGAAGAAGCTTTATCGATGAAAGCTGGATTGAAGCTATGCAAGAAGAGCTCGAGACAGTTCAACATTAATGATGTCCGGGAATTGACATCTAAACCAAAAGGTAAAACTGTTATTGGAGCTAAATGGGTGTTCAGGAACAAGATGAATGAGAAAGGAAAAGTCGTATGAAACAAAGCAAGACTCGTGGCCAAAGGATATACGCAAAAAGAAGGAATAGACTATGATAAGACTTACGCACCAGTAGCAAGGTTAGAAGCTATTCGACTATTACTTGCGTTTGCTTGTTATAAAAATTTCATGTTATTCCAAATGGACGTCAAAAGTGCCTTCCTAAATGGATTTATCCATGAGGAAGTTTATGTGGAACAACCACCAGGGGTTTGAAGACCCAAAGAAGCCGGACTCGCCTTGGGGCGAAAAGGCCTTGTATGGTTTAAAGCAAGCACCTCGAGCTTGGTACAACGAGACTAAGTAAGTTCTTAATACGAATGGATTTGTCAAAGGTAAAGTAGATACTACTTTATTTATCAAAAAGGAAAACAAAAGCTTTTTACTTGTTCAAATATATGTGGATGATATTATTTTTGGATCATCTAATGAAAGTATGTGCAAGAAATTTTCTAAGTCTATGCAGGATGAGTTTGAAATGAGTATGATGGGAGAGTTAACATTCTTTCTTGGTCTTCAAGTAAAACAATTGAAGGAATGAACTTTTATTTATCAAGAAAAATATGCTAATGATCTTGTCAAAAGGTTTGGATCGGAAAAGTGCAAAAAGACCGACATACCGATGTCAAGTTTTTTGAAGATAGACAAAGATGAAGAAGGGAAGAAAGTTGATCAAAAGTTGTACAGGAGCATCATTGGTTCACTTCTTTATCTTATTACTTCTAGACCTGATATTTTGTTGAGTGTTTGCATCTGTGCTAGGTTTCAATCAGATCCTAGAGAATCCCATCTCAGTGCTGCGAAACGTATTATTAAATACGTTGCTTTATCTTCAAGCATCGGTCTTTGGTATCCTAAGAAGGGAGACTTTAATCTTCCGGGATATTCGAGGCCTTGCAGATCTGGCGGTTGCGAGTTGATAGAAAGAGCACTTCGGGAACTTGCCGCTTGCTTGGAAGGGGACGTGTCTTGGTTTTCAAGGAAACAAAACACCGTGGCTCTCTCAACAACGAAGCGAGTATGTAGCTCTTGGAAGTTCTTTGTTCGCAAATTCTATGGATAAAACAACAGCTACAAGACTTTGGAATTGAAGACTCATGCACAGAGATTAGATGTGACAACACCAGCGCAATCAATCTCACTAAAAATCCAATCCTTCACTCAAGAGCAAAGCATATAGAGATTCGACATCATTTCATTAGAGATCATGTTCAAAATGGAGAAATCTCGATTCAATTTGTTGATTCAAAAAATCAATTAGCGGATATATTCACAAAGCCTTTGGAGAAAAATCAATTCGATTTTATCCGTTCCAGACTCAACATTTTAAAACTTGAGGAAGTTAAAGTCTAGAGACTCTCCAACCCTCAAACTCAGACATTCATGGCTACGGATCGTAAGTTGTTATTATATTCAATCTCGAAAAGGTACGATCATTAGTTCAGTTAATCTATAATTTCCGTGAAAAACGGAATCTTGTCTTTTCAAAAAAGATTAACTTCTATTTGGTAGTTATCGATTTTAAAAGAGGCGTCTGTTTATTTTCCTTTGTGCCAATTGGTTTTTCCTTTTTAAACTGAGTTATATATATACAGTTTTTCTCACTTAAACTTCAAAACCCTAAAAAAAGGCATTCTCCTCCTAATCCTATCTCTACTTCGTGTTCGAGAAAGTTGTCATCTTTTCTTGGGAAAGCGAGTAAAGGAATCTTTCAACAACAAGGAAGGATGTCTTCTTCGAGAAAGTCTTCAAGAATCGCGAAAAGGGGACCACAGAGAACGAGGGAGGGGCCTACCCATTTCGATCTCACCGAAAAGGAAGATTTACCGAGTCAGCAACAGAGCCCGATTCACTCTCCACCACGTCACTCTTCACCATCTACCCCACAAGGTGCGGGTCAACAACCGGAGGAAGAAATAATCGAGGACGCAAACCTTGTAAGAGTCCAAAAACCCTCTTTTATTTACAAGCTCTATCGTGCATTGAAAAGCATTGGGACTCCGCTGAACTACGTAGATGATTTCCTTAAAGATAAGAATTATGGGAATGAGTATATCTTTTTGCGAAAAATGGAGGATTTGGGAATTGCTCCCAAAGGAAAGGCTGAGGAAGCACTTGTGAACATTCCAAGTGACCCTCGTGTATCGGGACTGAATCCGACTGACGGGAACGATGATAATAAAATGTTCCTTAAATTTCAACCTAGAATGGGTGTTGCTGCAAAAGTGAAGGGAAAAATGATGGATTTGTTTAAATCGAAGGAACAGGAAAATCTGTTTTTCAGACTGTTGAAACAAGGGGTGATAAACCCTAGGAGTGTTGATTTCGATTTCTTGGATGCCATCAATGTGAACTTAAGGGAGAAGTTCAATCTGCTTCAACTTGAGCAATTTTGCTCCGATACCACAGACGGTTATGCACAATTGACAACATACTTCTATTCTAATCTTAGCTTTTTAGATGCGAATAGAATATCCTTTAGTGTTCGAGACCAAGACTATGTGGTAGATGTGGACATGTTGGCAGATATAATTGGAGTTCAAAGAGGACGCTATCAACCGATCAAAGTTTCGATTGCTCGTGCCACACTGGAGCCTGTCAAAGACAGGGGATACGAGAGGAAGAATTACCTACACAAGGATGTGTGCAATCAACATCTTGCTTCACAAAATTGTGATCAACTGTATCAGGCCAAAGTCTACATCCAAGACTGACGTGTCTAACTCCGAGGCGAAATTGATGTACGCGATCAATTCAGGGAAGAAGTTCTCTCTCCCTCACACCATTCTCTTTCACATGTACAAAGCAATGGTGAAGGACAAGGGCCAATTGCCTTACCCGGGACTTGTGACCAAGATCTTCAGACATTTAAACATTGAACCTCCACATACTCTTTGTGTTCGACCATGCGACAAAATGGTGGTGGGTTTGAAAATGCTGACAAAAATGCGTCTGAAAGAGCTTAATAAGGCAATGGAGAAGTTCAAAGTGAAGACTCCAGTATCTTCTGCATCAAAGAGAAAAAGGAAGGAGCCCATGGGTGCTCCATCCAAAAAGAAAAGAACTCTTATCTTGGAGGATGAAGATGAAGAGGAAGATCTCACTATCTCTGCATTGAAAAGGACCGGACGTTACGTTCGTACCTGAATCAACGAACGACGAAGAAAGGAAAAGAAGCGAGAGGAAAAAGAACGAGAGAGAAGAAGAGGGACAAGCAAAGAACGAGAGAAGCGAGAGGAGCAACAAGAGAAAGAGAAAGAAGACAAAGAGAAAGAAGCTGAAGAAGAAGGAGAAGCAAAGAAAGAAAAGTCTGCAGATGAAGCCGGAGAGAAAGGGAATCAAGACGCTGAAGAGCATGACCATCACTCTTCCCCAATTGAGGTCCTAGAGACAGGGGGAGATGGCGAGCAAGGAAGGACTACACCACATGCTGTCAACAGTGAAGATGTGAGTCGCTCACCAGCAAATCCAGAAGATTTTCAGGCTTCTCAAATGCCTGAGGAAGGACATGATACGTCAACACCAAATCTGCTCGATTACACAGAAGTTCCATCGTCTGCCTTCACTCCATCCGAGAGAGCAAATGCGAGCACACAGACGGACAATACAGCAGATTTTCGTCGTATCCTTGATGTTCTTCTGGAAATGCAGGGTCAAATCTATGCTCTGAACTGTGAACTTCAAGTCCTGAAGAATGCTGGACAAGCATCTTCTATTACCCTGGCGGATCAAATGAAAGACCTCGCTCTTCAAATTCAAGCCAATGCTAAAGGAGAAGAGGTGGCTCATCTACGGGAAGACTTGAAGAGGCTGGAAGGCATCGTACAGTCGATGGGAGATTTCCAGTTGTGCGCATTCCCAAGCGAGACTTGACTCTTCTCTCACCTTTTTAATGATGACAAAAAGGGGGAGAATTGCAATTTGAACTCTTTAAAACTTTGACTTTAAATTTCTTTTGTGTGTTTGAATGTTTGTTTTTTTTTTAGTATGACTTGGGTGTGAACTTGAATTTGACTGACTTGGGTGTGGATTTTGTTGCTTGACTGTTTACATTTATATCAAGTGTTATTGTATGGTTTTACTCATGAAAGACTAACCGATTTTCTGTGGATGCAGAGTCTGGTTGATTTATTAATCTTTATGAGATAGCCATATTGCTTGAATAATGTTTTGCAGGTCAAAATTGCTCAAATCTACAGAAAAGTTTTGTCACCATCAAAAATGGGGAGATTGTTGGAGAAATCTTTCCAGAATATTTTGAAGCTAACAAAACGTTTCTATCAGTCTAGTCTTGATAATTGCAAGCCTTCTGTTTAGAGTATGAAGACTTTCAGATCACCAGACTCAGCACTCAAGACTCAAGACTCAAGACTATTCTCATTGACAGTTTTTCTAATCCAGTGACGAAGGCAATCCAGAGCCGAAGTATTTGGTTGAGGATTTAGTCCTATCCTCCTGGAGAAGATCTCTGGCTGGATAAATATAACGGATTCTTTTATTCGTAATCAAGATCGTTTAAAGATCCGATGGTCGACGAAATATTCTTGGAAGGTTCTATTCTTGGAAACCAAGATCCTGGTTGTATGGGCGAACAGGATTAATGGGCTATTGTCAGGTTCCTTTAATAGCTCGAATGATCTTCTTGATTGATTCCGTCCAACGGGTAGATTGGAGGAATTCCTTTGGTAAGTGCCAACGGGTATGATGGCATAAAGGAGTATAAAAGGAAGTCATTCTAGTTGCTTTAGTGCATGATCAATAGAGAAATTCCAGAGTCTGAAGCACCTTGATTATTAGTCGATACATTTTGAGCGAAATTGTATACACAAAGAGTGTCTATACTTAGCGATACCTTGAGCGAGTGTGGTATATCATCTACACCGAGAAATCAAGGGAGAACAACGCTGTAACATCTCTTTGTTCATAGTGGAATCCAGCCAATAGGCTGTCAGTGTAGAAGAGTAGACGTAGGCTTGAAATAAGCCGAACCACTATAAACCGCGTGTTCAATTTTCTCTTCCCTTCTCTCAGTCTTACTTTGATTATTGTTTGTCTCAAATCTATCAACTGTCTAGTATTGTGCAATTATCGAGAAAAATCTTGTATATACCTATTCACCCCCCTCTAGGTACTTATATTAGCTATATCAGCGGTAACGGCGACGACGATGGGAACCACGACGACGGCGACGCCGATAGAATGGGGTTGCGATGGGCGGCAACGGCGACGGTTTTTACCATTTCTTGAACAGAGGCGATGACGGCGACGACAGGAGTTGATCTACGACGGTGGCGGCCACGGCAAGGGCAGATTGATGGCAACGACCGCGGTGGACAACGACGGCGTCGGTGGGTCCTGGACGGTCAGATCCGACCAGATCTGGCGCCGAGTTACCTTCTTTCTCCCTCGGGCTCGCCCTTCGAGCTCCCCGAAGGCTCTCGGGGACCCCTCCGAGCTCACCACGCCATGGCCGGCCGGAACTCGAGCTCCCTGAAGTCTCTCAGGGGACCCCAAGCCTCAGCTGGCCTCTCTCTCTCTACCTCTGCCTTCGGATCTAGGCTTGCTCGTCCTCGGCTCCCCTTCTGAAGTCTCTCAACAGGAAGCTCGAAGCTTTGTAGCCTTCGATCGTTCTCGGCATGTCCCTTTGCCGTCGTCGGGGAAGCCCTATTTATAGGCGAGGGGGCAGTCGGTCGACGGAGCTTCGACCGCCAGTCCCTGTGCGCCGAACGGCCTCCGCCGGTCGAACCGGCGTCCCATTCGCCACCTGCTCGTCCTTCAGTGCGTCACCAGCTCTCCCATGTGCGTCGCCTTCCTCTCCTCCCTTCCAGCATCGCGCCCCCTGCACGTGCTGCAGAGGCGCGAGGAAGAAGGAGACTCGGCTGGGCCAGGCTGAGGCAGAAGTGGGCCGAGGAGGCCTAGAGGATGAGCGCTTACTGCTTCTTTTCCGTTTTTTCTGTTTTTCTCGTTTTTTCCGTTTTTTTTTCGTTTTTTTTTTCATTTATTTATCATCCGAATAAGATAAAAACAAAAATAAAACCTAATTAATTAAAATGAAATTTTAGGCGTCAACAGCTGCCCCTCTTTAAAGGTGAGCTCGCAGAGGTTGCATTCAAAGACAAACTGATGCCTAAATTTTGTCCATATATGCGTAGCAGATTATATTTTATTTGGGACTTATTATTCTATGCGGAAAAAGAGCAACATAACTTTACATGTACTAAGACAGATAAGAAGATACCTGTAGTTACTTACCGGGAGTGAGTGAGATAGGGTGTGAACCTCGAGTTTTGGCAAGTATCAATGCGTCATCTTACCTGGTGATATGAGGAGGTTGCTTTTCCAGGGCTCGAACCATTCTTCGGTCGCCTGTTAAAACAATCAATGATTTGTCTAGGACCCGAACCTTTCTTTGGTCGCCTTGATAGGAGATTGCTTGTCCAGGACCCGAACCATTCTTTGGTCGTCTGTTGGAGTAATCAGTAGTTTGTCTCGGACCCGAACCATTCTTCGATCGCCATGACGGGAAATTGCTTCTCTAGGACCCGAACCATTCTTCGGTCGCCTGTTAAAACAATTAGTGATTTGTCTAGGACCCGAACCTTTCTTCGGTCGCCTTGACTGGAGATTGCTCCTCTAGGACCCGAACCATTCGGTTGCCTGTTGGAGCAATCAGTGGTTTGTCTCGGACCCGAACCATTCTTCAGTCGCCGTGACGGGAAATTGCTTCTCCAGGACCCGAACCATTCTTCGATCGCCTGTTAAAACAATTAGTGATTTGTCTAGGACCCGAACCTTTCTTCGGTCGCCTTGATTGGAGATTGCTCCTCCAAGACCCGAACCATTCTTCGGTCGCCGTGATGGGAAATTGCTTCTCCAGGACCCAAACTATTCTTCGATCACATGTTAAAACAATTAGTGATTTGTCTAGGACCCGAACCTTTCTTCGGTCGCCTTGATGGGAGACTGCTCCGACCTTTCTCAAGGCATCTCATTTGTGGGTGTCTGATCTGTATCAAGGACACCAGTTGGTACCCGACCTTTCTCGGGAGATGCGCTGACCTTTCTCAGGGCATCATATTTGTTGAGGTGTCTGACTTCTATCAAAGACACTGGTTGGAACCCGACCTTTCTCGGGAGGATGCACCGATCTTTCTCAGGGCATCGATTTGTGGGGTGTCTGACTTTTGTCGAAGACACTAGTTGGAACCCGACCTTTCTCGGGAGGATGCACCGACCTTTCTCAGGGCATCGATTTGTGGGGTGTCTAACTTTTGTCGAAGACACCAGTTGGAACCCGACCTTTCTCGGGAGGATGGACCGACCTTTCTCAGGGCATCGATTTGTGGGGTGTCTGACTTTTGTGGAAGACACCAGTTGGAACCCGACCTTTCTCGGGAGGATGCACCGACCTTTCTCAGGGCATCGATTTGGGAGATACCTGGACATTCACAGGCATATCAAAGAGTACCTGGATATTCACAAGTACTAACATGAAGGATATTTGGGCCTTTGCAGGCGTCGAAATGGGTATTTGGCTAACCATAGGCATTGAATGGGTACTTGGATGATCACAAGTATGAATTCTTAGGGGATACTTGGACATTCACAAGTATCGAAGGGGTACTTGATAATTGGAAATATTAAGAACGTACCTTGGATATTTGTGAAGGCGTCCCACCTCCTAGCAATTGGGAAATATCGAGGGCGTACCTGGGATATTTGTGAAGGTCTCTCACCTCCTGGTAGTGGGAATATCAAGGATGGTTCTCGCATATTCGTGAAGGTCTCTCACCTCCTGGTAGTTGGAATATCGAGGATGTACCTTGGATATTCATGAAGGTCTCTCACCTCCTGGTAATTGGGAATATCGAGGGCGTACCTGAGATATTCATGAAGGTCTCTCACCTCCTAGTATGGGGAATATCGAGGACGTGCCCCGAATATTCGTGA
The DNA here is from genome assembly GCA_014182725.1 of Eucalyptus brandiana. Lineage (NCBI taxonomy): Eukaryota > Viridiplantae > Streptophyta > Magnoliopsida > Myrtales > Myrtaceae > Eucalyptus > Eucalyptus brandiana. Next base: position 29,292,261 of record CM024677.1, read on the forward strand.
AGGTCTCTCACCTTCTGGTAAAGGGAATATCGAGGGCGTGCCCTGCATATTCGTGAAGGTCTCTCACCTCCTGGTAGTTAGAATATCGAGGACGTACCTTGGATATTCATGAAGGTCTCTTACCTCCTGGTATGGGGAATATCGAGGACATGCCCCGAATATTCTTAAAGGTCTCTCACCTCCTGGTAAAGGGGAATATCGAGGACGTACCTAGGATATTCGTGAAGGTCTCTCACCTCCTGGTAATTGGGAATATCGAGGGCGTACCTGAGATATTCGTGAAGGTCTCTCACCTCCTGGTATGGAGAATATCGATGACGTGCCCCGAATATTCGTGAAGGTCTCTCACCTCCTAGTAAAGGGGAATATCGAGGACGTACCTGGGATATTCGTGAAAGTCTCTCACCTTCTGGTAATTGGGAATATCGAGGACGTACCTGGGATATTCGTGAAGGTCTCTCACTCCTGGTAATTGGAATATCAAGGGCGTACCTGAGATATTCATGAAGGTCTCTCACCTCCTGGTAAATAGGAATATCGAGGGCGTGCCCCGCATATTCGTGAAGGTCTCTCACCTCCTGGTAAATGGGAATATCGAGGGCGTGCCTCGCATATTCATGAAGGTCTCTCACCTCCTAGTAAATGGGAATATCGAGGGCGTGCCTCACATATTCATGAAGGTCTCTCACCTCATGGTAAATGGGAATATCGAGGGCGTGCCTCGCATATTCATGAAGGTCTCTCACCTCCTGGATGGCCGCAAGCACTCAAAAGGGCTGGAACACCTGGGTAGCCACAGGTGTACAAAGTACTGGAATACTTGGATGAACACGAGTACTTAATGATATGATCTGGGACCACTCAGGCTGGTCCAAGTACTAGAAAACATACCTGGACGGCGGTGCCAAGCAAAGCAATGGAACGCTTGAACAGCTGCTATATTATTTGGGGACAACTCGGGCAGGTTGAGTGTCATGAAAAGGAAGTACCTAGACAACGGTGGGTACTTGACGGTATGGGGATACCTAGACAGCAGTAGGTATTCCGAGAGATACTTGGTCAGTCACAAGTATCAATACTCTGGGACAACTCGAATAGGTCGAGTGTCAAGAAAAGGGAGTATCCGAACGGTGGCCGATACTCAAAGACAATGGGATGCTAAGACAGTTGCAAGCATTCAACGATAAAGGGATACTTGGTCAGTCACAAGTATTAATACTCTGGGGACAACTCGAACAGGTCGAGTGTCAGGAAAAGGAAGTATCCGAACGGTGGCCGGTACTCAAAGATAATGGGATGCTAAGACAATTGCAAGCATTCAACGATAAAGGGATACTCGGTCAGTTACAAGTATCAATACTCTGGGGACAACTCGAACAGGTCGAGTGTCAGGAAAAGGGAGTATCCGAACGGTGGCCGGTACTCAAAGACAATGGGATGCTAAGACAGTTGCAAGCATTCAACGATAAAGGGATACTTGGTCAGTCGCAAGTATCAATACTCTGGGGACAACTCGAACAGGTCGAGTGTCAGGAAAATAGAGTATCCGAATGGTGGCCGGTACTCAAAGATAATGGGATGCTAAGACAGTTGCAAGCATCCAAACTCAAGGGACGACTTGAATAGGTCGAGTGTCAAGAAGAGAGTACCTGGACAGTGATAAGTACCTTAAGACAAATGGGGATAGAGATATGCTTACCTGGCAATATCTATGATCTCTAAGAGTATGTCTGCTATTTGCACAATATGCACACATGATTTGTGGCATCCCGATTTTCCAATTCTATTTTCAATAAATTGAAACGGGCATTTCGTTGGCACGCATATAGTTATTTTCCTTGAGTCGGCCACTCATGTGAAAACTAGTCTATCGGGTGAAGCTGTTAAGAGTTTCTAATGCATCAGACTCGAGAATTTGACCAGGAAGCAACCTTTCGACCGAGCTAATCTGCAAGGGTCATTACGGCACGATTAAAATCGATTAGAGATTGGAGATAGGTCGACTCAACAGAGGCATGTGATTAAGTGTGGGTGATTCCACCAGATCGCACAATTCTTGTCGATCGGCACTGGACCGACTTTTCTATCGATTGGGTACCCTGTGTTCGTATTTGAAACCTTGAGATTATGCTAACAACCGAAAGTCGCCGATGTTTCAAAGATGTACATTGTGGCTTGAGATGATCAACCACAGGTCAAATGCATGAAAATTTCTAAAGGCTACCCGGTAGGTTGGGCCGCGCTAGTATCGTGCCAAAGTGAAATTAACCGTGGAATTGAGATCAAATTCGAAATTGGAAGTCCGGGTGTGTCACGAATCATTTTAGGAACATTGACTTATCTTTGGAAGATTTTTCATGCAATCAGAGTTTTTCAGCAATTAAATCAGAAAAATGGCTAATTTGGCTCGAGAAATTAGTAGGCCCGCATTTGGTCGCGCTTTTGAGACTTAAGTTGGTTCTATGGACATGTGAAGATGTGGATTGAAGTGTGGTGACATTGGATTAATTTTATGGACTTCGATTTAATTCAATTGGAAGAGAATTAAGTGGAATTGAAGAATTGGTTGTACAAAGTTTTATGCCCCAGCGGAAAAATAAATTGCACCTATTAAAGAATGTTGTGGGAGAAGAGATAGTGGAAGATGACATGGGATGATGTCATGGTGGGCCATTTGTGGGATTAAAGAAAAAGGGGAAAGAAAAGAAAAATTGTCCCATCTCTCTCTCTCTCCTCCTTCTCTCTCCTCCCTCTCTTCTTCCTCCCAACCGTGCGGTTCCTCCATCTCCATGGGCGAAGACCAGAAAAATGCAGAGAAGGAGCTTCTCGCACGCCCGCTTGGCCGTCCGCCTCCGCCGTTCGCCGCCATCGCCCCGCGTCGCCCGCTCGCTGGTCGCCGTGCCCACTCGTCGCCGTCCTCCTTCATCTTCGCCTCCGGGAGGCCGTTCGGCCAGCTAGAGCCGCGGTTCAGCCCACCTCCGACCGTCGTGCACCGCCGCCTCACCCGTCCAAGCCCCGCCGGTCCTCCTCCGCCGTTCCTCCGCCGTTCCTCCACCGAATTGCCGCCGGATCCGCCCCCAACCAGCAGCCACCGGAAGTTGCAGAAAATGGGTATGCAGCGGGTGTTTGGCCCGTTTTGGCCGCCTTCCCGAGCCCGGATGCTCGGCCCGCTTTGAGGAAAGTTGTTCTCCTCGGCGTCCCCATCGTTTTGGTCCGTTCGGCTCGTCATTTGAGTGAGTTTAACTCACTAAATCTTGATTAGAGGGTTAATGATGCCCTAAGTGTGCTTAGTCTAAGTTAAGTAAGTTTAGGTGGTTAGATTAGTTTATTTGGTTGATGATTAGATTATGGTGTTTAATTAAGTTAAATTGTGTTTGGTTTAAAGTTAAGTATGTTTATTCTTAATATAAAGCCTTGATGTGACATAATAGGTTTTATTTTTGATTTATTTAAAAGTTTCGAAATTCTGGAAATTTATACTATTATATTAATTCCGAAATTATTAAAATATTATTATTTAAAAAAAAAAAAAAGGGAAAAATTATTTTTGACCTCGGTTGCTCAATTTCGTGCCGATCGCCGCTGCGTAGTCGGATTTTGAAATTGATGATTGGATGTTATAAATTGAGTGTGGATCGTGAAAAATATGAATATTATTATTTAATTATTTTCGGAATAAATTTAATTAATTAATAAATTCCGAAAATTTTGTCGGGACCCTAAACTCTCGAAATTTCGTGCCGATTATTGCTGTGCATTTAGAATTTGAATTTGATTAATGGATGTGGCCAATTGAGTGTTGATTGTGGTAAATAGAGATTTTATTCATAAAAACCCAAGTGTCGGGTTTTAATACAAAAATCAGGTTTTTAATGATTATATTAAATAGTGGGGTTTGAAAAAGTGAGATATTGGCTTTTTGATTCGAAATTAGCGTGCCCCCACACACGTGAGTAATTTCTGGAATATTTTTACTATGAAGAAAAATGGCCGGGATCACTATTTTAAGTGGAAGCACTGATTGAAATATAAAGTGTCCTGGGGCCGAGTATGCTTTGGCTGTGTGATAACTAAGAGGAATCGTCCTGGGCTATTGAGCCGGACTTGCCCCTATATGGGATGCCCACGCGGTGGATGCGGGTCGCAGTAGATTCTGGGCCCATGCTCCTTCGGGAATGCCGTCGACATACTGACGAAGCCGCGCTCCATGGGGGGAGGCGATGCCTGGCTATATGCCAGTAGATAGCCGAACTGCAAGTAGGCTATGCCCTTATGTGGCAGTGAATAATAATTGGAATGCGTGCTAAGTACGATTGTGATTATATGAAAGTGATGGCGTTCCAATTGTTTGAGTTCCTATTACTATCTGTGATTGGGTGATTTTTGAATTGTGCTAACTGCGGGAAGGAACCGAGACGAGGTAAGTCTTCGTGTGATGTGGCTAGGCCACCCGGGCGTATTTTCTTTCTAATAGGGGTTTAGGGGTTGAACTTGAGACATCGTCTCATCCCGGTTGTGGGATTAAAATTTCAGTCCCCGTGGACGGAGCGACCGGATAGCTTTTGGTTGGCTTTGAGGAGTTGCGGAGGTGAAGTCATAAGGAATGGAGAATGTGTCCGACTTGTAGGTCGTAGGACAGTTCCTTTTTAAGAGCCGGTCTTTTGTAGACTTTTGGCTGTAGGCTTCTGTTTGTAATTCTGTCGATTTATGAAAGTGTTATGTTGTGGTTTTGCTTCCTGCTTTTCTATCCCGTATTTTATTGTCAGGGGTTTTATATTACGTTCCGCTTGCGCATTAATAAATGTATGGGGTCGGCGACACTACCTGGGAATGTCGCATATTTGATCGACCGCAGTGGGATGTGCGCGCGCTCAGGGTTCGGGGCGTGACATGATTGTATATGCTATAAATTCATGAGTTCAAATGAGATTCATGCATGATAATTTTGTCAGTTTTGCATCTTTTGATTTCCATTGGAGAAGATTTTGAAAGACAACCTTCATTTAGAATGTAGATGTCTTGAGCATGCCAGATGAGGGACTTTCAGTCTGGAAGGACTTTCCGCTCACTCTCATGGAAAAGGCTATCCTGACCATTGATGCAGGATTTATAAGGACCACACTATCTTACTGTCATCATGTCAGTAGGGATTCGAGTATTCTCGCAAACAGTATGACTTTACCAATGTAAGAGGTTTTTGTTGAAACTGTGATGAAGTCTTGGCCAGCGGCTCATCGAAGGGGACCGTCAAAGTCAAGGCTTATGAATGGAGTGCCGCACGATCGACTCCGGGCTTGCAAGTCAAGAATCCTACGAAAAGAGATAGAGTAATCTTGCTCGTACTTCTTCGAGCGATGTTTATAGACATATGAAATCCTACGTTAATTGAAGTGCCCTAGTCTGAAGAGACTTTTACAATGGGATGTAACGTAGACTTAGCTCACATGTAAGAGGGTGAGAGTTGGTGACTGTCTTGGCATTTGTCACTAGTCTTTCTTGTCAGATGGAGGTTCTATGGACCACAACAACAACTTTTTTTTTACTGCATTTTTTACTGGGGGGCATTGGCCTTGCTTTTACCAGGCACAATGCTTTTTTCATGCCCCTATTTTTATTCCAGTTCTTCTTTTATGGGCATTAACCTTGCTCTTACCAGATACACTTCTTTTTTATACCCCTGTTTTTCATTCTTGTCGTTAGAGGAACTAGCCTAAGCAAGTTCAATCACGACACTGTTGTTAGACTCTTGAGTCTTCGTCTTCAACTAGCGCTCTGAGCTATGTTGTTTAAATGGTAGTAACTTCTGTTTTGTCTCAATGTGAGGGTAAAATTACAGACTCACTTGAGTTGTACAATGAATACAAGTGCGTAGAGAAAGAATTGCTCTTCGTCATTCTAGGACACTTAAATTAACGCGAGTGTTCATATGCAATAAAAACACCCGAAGATTGATGCAAGTGCGAGCAAGAAAATTTCTATCTCTCTTCTCACCTTGTGATGCTGCTTTGCCTCCACTCTGCCCCAATGTGGGGTGGTTCTTGACGAGGGTATGAGAGAAGCTTCACCAATGCATGGGGCTCAATGGGGTGAGCGATGGAATGCCTCTCACTATCTTGGTTATCATACCATTCGCGAGAGAACTCTTTACCCTACAGTCATGGAATCTTCTGCACTCATCTCACAAGTGTATAGATGGGGGACTATGTGTAGGATATGGCTTGCCTGTCATCATTCTGACGCGCCTCATCCAGTATGCTCAATTAATCTTGTATTCTTCATTTAGCTGTCTATTCTAATAATTCTCAATGGAATCAGTGATTTAGACAGACAAAATAATCATACAAAATCCATTTGGAAAAGGCATGCAGCATTTTAAACATGAGAGAATTTGTACTCTCAAAACAAATGAATGGTTTTTGTTCAAAAAGACCTTGTTGATAGCTTTAAGGATTAGCAGAATGGTGTTTCAAAATATGTTAAATCTTGGATATCAAAAGGGCTATTCACAAAGGGGTGTCGATGATTGTCCCTATTGATTAGGAATATGACACATGAATGATCGGCCGGGGTTGGGAATCTGATCATTGATCTGATGAGTGTTTATGCTTTTGCACTTGCAGAAGAGAAGATGTACAAGTAGATCAATTAGTCTGGCCAAAATCAAATGTGAGTTGAGGCCTGAAGATTTTCTGTCATTTGCTTTGGCGATTACTCAGGACGCCATTTCATTTAGGAGAGTTTGTCATGCCTCTCATTGATTATTATCCTTGTCAAGTGATCCTGCAACAAGACATGCTTCTCGTTGATTTGTTATCCTTGCTTTTGACAGTCAGGTGATCCTACAACAAACAAGAGGGAATGTGTTAGTCATGAACTCTTTCAAGAGTTGAATGACTGGAATTGATACAACTTTACCCTTCAGGGGGATACGAAGTCCTATGTCCCTTGTTTCATTAGGTCAATTATTCTCTGAATTGGTTCTTGGATGACATGTCTTTTTACACGAAGCCAGGTAAATTTGATGTGGATCATTTCCATGTACTAGCTTGGCCAATATTGATTTGCCTAACCATCAAATTTGGCTCTTGAATCCTGGTGCTTCCTGCCAATAGGGGGAATATGTCAAAAGTGAATTCAAAGAGGGGGGAGTATTGGAAACGATACCAAATTACTCTTCTCCAAAGTTTGTATTTGCTGACTCCTGATGATGTTTGAATGTCGATGACAGCCTTTTCGTCTTGGCATAGTTTGACATTTCTTTCGATTGGCCTTCCTCACTCCTGGCCATGTATGCATGATTGACGGTTGTCGATTTATCTTCAACCCCTTTCTTTTGTGGAATTTCTCCTTCTGTCTTTAACTATAGCATCATTGGCAAAATTCATGTACCTCAAGCTTCTATGGAATCTGAGATCAAAATCTCAAGTTTTCTGATGGCAATTACTCCTTGGAAGAATATGCGTCTGGAGTGAAGCTTCTAAATTCCAAAGTCATTGTCTAGGGTGTGGGGCTATAAATCGCCTTGACTGTCTAGATTTTTTTTTCTGTTGACAGTGATCACTTTTAAGGAAGAGAAGGAACTTCTTCCTTCTGCTTTTGGGCTTGTCGGAGTTGAAACTGTAACATCTAGCTGTTTGGACGGTCAGATCCGACCAGATCCGGCGCCGAGTTACCTTCTCTCTCCCTTGGGCTCGCCCTTCGAGCTCCCCGAAGTCTCTCGGGGACCCCTCCGAGCTCACCACGCCACGGCCGACCGAAACTCGAGCTCCTCGAAGTCTCTCAGGGGACCCCAAGCCTCGGCTGGCCTCTCTCTCTCTACCTCTGCCTTCGGATCTGGGCTTGCTCGTCCTCGACTCCCCTTCTGAAGTCTCTCAGCAAGAAGCTCGAAGCTTTGCAGCCTTCGATCGTTCTCGGCGTGTCCCTTTGCCGTCGTCGGGGAAGCCCTATTTATAGGCGAGGGGGCGGTCGGTCGACGGAGCCTCGACCGCCGGCCCCTGTGCGCCGAACGGCCTCTACCGGTCGAACCGGCATCCCATTCGCCACCTGCCCGTCCTTCAGTGCGTCACCAGCTCTCCCATGTGCGTCGCCGTCCTCTCCTCCCTTCCAACATCGCGCCCCCTGTGCGTGCTGCAGAGGCGCGAGGAAGAAGGAGACTCGGCTGGGCCGGGTTGAGGCGGAAGTGGGCCGAGGAGGCCCAGAGGATGAGCGCTTACTGCTTCTTTTCCGTTTTTTCTGTTTTTCTCGTTTTTTCCGTTTTTCTTTTTTTTTCGTTTTTTTTTTCATTTATTTATCATCCGAATAAAATAAAAACAAAAATAAAACCTAATTAATTAAAATGAAATTTTAGGCGTCAACATTTGGCTTTGTAGACAAAGAAATTCAAGGAACTACTTGAGAATACTTTTGGGTGGGAGTTCCAGCAAAAGAGTGCTGTTGATGGAGTGTATTTCGATGAAGGTGATGAAGTAAGCCTTGTAGACTGACTCTCTCTCTCTCTCTCTCTCTCTCTCTCTCTCTCTCTCTCTCTCTCTCTCTCTCTCTCTCTCTCTCTCTCTCTCTCTCTCTCTCTCTCTCTCTCTCTCTCTCTATGTGACTAAGATTTCCTTGCTCTCTTTGCTTTTGCAGTTTGCTCCAACCATCGAAATGATCAATGACCAACATCTGTAGTGTGGCTGTGAAAGCGTGAAAATTTGCTTCAGTCTTCTGCTCTACTTCATAATGAAGCATGGCGTTACATCAAGGGGGAACTTGCAATAAATCGTCTCTCTAATCAAGTTTACGAATTTGTTATGCTCTCAAAACTTTACCAATTCAAGATCAGTCCTATGCCCTGCAAATAGAAGCATGTGGTTAAACCCCTGGTTCTCTTTTTCTTTTTGTAAAAGAATGACTGGCTATAGGATAGGATTTGACAGATCGAATCAGTAATGGTTGAGGAAAGCGTTGTGTGACATCTTAGAAGCTCCTGAAGACATTTTTTTGTGGAAGTCATGTATATTTGCATTAGATAGTTTGCCCTAGATTTGATGCACCAATTGAAACATATGTTCTGGAGTCATACTGTAAGGAGTCCGAGACTATGAGCCAAATCATGTGTTGAAGCTGCAGCAATTTAATGGTAGTACAGTCACAAAATCGCCTTTGACAGCCCAAGAAGCGAAAGCACTGACATTTTGTTATGGATTTGATGAACAATCCGTATCAAGTTAATTCAGCAATGAACTTTTCTAACTCATGCCTTCATTCCTCGGAATGAATGTGAGCATAAGCAAATTGCATCATAGATTGTTATCTACACGGGAAATTGGAGGTGATAGCAAATCATTTGGGCTCAATTTCACTATTGACGTTGGTGATCAACGTGTCGTCAATTGTATTTGTGTCGAAGTTGATTGATTTTGAGACGTTTAATACCTCCAATTCATAAAATAGGTTGGCCAGCGAACCTCTCTAGATGCAGAAGAAAAAAAAGGAAAAGAAAGAAAAAGCAAAAAGAAAAAATAATTTTTTTGAAAAAGTATAAAAAATTGAAAAATTATTGATTAGATTTGTATTGCTTGGAAGTATTTTAGTAATATAATCTTTTAAAAAAAAAACATAAGAATAAGTTTTCCTAAATTTGGTTAAATATGAAAATATTTTATTAATATGGATTGGGTCGGGTATGGGTCGGGGTCAGGTATGCGTCGAAAAATTTACATTAAGTATAAATGGGTCATAAATGGATTAATGGGTTAATTTGGGTCGGACCATTAATGACCCGACCCACCCATTTAACACCTCTAGTGGTCATGATCTTTGACTTGGATGGTCTCAAGGTGAGTGCATTCTTTCTTGGAAGTCTAATGAATATTTCTAATTCCACGTGACTTTAATGTCGCTGGCTTTTTGTCAAAAAATAAAAAGAACAAGTGAGCATGTCTGATTTTGAGATGCATCCGCCATTCTTTTCCCGTTCCATTGCAGCCAAACATATTTTAAGAGTCCTTCAGATTGTAGTACTCTTGTTTTTAGAGATTTAGAATGACACAGTCACAATTTTTGTGGCCTTTCGTATATATGTTTTAACACCCAGATTGGTGGATGAGGAGTTCTGGTAGCAAGGTTAGGATTGTGTCTCGAGTCCACTGAAAATTAGCCATTCATACCGAAAGCAAAACCAGCGGTCGCCACTTTGCAATAATCAGAGTGAAAGCTTCCTACATGTTCCATTTTTTGCAGTGATCAAAGTGAAAGTTTCATAAGGCAGCTGGTGATTTTTTCCTTAAAATTTATTTTTTTCCTTTTCCTCTCTATTTCTCTTTCATTTTTTCTTTCTCCTTCCCTTTCTTCTTCCTCTAGTCAATCCCCAGTCAGCAATTGGCTAGAAGCGAGGTTCAGCGAGGTCAACTCAACCTCGACAACCTCTGGCAAGTCTCGACATGATTGTAAGAGGCCCAACCTTACCAAATTCGACAAGGTCGTGGCTCACCAAGCCCTTGGCAAGGCTCAAACTCTCATGAGAGGCCGTGAGGGCAGCCTCATTTTAGGCTTGTGAGGGTTGAGCCTCATCAGTCGCTAGGTCAAAGGCTGCAACCTCCTAGCCTTTAGCAAGAGCCCGAGTCTCCCTAGCCAAATGTGAGGCCGCCTCACCAAAGTATAAATAAATTAATTAATTAAAAAATATTAAATGAATTATTAAAAGTTATCAACATCATATTACGTAGGTCGATTGACATCCAGTTCAGCAATATCTAATCAAAATTAATTGAAAAGATTGAATTGACGCTAAGTCAAAAGATTTATAGCTTAACTAATACTAGGTCAAAAAGGTTTATGATTAAATTAATATAAATTAAAGATTTTTTTGACACTTTTTTCTTATACACGGGTGAATGCATACACTTCTCATGTGCCGTCCTCGTCGTTTTTTTGACACTTTTCCTTTCGCTATGGGGGCACATGGGGAGTGGAGATTGGCAGCAACTGCTCACAACAACGTGGCAAGAGCAACTCAAGGGCGAAGATGCCTCGAAGAATTACTGGGTTTTGACTCTTTTGAGTGGCCCCAGTGTGATCGTGACCGCAATCGTCATCATTTCCAAAAAATTCTGCTTTTACCCTAAACAGGGTTGTATAATAACCATTCACCGAGGGGGTGCCTGGGGTCGCTGAACCAGATTGCTCAAATCTGGAGAATATCTTTAGGATTGAGTAGAGAAAACAAAAAAAAACTAAGATTTACGTGGATTTGAGATTGACACCACTTTGCTCGTAAGATAATCGAGGAATTCGTGTTTACTGCGATCCCTGTATTTCCAAAGTCTAAAAAATATGCCATTTTCGCAAATATTGAATTTGCCATAATATTTTTGGACTCCCTAATCTTTCTTCTTAAATGCGAGGGAAATTCCTTAAGGAGCAAATAATATAATAATAGTCACTTAATTATTTTTTTCAATCTCCCGACAAATATCGTCGTATGCGCATGCAAGGTCACGTCCATGTATATATGAGCAAATAGGCTTCATCAAAGGGCGGTACGACATGAATCCCAACAGTACTTTTAGTGGAAAGGAGCGGTCGCTCAAAAAGAAGCGGCGGCGCATCCGCCGTCCTTTCACCCGGGTGGGCCCGTTGGGGCGGCGCTCAAAAACCACAGCTCCCGCCCCATTAAATGCCTCCCCCGCGATCTCCCCCACCTCGCGGGACCGTCCGATCTGACCCGGGCCCCACCAGTTAGAGCCCAATCGCGTCATCCATCACAGCTGTGATTCAATTACCCCGACGCATCCCGGTCGTTTTAGCGTCACGTGAGAATCGAAAATTCAGAAAAAAAAAAAAAAAAAAAAAAAAAAAAAAATCAAAAATGGCCGTCGTCTCATTATCTCCTGCAACAGCTAATCCCTCTTTATTTCCTCTGCTCTCTCTCCGCCATGAAAACGAGCTCGAAACCTCCATCGAAGCACCTCTGAAAACCCGTCAAGTTGCATAATTACTCGGTTAATTATTTGAGGCCAACTCTGTTGTCTCATTTGCAACCGAAAAAGTTAAATGAGTTTCAAGATCGTACGCCAATGCATGATCTGAAGTAAGGTTAAAGAGACAAAACTTGCATAACCTCGAATTTTTAATGACATGTGAAGTGCAAACTATTTTAATATTTAGAGAGCACACAACGGGTGAGACAGAAACCCCTCATCATATGGAATATTTGCCAAAGTAATATGCTAACAAAAGAAACCTCCCAAAGTGATGCCTGGATGCATGGATAGAGGCCACGGTCACCACCCTGAATCTGAGAAAATTGAACAAGACGACGGACGACCGTGAGAAGCAAACATTGTTTAATAATGTCAATACAATGGAAAGTGCCAAGCCACGCCGGAGAACTCTGCGGAGGCTCAAGTACCACATGGCTGCCCCCCGTGGTGCACACCACGCCGGGGCCGCCTTGTTCTTGACCAGCATGACTCGACCAGTCATCGCCACCGCAACCAGGTGGTGACGGCTCCAAGAAGTTGGTTATACTAAGGATCGACAGCTTCTCATCAACTTCATTGGTGAACACAAACCACTGCCACGATAATAGGAATACCAAACTAAGCAGGAACTCATGACTTTTCTTACCAGAGTTGAGGGATGATGTCCAGCGAGCAGCTCAGGATGCCTTCGAGGCGGCTGCCCTCGCTGTTGGACTGAGTTGCGAAGGTCAAGTACGTGCACGAGACGTCCACGTCGAGCACGGCCACCCACCACAGATCCAAGCGCAGCCTCCGCTTGGCTTTTGCCGCCATTTCGATGGTCACCTCCATGCCATTCACGCCCAAGTCAGTGATGATCGACAGCGTTGTCTGGGCCTTGGCTTGGAGTGAGGTCCTACAGCCGGGCGCCTGAGTGGAGTTGGACACGAGGGGGGGACGAGAGAGAGCAAGTTGGCCATCAAAACTCAAGAGGACCTTCATGTGAGCGTACTCGACCGTGATGAAATTACTGTAAGAGATGGAGATGTTGAGGGACCAAAGGGAAGAGCCCGGGTCGAGCCCAAGCTCTAGCGGCGTTTCGGCAGGTATTGCCAGGAAGATGAGCATGAGGCCGAGAATAGTGGGCCCGGCAAATGCGATACAGCGGATGATGACCAGCTTGTACCAGTCAGACTGCGGCGGGCCCGGTGATGCCGGATTATTTTCCCGGGGGGGTGGGGTGGCGGGGAGGTCTGTCATTCGGGGGTTCTTTTTCTGAAAAACTTTGTGTGTGAAGTTTTTGAGGAGGGCGCTGAATTTATACGGGGCTATGGACGGATCTCAGCGTTCTTGTTTCTATATGTGTTTTTGTTGGGGGGTGAGCTATGTAGTACCGACACAGACACGCGACACCCGATGCGACACGACACGATACGTCGACACATCATTTCTTAAAAATAGAGAATTTCGATACGTTCCGACACGTTATATATTAAATATATTTTTATATATAAATACATAAATAAATAATAATAAAAATAGCCTAGAATTAATTTACACGAAAAATATTAAATAATATCATTCATTATTTTAATTTGTTACAATAATACATAAAACTTAGAGGAAAAAAAAACATTGTTTAAAGAAAAATGTTGAAATGATATTTTTAAATTTATTTATTTATCATATATAGCATTTTTTATTACTTCATTCATAGTAAAAGACTTTTAAAAAAAACTAAAACATATATATAAAAAAAAAAAAAACAAAACTGAAAAAAAAAAAAAAAAAAATTGACCCCATGCGTGTATATTTATAGCAATTTTATTACTTCTATTATTACTTATTTTGTGTATATTTATATTTTGACCCCTCAAGTATTAGAAATTTTTAAAATTGACCCCGTGTGTGTCGGAATCACGTGTCGGAATTCTAGACTCGCTTGTCGAAGAGAGTTGACCACATGTCAGATTTTTCGACACTCGTTGACCGCATGTCGGGCGTGTCGAGACGTGTCGGAGCGTGTCGGACACGTGTTGGAGTGTCGGACACGACACGAAAGCTTCCAGAGAGTGTCCGTGCTACATAGGGGGTGAGTGCTTTTGTTTCTGTAAGTGTTCCAGCATGTAAAAGTACGGGTTACAACGTTGTCGCTTAGCAATCGCATGTGTGGCTAGGGAGAACTGGCTAGGGAGAACTCGGCCGCGCATGGTGACATTTCTATTTCTTAGAATTTCTATTATTTTGTTCTCTGGAACAAAAAAAGAACAGAAATCCGTTTGGCATGCCAAATTGTTTTTTTGTTCCCCGGAATAAAAAGTTACCCCGGGAATGATTTTGAAATAGAAACAAGAAACAAAAAAAAAAATTGCTTCTGTTCCCGGGAATAACTTGTAGAAATAAGCTAATTTTCTTTTTTATTTTTCTTTTATTCCTCTCTCTTGCCGCGACCACCTCCAACCGCCCGTTGCTGCTGCTGACCACCGGCCGATGCCGCCCGCCGTAGCTAGTCGCTAGTCGCTGGCCGCCGCCACCGCCGGCCGCCACCGCCGATCGGTGATCCACATAAGTATATGAAGTTATCAGCATAAATAATACTTTGCACTCTCCATAAGCAGAACCCATGGCCCCGACCTAACAGTTATTGTGGTCCACATAAGTATATGAAGTTGATTTTGGCCATAAATATCAATATTTGACGCTGATGAAGGTGGAGAGAGACTGAGACGGATAAAATAATGCCCTAGTGCCCTCTAAAATGAAATTAAAAAAAAAAAAAAAAGGAATTACTTAATGCGGAAATCGAAGACCACATTCAACTCCAGATCAACTAATACCAGGTATGCGGCCGAAGTTATAGGCCATTGGGTTCTAACGTCAATGTCACGAAGGTGACAGATGGCGTCTGAGGTAGAAGAGTAGAAATTGTATTTTATGACAAGATCAAGCGGAAACTAAGATGACATGGAAATGATATGCCTATGTTGCAAACTATTGAGGGTTAAATGGTCTGTGTTTCATGATAATTCGTGTCATGTCATGACCAAAATATTTCAACGTGATTGCAAAGTTTCATTGAAAATCATGTGAGATTATGTTTGCATTGAGCTAATCATCTTGTGTCATGTAAGATTAGAATTTGTTTCAGTGGACCGATGTCGTGTTTCGAGTTCATTCCATGCTTAGGGTCAACATTTGCGGCCTTTTAACAACAGGAGAGACTCAATGGTGGGAATAAGCTCAAAAGAAAAAGGCACTAGGCTGATAATTTCGAAATGAAAATAATCACAAGCAAGGAAAATGAGAAGTCCACATTGTAGTGGAGGTTTCTGATCTCTCATTTTTTTATACCGCTACGTAGAAAAAGGCACTAGGCTGATAATTTCGAAATGAAAATAATCACAAGCAAGGAAAATGAGAAGTCCCCATTGTAGTGGAGGTTTCTGATCTCTCATTTTTTTTAATACCGGCACGTAAAGGCAGTATGTCATCATATTCCCACTATATATATCCTGTAGTGATGATGCCAACTACAGTTTTCTCACAAATCTAACCATATAACTGGCGATTAGGGAAGGCTCTACATTCGTGAAAAAGAAATATAATGTCTGCTCAAAAATAATTCTGAAACTCTATGTCATTGTGCATTTGCGTCAATTCCAATTAAATTCTTATCGGTACTTTAATCACATGCTCTCACATACAATATATCTTTCAAAATTTTCCTCTACTCTTTTTTTTTTTCTTTCTTAATATTGGTGCACACTTATACTACGAACTTGCCCTTTGCAATTAGTCGGGTGTTGCACGGAATTCCCTGCAAAATTTGGTCGGAGGCGATGCCAAGGGACGCAATGCAATCTATATTTTGAAATTTAGGGGACAAGTTGCAAATATCATATTTATCTCATTCAGGACGGGGAGAGAAAGGGTCCACCATCTTCTTCGTGGTCTTTTTGGAGATTGGATGCATCCGACTCAAAAAATGCCAGTCCACTTTGGAAAAAAGAAAAAGAGAAAATATTACGTGACAATTTTTAGTCTATTGTGAGAATAATAATTTATTTTTGAATTATAAAAAAATAAAAAATAATTATAAATTGTTGCAGAGCTCATTTTTTTAAAGATTTTATGACTCATAATAAATTGTCATTTTCACATTATCTAAAAACTTGTTATGCTAACAAAGTTAAAAAAAAAAAGAAAAAGAAAAAAGAAAAACATGCGGTGTTCGTTTCTAGCGCAGGAAAATGTCCATGCCCGTTTTTCACTTTGCTTTTTGGAGGGTGAGGCTGTGCCTTTTTCATCGCAGAGGCGATAAAAGGTAAGCAGTCAATATTAGGTACCCTCAAAGGACCACGTCATCGGTGCCCTGAACCATTCACGCGTCGACACCTGTCCTCGGGGCCCGCCACGTCTGCTCACTCCATCTTCTGCGCTTCTGTCTCTCTCCTCTCGCTTCACTCTCTCCGAAAAAACTTTCGGCTGATGGCTCGGCTCTGCTCGGCTCGGCTCGGCTGACAGTAGATTGCACGGGTAATAAATGCGCAACCCTCCCGCTTAAAATCTCTCTCCTCACTTGAATATTTTCTGGGCTCTCTCTCCTCGTGGACGAGCTGCACTTCCTCAGTTTCCTTCTCAGCGCGTCCCACCCCCTCCGCCTCCGCCTCCCCCTCTGCCTCCCCAAAAAGCCTCGCCGGTCATCTACCTCTGGCACGTCGCCTCCTCCGAGAGCCCCGCCAGTCGCAGCTGGTTCCGGACCGCCTTCGCCTCCGACTGTTTCCAATGCGGAGATCGAGCATAAGGTTTGTGCTCGCGTTGGTCTCTCGGCAACTTCTGGGCCTCGGTCTCGTTCCCGAGCGGCACCAGGCCCCCCGCCGTCGACCGGGTGCTGTCCCTGTCGCTAGCCCTATCGGTCGCGAGGGAGATCTCGGTAGACCTGGGCAGGGCCGACGGCCCGGCGAAGAAGGAGAGGCGCGGGCTAGAGGGCTGGAGAAGGATTCCTGCTCGCTGTGGACGAGGTACGTGGACTGGCTACACCAGCACTGGAGCTAGGGCTTTTCCTTGGACTTGAGCCGAATCGGGTTCACGAACGAGTTCGTGGAGAAGATGGAGCCTCGGTTCCAGGCCGCGTTCAAGGCGATGGAGGAGCTGGAGAAGGGCGCGATCGCGAACCCGGCCTGGGCGAGGGCCGCATGGTCGGGCACTACTGGTTGAGGAAGACGGAACTTGTGCGGATCGGATTTCCCCTGGCGCGACGGAGATGGCCTTCTCTGGATTCGTTGACTGAATCTTCATCGGCTGATCATGGCGACTCTTCCTCTTTCAAGGTAATCTTCTCTTTCAGCATCGGGTCTCGGGTTTTGGGTTTGGGTTTGGTTCGTGTTAATCTTTTATGATCAAAATTGCTTATTTTGATGATCGTGCAATTGTCGGCGAGGAGGGAGAAATTCTGATCATGGTAGGTTTGGGTACTTTGTTGGTGGTTGGAATTTGAAAGTAGGGATGGAGGGACTTTTAATGAATTGGCATGCCGAGATGGCCGAGCAAGCTGCGATGGTTGTTCAGCACGTCGAGCAATGTCTGTTTTCCGATTCACTCGAGATCAGGGAGTACCTAAAAGCGATCGAGCACTTGAGCTCTATGCGACTCGGATTCAAGGACGTCGAAATGTTTCTGTTCAGGCCGGAAGTGAATGTGCTGCTGAACTTGGTCGGCTTGCATTACTGCATGCACTGGCTTGAAGTGCCAGTAAGCAACTGTTTACTTTTGGGCACCGAGGAAAGACGCACATAACTGCCAAATGGGCATTTTGCTTTCAATTACTGTCGTTGAGCAGACTTTGATGTTTCGGCTTTGCTAGAATGTGGTGTGTAGAACTTTTGAATGGTGCTAAAATGTCCAGAAACAAAAGCAGGAATTTGTGTTTGTTATGGCTGTAGCATTTTCCGTCTCCTCTTACACTGGGGGGAAAGATCTCTTCAGCAAGTCATCTCATCTGTTGGGAAAATGAAAGATTGTGTATATGGTGTAAACCTTTCCTCGCAAATATTGTGCATCACTCTATGAGAGAACTTGCTTTTTGAAGATTGTATTTGTGTCAGTCTCAAATTTTGTCAATCTCGAAGTTGATATTCATAGCTTGATTGTTCGTCTGGCCTCTTATTTAGCTACATACTGCTGAAAAGAAGAATGATAAATGAAAATTTTAAATTTGCATACTATACGTAATGCCCTGCCTTTGAATATGAGTTACTTGGTTTTGATTTGTGGAATCGCACCATGCAGATGAACAGATATGGGCTAATCATAATGGGATTCTTTACTAATTTGCCTGTTGATTTCTGTTTTGTTAAGGGTAGAGATCTCATTCTGGCTTGTCAGTCAGGAATATCACTCTATCATTATCCAATGCATTGAATCATGTCGCAGAGACTCCGGAGATTGGTTGGAGTTTACTCCATGGTGAAATAATCATAGAAATTTTGCAGGCTGAGCATGTCATGGAAGCGCTTCAGAATAGCAAGATCTCACAACATCAAGTGAGTGTCAAATGGTGGAAGCTCAGCAGATTATTCTATGGCTTCCGAATGCCAGACAAGTCTCATTCTCGTTCAGTTTCCCTGCAAGATCTAGCATTGCCTCAGGAAAATGAGGTCCTCAGCGTGCTTCATTGAGGTGCCATTCATGAGGTCCTTCGTGTCCAAATTTCCGTATTCCATTCTACTAGCACTTCCTGGTCTTTCCCAGAGCGCGCAAGTCTGTGATCAACGATGATTGATATAGACATCTGGTTGTACCACAGAAGTATGATCATGGTATGTACTGGTGTCTAAGAAGATTGGGGTTTGTGCATGTTAGTGTGCATACCTGTTTAGTGTGCATATCTGCGGCCTCATTTTGTCATGCATGATTGCCATCAAACTAGCTTCATTTTCTATCAATAACTGCTGATTCCTGGTTAGTTTTAGCACATTCATCAACTGAGGTAAGAGTGGAACGATATACAATGCCTGCATCAACCTATAGATTTTTTGCTTGTGCCTATTGGTTAGTCATTCGTTTTTTCTGTCCCATGCCAGCATATAGATACTTTATCTTGCTATAGAAGGCCCCAGCCCACTACCCATCCAAGGTTTCTTGAATGTGTTATAAATTATTCTGACTATCTCATTTGCCTGCCTGGGTGAAAGAATCAGCTTCTTTTATGTAGAAAGTTCTGGCCATAGGAAAAAAATACACATATATGTACATTTATTTTGTGTGTATTTACATACATATACAAATTGGGCATTGATTCGATGCAAAAATATTTCCTTTTTCACATCCTTATTCCTCCAGTAAGTGGGGTTCTCCATTTACAACATGCTCACTCTTTTTCTGATTTTCTTAAGCTGGAAGTCAGTGGCTATTATCACAAGTTGCGGGTATTATTGGATACCATCCTGAAAGCAATGGCAGATTTTACAGTGAAGCCAGAAAGATTTTCTGTGATCAAGGTAATCATGAAATTTATGCTGCAGAAAGAAGCTTATATCAGTTCCTGTGTATCAATAATCTTTCATACGCTTGGTTGAGGAAAGCTAGATAACTGCAGGCCAGAAGCAGCAACTACTTTTTACATTTTTTTACTTTTGTTATATGATCTACCAAAACATTTGCATTAGTTCCTATAAGGACTGCAAAATAAATTTTTTTGTGGGGGCCATCAAGAGTGCAGAATAATAGGAGAAGCATCCTGTTATGTGGGTTTTTTATTGGTGGAAATTGTGGATACTTCTGCTAATTGATCTAAAAGCTCAAGGTATTACGTGAAGGAGTATTTTACTGTTTAAATGTTTCAACACAACAACCCCACATGCATAGGCTAAACTTTGACCTAAGACTGAGGCATGGAAATTGACTACGATCAGGGGGCTCAGGAAAGGTTTGTCAGGACCTATTATAATACCATGTTGAAATTGCAGGACCATGTAAGTTCAAGCTATTAGATGGAGACATAACTTAAAATTTTAAAATTCTAACAAGTTTAATGTATTGAAATACTTTAAGAAATGTTGATATTATCTTTGCGTTATTCATACTCTCAAAGTGCATCTTGGCACAAAGTGCCATAAACTTGACAATCCATGTTCTCTTCGTGATCAAATAGCTTGGAGAAGACCAATTAATTGTGAACTCTGGTCAACTTTTCTCAAGAAGCTTCCACGACATTAGGCAGAAATGCCAATCATTTTGCAGAGTAATGTTTTCACCTGGTCATATAATAGATTATTATTATTTCGAGTATGCCGAATCTAATCAGGAAATCTCTTCGTACATGACTAAGTCGTGAAATTGCAAAGGGTCCAAGTACACTTTGCTGATTCAAGCAATACCTCTTAAAAAGAACCGCCACTAGAGCAGTAGCTTCCAGATTGGTTCTGTTATGCTTTGACCTAAAAAACGTCATAAAGTAATCTTATTTGTCAAGTTTCCTGAGCTATGTGCCGGCTGCACCAATTACTATTAAGACTCATCTTTTATTGTCTTCCAGGAGAAGTTGACAAAAAGTTATCAGAATTTCAAGTTTGATGAGCCAAGAGATCATGCCTCATATTATCTCTCTTTAATATTAAATGACCATTCATGGCCTTGGGAGGAAGATCTAGAAATACTTGAGACTCTTCAGCCTGAAGACCTTTCTCAGTTTGCACCTACAATGCTCTCGAGAGCATTCTTAGAGTGTTACATATCAGGTTCAGTGATTTTAGAAGTTATTCCTTTCTTTTTTAAGTTAACTCTCTCATATTTGAATCTTGATCATGATGAAGCAGAGTCAATTGTTCATCATGTTGAAGATGTTTTAATGGTTCTCATCCTAAATGCAAGCCTGTGCTCCAATCCAGCTCATGACAAGCAGACTCGTCACACTCGACGAGGGTGTAAGTTATGTCTACTCAACTGAAGGCCTAAACTCAAATGATGAGAATTCTGCATTGCTTCACATTATTTAGGTACTTTTACTCAACAATATTAATGAAAAGAACAAATTTCTCTCCGCATAACTTTGTCATGAAATCTTCTGGCCTGTCTTTTGCCTGAATAGACGTTCAAGATGACTCCCGGCTCCAATGAACTTAATTAGCCTAGGCCACCTTTGATCTGCTAGTATGTTTCTCTGGGTATGTGAGGCTGTGTTTTGCATGTAATTTCAGCCAAAAATCTATATGGTGACACATTGCGCATGGTTTACCCCCTTGGGGTAGTTTCAACAATTAGACTTGCGCATGGTTTACCCCATTGGGATGGTTGATTTCTGACTCACCAATTCACTTTGAGAAAGTATATGTTTGTACATTAGCAAAGACAAAAAGTTCATCAGATTAGAAGCATTAAAAATCATGGAGTATTTTCTGTATGTATTTGATTACAATCCCCATGGATAATTGCAGATCCATCAAGATGACATTACTTTGAATGTACAACTTCAGCTTTTGGCTTTTATTGCATGGCATGAAGCCTTCCACCAGCTCAGAACAGTTGAGCAACTTGGTTATGTCTGTTTGGTCACACATCTGTAAAACCATTTCATTTCTCCTTTCTTCTCCCCAGATGTGTGTTCTGTTAATTATTCTAAGGGTTTTGTGCAAATATGACCTTGGTGTGCATGGCCTGCAGTTCACTGTTCTGTCTGCTGTGAAGGTATACCACAAGGTTCTCTGTGTTTTGACTGCCTCATCACCTTTAACTCCTTCACTTTGTTAATCTTAACGGGGTCCAAGGTACATCGACACACGGGTCCAGAGCTTTCTTGAGTCTTTCGAAAGTGAACTCCTTAAGATGAGTGAGGTTGATTTCAAGGTGAGTTGTTTCTCCCGTGTTCCATAATGAAAATCATGTCAGCTTGTCAAATAATTTTTAAACCATTACATCAAACCTGTGGAATTTCTGCCTTTGACAGAGCCATTTAAACACTAACTGAATCAAAGATTGAGAAGGACAAGAATTTGTGGGAAGAATCTGAGCGTCACTGGGAAGAGATAACTAATAGAACTTTCCTATTTGATCAAATAGAAACTGAGGTACAAGATATTACCTCTCTCTCTCTCTTTCTATTGCGGACATCAAATCCTAGTCTTCTCAGTAGGGACTGAGCAAATCAACACTATTTTTCATCTACTGTTGGTTTCGCCTACATTCATCTTCTGCTTGATGTCTTTTTATGGAACTAAAGTCTGTATACAATTGGCAGTATGCCCTCTCCCTCCTCAGCTGAAATTGCCTAATTTATCTTCATGAAGCTGGACACGCAAAGCAACTCACAAAACTTCACTTCGTTTGCATTGCACCAGGTCGCAACATTAAGGAAGCTGGCAAAACAAGAATTGATAGCTTGCTTCAACGAGCACATACGAATTGGAGCATAGGAAGGTGCTTAGTGTACGAGTTTATGGGAGCAAGCATACATCAAATTTTGAAGTGGATAACAATGAAGCAATTGGACCAAACACAATACGAATAGATAATATTTTCAGCTTTAGGGCATCGCAACCTCTTTACGGTTCACACAGAAGAGGGTATGAACATATGGAAGTTCACAGCAGTTCTAAACAAGCTAGAAATGAGGATCTTGGATAATGTACTCCTGAAACATTTCTCCAAAATCTATACTACCACGCCACACTTGCCCTGTGGCATTTGTACCTTATAGCGTTTTAGTGTTTGGTGTGTGTAAATGACTAAAGGTATTACTTGTGATTTTACTAGATAACGGAACACAAGAATAGGTGTTTGCTCCAGCTCAATGTTCCTAACCAAGTGAGCAAAACTATTGGTGTTGGAGTTAGGGTGTAATGCATATACGGATCTATACCATTGAGAGTTTCATAGCAAAACAAGCTTATAAACTATGAGAATTTTCAAATTAAAGAATGTCCTAGTTGTCAATTCTCTGCAAAAGCATACTTGCTTTACAGTGAAATGCTAGCTCTTCCCACAATCAAGTACTAGAGGCATCTGAAAATACCGAGAGCTGGGCCCCTCGGCTCCATAAAACATTATTTGACTCGTTCAGAGCACCGATAACGTGGTCCCTTTAGGGTACCCAATATTTTCTCGTGAAGCTATTGGACTGGCTCCGTTTTTCCACACATGATGCGCGAGTGCGGGACACCCTGAGTCTTATAACTCAAGACGATACTTAAGTGCCATAACTTTAAAATGGTACACTTAAGTCTGCCATCATCGGAGTAAAATTGGACACTTAAGTGCCACTCCGACGAAAATCCGGCCAAATGGCTGACGTGACGACTTTCCGGCGAGCTCGGTCTAAAACGGCGTCGTTTTGCACGCTGACGTGGCGGAGAAAATGCAAAAACGACGCCGTTTCGCGTCTACGTGTAAATAATAGTATATAAATTAATTAAATTAGATTTAAAATATTCAAAAAATTTAAAAAAAATAAGAAAATTTTAAAAATTTTAAAAAATTAAGAAAAATTTTCAAAATTTTCAAAATTTTCAAAATTAAGAAAAATTTAAAAATTTTAAAAATTTTAAAAATTAAGAAAATTTTAAAAATTTTAAAAAATAAGAAAATTTAAAAAAATTTAAAAAATTAAGAAAATTTTAAAAAATTTTAAAAATTTTAAAAAGTTTTAAAAATTTTAAAAAATTAAGAAAATTCTAAATTTTTTTAAAAATTAAGAAAATTTTAAAATTTTTTAAAAATTAAGAAAATTTTAAAATTTTTTAAAAATTAAGAAAAATTTTAAAAAAATAAAATTATAAAAAGGGGGGGTGGGAGGCCGAACGGGGCGGCTCCCTTGCCGCCGTCGCCGGCTCCCTCACCGCTGCCACCTCCGCCACCGCCGCCTCCCCCTTTTTTTTTTAATTTTTAAAATTTCTAAAATTTTCTTATTTTTTTTTAAATTTTTAAAATTTTTTAAAATTTTCTTATTTTATAAATTTTTTTCAAATTTTTTTAAATTAAAAATTTTAGAATTTTCTTTTTTTTTTTTTTTATTTTTAAAATTTTTGAATTTTTTAAAATTAAAGTTTTTAAAATTTTCTTATTTTTTTAAATTAAAGTTTTTAAAATTTTCTTATTTTTTAAAATTAAAGTTTTTAAAATTTTCTTATTTTTTAAAATTTTTAAAATTTTTTAAAATTAAAATTTTTAAAATTTTCTTATTTTTTGAAATTTTTTTAATTTTTTAAAATTAAAAATTTTAAAATTTTCTTTTAAAAAATTTTCAAAATTTTTAAAATTTTTTATAATTAAAACTTTTAATTTTTTTAATTTTTTTTTTTTTGAGCTCCTGAGCTACGTAGGCAAAAAATAATAATAAAATATTACCACGTAGGATTTCACGCGGGGTCGCCGGAGGTGGCACTTAAGTGTCCCCCACTCGAAAAAAAAAAAAGTGGCACTTAAGTGTCTTAGTTTTGAAGTTATGGCGTTTAAGTGTCCCTGCGTCAAGTTATGGCGACTTGTGGTGGACTTCTGCCCATGATGCGCCTCAAAATCTTTTTTTGGGGACAAAAGTTGCCGGATGCTTGAATGAGTTATGCATCCGACGCCTCACGTGTCGCTGACATAGCGTACCATGGCAAGTTAGGTGATCTTATTATGTTCATCGGTATTCGAATGAGGATGACGCGATCATAAGCGTTAAGCACAGGTATTCAAATGAGGATGACACGATCATAAGCCTTAAGCGCACTCTGCAGCTTAAATATTGCATCACGAAACTCTTACTTGGTATCCATAGACTTAGTTGATATGGGATTATAGTAATGGGGCTCTGACATATGATTTCATGGCAATTTCCGCGCCTGTGCACCAGAAAAAAAAAAAAAAAAAAAAAGGTTATCTGATGGTCATGTATCTTACGGATGCACAATCACTTTTCTTTAATTGGTTTGTTTTATCGCATAACGTTTGGTTACCTCCTGCAAACCCCCACTACTAAACAGGAAAATCGCATGAATCAGAGAGGATGTAGGCCTAAACTTGAGGTGTTAGGTCTCCATAATCCCCGATTAGAGCACATCGTAGTGGATTTGAACTTACTCCAAGTCGTCCAAAGACAAAAGGAAGCTGATCTCCTCGAGTTAAGATTAGAGTGCCAATAGCAGCAATTCCCTAGCTAAAGGGCCGTCATAAGTGGCTAATATATGCCTCATCTCTATAACAGTCACTTGGCAGATTGACTCAATACAGCAAGCTGTAAAGTGAATGAATGAATGAAAATCATGACATGAGTTGGGCGCCAGAGATGAGGATGGGGAGTATCGATATCATAAGAAAGCGTGTTCTCTTTGGCGTGTACTGATAAGAGGGCAACTATCCATTGCTCCTCCTGTCAGGAAAAACGAATGTCTTAAACGGCTAACAAAACCGAGGGGCTTTCCACCCACCTGCCAAGGCAAAATCTACCACCTTCCGGCACCAAATCATGTCATATGCCATGTTCAAATAAGAGACTAAGATGAAGACTATTAGGCAAAAAGCTACGGAAGATAACTAGAGCGATTAATTGATGGCTGTTATGTAGCAGACCATATACATGTGAGACTGTAAGATCGCCGATCAGTGACTAGCTCCACCTATTGCTGTACAGCATACAATGCGCCACATTGAGGCAGCCCTGGGCTTCTGACTAGTCAGCTCCCAGAAGCTATGGACGGAAGGAGAAAAGAGAGGCTGGTTCGAGTACTTCCGAGAGTTCGTCAAAAGGTCCGCAGAAAGAAAGCTCCATTTTCCAGTATGTACTTGAATTGGATCAGAAGATATCTACTTAATGAATTATGAATACACGTCCAAAAGGGAACCTTTTCCCCTGCAAAACAACACCAAGGAACCGACATTGTTACAGAGTATATAATGTATCTTTAACATGCAAATCGCATGATCTTTTCCGAGTTAGAAACTTAGATGTGCAGTTTCGAGTGAAGCTTTCATGCTTTCATGCCCCCTACATAGACACGTAGCAGATCAGGCTCATAGACGGAACATCAAGCTTCTGAAGACGGATACCAAGAAGCATAAGCCTGGCTTCCCCCTCCTCAACAGTACAAATGCTGTCTTGGACCAGTACTTCATCAGTGCAAAACCCCAAGTTGATCCACACAGAAGATTGAACCTCTAATATATGTAGCAACATCTTTTTTTGGGCAGTGGAAAAAGTTCATTTTACAGGGGAACACAAAACTTTCTGAACAGTGGCACTAAAAGAAAAACCAAACAACAGCACAGCAAATAACACCACTTCGCTGACACATCATTTAAATGGGCAATGAACAAGACAAGAAGTTTGGAAACCAAAAAAACATATGCCTGTCCTGTCAAGGTAGATGGTGTTTAAAATAACCCAGGATAGATAATTAACGCATCATCATGATACTTTTATCTGAACAAGAAAGAAGATTATTGGCACAGCACGAAAAAGAGAAGGTACAGAATGAGAAAAGCACCTCCACTGATTTCTTCTAATTAACATTGTTGACAAATTGATATAACATCAAACTTCTATTAGCCTTTCTCATCAAACCAGGCAGAATTTGATGCTTGTCAGGTGGACCTTTGATCTTATTGAAGAAGTATATCGATGTGCATGATGCTAAATGGAAAATTTTCACATCCACGAAATGCCGTCGTTAAAAGCACAACCAACCAAACAACCCAAACCCTTCAGTTTTAACAAGCTGATACATTTTCTTTTTAAAGAGTTGATATGCTCATAATTACCTTCTGATCATATCTCTAAAACTGGCTTCAAAGTCATTCTCCAACAGAAGTTTTGACATGACACAACCAAGAACAGATTCTGATACCAGAAACATCTCATGAAGCACCTTTTCTATTTAAAAATATTGAAGTGCAAAATACCTCTGGAAAGATGCCACTAATTCTCATAATTCCATGGTTGCGACAAGGAAACCTCTGCAGTTGATGCTTCAAGTCCTTTTTTGTCATGTATAGCACATTTGAGAATATTATATTGCGCAGTCATACTCATAAAGAGCCCGTGCATATACCTCCTTCGCCTGCAAAGGGAATGAGGACATGTCAGGGACCATGCTTGGAAGACGCAACGGGTGTTAAAGAAAGGAAAGAGAGAGCAGTGGTTTTCTCATTGGTTACCGACCAAAAAAAAACGTTTTTGAATTTTCTGACAGTACCATAATAGCTTGTAAAGTGTCACACCAGCTTAGTCTTTTCACAATAAAGATTATTGATTTTCACTTCGAGCAAGAAAAGAATCTAAAAATGGAAGACCTGGAAAGATCTGTATAAATACCACTGCATTGGCTTCTCTATGCAAATTTTCTGACATCACTAAAACAATGCCGATACTTATTGCCATCCAACTATTGTAAATCAAACCAAACTCACAAGAACAAAAACATTATACAATTAGGAATTCAATTATTTTAATTTAGAAGAAATCTGGAAAAGTAAGGTAGATATATTCCAAAGAGATAAAATACACACACTAGTCAGTTGCAACAAGTAGTGATAAGGACCTGTTCACGAGTCAACATAAGCACCAATAATACTTGCTATAGAAAAGCATAAAAGGATAGAGACTATATATTAGAAAGGTTAAGGCATATCAGGGTAAAGTAATAAGGAGTAACCTCCTCAGAGTCATAACAGGTGGAAGTAACTTCATTGAATTTAATCTCCGGTCCAACTGATAACCCAGCACCGTGGAAAGTAATCACTCTTTTTTCACCAATTTCTTTCTCCACCTGTAAAGTTGCACCTTATGAGACAGAATAAAGATGTTACAATAAGAGATATGTACATCATGTAGATTCCCAAACCTGGGGTGCAGGTGGCATGATATCATAGCACAATAATGCTAATGGGTAGAGATGCCCTGGCACGGCAGAATGTTCTACAAGCCTCCTCATATTGTCTACCACAGCAGAATCAAAGGGTGCCTGCCCACTCTTTTATATCAGAATCACTGAAAATGGCAGATGACAACAACCAGAGAACTAAATGGATTTTAGTGAGCAGACCAAACTTTTCTATCTTTGAGTGGCAGAATGAAGTAAACACAAGTGATTACAACTATGGTACTGTATGGAAGTTCGGTAAAGCATATTTGACATACTCAAGAAAGAGCAGCAGCAGAAAAGGAACTCTGCTGCACAATCCCAGAGAGCAGAGTGAAAACCTACCGGATACCATTCTCCTGTAAGAGGATCAGGACGATCTCTGCCACCACTTGGCGCAATCCACAGTAGTTGTGATCCACCCCTGCAATGCTCAGGCATAACTAGCATATCATCTCACTTGTAGTAAGAGCATTGGTCTACTTATGAACATGAAGAATCAATGTAAGGACAAATAGAGGAGGCAAAAGGTGACCAACTGTTCACATTAAATAGGATCTTTACCATCAGTGCATTTTCACAGGAGCTGAAGATACATCACCGTTCAATTGTTTTCATATATGAGATTGCATTCACATGAAAAGCTGTGAACATAGTACCTTAAAAGCAAAGCCATTTCCTTCAAGCTTCGTGTATTTGATCTCCTTTTCATCTCAACAAGCTCTGGAACATCAAACATATGCTTTTTCGAATATACACAAACAAGGTTCCTAGAAAAAATAGAAGATTCGAGTTATGAGCTTGCCTAATCACTCATCAGCATGCTAAACTTTATAACTACTCATAAGGATAGAGATTTTAAGCACCTTCCCATACTGAAGGGCTTGCAGAGTGGATCTGTTACAACTCTATCTCCAGCTACATAAGTCTAGACTAGAAGATAAAAGATATGTTCAAGCAAGTGGCCCACTTGTGGCCTATACTCACGAATGAGGTAATAATCAAGTCTAATAAAAGATAAAATCTGTACCACATTCTCCACAATATGTGAATGTGTTCCTTCAAGAAGCAGAGCAATAACAGCTGGATCTGCTTCCGTTTGGTGGTTGGATATCAAAACGACATTGTGGCCCTGCAATTTAAGATATAAATTAGCATTGTGTAACAGTTGGATCCTCTTCTATAGTGATCTGTTGCCTCTATTTACTTTGTGAAGCAGCTAAAGGTCAAATTTGATGTGCATGCATACAATAAACCAGAATCATTTATAAACAGTTTCAGATCATAATTCTACATTACAAGCAAGCAGAATGCAATCTACTGAATGGTAATTTCATTCAGTGAAGAGCAATAGGAAAGGCCAAGAAGTGAAATATATAAGAGTCCAAGCTAACACTTGAATCACAGAAAATATACTGTACAAAAAAAAAGAACAAGAGGGATATACTATGGCTTTCAGTTATTCTTTAGACTAACAAAAACAATTTCAGTTTAAGAGGCAATGTGAATGCAACAGGTTTCAGTAAGACACAGAGTCATCATCGGTCCATCTAAAGGAGAAGGGTAACAAAAGAACTATTCACCTCCTGAAGTTTCTCACGGATTTCATCAAAAACAGGAATGTTTCCAACATATGAGTTTCAGAAGAAAGGAAAATCAGAAGCAAAGAGCAAATTAAGAGATATGTGAGAGTAAAAACAACTCAGAAATGCTAACAGATATCTAGAGGAAAGTAACTAATTAGTCAAAGGTCCAATGAGAAAAGCTAGCGCAGGAGCTTTCCCTGTTTAGG
This sequence comes from Eucalyptus brandiana, assembly GCA_014182725.1. NCBI lineage: Eukaryota > Viridiplantae > Streptophyta > Magnoliopsida > Myrtales > Myrtaceae > Eucalyptus > Eucalyptus brandiana. Next base: position 29,321,828 of record CM024677.1, read on the forward strand.
GATAAGTCCATAAAAACCCTCTGAAAACAATTTAGGAGTTTGCAATTCATATATTGAGTTAATAACAGAAGCTTAATTCTTAGTATTTTATGCTCCCGAGTATTCTGAATTATTATTTAAAAAAGAGGACAGAAGGGACAGTGTTTTTGCACTTTCCTGGAATGGAAATCAATTTTTCCTAAAGCAATTAGGGCTGAAAGGGGAGTAAAGGTGGAAAAAAGACGTCATGACAAAGTGGCAAGTTTCCTAGAAAAGCAAGTTAATTAAAAGTAAATGTGTAGGTTCATCGCTAGAACGTCATGGACCTTTGACATGTGAAGACAAGCCAAACAAATTATAGAACATAAATAATTTGAGTGCCTTTTAATATTCTTCAGCGAAGCTTTGTGAAGGAAGTGAGCACAAAATTATCGATGAACCTGAAATCAACCAGAGGATGGATGTAATTTTGACCAAACATATAGTAGTCAAAAGGCTCCCTTGCTGCTTTGTGGTATGGAGGGAAGATAAAAGGATCCTGAAAGATTACTGCTTTCTGTCAGATCAAAAGTTTTACACATCCAAGAACGAGCAGATAACCAGCGAAGCTCACAATCAACCTAGCCTTCAAAATGCATCGGCGATTATACTCTGGTAGTTACCTTTTGACAGCGAGAAGTCCGAGAACGAGCAACAGCAAAGGAGAACCGTGACACATGGAACCTGTGGAAGGGATCAAAGCATCAAACAGCAACACACCAGTAGGCAAACAAGCAGCTTCCTTCCTACAGAGATTGAACGGAGCCGAACCTGCGTAGGGAGACATACCGACTGCTTCAACCAGTAGCCTTCGCCAACTGCAGGCAGCACAAACAAGAAAAACCAGAAATCGTATCAGAAAATGGACCTCCAAGATTTCAAGGGAGGAGGGGGCGGTGGATTGGGGATGGGGAATCGATCGACGGAGCGAAGAGAGGCGGCGTTACGGCGGCGAATGCTAGTGAGAGGGGTGGCGACCTCGGGGCGGGTGGACAGGCGGAGGTTCCTGGGGAGGTAGACTAGGGGGAGCCGGAACGCGACCGACGCGACGACCCATGTCCAAAACCCCGAGCGCGCGCGCTTATGCTTCTTCGTCTCCGTCTTCTGCTTCGTCGTTTCTCTCTTCTCCATTTTCGCCGTCGTGGTTCGACGCGTTGGCGTCGGGCGCGTAGGCGGAGGCGGAGGAGACGGGGGCGACGGACTCCGACGCCGACGGAGGCAACCGGCGGAGGCGGAGGGCCGTCGGCGTCGCGTTTCGCTGGAAGAGAGGCACGACTTCGCGGAGGGGGGAAGAGAGAGAGCAGAGCGACCGTCGCGAGAGGGAGGAGGAGGAGCGTCGGCGGCGTCGGCCTCAGCGTGGGGGCGATGGAAGCAACCAGCGGATGCGGAGGGGGAGAGAGAGAACGCAGTCTCGATCGTTCTCTCGTTTGTTCTTCTCGCGAGGAGAGAGAAAGTGAGAGAGAGAAAATTGCAGAAAATTTAACTGAGGAGAGAGAAAACTTTTGGGCGGGAGTCATGACCTGTCTTTTCTTCTGCAGCGAGCTGAGCCGAGCCAAGCTGAGCCCGCCCCTATTTTATCGTGAGGAGAGAGAGGAGAGAGACAGAACCGCTGAAACGGAAAAGTGAACGACGTGGACTGACACACCGACAGGTGTCACGCAATGAATCGTTCAGAGCACCGATTGCGTGGCACTATTACCCAATATTTTCTCGTCGGGATTAGTCTGACATGAAACGAGGACAGTATCTATTTATGAACATTTTGAGGTTTGTCATCCTTCCGTTTTTTAACACTCAGAAAAAAAAAAAAAAAAAAAAAAACCTAGAAAAGAAAAGAGAAATTCCACAAAATGCTCAGCCCAATAAGACCAATTCGTCGACACCGGCATTTATCGAAAACCCTAGTCCTGTCATATACAAACATGCAGTCACATGCACTTGATGCGCAAATCACTTAAAAATTATTTTTAAAAAATAATAAATTTATTATAATTATATCGTTTATTGTTAAATATTTTTTCGTCAATTTAATTATAAACCTTTTACATTTGTACCAGTTTAGTTTATTTGACTAATTTTGACTAATCGACGCTAATGTAATATTTTTAAATGATATTTTGATAATATTTTGAATTTCTTCTTTAATTTTTTCCCTTCCCTTAGGGCCGATGAGGGTTGTTGGCCCACCCTCACCTGCATTGGGCAAGGGTGTGGGCACACGGCCCTTCACCCAGATTTGACTGAGTGAGGCAGCGAGGCCGTTGTTGCAACGCCCTCGCCGGCCCTAATAAAAGGGGAAAAATTAAAGAAAAGAAAAAAGAAAATAAGTTATAAAAATTTAAAAAAATAAAAAAATATTATTTAAAAAATGTCACTTCATCACCAACAATGTCATATTAATATGAACCTATTATCGATGGACCGAATTGATACAAATACAAAATATTTATATTTAAATTGATTAAAAATAAATTTAAGATTGAATTAATATAATTTTAATAAACTTATGATTTTTTTTTTTTTTTGGTAATTCTTCCTACAAAGCACATATACATAGGTGGTGAGCCCCGAATGTCTTGAAAGAATTTACTTGAGGATGGTGTGACTGGACTGCTGTAATTCCAAATAACAAAATTTGACTGATGTAATTCAAATAACAAAATTTTCCACAAGGCCTAGCTCTCTCTCTCTCCTCTTTAGCTACTTTTTTCCAATTCGAGAGTGACCTAGCTTTTCCCAGGCTCTTCTTTTTCCTTTTCCCAGGCTCCTCTTTATGTAGCGACTCCGGACTTCTTCCAATCTTTAGGACTGTAATGGGAAAAGTCTCTGATGCTCTTTAGTTGTACAGGGCACTAACCAAAAATTCCTCAAAATTCGCAAACCTGCCTTTGAATGTTATTCTTTTTTTAACAACCGAAAGGACAAGATTTACACACTCGGGTAGCACAATTGATGAGCCCTGGACAGTGTACTGTTCAAACATGGAGGTCATTGTCTTGGCAATAGCCAAGGGCGTTGCCAAGACACGCCTATAGTTCCCCCCGAGCAGCAGCGGTTTTCAGAGACCGAAAATAACGCCAGTGTTAGCGATGGTAGCACCTGAAGAAGCCGAGAATAATAGAGGGTACGATAAATTTTTTATAGCGGCCAATGATCAGATTCTACCGGTCATTTGGTATCTAAAGACCGTGGCGGAATAATAGAGCCCTGGACGGCGTGCTGTCAGACTGCGGCTGCGATGCCGGATCGTCATTCGCACGGGGTGGGCTGGTGCGGGCCGGTCTCATTTGGAATTCTTGTGTCGAGTCTTCTTGTTTCAGTAGGTGTTTTTGTGTGAAGTCGGTGTTCCGAGTCAGGCAGGGCTCTCCTTTGTAGCTAGCAATCGTGTGTGTGTGGCTAGGCGATTCCGAAAACAAACGTCAAAAGGATCGCATTTCTTTCAATGTCCAACCGTCTTTATTAAGTTAATGTATTCTATAGTGATGATGCCGACTAAATTTTTCTCACAAATCACCATGGGACTGCAACATTCTCTCTAATTACACTTTCCGACTTCAGTTGCTTACAATAGCCATCAGCCACTGTGTAGAAAGTAAAAAATTGTCGGGACTATACCCTCTGGTTATAGCATCATAAGCATCAGATACGGATCCCTTCTTGCAAAGTCCATTAATAACTAAATTGTATGTTCATATGTCAGGGTAACAACCATTTCCAGACATCTCAGTCAATGTTTATGGTGTGAGGAGGAGGGCGCGGAATTTATACAGGGTTATCACATGGTGTGGTGTGTAGCAAGGATAGGAATCTTTTCGATACTATTCAATGTTTATGGTGTTGTGCCCACGACAGAAATCTGTGCCGGGATATTTCATTTTTTAATTTTTATTTTTGCTAGGAACAGGGATAAATCAATTATTACAATGGCTTTCCATTCTGTCGGTGGCGCTGGCCTTTTCTTGAGAGCCAATCAACCGGCGCTTTCCGAGGGGGATGATCAATGAATCGGCAGAAACCACCCACGTATCCTTTTGATAATTTTTCATTCCTAGAATTCTTAGTTTATTTTCAAAACCCATACATGTTAAACCTTATTATTCCTAAATTTAAATTTTCTCTGTCTAAAAACTTAAGAGGAATGCTATATAGATTAAATGAACAATGTGATCTCTTGGCAAGGTTTTTACGAAGTTTATTTTTTTGCCTAGATTTTCATCATTATCAAATTGATGATTATTTTTTCCAATGTCTGGGCATTTGGAAAAGTGAAGCAAAACTGTCATTGATAAATATTAAATCCAACGAGAAATAAAAAAAGTTAGATTCTCCACCGTCGTTATTTCGCTCCTTAACTCTTTTCTTCTCCTTTTGTTGCAGTCACATATCGCAAAAGATTTTTCTTTGTTTGCAGTCACATCGCGAGAGAGAGAGAGAGAGAGAGAGAGAGGCTTCACTAATGAAAACAACCGGTGAATGCCCACTAATCGTTCCATGTGCTTGCTCCACCTCACCCCAACTCGAGCCCCGACAGCTTGTACGAATCCCGGATATCCAAAAATCTTCGAAGAGTAAATCACAAAAAAATAAAAATAAAATAAGACTCTAAATTTTACCTCTATTATATATTTACCTCATTAAATGACATCAAAATTTCAAAATTATAACTATGCAACACATTTATCCAAAAAAAATTTATGATACGAAAAATCCCTAAACTTTTTTTTTGACACAAGATTTTTTAAAAATAAATATGTCACACGGATACAAGTGTAAGTTTTTGGTATTACAAAGGCATAAATTTGGGATTTTTTGCATTATAAAAAAAAACTTTAAAATGTTTGATAACTTTTACCCCAAATAAAATGAACCATAAGCACAATTTTAAGTTTAGATCCTTATTTGCAAGATGTTAAAAGACTATATAATTTCAAAATTTTAAATTGTTTGATAGGTATACAAGACATTTGCATCTCATCATGATGCCATGCATGATCAATTATTTTAGCTACGCACTATGCAAAGAGAGGATATATAAAGAGAAGACCACCATATGTCATTGATGAGGTATGTATACAAGACATTTTAGCTACGCACTATGTGGGTTAATTTATATTAGAATAAGCTTCAATGATACTTTTTTTGTTTTTAAGTTTTTTTTTTTTGCTTAGATTAAGGATGTGAGAAAAAAGCCCTTTCTTAGTCTTAATTAAAAAAAATATCATATTGGCATTTTCTGTTAGTCAAATTGGACAGAGTTAACGTAATGACCCGATTATATCAATTTATTAAGTTTTAGCACTTGTGTTAAATTAATGTTTTGAGTTTGAATTTGGAAATTGAATTTGTTAATAAAGTTTTTCTCAAACAGATTATAAATCAGATGAAAAAGAAAGAAATAATTTCTTTTTTGGATTTCCTCCTTAGAACGGACGAAACAAGAATCTTGGGCACACTTTATATAATAAAGCAAAAGAGGAAAGAAGCTTGGACGAAACCTCTCTGCACGTGAAGTCCTCCGCATGCATCCGTAAGAATTCCAAAAGGGGAGTTGGTGGGCCCAGGTCAATTGTTTGACTTTTGGGCACGCGTTTTCTTCCAGTGAAGCGGTTTAAAATAAAACCCTACGAATGCAGAGAACCTGAGGAGCCACGAGGAGAATTTAAAGGCTGCACGTCCGCGCCGCCGCACCCGTACGAGAAAAAAATAGTAGCCGCACGAAGCTTGAAGTGATACGCAATTTTGTACATACGCGAATCAGCCGTACATAAAGCATTGTGTTTGAGTTTGAATGCGCAATAATTCTGTACCGTGAGTTTATATCCAAATGAGTTATTTATTTATAAACATTTTGAATTTGTGGTTAAATCTAGGTGTGGGAAACACTTGAGCATGTGAGTGATTGTAAATTCTGATTCCGATTTTAGTGAATTATTTGCCGCTAGCTTTCTCTGTGGACGTAGGTACCAATACTCTGACCAAATCACGTAAATTTCTGGTGTTCTTATTTTTCTCGTTTAATTTCTCTGGTGATTTCGTGTTGACGTAAATTGCAAAATCCTGTCATTTCCGTATAATATATCACAACAATTTGATTGCATTTTTTGTATATTTTATAACTCAATTACACTTTCATTATGAAATTTAAGACTTCTAGTGCACTTGTAAGGTTAAACGGCTCTTCTTGCTATCATGCACCTTTGTAATATTTTGAAATAATTAAATTTTTTAAATGCGCCATTACTTTAAACAAATAAATATATAAATTAGTGCGTCAAAAAGTCTTCCGAAGTAAGCATGTGTTTTGGGACAGCGTTGGTTTCATGATACTTGAACCTAGACAAAAATTATTGACTCCAAAATTTTTTACTTGCCAATTTGTGCGATATATAAGATTGGCATATCCTCCAAATTTTTTCTACCCTTCGCTTTCGAGAGAGGTGGAAAGGGATTACTAATGTGTTTTTTTTTCCTAGAGCTCTTGAATTAAGTGACCTAGCCACGATAAGGTTTCTTGTAAAAGCAATGAGAAAATTTTGATTGGGTAGAGAATCGTAAATTGAGGATAAAAACATGTCATGTTTTTGTTTCATTCCCCATTTTAAAAAGGAGGAGAACACGTGGTCACACCCCCACGTCAAATATCCTAGTTTGACTCCATGGTAGACCCCTACAAGAGATACTATGTCAGATGCTTCTACAGAACGGCCGTTCCTGGAAATTTCATTTGTCAGCCACGCAAAAAGAGAGAAAAGGCCGTGCTGTCTGACTGTTGCCTGACTTTTGTCAGCCGCACCAGGGTGATTTAATGTTTTCTAAAATGAAATTTTCGGCTGGCTGGCCTTCCCGATGATGATTCTGTTTTTATATTTTCCTTTTTTTTTTCTCTATTCCCCAAAACATATTCAAAATAAAAATCTATTTTATAACGAAATTTCATTATTTTATTTTCAAGACAAAATTTTAGCTCAGAATTAAGTTTGGGAAAAAAGCAAGAAATAGATATTTTTTACTTTTCTATTTTTGAAATTTTAACAGAAATGAAAACTTTTTGTAGCGTTCCATGGGAGAGAAATAAATTAAACACATATCTTTACTAATAAACTTATTGAAAAAAAAAATAGAAAAATTATCTTCGGCAAAAAATTGTTAAGGGGAACTTATCATTCGCACGCCCAAATGACCATGTGTACGAAGAAGTTCTCAGTTCTCATGCTTCATAATGCCATGAGAATCATTTTAGTCTCTAAAAAGCGGGGCCCACTTCATCCTCCCAAAAAGTAATCTTTCATTAGGTTCACCTTAAAATATGAATTTTGGACTTCGATCAGGATGAAATTTGGAAGTAAATGTCGATTCATCGAGCCAAACCATATATATTATGACGTTTAAATTTCGTGATTTACTTTCTCCTTTTTGTTATTTTATACGCTTCATCATTTCAAAACACTTAAAGCTTTTAAAATCTATAAATTGGCGCCTAATATAAATTTTGTTTTTATAGTTCCTCAAAACTCAAATAATATGAATATTGGCATACCCTCCAATTTCTCATGATTCTTGATTTACTTGTTGATGTCTTCCCCGCCGGGATCTGGTAAGTCAAATTATTGAAATGGATGACCATGAATGGACAATAAGCACCGTGGCCTCATAGGATTTTTATCACGATCCTCGATTTATTTGTTCTTGTCTCCCCCGCTAGGACGTGGGAAATCAAATTAAAGCATTGTTTTTAGAACAAGGAGGAACATTTATCACTCATTTTATGGGAGGCAAATCGATGAAAATGTGCCATGTGACTTATTTGAGATTGCGCCAAATTTCCGTTCCAGTCTTCTTTTTCTTTTTGTAACAACATGAGGTATCCAACCTTCGATTGGATCGATTAACATGAATATATGCATAGTGTCCCAACCAACAACCGTGACCCTTGTGCAACGGGCAAAATTGCGCTCAATCGCTTTCTCGAGGAGGCCATTCCAGGTTAGGTAGTACACGACTTGAACTTTTCTGAGCTGCGGTCCCCGATCTCTCGGACGCATGGAAACCCTGGCTCTGTTCGGGCTCATCTCTGCCTCTTCTCGAATGCACGTCCATCTCCTTCCTCTCCTCTCTATTCTCCTCTCTTTGGTTGTTGAAGGAATTTATAAACCACATCAGTGCACGCCACACGCAAACCGGAGCGAGAATCAAGATTGAAAAGTAGTTGGTAGCGATTGACGCGGGACCTACAAGACAGGGAAAAAGGGGAAGGGGCAAATTAGGGTTTATAATTGACTTTCTCCACCCTTGCCTCGAGGATGAGGCTACCTCACCTAGATCTGGTTGACACTAGCCTCACTAGGGCCTCGCCGGCTGTGAGTGAAGGCAGAGACCTCATCCATGGGCAGTGGGGCCACCCTCGCCGGCCCTTGACGACTGGTTAGAAGATGATAGGAAGGGAAAAAGAGAGAGAGAGAGAGAGAAATAAATAAATAAAAATGAATAAATAAATAAATTGAAAAGTTATTAAAAATTATTAAAAAATTATTAAAAAATTTTGCTGGATGAACTATATTGGCATAGATGTAAAATGTTGAAGACTCAATTGGCAAAATAAAAATGTTGGTACAATTGCAATAATTTTTTTTATTTATAATTCTTCCAATTGATTAAACTCTCTTTGTGACAAAAAAAAAAATAATATCTCCAAATAATCTATTTGTCTGTGGAAATGCCAATTTCACAATGAAATTCACTTGTGACATAAAAATTTATGAACACTTCAATCATGAAGCTCGTGTTATTCATCTCGTGTTATCCATTTTGTCCTCTGGGATTATGTGAAGATCGGATACTTCTGCTAGGTATGACCAATCCCAATGCAAGGATTCAATTTGGAATGATAGATTTTTTTTTTTATCTGTAATATGAAAGAATTCATTTGCAATTAAATTGGGGAGAAATAAATTAAGGATTTGTTTGCTTCACCGTTTGTGTAATTCTTTTATCTGCACCAATTTGTTCAATTAATCATTTTATCTATCGGATGCAATGTATGCATTAGTTTTGGTGATAACGATTACCCCATAAACATTAATAATCTTAGGAATAAATACGAAGAATGGCTTGCATAATCAAAATATTGCGATGCCAATATATAAACATCCATATATTAATTCGAGACAATGTATCTAGGAAGAGATGATAAGATTATGAATATTATTAAAATGCTAGATGACCATAAATTAGCAACAACATAACATGTCATGGGAGAGTGATAGAATATTTAACAACTTAGGTTTTGACTTATTTAAGTGCAAAATGTCGTGTAATTCACATGCACTTTTCGAAGCGCCAGATCAATTTCTGGGCACTTCGAAAGATTTCAGTTCCTTTGAAGGGGCAAATTGAGAACAAATTTACATATATGGATACTTTGAAAATGCTGTCCGAGCGCAGGGCTATTTTGAAAATTTTCCCAACTTTCATGGATGCACTACATCGTTTTCCATTTTCACAGCTTCACTCTAAAGGGAACACAGTAAAGAGAACTTCTGCTGGAGAATCAAAATCACGACCCCAAAGCCATCGTCCCCTCAATTAACAAACCTTCCCCAACCTCGCACACATCCTCTTGCACAATCCTCCTACTGGTTCTAGCCGAAAATTCAAATCTCCGATTGACCCCCAAAAGCTCCGACCAGCGACATCGGAAATGGATTCATAACTTTAACTATCTACACCCATTTATTTCGGGGCTTTTATTTTATAACCCATTATGGTTAGACACTTTATTTGAGCAGATATTTTAATTGGCTTTAAATGAGTTCCAACTTTGTGATTTGGAATTTTCGCTCAGAACCATATCTGGCAGGAAGTGGGGAAAAGCGTGATCGATGAATATCGGCGGTGAAGGCGCTGTTGGATCTCTCTTCTCTCTTCCATGGAGAATCCTCTCTACCGTCTGAGTAGTCTTCTCCTACCTTACGGGTAGGTTTCCCAACCTTGAATCGCTTCCCCACTACTCATCACCACTGCGTTCCACCTTCATCATTGCCACTGTATTCCCCCTTCATCATTGCCACTGTATTCCACCTTCATCAATCCTAGTTTCGCAGAGTCAATTTAAGAGGATGGGTAGAAAACCCTAACCCCATTCCTCTTCCGCTCCTATCAAAATCCTACCTCAACTAGCCTACACGTAGTGCGCTACATTACATCTCGGCTTTTATTCCAAGCGCTCCATTCCAATCTTCAGGAAAATTTCAACAACCAGCTGGTGTCAATTTCTTTGTCTTCACCTGAAGACTCAGAGCTCCCTTCAATCACACAGAATTTATCACCCCGTCTTCGGCGGCTTCGCAATCTATCAGGTCAGCACTAAAAATCTCGTTCAATCCTGTTTCTGTATTTAAGAAGATGGCCAATCAGTATGAAGAAGAAAGGCAAGTGGCTGCCCTTTGTAAGAGTTTGGGCAATCTCTGGTCTGAGGAAGATGCTGTAGAGATTACAGGGGATATTCCTGAGGAAAACCTGCAAACCTGCAAACCTGCCGCAAAACTTTGTTTGGGAAGTTTTTTAATAAGCCTAGCATAAACTTTAATGCTTTTATTAGCACAATGCAAAAAGCTTGGCGTAATGAAACTTTCACTTGTGCTGTTATTGAGCCTAGATATTTCTAATTTTCGTTCCAGTCAGAGGATGAAAAACAGCGAATATTCGACTTAGGGCCGTGGTCTTTTGGGCATAATTTACTCGTTTTAAAGCAATGTGATCCCGACACCCCTGACATTTGTTATGACTTCAACCACTGTGACTTCTGGGTAAACTTATTTGGCCTACCTATCGGGCGAGTAACAGATGCAGCAGTCAGGGAAATAGCATAAAAAATTGGAGATGTAGTCGATGTCAAATTAGTAGCAAAATGGAACAGCAACTAGGAGGTTGGCAGGGCTAGAGTAAAGTTGAATTTGGAAAACCCCCTCAAAACAGGTGTACTTGTGACTCTTGATAGCAAAAGATTGTGGGTAGAGTTTAAGTATGAAAGGCTCCCGCATTACTGTTATTCATGTGGGAAGATCGGGTACTATGCAACCTACTGTCAAGACATATCATATGAGGAGACAGGGTTAGCAAAGAACTTACCAGGTTGTTTCGGACATTGGCTTCGCGCAGAGGCACGTGAGCTGAGTCCATATGGCAAAATCTTCTATGGCAAACAAGAACTATAGCTAGAGGAGGAGGAAAGTGTGCCTGAAACTCCCATTCAGCCAGTCCTTGAACCAGAACAGCATTAGAATGTAATGCAGCAAACCTAACAACTTGGTGAACTAAGCAATGCTGAAAACTTCAACTCACAGGAATGCCACCATATCTTCTCTTCACAAGAATTAGTACTCCTCGTAGAGAAGGGCCCCCAGAAGCGAGGTAGCAGTTGCCTTGATGATGAATCTGTCATGGTGATATATCAGGAACGGTTAAAAGAAGCTGAAGCAAAAATGGTAGAGAAGAGAGTTGAGGAAAAAGGTCCAACAAGGGAGAAAGTAAGATGCACTAAGTTGTCCTCTTCAAAAAAAAGGAAAAAGATTCTGTCCATATGGTGCTCAATCATCCAAAACAGTAATGGTCGATATTACTCAGCTGGTTGAAACTCCTATTCGTGTGGCAAACAAGTCTGCTTAGTGGGTTTTGGTGGCTAGCCCTAATAAGCTACCAACTCATCCATAAGTATATTGAGCTGGAATTGTCAAGAGCTGGGCACCCCCTTGACGGTTCAAGCGTTAAGGGTCTTAAAGACCTAAGAAAGGCCCAACATTATCTTTATTATGGAAACTAAAAATCAAGAGCATAAGGTGTTAAAATTGAGGCGAAGACTTCGCTTTCAGCATTGTTTTATAGTGAATCCAGAAGGTACAGCAAGGGGATTAGCAATTTTCTAGGATGACGAGGTTAGCCTAATTATAGACTCCTTCACGGAACATGTTATCTTTACCCAATGCCATCTACCAACTAGCAACCAGCGCATGCACATTTCATTTATACATGCCCCGAATGAATTTAAGGAGCGAGTTCTGTTGTGGGAGCATATTAACAGAGAGAGTAAACATTATCATCTGCCATGGTTGTGTATGGGGGATTTCAATGAAATCCTATATCAATGGGAAAAAGTAGGCAAGAAAAGAACATAAAATTACCGGATTGCAACCTTGAGGGACTTCCTCAACCACTGTTCTTTGCTGGATATGGAATGCAAGGGGTGTGCATACACTTGGACAAACAAGAGACAAGGAGAAAATTTGATCAAGGAGCGGCTTGATAGAGTATTATGCAACTCAGATTGGCGTATTAAATATCCCATAGTAGAGTGTATATGTCACGCCCCGAACCCCGAGCGTGCGCACATCCCACTACGGTCGATCTAATATGCGACATCCCAGGATACGTCGCCGACCCATTCATTTTATTACGCATGCGGAAGCGAAACAAATCCCCTGACAACATTTAACTTGGGATAGAAAGGCAGGCAATCGATCACAATACCAAACACTCATTTACAAACACAAAGGGGTTTATATACAACACTGGACCGCCTACAAAATAGACCAGCTCGACAAAAGGGGAACTATCCTAAAACCAACTAGCAGGACACGGTCACCGATACTTCAGTATCCACCTTTTCAGACTTAGGGCTTCGGGTCCTCCACGACCGCCATCTAGGGACCTGAAATTTTAATCCCACAACCGGGATGAGACGATGTCTCAGCAAGTTCAACCCCCTAAACCCCTATTAGAAAGAAAATACGCCCAAGGGTGGCCTAGCCACATCACACGAGAACTTACCTCGCCCGGTTCCTTCCCGCAGGTTAGCACAATTCAAATCACCCAATCACAGATAGTAATAGGAACTCAAACAATTGGAACGCCATCACTTTCATATAATTCACAATCGCACTTAGCACGCATTCCAATTATTAGTCACTGCCACACAAGGGCATAGCTTACTCGCAGTTCGGCTATCTACTGGCATATAGCCAGGCATCGCCTCCCCCCATGGAGCGCGGCTTCGTCAGTACGTCGACAGCGTTCCCGAAGGAGCATGGGCCTAGAATCAACTGCGACCCGCATCCACCGCGTGGGCATCCCATATAGGGGCAAGTCCGGCTCAACAGCCCATGACGATTCCTCTTAATTATCGCACAATCAAATCATACTCGGCCCCAGGACACTTTGCATTTCACTCAACGCTTCCACTTAAAATAGTGATCCCGGCCATTTTTCTTCATAGTAAAAATATTTCAGAAATTACTCACGTGTGTGGGGGCATGCTAATTTCGAATCAAAAAAGCCAATATCTCACTTTTTCAAACCCCACTATTTAATATAATCATTAAAAATCTGATTTTTTGCATTAAAACCCGACACTTGGGTTTTTATGAATAAAATCTCTATTTACCACAATCAACAGTCAATTGGCCACATCCATTCATCAAATTCAAATTCTAAATGCACAATAGCGGTCGGCACGAAATTCCAAGAAAATAAAGTCCCAAAATAATTTTCAGAATTTATTAAATAATTAAATTTATTCCGAAAATTAATTAAATAATAATATTCACGTCTTTCACAATTCACGCTCAATTTATAATATCCAATCATCAATTTCAAAATCCGATTACACAGCAGCGATCGGCACGAAATTCTGAACAACCGGGCTCGGAAATAATTTTTCCGTTTTTTTTAAATATAAATAATATTTTAATAATTTCGGAATTAATATAATATTATAAATTTCCAGAATTTCGAAGCAATTAAATAATTCAAAATTAAAACCCTATTATGTCACATCAAGGCTTTATATTAAAAATAAACATACTTAACTTTAAACTAAACACACTTTAACTTAATTAAACACCATAATCTAATCATCAACCAAATAAACTAATCTAACCACCTAAACTTACTTAACTTAGACTAAGCACACTTAGGGCATCATTAACCCTCTAATCAAGATTTAGTGAGTTAAACTCACTGAATTAACGAACCGAGCGGACCAAAACGACGGGGACGACGCGAGGATCAACTTTCCTTAAAGCGGGCAGAGCATCCGGGCTCGGGAAGGCGGCCAAAACGGGCCAAATAGGTGCTGCCATACCCATTTTTCTTGGCTGCTGGTTGAGGCCGAGAAGGGGCGGTTCCGGCGCCGGTATGGGCGGAGGGATGGCGGAGGAGGACCGGCGGAGCTTGGACGGCAACCGGTGGTGGCTTACGGCGGCTAGGCGGGCCTCCGGTGGCCTTGAGGACGGCGAATGGGCAGCTGGAGGTGGAGGGACGACGGCTGGGTGGCGGACGAAGCAAGAACGGGAGGGGCGGAGCAACTCGCGTGCAGACGGGCGGCGGTGGCGAACGGCGTGCGGCGGCGGCGAGGAACTCCGGCGACGAGCGTGCGGACGGCCGAGCGGGCGGAGGGGCGGCCGGCGAGCTGCTGGTTTTCTTCCCATTTGGTTCTCTCTCTCTCCTCCTTTCAAAACCCAACAAGCTTCCTTGATTCAAGGAAGAAGATGATGGTGATAGGTCACCTTTCCAAGAGCAAATCCTCACCCTCCATGTGTCAAGATCCTAGCCATTCTTGCCCCACACCATGACATCACCAAGTGATGTCATATTCCACTATCTCAATTCCTCCCACAACAATATCCAATAGGTGCAATTTATTTTTCTGCTGGGGCATAAATCTTGTGCATCAAATTCCTCAATTACAACCAATCCACGTCCAATTAAGTCCAAATTGAAGTTCATAAAATTAATTCAATGTCACCACACTTCAATTCACACCTTCACTTGTCTATATAATCAACTTAAGTCCCAAAAGCGCGACCAAAAGCGGCCTACTAATTTCTCGAGCTAAAATAGCTATTCTCGGATTTTATTTGCCAAAGAACTCTGATTGCATGAAAAATCTTCCGAAGATTAGTCAATGTTCCTAAAATGATTTGTGATACACCCAGACTTCCAATTTCTGAATTCGATCTCAATTCCACGGTTAATTTCACTTTGGCACGATACTAGCGCAGCCTAACCTACCGGGTAGCCTTTAGAAATTTTCATGCATTTAACCTGTGGTTGATCATCTCAGCCACAATGTACATCTTTGAAACATTGGCGACTTTCGGTTGTCGGGGTAATCTCAAGGTTTCAAATACGAACACAAGGTACCCAATCGATAGAAAAGTCGGTCCAGTATCGATCGACAAGAATTGTGCGATCTTGTGGAATCACCCACACTCGATCACATGCCTCTGTCGAGTCAACCTATCTCCGGTCTCTAATCGATTTTTATTTGTGCCGTAATGACCCTTGTAGATTAGCTCGGTCGAAAGGTCGCTTCCTGGTCAAATTCTCGAGCCTAATGTATTAGAAATTCTTAACGGCTTCACCCGATAAACTAGTTTTCACATGAGTGGCCGACTCAAGGAAAAGAGCTATATGCGTGCCAACGAAATGTCCGTCTCAAATTATTAAAAATAGAATTGGAAAATCGGGATGTCACAGTATAGCCATACCAGCAATTGGCTCTGATCACACTCCAATTATTCTGTCTACTTGCCCACAGAAAAAAAAAGTAAGAGGAAGAACTTCAAGTACAAAGCCTTTTGGGCAAAGGAGGAGGAATGCATGAGCCTTGTCAAGGACACATGGGCTGCTCCCGACTCCCAACAGCTCAACGTGGTTGAGAAACTGCAGAATGTGGCAAAAAAGTTGGTAAAATGGAGTCAAGGAAAATTTACCAATGCAAAGATGAGGTTAACTTGGCTGAACAGTGAACTGCAACAATTAATGAACAGCATAGGGGTTTCTCAAGAAAGCAAGGCAACTATGGCACTAACAAAAGAAATTGAACAGTTGTGGCGACAAGAAGAAATGTACTGGGGAATGCGATCCAAAATTAAGTGGTTAGCTTGGGGAGATAAAAACACCAAATTCTTTCACGCTACAACCATTCAAAGAAGAACCCAAAATCAGATTTCTTTGCTGAAAAATCCAGAAGATGAGTGGGTGCATAATGAACAACAATTGAAAAAGATGATAAGCACATATTTCAAAAGGCTGTATGAATCAGCAGGGCCACGAAACTTTCGGCCCCTTCTACAACAAATACCAACTTCGGTGGATGCCGGAATGAACCAACGACTAGTAGAACCTGTTTCTATGGAAGAGATCACACAAGCTATGCAACAACTAGGAGCCCATAAAGCCCCAGGACCAGATGGTATGCATGGTCTCTTTTTCAAAACACACTGGCCAGACATTTGTCAGGATATTTATACAGAGATACAAGAATTTTTCAACACGGGCTATCTCAATCCAGCTATGAACAGTACGCTCATTACCCTTATTCCCAAAGTTCCAAATCCAAAAAAGCTGGAACAGTTTCGCCCAATTAGCCTTTGCAATTTCATTTACAAAATTATCTCAAAAGTGTTGACCAATAGATTAAAACCCCTGCTACCAACTTTAATTGCCGAAGAGTAAAGTGCATTTGTGGAGGGGAGGATGATACAAGATAATATATTGCTGGTACAGGAAGTGCTACACAGATTACGAACCCGGGAGAGAAAAAAGAAGTTTCAAGCACTCTTAAAGCTAGATATGTAGAAGGCATATGACAGGATTGAATGGGATTTCCTTAATGCATGCCTAACTAAAATGAGATTCTGCGCACAATGGGTACAATGGGTGATGCAATGTGTCTCAACCGTTACTTTCAGTGTGAATTTTAATGGGGAGTCTCTACCTTTTTTCAAGCCAACACGTGGAATTCGCCAAGGTGACCCTCTCTCCCCATATATATTCATATTAGTAGCCAATGTTTTATCCTACATGATGGGAAAAGCAGTTGAAGATGGTACTATCAGAGGAATCAAGCTGAATCATAGCTGCCCCACCCTCTCGCATTTGCTATTTGCGAATGACTCAATTTTTTTCCTCCATGGTTCAATCCTAGAGTGCCAAAACTTGGTGGCTATCTTACATGAATATTGTTATGCTTCTGGCCAGGCTATTAATCTAAACAAATCTGGTATATACTTTAGCAAATGTTGTCCAATTATCTTGAGGAGAAACATGGCAAATGAACTAAGAGTTCCAGAAATTGAAAAAACAGGGAAATATTTAGGGATCCCGATGGATTGGGGCTGCTAAAAAAAAGACATGTTCACATAGATCCTTGCGAGGGTAAACAGAAAGTTAGAAAACTGGAAGGAACATTTGTTATCAAAAGCAGGGAAGGAAATTTTGATAAAATCAGTTGTACAGGCCATCCCTTAATATGCCATGTCCATATTCAAGATCCCTATCTCTATTTGCAAAGCTATTGAGAGGAGGATTGCTAACTTTTGGTGGAAAACAAATAGCAGAAATGCTGGAATACACTGGAAGCAATGAGAAGCATTGAAACTCAGAAAGAAGGAGGGGGGCCTAGGTTTTAAAGACCTAATTGCATTCAATATGGATATGTTGGGGAAACAAGCGTGGCGCATCTCACAAAATTCTCAGTCCTTATTGAGCAAAGTAATGAAAGGCCTCTATTATCCTCATGGAGACCTCTAGAAAGCTGGAAATGGATCCCGACCTTCATGGGGTTGGAAAAGTATAACTCGGGGTAGGGATTCTATCAAGCCACACATTATGTATTCAGTTGGGAATGGAAAACAACTATCGATAAGAGTTGATAAATGGACAACAAGTGGTCTGATTGGAGGCCCGGCAACAAGAAATGAACCAAAACATGTGGCAACACTAATTGAACAAGGGAATAGCAAATGGAATGTTCAGTAGGTGGAATCGATGTTTGATGACAGAATTGCTAAGGAAATTCTTGCAACACCTATCGGAAGGCCAGATTCAAAAGACAAGCTAGTCTGGACGCACAATAACTCTGGTATCTATTTAGTGAAAAGTGGCTACTACATAATTAGAGAAAACCCAACAAGCATAGGCCAAACGGCAACCTCATCGCATCACATCAATCCAGATCTATGGAAACATATTTGGCAAGCAAAAACCCTCCCAAAAATCAAATTCTTCCTTTGGCAAGCTTCTCAAAATGCTCTCCCTACACGGGAAAACTTATATAGAAGAAAGATCATACCGGATCCTATTTGCCCCATCTGCAGCAAAGAGGCTGAAACCATCAAACATCTTCTTCTGCTCTGTCCATGGACAACTCTGATTTGGAGCTCTGCACCTCTGCAGATCAAAATATCCAGATATGGGTTAACTCGCCTCGATGAGTGGTTAGGCAAACTCAAAACCAACCCTCAACATACTAAGAAGTTTGATCAGGTAGTGGCTATTCTCTAGAGTATCTGGAAGGGGTGAAATCAGTTCCTCTTCGAGAGGCGTCCCCTGCACTCGCATCAAGTTGTTATTCAGGCCCAAGCTCTCCATGATTCGTTCAAATCCGTGACCCAACAACAAGTAGAAGAAAGGGAGTTCACAGCCATACCGGACCGTGGGCAACCTCCGCCCCCTCATATGCTGAAAGTTAACATAGACGCTTCTTTCGTCGAGCTTGACGCCTCGGAAGCAGAAGCCAGAGGAAAATCACGAAATAGAGCAGCTGTAGCGTGTATTTGCAGGGATTATCGAGGATGTATGGTGGACAGCTTCGCGAACTTGGTGGAGGCGGCTTCGGCAGAACAGGCAGAAGCTTTGGCTCTGCTTGAAACCCTAGATCTTCTTTCCAACCGTGTGGAACTCTCCCTACAAGTACAGACAGATTGCCTCTCACTCATGCATGGAGTTTCAGCTTTGACGGAAGTAAACTGGCAGCTTCAACCACTCCTGGACCGGGCCCGAGCGAAAATGCAGGGCTTCGGTGATATATCCCTGGCCCACTGCAATAGAATAGCCAACCGGCCCGCTGATTGGCTCGCAAAGGCCTGTCGCTGTAGCTACCTTCCCCCTAATTGGTTATTTCATCCCCCGCCCGCTTTACTAGACTTATTATGCACCGATGCTTTTGATGTATTATCTCAAACAATGGCTAAGTAATCAATAGTAAGTCGTTTGTTTTCGATCAAAAGAAAAAGAATATCGGCGGTGGAGAGGCCATTCCAGATCGCCCATCATTTCCGCAGGGAACCCACACGTGCGAATGAGGCCACTGAATTTCGAGCGACAAACATGAAGCCGAGCCGAAAGACCAATGCATGCGAGTTGCTAACCAAGAATACAAAATAAAAATAATTAGAAGTCCTAAAACTTATCATGAAAATGTAATTTAGTTTTAAAATTTTTAAAAAATATTATTTCATCTTAAAATTTGTCACAAAAGTACGACTAATTTCTAAATTTTGTCAAATTGGTCCGATCAAATCGTTCAATTGATTGCAAATTTTGAATATTTTATAATTTGATTACACTTTTGTTATAAATTTTAGAACTTAATTATACTTTTTAAGATTTTAGAACTAAATTATATATTTGTGATTAATTTTAGAATATGATTGTATTTTTTTAAAGGTTTTAGGATTTAATTATATTTTCATGATAATTTTTAGAACTATCATCGCACCTATTCCTAAATATAATTATGTGGGAAGCACCATCGTTTCTTTGCATCGAACGAGTATGGTGATGGAATTTTTTTTTTTTTTTTTGGACATAAAGGATGCCATTAAGAGGAAACAAATATACAACCCGCTACTAACGCGTCCGAAAGGAGAAGATCGAATAAGGGGGCGGGGGGGAGGGGACAGACGGCCCAATTAGATAAAAGATACCCTTTTGCGTGGGCTTTTGCGGTCCAATCCGCCCTACGCTTGCAAAACCTAAACTGAAGAAGAGAGAAGCGACGCACGAGAATGGCTGCTTCGGCGAACAGGGGACGGAGTTCCCATGGAGTGTCAAGCTGATTGTTGATGGATTCGACCAAGAGAAGGCAATCTAACTCTATCTGGAGAGGCGCTTCCGATTTGTTTTGCTGCAATAGGTGGTGAAGGGTGAACAGCAAAGCTTGGGTTTCAGTATGCAACACCGACGAAGCAGGTACAGTCTTGGTAACACCCTCTTGCATCTTCCCATGGTGGTCCCTGCATATAAAAGCTATAGAACCTTCGGTGTCGCCATTGTTATACACCCCATCAGTATGGCGACGGAATTTCGAGCAACCAAAATGGGAAGACGAGCCACCGTGTCCCGAGGGAAGCCCCGCACGTGCGAGGAAGACGACATAATTTCAAGCAATCAGGAGGAAGCCGCATCGTCTTTTCCTCGGGGAAGCCCCACACGTGCGAGTAAGGCGACTAAATTTCAAGCAATCAATAGGGAGCCACGTTAACATGTCCGCAGGAAAGCCCCACACGTGCGAGTTGCTTACCAAGAATAGCACATGGAAATACGTGCGAAGCCCCATCGTTTCCCTGCATCGAACAAGTAAAGGCGACAGACAATTTCGAGCAATCAATAGGAAGCCACGCCAACACGCCTGCAGGGAAGCCCCACACGTGCGAGTTGCTAATCAAGAATAACCACGAATAAAGATATGTGCAAAGCATCATGGTGCCACCGACTTCCGACGACTGAAATTTGGCCATCATTCGATTGACTTTTCAACCTTGAGTTAAAGATAGTGCTCGAGGAAAGAGAACGTCTATGAATTTGAATTTCGTTCATGCGGCTTCGCTGGAAAATCAGAAAAATCCAATTTGTGAGCCAGCAGAACAACAACGAAGCCGATAAATAACTTTCTAAATATTCGTGATTGAACATTGAAGACTTATTTATGGATTTAGGACTCAATTAGCATAAGTACAATATATCTATGATAGAAATTGAGAGGAAGAATGAAGGAAAAATATTTTAGACATACAAGTACATTAGACTTTTTTTTTTTTGGGTAAAAGGTAAGAAATTATATAGAGCTTTGGAACAGTATACAAAAAATTGGCACCAAAAACTTCCACTCTAACTGCGACAGCAGAAAGAGTGAAAGGGAGTCAAGTAACAAGCCAAACAGGCAAAAAGCAAGAGAACCAAAGCTAAACAGCCCAATCCAAAGGCCAAGCGCCAAACAACAAACCCAACAACCCTCAGAATACAAAAGGGAAAGGGTCGAAGAACAGAGAGCCTAAGAGAAGGCTAGAAAGCAAAACAAGGCACAGACTAGACGCTTAGGACGAACCAGGCGACTGAGCAAAAACCGAAGGGTCAAAACCCGAACCTTTCTGGAGTCTCTTGTTCTTTGGAGATCCAGGAACATTTCTGAAGGTAAGAGCTTGGTCCTTGACCGCCTTAATAAGGTGATTCTTTAAATCCGAGATCGCGAAGGATTCTCCATGGAAAATGATGCAATTCCTCTTTTTCCAGATCACATAGCACATAGCTGCAAAAGAGAACCGTGCAATACTATGATAAAAGTCCTTTCTGGCTAAGAACTTAAGCGCCCAAGAGATGGTATCCATCCAAGTTCTAATCCTCCAAGGAAGGTTACACTTGGAAGCCCAGAAGTATGCAAGCGTAGTGGAGTTGTGACATTCAAAGAAAATGTGGTCAATTGAATCTGGTTGGGCATTGCAAAAAGCACAAACCATGTAATCAATTCTACCATAAGAGAGGAGGAGCATTTGAGTGGGTAGGCGATTTTTAGTAATAAGCCAAAGAAGGAACTGGTACCAAGGAGCTATGGCACTATCCCATACTAGAGAAGCCCACGGAACACAGTCTCTTTTCGCTCTAATGGTGCTCCAAGCAGAAGCCGAGAACGAACCAGTTGGATCACACCGCCAAGAGAATTGATCAGGAGCCAAGGATAAATTCGGGAGAACAATGTCCCAACTATGGAGAAGAGATTTTATCTGCCACATCCGCATTGTTAGGGAGATTTATATTGTCCATAATAGAGGCCGGAATAAAAGTGTCCAAGGGGCCACAAGGAAGCCAATAGTCATGCCAAAGAGAAACCAAAAGCCCATTACCGATTTTCCAAAAGAAGGAGAGCCGAAAAAACCTTATGAGTTGTAGTATTTTCTTCCACGCCCAAGAACGGAGACATTTTATAATGTAAAGAATGAAAGGAAAAGAGGAAGCAATATACTAGAATTACAACTTTCCCATTTACTACACTAATCACTGTTGACTAAATCAATTAATCCGTAATCAAGGTTAGAATCATAATTTGGGCAGGAACAGAACCGACTAAGTTCTGGGCATCATCAGAATGTTGAATAGGAATTCGCTCCTATTCATGCGGATTGATTTGCTCTGAAGATGTTGGGGTTTGATTCTGGGGTAAGGCAGGTGTTTCCTCCACTGGCAGGTTCTCGGCATTCTTGTTCTTCGCAATGATATCAAGAAAAAATGGAATTCCTATTCGGTTTACTGATTGTTTTGCAGGGTGCAATAACACTCAGAAAAAGGAACCGAAGGCAATTCGAAAGATGCGGAAGCTAGGTTAAGAAAGATAGCTTTGATACCATGATAAAAATTGAAAGGAAGAATGGAGGAAAAATATTTTCCGTGTATCTTCTGTATACAAAAACATTGGACATTTTATAATGTAAAGAATGAAAGAAAAGGAGGAAACAATATATTAGAATTACAACTTTCCTTTTTACTAAACTAATCATTGATTGACTAAATCAATTAATCCGTAATCAATATCAGCATTGTAATCAGGATCTTCAATCATACATTATGATTCTTCTAGCAAATTTTCCCTAAAAGGATAACAAGGATTATGGGTTTCGAAATATAAAAGTCTCGTAACAACATATCAGGTGGGTTAGACATCCAATCATTAGGGAGGGTCATTTTACATTGGGCTTTGGCTAATCAATCAAGAACATAACTTGTATCTCGTAGGCTATCAACCACTTCAATGAGGCTCGGACCGGGCTTGGGTTAGAGCCCTCGACTAGCTAGAACACTGATAAGCTATCAGTGACTAACTTCGCTCGTAGATCGCATTCTTCCCACAGGTCGAAGTTAGCTTCTTAGTACACCTGTGCGAAATGCAAGGCTAGGGCTTCAATCTCTAGCGGGGACGAGGCGATCTCCGATCCGGCGAACCCCGTGATAGTTCAGCGAGAGGAATCATGACAAATTCCATCCACAACTCCTTCCCTTTCCCCTTCGACCATTGACCCATCGACATTAATTTTCTAAGAACCCTTCTCCAGCGGTCTCCATTGCTCGGGTAAGGTACTCCTTCGATTCGCTAGATTTTTATTAGGGGTGTGCAACCGAACTAGGTATACTCGGGAACCGAACCGACCCACCGGGAAAACAGGGTTAGGAACCAGTTCCCGTTGAAATCGGTCCGGAAACTGGGTCCGATTGATTACCCACCCAGGAATTGATTCTTAGACCGTGAACTAGTTTTGTAAGTATAGGTCCAAAACCCTATTTTTTTCCCCCTTATTTCTATTCTTACTTTCGTAATCACACAGCGTTTTTCCTCTTGATTCTCTCAAACACGCACGGCACTCCTCCTTCGTCGTCCATCTTCCTCACTTGCTTCCCTCCCTCATTGACTCCCTCTCGCACCGTCTGACGGATGAATGGTGTTTGTCACCACCAAATTATTGTGTACCACGTGGATTGGCTCGCCTAATTTATCTTTTGTATGAGGAGTTATGCTTGCATAAATGAGTAACTTCATATAGTAGTTATGGGAATAAGACTAATATTAGACCCATGTTTATCGCTAATCCTTTGCCTTATAATTTTATTCATTATAATTAATCCTGTGGATCCTTAATTTTTTGTTTAGTCAAAAAGTTTATGTATTTATTTATTAAAAGTGCTTAATGTTTTGATACAAATTAGGAGGATTACGTTATTTTCTCTCGTATTAATATAAAATTCGAAATCGTATAGCATATTGGGAGATTGTAAAATAGGTTCCAATGAAAATTGGGTTGACCTTGGACACATTTTTTCATTGGTGAATTAATAATGTAACGTGTCAATTATTATATGTATATCAAAAATATGACTATTGCATTATATTCACACAAATTTAAATGTAATATATATATTTTTTGATTTATCATTAGACAGCATGAAATCACAATCGAACACTTTATATCATAAAATGCCCATCTAAGTTTAAACCACCCTACGTCGATTATCATCAACTCATCCATGGATTTTGGCTAATGCAATGATGTCCAAATCATTAAATTGAAATAGCTTGAAGACGTGGTTGAATGTCCAAAACATCTTTACCATTCTCTGTATAGGTTATCAGACCTAAAGTTTCAATTTTTACAATTTATCTCGACTTTTTCAAATCAGTTGCAATGTATCCTAGACTGATGACTGCCACTTCATTTTTCTCACATATCTGACCACGTGACTAGTTATGAGAAAGAAATATAGAGATGGCTCAAAAATATATTTCAAAACTATATACCATCGTGCATTTGCATTGATTCCATTTAAATTCTTGTCAGTACTTGATTTTTATTTTTATATAAAAAAAAGGTGAATTTCATTCAATCAACTAAAGTACTACGAGAATGGCAATAACAACACTTAAAATATAGCAAATCTCAAAGGTTGTGTTTGGTTGTCCAAATTTATAACCAAGATAGAACTATAAAATTCAGAGATTTTGCTAAATCCTATCCACAGTATGGTGATTACAGTAATAAAATTGGATATATTTACATCATATAATGTATGTTGTTTGGTATAAACGGCATATTAATATAAGTGAACCGAAAATTTTATAAATAAAGATGGTAAAAATCTCACGTAACACTCATGCCTACTTTATTTTTATTTTATTTGTCTCTTTTTAAATTAATTTCTTTTCATTCCTTTCTTCCCCTTCCATCATTCTCTATTAAAATTTTATTAAATAGTAAACTATGCTAATACACCTAAAATACCTAAAACATGTAATAAATATAAACATATATTTATATTTATATAATGAATTTATATTATGAAATAGAATTAAATTCGAATATATAAATAAAAATAAGATTGAATCAAAATAACTAAATTTTTATTTTTTTATTTTGAATTTCTTATATTAGAATTCAAATATTATTCATATTAAATATAATTTTAATTTTGTTAATTAAGAATATTATCATTAAAAAAATAACTTTTCTATTATGAATATTAAAAATCATATCCACATTTATCTCACCTCTCCCATTAAATAATTTTATCTTATCATATCTCTCTTATATCTGATTTTATCTTGTCTTAAGTAGACACCAAACATAGATTAGGATAAATTTTATTATATTCTAAATTTATCTTGATTGCCAAACGCATCCAAATGGTTTGAGGGGGCTTTCAAAAGTCAGTTATTACTGGTTCAAACAAACTTGTCACCTTCTAGACATGGATTGATAGGGGTGGTTAATATTTCTTGAATGACATTCTCTAGGAAAAGCTCTTCTGATTTTTGTTCATTCCATCTGCTCGTTCCTGTCTCAATTAAACCTGCTAATAGAGTGGGTTCCTCTCACTTTGCTGGTCCCCCTAACACTCCTATAGACAGCCATTTGTCTTCATGGATCTTGATACCTTTTTCCATTCTCAATAGCCCATCTAGCTTTCGCTCTAATTGAATCTCTCGCCACTATAACACTTTGCCCACCCTTGGAAGGTCTTGAGCCTTTCCCTCGCTGGTACTTTACTCACATGCTCTCACATACAACGTAATTTCCAAAATCGTTCTTCTTCTTTTTTATAGGTACACACTTATATGACGAACTTGCCCTCCGTAATCAGTAAAGTGCGTAATCAGAATTCCGAGCAAAATTTGTTCGGCACCAATGCCAAGGGACGCACTGCAATTGATTTGTAAATTCAGGGGACAAGTTGCAAAGAATATTACAATTTCGACGACTTGAGGGGTTATGTGCGAGCTTGACAAATCAAAATCATTTTTCAGTACCAAAGAGTGTGACAATTCATTTCTTCATTCTAAATGCTATCTATCACGCTCACTCACGTTCAATAAATTAAGATATAATCCAACTTCAATCTGAATTGCGAGAACGTGATATTATCATACTTTCATGAAGTTTTATGTTCCGGTAGGGTTATATACTAGTTTTATTTTATTTCGAATATTACTATTATTTTTAATAAATTTTTTTTATCACGGATATTTACTTCATCCTCTAGATGATTGGTTTATAGATCTCTATGTACATGCGACGTTGTCATCACCTTCATTGTTGCGCTCACTCTTGGCAAAAAAGTGGAACCAACGAGATTTGTGTATAGAACATTTATCACATTAGGTTTTCCTTTTCCTTTTTGCCAAAGAAAAAAAGATACTTTTTTTTAAATTCCACTAATTGTATGCAAACAATTTTGGATCATTCACATAAGTCAAGGGTCTGAATTCAACTGGTTCATAAACTTTCATAGACCTCCAAGTAGCCGTGTCCCCACACCCATGTTTCCAAGTTATAAGAAAAAAAAAATTTGAGACTAAATCCGTACAATATGAATTGTCTTTCTTTTCATCCTAATTCACTTCCTGCTTAGCTTCTTTGGTCGCATTTTATGTGGCAAGAGATTACCGCAAAAGACACCAGTTAATTAGTGCTGGTCTGGACAGATTTAGATGGGCCACAACGCCTCCAATTCCTGGGACACGGGAGGCACGTAGGGAAACGGCCGGTAAACGATTTGTTTTGGAGACGGCTTTCCTTTCCTCTTCCTTAAAGACCTGACGCACTTTCTGGTTTTCTAGCCGAAAATTCTCCTCCCGGTTCTGGCCGATAATTCAAATCTCCAATCGCTTGGATCGGCGATGACAGTGGCACAGAAGCAGCCGTAATCGCTGTCATCGTCTCTGTTCACCCTCGCCCTCCTGACCCTCATCTCCTTCACTCTGGTCTCCCTCAAGTCCCTCCACTCAACCGCAATCCCCGTGAAGCTGAGCTCGTCCTTCATCCAACAGAAGCTGTCGAGCGACGTCATAGGGAGAGAGAAGAGAGTTCGATAGCGAAGAAGAACGTCGGGTGTCCATTAAGAGTTAGTCAGTGGCCCGATTTCGTGGGTTGGAAATGGCTTCATAATATTTACCTATTTAGTATGGATGAGCATGGTTTCATAGTAGAATCGGGAACCTACCAATTTGGTTTTAGGTTCTTGAATATGCAAGGTAGGTTTTAAGTTCAAAAATTGGGGAACATATTATCGCGACCTAATTTTAATGGATTACTAAGTTTTTAAGCTTAGCTCGGGCTCTTCCAAGCCCATACCAATTCGTGACTTAGGTTTGAATTTTTAACATGCAAATGATTTTCAATCAGGAGTCGCCACTAATCTATTTTTGGTGGGTCGATTAGAAACTCAAGTAACGAGAGATTTACTTTACTTCTATGAAACCAGAGATTTATGAGTTCAAAGACTTGTTACACCAGACTATCCTAGTGCCCTTTCGGTACCTTTTATTTCATTTAAAAAAAAAATGTTTGGCAATTGAATTGGTTTTAATTTAACTTCCTAACATGTGAGGTGATCATACAGGTGCACATACCACCAATTTAACACTTAGGAAAGCAATTAAATAATGCAAAACTTATCTCAAAGCAACGAAAATGTCTGCGTCGTTAAATCAGAATTTAGCAATCCTAAATACGATTTCTAATTAACACGCCATTATTCAATTTTTGTTTTCACTTTATTTAATGAAAGTCATGCGATGCACGCTAATAATCTAATATGACATGGCAACATGACCTAAACTATATGACATGAAGAAATGCAATAATTAAATGCAATCTAAATTAACCAGGACAATTTAATTCTAATGACGTGTGATGAAATGCAATGACGTACAAGATTATTTTAACTCAAATGACATGCGACATACAATTTAATATGCGAGCTATATGTCACGTGACATTTATTAAATGACCTAATCTAATGACGGGCAATTTTTAATTAGAAGTGAACCTAACAATAATCACTAAAATGACGTGCATTTCATGGACTTAATTTTATATAACGTGCACATGATTTTTTTTTCTATTCTAAAAATGCAATCTATCCTAGAAATTGCAACTAATTTATCCTAAGACAAATTTTATGAAATTCGAAATTTAAAAAAATGCAAAAAATAATCTAGCTAGATTAAGATTCTATCTAATTTAAACTAGGGATTAAGTCATATTAAATCCTAATTTAAACTAAGACATTATCTAAATTTAAGATGCATTTTATCTAAAAAGGTGATCTAAATTTAAAATGAAACATGCAATTCTAATCTAAAATGCACAATGATTTTTTCTTGTGTTTTTCTTTAAGAAATTTGAAATTAAAACTTCACATAATTAAACATGCAATTCAAATAAAAAACTAACAACCTAAATGAATGCACTTTCTTTTTTTTGGATTTTTTTATTTAAAAATTCGTAATAAGATTGCAATCCTAAACATGCAAGATAATAAAAACAAACCTAATCCTTATTCAGATTTTTTTTTTATTTTCCTTATTTAAAAAAAAAACTCGAAATAAGATTGCAATTTTAACCCTGAGACTAGGAATATTCTAAAACAAACTTAACCTTAATTCGAATATTTTTTTGGATATTTTTTAGTGGTTTTCCAAAACAAGCAATTATCAAATAAACATCGTATTTAAACTAATCAGGACATTTAATCAAATAAATGATTAAAATAATCGAAAAAATAACATGTTGTCAAGTCAAATTAACGATTATCCTAACCCTAATTATCACGATAACAAGATCAAAATAACTAAAAATCTGATCTAAATTCTTACGGATCAAATTAATAGTTATATTGATTCAACACTTAAAATACTATCGACAAGCCTCAAAAATTAATATAATTAAAAAAATGATTCAATATCTTACGGATTAAATTAATAATTACAATAATTATGAGGAAGACCCTGCGGATAATGCCTACAAAATTCATAAAATGAAGATCACTTCAAATTTATACAATAATAACTAAAATTAAAAGAAATAAATAAATAAAAGTTAATAGAAAAGAAAATAAAACTACCTAATATTTCCTTTTCTTTTCTTTTTTTTGTTTACCACGTGTAACAGTGGGTCTCCAAAGGCAGCAGGTCAATCGGTCCGGCAAAAGGGAACTCCGGCAAGAGCGGCAGCAGGCACAGCTAGTCACGGGTCAGGCGAGACAGGGGCGGCACGGGCGAAGCCACCAGTGTTCGGGCACTGGCAAAGGTGCGCGAGTGCAGCAGTAGCTGTGGCGGTCTGGCGTCGTGGGTGAGGAGGAGCTGGCGAGCAGTGGACTCACGGCTTCGAGCGGGCGGAGTAGGGCAGGAAAAGCTCCGGCGTCAGGCTTCACGGGCGGCGACCGGCGGGCTTCGTGAGGAGACAGCAGACGCGCGGCGAGAGGCGAGCTGCTGTGGCGCCGGTGCTCGAGCGGAGGGATGCAGGCGGAGACGCGGCGCGGAGATCTGAGCGCGATGGTGCGGCGCGGTGCAGGGGCACGGTGGTGCGACAACCAGCGGTGTGCGGGCAGCAGCGGTCCGGCTCAGATCTGCCGGAGTCGAGCGCTCAAGCAGGCAGATCAAGACAGCGGCAGTGGTGTCGTCTATCGGGCGCGGATCAGCAGCACTCAGAGCAGGGGCACGCGGTGATTGGTGGCTGGGCGCGGGCTGTGCGGGGCGCAGGAGCAGCAGCAATGGCGTGGAGACGATGACCGGCAGGTGGTGGAGCGGCAGCGGCGGAAGGGGAGTGCAGAGGGTTGGAGGGGCGCTGCACGAAGAATGAGAAGAAGACCTTTTTTCTTTTCCTTTTTTTTTTTTTTGTCTTTTCTCTCTCTGCCTCTCTCTCTCACGTCGCTTTCACTCTCTTTTCCCTCACTTTCTGCAGAAGACTCTTTTCACTTTTCTTCAACCGGAAGAGAAATTTCTTCAGTTTTTTTACTTCCTTCGAGAAATGAACCCCCCATTTTCCGAAGCGTGCGCTCATTATTTATAGAAAAAAGACCCCCGTTTGTTCTGCCCCCTCAAGATTTGTATAACAACCCAATTACTGAAGATCATCCTTCAAAAACAACCAGAAAGTAGCTCCAAAATCTAAAATCGTCTGTTAAAATTTTCCAAGCTGACTCACTCAACCATTGAAGATTATCTTTTAATAAGGCTTCATTATCCAAACTCTAAAATCTTTCAAAATCTCCTTCCATAACAAAATATTTTTTTTAACAACTTTTTTTAAAAGATAAGTTAAATGAACAAATAAAAATAGTTAAAATTTATGTTTCAACACATATTCCAAAGGATGGGTTTCAAATCTCAAATGGAATTAGAAGCCTAAAACATGGAACAAATTTTTATGTTTTTTTTTTTTTGTTCTATATCTTCATGCGATCTTGTAGTATTTTATGACGTTCGATGATAAGTATATAATCTAAAACTACTAATCTAAGCTTTCATTTTCATTAATATCGATGACTGTGACTTTGATTTTATTAATAGTTGATAATCTCGTATGTCTAAATATGAGTTATAATCAGTGGATTATAACAAATTATGGTCATTAGATGTGATAATTCATTGCAATTATTTAATTTAGAGTACATTTGAAATTTTGGTAAACCTTGAAATCTATAATATTGTAAATTATTGGGTATGTAAGGTAGATTCAAAATTCCAAAAATTAAGGAATCTATTTTGACCAATATTTGGAACCCGAAATCACTCACTCTTGCTATTTAGACCCATTTATTTTGAGCTTTTTAATTTATAACCTCTTATGACTAGATACCTTAAATTTGAGGCGACCTATTTATGACTCATTTCAATAACTTTGGATTAATAAACGGGTTTGATATCTATTTCGACAGATCCACGTAACTGGAATTCCAAAAAAAATTTGGTAGGAGTCGATGCCAATGGACATGATGCGATCCACTAGTTGAATATTAGGGGACAAGTGGCAATTATAGACGCTTAGGCTGGTGACGCGAAGGGGACCTGAACACGTGCGACTTACGAGCCAAAAGTAATAAAATAGGAATACGTGCGAGTGGCCACACCAGCCAAAAGTGACAAATAGAAATATGCGTCAGGGGCCTCGCTTACATATTAAAGAAGGTATCTCTCCATGCTAGACATGCAATACTGTCCGATTTAATAAAATTTTCTTATCTTTCTTGTGTTTTCTGTGTCTTTTTTCAGTTATTTGCGATCGTGCGATATTATTGTCCGATTTAATTCCTCATGACTTTAATCTCGCCAGCTTTCAAAAAATAACGAAAAACGAGTGAGCATGTCTAATTTTGCTATGCATCTGCTATTCTTTTTCGGTTCCGTAGCAGCCAAACATATTGTAAGAGTCCTTCAGATTGTAGTACCGTTGTTTTTTTAAGATTAAGAACGACACTGTCACAATTTTGTGGCTTTTCATCTCGATGGTGAAACCCTGGAAGTG
This sequence comes from Eucalyptus brandiana, assembly GCA_014182725.1. Lineage (NCBI taxonomy): Eukaryota > Viridiplantae > Streptophyta > Magnoliopsida > Myrtales > Myrtaceae > Eucalyptus > Eucalyptus brandiana. The sequence goes on from CM024677.1 coordinate 29,353,252, forward strand.
GAATTGGTGAATGATGAGTTGTGATGGCAAGGTTAGAAATGTGTCTTCAGTCCAAATTAGCTGTTCTTACAGAGAGCAAAACCAATGGTCGCTCCTTCGCAATTAGAGGGAAAGCTTCATGTTCTTTTAACAGCTAATGGTATTATTCTAATTCGTAATTTCAGTTCATTTATGATAAGCTAGTGTCACGGTCAAGAGGTTTTTGTAGTTAAAGGGTTGTGCCTTCTCCAAGAGGACTGCGATCGTTAGGATTCCCAACAATAGCTCTTCCGGAATGTTCCAAGGGCGGGCGATACGGTAATTGAGCCAAAGTCTAGAACTCTCCTGCCATTAGTGTCGGTAATTGGTAGGTTGGGCAGTACGATCTCGTCCGCCAGATGAATTATCGATCAATGGTTGTAATCTAAGGGTCTCAAGTATAAAAAGACGTGCCTCCTCTCATTTGTAACCATAGGTGCCCTCCCCTCATTTAACCGTCCAACCATTTCAATAATAAAAGGCTCATTTCTCTTCCAAAGCTTCCATCTCTGGAAACTTTCTCTCTACCATCCAGGTGAGCGAGCGATCCGAGCAAGGCTTGGCTTGGCTTCGGCATCCCAACGATTTGAGTCGATCCAAAAGAGCCTAAGTCGCCACACAGTCACGATCCCAATTGATCGGCCCGTGACACTTGCATGATGTGGAATGGATGCAGGTCCTCCTCGATGAAGATGGCGTTTCAGAAATGGAATCCCATCGGACGAAAGGGAAGTGGCCCGGATAAAAACAAACCCAGCCCTTAGAACTTGACCAATTTTTATAGATCCAAGCCCGATGAAGAAGCCAGACAAGTCTAAAGTGCTGAACAAGAGTCGAGAGTGTGGATTGTGCTTGGAAATTGCTGGAAGGGTGCTACACGAGAGAAACGGAGTGGAAACACTTGGTTGATGATCATGTGCAAAAGACCTCAAATCAAAAGTCTTGGAAACTCATCATTAAACTCATCATTATTACAGTTGTGAATCAGGCTTTTTCTCATCGAGTTCGTATTTCTTTTGTTACAGTTATGAAGCAGGAATTGCAAAATGAGTGTTTTCTATTTTAAGCATACTGGTGTAGTTAAGCATGTGTGTAGACAAATGGTCAGAATGCATATAATGATACATCATCGGCAAAATGCTTGGAGAATTTGAGAAAGATATCTTGTTGGAAATAATAGGCAAAGACCAGCACATGATTAGAGAACCTTTAATCAATTGAGGAACGGGAATCCACACAAAGAGAGATCCTGAAAAATTGTTTGTCATTGCGAGATCTATGGATGTAGGGAATGGCCTGTGTAGGAAAATCCTAGCTCCGGCAAGATTACACCGATAAAAATTCACTAAAGTAAGAAACAGATAACGGAAGAGAAAGCAATGGCCAATTGTCATCAAATGAAGTCGCTTAACTACTGACTCTCATTGCCTCCTTTTCCATTGGAAAAGGTGTACGAGCTTGTATGGCGATGCATGATCCGAAATTTTAAGTTAAAAAGACAGAGTCCTAAGTAACAACATTTGAACCACTGGGGGTTCGCCCCAGTGGCCACCCTTCCAATATGGAAGGGGGAGGTGAGGGGTTCAAATCCCCACATTCTCAGGGAGGGATGGGGATAGGGACGCATAAGTTTCGAGAGTGGGTTGTGACTCCCACGCCCTGCAAGAGGCAGGGCACAAGTCTGCGAGTGAGTGTAGAGTAGGAATAGAGTAGGACTGACCAAAAAAAAAAAAAGTAATAGCATTTGAGACTAAGAGAAATACACATTTTTGAAAGAAGTACAGCATAAAAAAGTAACAGGATTTAAAGTAAAAAGGCTAGGAAAGACAACTCCAACCGATGCCCAATTGATGCCTAGATTTGGAGAAGCCACCAGAGTCTCTAGAATCTGAAAAAGAAAAGAAAAAAAGAAAAAAAGAAAGAGAACATCATAACATAATCAAACCTTGTTTATATCAACAGAATAAAGTAGACGACATGATTACTGTCAATGTGAAAAAATGAATTTCGGGAATATTTTCTTCATCGATTTCCGATATTTGGGACTAAAAAATTCGTCGATCATGGAAGATATCTCTTCTTTGAATCGGAAAGTCCATATAAGAAATTAAGAAAAATGACATCTTATCTCTGAAAAATGGAAATCAACACCAACAATCTTCTCTGCTTCGCCATCTCATGAATCACGGCGAGTCTCTTGACCTTGAAGGTGGACAGAGCCAAACTTGTTGGACATGTTGCCGCTGCTGAAGCTCAGCCTCCTCGACAGAGCTCATTTCCAATGGTAGAGCTTCACATGCCGTCAAGCTGAGCCTATGCCTCAGGCATGGGCGTCGGTGTTGGGCTACGCTGCCTATGTTTTTCTATGCAACGAGAAGCAAAACTAAGCAGGAACTTATACTTACTAGAATGGAAAGAAGTTGAAGACCGAGCAATTCAGGGTGCCTTTGAGGCTCATCCAATCTCTGCTGCCCTTGTCGTCGGTTGGAGCGGTGAACTTCACGTTTGTGCACGAGGCGTGCAGGTCGAACACAAGCACCCAGCATAGACCCAAGTGCAGCCTCCACTTGGCTTCCACGACCGCTTGGATGGCCACCTCTTCGCACTTCAAGGAGTGCACCAGGTCCCTCACGTACAAGTCATTGACGATCGGGATCTTCGACAGAGCCTCGGCTCGGACAGTGGTCACATTGTTGAGGCCCTGGATGAAGGCAAGAATGAGGGAGGGACGAGAGAGGGGGTGGTGGTCATTGAAATTCAAGAGAAGTTTCATGCGAGTGTACTAGACGGCAATGAGCTTGCTGGGGTTCTTGATGAAGAGAGCGATGTTCCATTGGCCGGTGACGTAGGAGGTGGAGATGTTGAGGGACGAGAGGGAAGAAACGGGGCTGAGCTCAACCTCCGAGGCATAGAGGTAGGTATTAGCTAGAAGATCACCATGGTGAGTTACTCTTTTTTCTCTTTTTTTCCTTCTCCCTGCAATGGTGGGTGAGTTCTGTGAGGAGAGCGGAGAATTTATGATGTTTAGAAAAAGTTATGTAAACTGTTTAGGAACTAAAAGTGTTTCAGAAACAGTTTTAGTTCCTAAACAGTTTACATAACGTTTTTCAAAACATAAACTAAACTGTTCGTTTAGTTCCTAAACAGTTTACATGACTTCTCTAAACATAAAATTCTAAAAAGTCTAGAAATTTGAGAAAGCTCCGAACTCACCGTCCAGGAAAAAAAAAAAAAAAAAAACAGTTTATTTCCTAAACAATTTACATAACGTTTTCTAAACATAAAATTTATTGATGAATGTTCATTATCAATAACAACTTATATCTAAATATCTTCATGGGCAATATATATATATATATATATATATATATATATATTGGCCGGTGAGGTAAATCCGGAGCGATGCTAGCGCAGGACCCACCACCATGACATCGTGCTTAAGACCACTAGCAACGATCTTGGGATTCGAACACCATCCCTTGCGTTAGGAGAAGGAGCCCGGAGCCAACACCGCCACCACATGGGGGTGGTGGCAATAAACTTATTTTTCATTTATTAAAAATAATATTTTTAAATAAAATATTTTTTACGAAATAAATGGAGCAAGAGTTTTCTCAATAAATAGAGCCCCATGGACGTCCATGCTCATAATTAATAGGAATCGTGTGTCGGATTCACCTGCTTTTCACCTCACGTAAAAATACTAGTACTGCTCCAAAGAATAAAATAAAATTGAATGGTGAAGAGATCACCATAATTCAGTAATAAAGTAATGTGCTCTCTGGAAAATTTTCACACGATTCTTATTCTATTTTCGAAACTTACACGTTTTAATCCTATTATTGCCAAACCTAAAGTTACTTTATTTAAAAAAAGAAGAGAAAAAAAACACTCGAGAGAATAAAAGAATGATGTGGTCTCTTGACCAATTTTAATCAAGGTTTGTTTTTAACCAAATTTTCATTAATTATTAAGGTGATAAACTTTTTAACAATGAATTGATGTTTGGAAAATAGAAGCAATAACATTCTTGATAGTACTTAAACCTAATGTTTGGGTGTGATCCACCTAAGGTTTGGCTAAAGGATTGTTAAGCCTAGACTTAACTCGGATTCTCCCAAGTCCATACAAATTTGCGACTTAAATTCAAATTTCTTAATATGCAAATAGATTTTATCTAGGAGTCGCCACTAATCTATTTTTGGTGGGTCGATTAGAAACCCAAGTAAAATAACGGGAGTATTATTTTACTTCTACAAACCAGAGACTATGGGTATGGGGACTTGGTTACACTAGATTTCTCTAATGCCCTTTCAGTACCATTCTTTTATTTTCAAAAATGTTTTTTTTTGCAGGCAGCTTTAAATTGATTTTAAACCTAATTCCCTAACATATGAGACGATCATGCAAATGCGCAAACCACCAATTTAACACCCAAGTAAAGCAGTAAATAAATTATAGAACTTACCTTGTAGCAATGAAAGCATCTGCAATATTAAATTAAAATCCATATCAACAAACCTAGATATGGTTTCTAATTAACAGGTAATTTCTTTTTTTGTTTTCATTGATTTAATGAGAGTCATGCAATGCAATATAACTAAATGACCTAATTCTAATGATAGGCAATTTCTAATTAAATGGACTTAGCAACAATCACTAAATGACATGCATTTCATGAATCTAATCCTACATACACACGACATTTTTTATTTTTTTTCTAAATGAGCATGCGATCTATCCTAATATGCAATGACGTGCAAAGAATGCCCTAATTCTAATTTTTTCTTTTTCTTTTATGAAATTCAAAATTAAAATTGCCAAATAATTAAACGTGCAATTCAAAAAAAAAAAAAAAAAACTAAGATATTAAATTAATGCATACTTTTTTTTTATTTTATGAATTTTTTAAATTTGAAATAAAATCCCTATTCTAAATATGCATTTATTTTTTTATTTTTTAAAAATCTAACCTATCATGCAATCAGTTCTAATCTACATGGGATGCAAATGCAATTTTTTTTTTTTTTTTTATTTTCGGGATAAATAGAACAATTGAAAGATAAACACTAAATCATCCATGGCCATCACTCGAATTGAAATTCAAATTTGATTATTTCGCTAATAAAATCGATAAATTGATCTTAAGCCTTAAAGATCAAGATATCAATTTTACTCCCGCGTGAATAATTATTCCATCTAAAGCCTTATAGATAGAATAAAAATTCGTACGGTTGCGAATTGGATGCTATATCATGGAATTTCAATCATGCATTGGAAAATATTTTAAACAATGAGATAAAATATCAAAAACTAAAATAAGATAAAACAAATCTACTAAATATACCTACCTAACGGTGAGGTGGATCACGATAGAAGCTCGGCACGGCTAAGGATAGGGCTCGGCAAGGCCGCGAGGTACGCCAAGGGAACCTGCAAAAATAAAGAATCCACAGCTGGTGCGGTTCGATGATCAATGAATTCACGGCCTACGATGGCTCGGACGTGATGAGTGCTGCTCGGTGGGACTCCTTCATTGAGCCACAAAGTCACGATCTTCAATTCCACGTGGTCTCTCTTGAGAACTCACAGCCGGTTCTCCAAATTTCACCCTCAAGGAGAGACAGATTCCACCACTTCCCCTTTAGCTTGTCTCTTCCTCTTTTTTTAATCCTATTCGAGACATCATAACCCAGAATTCTTCATGTGGGCGTGCCAGATGCCTTGGTGCCCTAATTTTCTCTTACATTATGCATGGGATGAGAACGTCATCTGCTCATTGGAGGTAGCCACCGAAAATTAAATAGATGAAGATGCTGGATGAAGAACACGAGAAACGGTGATTCAGATAGACGGCGACTGGAGCTCGGCGGACGTGGTAGATGGACGCCAGGGACTGCTAAGCTGCGATGAGGGCTTGCTATTAAGTCAAGAAGCAGCATTGGACGAGGCCTTGCTGGTGCCGCTAGAATCTCCGCAACCGTTCTTCCTGGAACGTGTCAGCAAAGAGCAACAACTCGTCAAAAGCCTGCAAAAGAAGAACAGCGGCAGTGGAAGGGCAAGGATGAGTTGCTGCTCAAGGTGGTATCGTGACGACAGGCAAGCTGACGAGAAAGCGAGGGGGTGGTGCTGGCGTTGCAGAGGTTCGACGCAGCGACCAGCGGGCGTCGGGGCGTCGCGGACTGCTGGACGGCGACGGCGTCGAGCTTTCGGCACGGGCTGAGGTGCGGCAGCAGGGAGGCGCAGGCGTCGGCGGCACGATCACAAGCGGCAGGCGAGTCGCGGGCCGGTGCGGGGATCGGCGACCGAGCAGAGGACGACGAATCGAGGTGCGGCGGAGACTGCGCGGGCTGCTGGTGCAGGTGTCGGGCACTAGCGTCGGGCACTAGCGGCACAGCAGCAGCGATGAGCGGACAGAAATGCTGGTGCAGTAGTGTCGGCTGAGTGGGGGTGGACCACCGAGTTGCTGGGCGCGGGTTGCAGGTGTTGCGGGGCTGGCGGCTGCTAGCGTCACAGGGGAGGTCGAGCGGCGACGGCAGGGACAATGACGCAGCGTCGGGCGCTAGGTCGCGGTCGGAGCTCGGACGCGGGCGAGGGTGGCGCTGCAAGAGTCCAAGGAAGAAGACAATCTTCTTCTTTTTTTTAAATTTTTCTCTCTCTGCTCGATGGACTTTTCCTTCTGCTGCTGCTGACTTCTTTCTTTTCCTCTGCAGTTTGTCATAGGGGAAAAGAAAAAAGACTTCTTGGACGACAGAAGGGAGGGGGGCTTTCTCTCCTTTTTTTTTTTATCTCTCACGATTGTGCTTCTTTCTTCACGAAATTCTTTACGAACTTTTCTCTCGAATTATTTTCGAATTCCAACCCCCCCCCCCGCTTGTTTAACCCTGTGCAGGTCAACTCCCTTTATAGTAAACGGCCGCTTTCTATGACAAATTTCAAACTTCCATCTTCTATTGCATTAAATTATGGCTATAAATTGGAGCATGATTTCGTAATCAGCTTAATTTTACACCGATTCCTTCTATTTTATCAAAATCCTTGCCTCTTATTCGCTTGATTTTTAAATTGCTTTTGTATTTAACAAAATCCGAATATTCATCATAATTTCAAATTTCCATGCATAATTAATCAAATCGATTTCCCCCTTTTTTTTCAGTTTTTTCCTTTTATTTATTGTAATGCAATTTTTATTTTCTTTATTTTTCTAAATTTTCTAAAATTAGGTGTCAACAGTGAGTATATATCCCACGAGGTGATTGTATCCTAGGATATCTAATTCCTTTTCCCCATCCAACAACTAAAACTCTTGAATTTATTGAGATGTCTATACCTTATGTTTTTCTTTCTTTATTTTTTTATAAAAAAAAAATCATATTTGTTACCTTAGATGACATTCTCGCGAAGACTACCACTATCGCGAGATATCTAATAAAGAATCATGCTATTGCAAAGTTGGATATTATTTGTGAGAAATGTATTGCCAATTCATGGGAAAGTCATTTCCCATATTACCCAAGTTAAAATACAGTAACAGCAAAAATGAGCGAAGGAATTGTGATATCGTAGGTTACCTAAAGTATATGCCAATAATTTTTTTCTTTTAACTTTATCAATTACATATCAAAATTATGATGTGTTAATAGGGGACATATTATATGATTGACACATGGATATTTATAAAACGAGATTTCTCCTTCTAGTTGAACCCATGAGCGTGTGTGCTTGAGTGCACGTTCGTGTGTCGTCGAATCCGTGTTTTTAACCATATGTCACGACCTTCCTTTCTCCGTTGGGGAAAGAGGATAGGTTTAAAGATATTACTCAAAAGGCACGTACCTCACCCTTTTATTTTTTAGTCCTTAACAATTTATATTTTAGAGAGTCATTATAAGCCATCTAGGGTCGGTTAGAAATAACGCATATCGTTTCCTACACAATCAGAGATCCTAGTTTGGGGATTTGATTACGCTAATGTCTATTAGCACCTTCTTGGAATCACTAACTTGAAAGGTTGTTATGTAAATGGTTATGCAATCTCGATTATCAATTATGATCCTAATGTATCAAAATCACTAAGTGATCACGCAAATGTTCTTGAGGAGTTTATTATGATTCTAAACTAGACCTTGCCATTCTAAAAAAAAAAGAAATTAACAAACAATCTATCAATTAAACACCCAAGTATTTAAAAGCTCAAAGTGTAAGTACAAAAATGAAAATCCGATACACATCGCACAAAAATATACATGATCATGTTATAAGCCCTAAGGCATGATCCCCCATGAGCTAAATTCAAATCAAGTTCAAATTCTTACCTAAAAGATTAATCTATTAACACTAAACTTGTAAAATGTATCAACTAGAATATGTAAACTATAAGTATACTAACTAAATGAAACTAAACTAACCCCAACTACTAAATTCTAACAACCTAATCAAGGCATTTTTCTAAATTGGGCCAATTTAGTTATGAACTTTTTCACATTAGTATCAATTTAGTCCATTCAGTCAAATTTAGGTTAGAAATCACTAATATAGACACCGAACGTTCTACATAGTACAGTCGGCACTGATATAGATATTTTTAATTATATTTTAATAATTGTTGGAATCCTTTCCCTTTTTTTCATGTTTTTATTCTTTCTCTTTTCTTTTTGTCGATGGCCAAGAGGGCTGGCCTCACTTGGACAAGGGTAAGTGCCAATGAGACTGATCCTCACCAGCCGTTGATCACTAGTCATTGGCGAAATGAAAAGGGAAAGATGAAAAGAAAGATTATAAAGAATATCCACGTCAACATTATCCGTGTTATGTAAGATGATTGATGTTCACGTTAGAAATTTCTGACCTAAATTGGTCAAATAGACTAAATTTGTATCAATACGAAAAAAATTAAAAATTAATTCAATTGAAAAATTTTGAACTACATTGATATCAATACAATAGATTTATGGTTTTTTTTTATTATACTTTTTTCAAATTTTTTGCATGACTTACGGGCAGAAATTCTTTCTTGAAAACAATTATACACAGCTTGAAAGAGGGATTTAGACTCCCATAGTGAAATACACCCTCATATTTATATACTTTTTTCAAAGAGACGCAGGGGGGGCAGAGAAAAATCTCAGCTGAAGGACACACGTTTCGGAGCCTTCCCACGCATTAAGTCTCTTATACATTCGACAGAGAGAGGGGGGCGGAGAAGCATTCTTTTCTTGGACGGCTCGTCTTAGAAGGAATAAACACATTCAAAATTCTAAAACTTATCATGAAATTATAATTAAATCTTAAAACTTATCGAAAATATAAATAAGTGCTAAAACTTATCAAATTAGTGCAATTTAGTCATTCCGTTAACTCCGTCCAATTTGACTAACGAAAAATGCTAACGTGGCTTTCTCTCCTATGTAGTGTTGACATAACTAAAACTAAAGGTGAGCATAGTTCTAAGGTAGAATATTGAACTTGAGAACCAGACCACTAGAAATCTATGAGTTTCGAATTCTAAGGTATGTAGGGTAAATTTCATATTTAAAAATAAATAAATAAATAAATAATCTGTTTCAATAGGTAAGTTCTAGATTTTTAGTTAGAAAAACCTGGAATCTGAAACCTGTGACCTAGAACTTGGAATAAGTTTTAATATTTTTCTTAATTCATGCCTTCGTGCGATTTTGCAATATTCTATACTGATTAATGATAAAGTGTATAATTTGGAAGCACTAGTTTGAATTTTTATTTTATGATTGAGACTTTTACTTTATTAATGTCCATATTTTCTGAGTGTCTTTATGGCCAATGAATTGAAGCAGTAAGTAGTAGTTATTAAATGTTTTAATTCACTACAATCATTCAATTAATAATATATATAAAACCTAGGTAAACCTTGGAACTAATCCTGCGATCCGTGACGGGGGAGGTTCTAGATTCTAAAGTATGTAGAGTAGGTTCTAAGTTTCAAAAAATATGAAATCCATTTCAACGGGTATGTCTCAGGTGAAACCTAAACAGAACTTGAAACCGCTTACCTCTAACTAAATCATGAAGGATGCGGGCAATACAATTGGTCCAAATGCAATTTTTTTGATTAAATATTATTAAAATTAGACTTAAAAACTAAAATTTAAAAGAAGCAGAAAAAGAAGATGTAGAATAGTGAGGGCCGAACATGTTGGAATCGTCTCATTTCGAGAGCTTGTCGAGGCTGATCTCGCCCTTCACCTATGTCCTATTCGATAGAGGTATTTTCAAGGTAGAACTTGAAATTGAAGAACCAGACCAATAAAAATATGTTTAATTTTAGATTCTAAGGTATGTATGGTAGGTTTCAAAAACTAAGAAACTTGTTTCTAAATAGGTGGAACCTAAAGTTTAGAATAACTTTTTTGTGCTTTTCTTTATTTATGTCTTCCCATGATCTTGTGGTAATTTAGAATTACTAGTGTAAGCTTCCATTTTATAATTAAGACTTTTATTTTGTAAATATTTCATATTCTTCGTGTGACTACATATAAATTGTGGCTAATGGTGGTCATTAAATGTGATAATCAACCGCAATCGTTCAATCAATAATATAGGTGGAACTTGGATAGATCATAAGGTTGACTTTACAACCAGTATTAGAGTAGGTTTCAAGTTTCAGGTGGAATTCGAACCACTCACTCATACCATCAGCAACAAGTTTGCAAGAGTAGAGATGCTCACAGTAGTGCACAATTTGTTGACAGGGTATGAGTATTTGCCTAAATAGCATTGACACCGAGACGCGACATCACACGACATGTTAACACATCTTTTTTTTTTTAAAATAAAGAATTTCAACATATTGGGACACATTGTATATTTAAAGTATATTTTTATATATACATAGTAAATTATCATTTTTATGATTATTTTAATCAAATTAATTTGATTCAAATTCACAAATAAAATAATAATAATAATAGTAATAATAATAATAATAATAATAATAATAATAATGATAATAATAATAATAATAATAATAATAATAATAATAATAATAATAATAATAATAATAATAATAATAGCCTAGAATGAATTTACACCAAAAAAATTTAATCCGCTATTTGTTAATATTATTTATTGTTTGAATTAGGCAAATTCAATTCCATTTTAATAATCTATAAAATTTGGAGGAAAAAAAAAAACAATCCATATTCGGACTCGCATGTCAAAGTATGTCGAAGAGGAAAAAAACAAACTTAGGGGATAAATTGTGTACTAGGTTTTTATTCTTTTCCTTTTTATTATTTTTATTATTTTACATATTTAAATTTTGACCCATCATTTATTGAAAATTTTTAAAATTGAAATCACATGTTGAAATTCCAAACTCACATGTCTGAATTTCATTTTGGAATTCCGAACTCGCATGTTAGAGAATATTGGAAAAATTGACCAGGTATCGGATTTTTTGACATCTATTGACCAAGTGTCGGATAGTGTTGGAGTGTCCAATATGACATGAAGATTTTAGGAAAGTGTTAATGCTTTCTAGATGGCTGCAACAGGAGTTGCAATAGGAGTCGAATGAGACCCTCACTCGCCATACAAAGCCTTATTCTCCATGGGCCTGCCTATCAAAATCAGGCCCAAAAAGTGGTCATAAGTGCATTGTTACTAAGCTATGTTGATAAAGCATAAAAATGCACGTAGATTTAGGGGTTGTTTGGTTGGGCATTCCCAAAGCCCCTTGGACCCCCAAAGCCCCTTGGGGGAAAATTTTAGTGTTTGGCAAAATTTTTGGAAGCTCTTTTGGCTAAGTATGAGCATTCGGAATGCTCAATGCCCAATGCTAGGGAGGGGCAGCATTGGGCATTCGGCATTTGGGAAATGCCACGCCTACTGTTCATCATTTTTCTTTCCCGCCGTCTTCTTCTTCTCCTCGTCTTCTTCTTCTTCTTTCCGGCCACCGAGCTTCTCCGGCAGCCACCGCCGTTGCCGCTTGAGGGTCGCGCGTCGCCGGTGACCACCGTCAGGGGGTGCCGCGACGCGCGACCCGGCGACGCGAACCTCGGGTGGCGTCGACGGGTTCCGAGCGAACCGGGCGACGCCGCCTAAGGTCCGCGTCGCCCGAGGTCGCGTGATGTCGCGCGGACCTCGGGCGACGTCGCTTGGTTCCGCGCGACCTCGGCCGCCAGATCTGGCGGTCTGGAGGCCAAATCTAGCCTCTACGACCTTAGGCGCCTGAGGTCGCGCCTCCAGGCGGCGACGACGTCGCCTGAGGTTGCGCCGCACACCGCCTGGTTCCGCGCGACCTCAAGCCGCCAAATCTGCGGTCCGGAGGCCGATCCGCCGCCGGATGGCCAAATCTAGCCTCTACGCCTCCAAGCACCCGAGGTTGCGGTGACGGCGTCGCCTTAGGTCGCGACCTCAGGCGGCTGGACAGCCAGATCTGGCCGTCCGACATCGCCGGCCGCCGGATTTGATTTTCAAATTTTTTAAAAAAGAAAATTAAAAGCAAAAGCTCATTTGGAATAAATTTTGCCAAACGGTATTTTCGCACAAGCAACTTTTCAATGCGTAATTTGCCAAACGGCCGAGCATTCCCAAAAACCCCTTTATCCTAAAGATATTTGCATTTGGTTAAAGACATTCTCCAAAAACTGAACCAAACGGGCCCTTAACATATTCTCTTATATCTATATTTATCTTATCTATCATTGCCGATCAAATGGAAGATTTCATGTGTAGTTTAAGTAATAATCTTTTTCAACTCCTACTTAGAATTATTAAGGATCGTTTCATCTTTTTATTGATTATGAGCATAAATTATACACCTCATTTCATTTTGACATAGTGTAGCTAGGCCGATCAACATATGACCGCCTCTACTTTTTTGCCTTGGTGATTCTTGTTAGGATGTATGTATGAATTATATTAGAGAAGTCTCACATCGGAAAATTGATATAGTGTAAAGTAATTAATATATTCAAGTTAACTCATAACTCATTAACTTAAGTTTTTAAGTGAAGATGGATCCAATTGGATATGTTGACGAGCTTGAACTTAGGCTTCCTTTTGGCGATCTCCCTGAAAAAAAAAAAAAAATCAGACTTCTTCTACATGCTCTTTATTATCAAAGCCCATGGTTGCGATTTTTGGGCAAATGGATGTTGTGGTATAGCAACGATGGCCTATAAGGTTCAAATGAGTGGGCATTGTGGTGTAGCAAGGCATGCCCATATGGATGAAATTGGGCCAAAAAGATACTTGAATGAAGGAGAAGCAAACCTAACACTGGAGCTCTCACATGATAGGAAGATTATTAAGATGCACGTGTGAGTTGTGTTAGAAAAGTCTCACATAGGAGAATTGATGTAGTTTAGAGTGTTGACACCTAATTTTTATTTTTATTTTCAAGCACACAAAAAAAAATTGATACAAAAAAAAGGGCCGCGGGGGTCGGGTCGGGCCCGATCCGGCCTCGGTCCGGCCTGTCCCTTTTCCTCTTCTTCCCCCCCCCCCGCGTGGGCCTTAGGCCCAACTCCTCCCTTTTTCCTTTTTCTTTTTCCCTTTTGAGCGGCCCGGCCCGCGCTCGTTTGTCTTCTCCTCTAGCCGTTTCTTGCGCGGGGAAGCAGCGAAGGAGAAAGCAGCCGCCAGAGCAGAAGGGAGGGCGTGCAGGGGACAGCAGATCCGCGTAGGGGGCAGGGCGATCCGTAGGCGGGCAGGCCAGCAGAGAGCGGGGTTGGTCGAGCGAAGTCACGCGGGCGAGCTGGGCGGAAAGGAGAAAAGAAAAGGGCAGAACAGGGGGAGCAAAAGGAGGAATCGAAAGAGAGAGAACAGGGAGGGAGAAAAAAAACAAATAAACAGAGAGCGAACGAGAGGGAGGAAGGGGAACTTGGGGGAGCAGTGAACCGTCGCCGGAGTCCCGTCTGCCCGCCTTTGTCCGCCGCAGCTCTTCCCTCCGAACTAGAACAAAGGGAAGAACAGAGGGCAGAGAAAGGGGCGAAACAGGGAGAGAAGGAGAGGAGGAGAAGGAAAAAGCGGCCGAAGGAGGAAGCCGAGAGAGAAGAAACTCATTGAGGCGCCCTACCGTCACGGGCGAGCCGCCCGACCGACGCCGACCGCCATCGTCACCCCCGAAACGCAGGTAGGCATTTCGTCGAACATCTTGTGTGCGTTATTTCGATTCAAGCCGGCCGGAGCTCCTCTCGACCGGTGTGGGCGAGCTCCGGCCACCACCCGTCCCCCTGCTGTGTTTCCCGTTGTCCTGGCTTGTTTCTTTAGATCTTAGACTCGCGTGTGAGCCTCGGCCGAACCCGAGGTTTCTGAATCCGCGGCGCACGGCGCCTGTTCGATGAAATGTCCCAGTGAAGGCCGCCCCTGTTTTCTCGTTGTTTAGGGCCCTTTTGCGTCTCTCTCTCTCTCTCCACCTCGCACCCCTTTCCCTTCTGCGCTGTTTAGATCGGGTTACTGGAAGCACTTTATTCATCAAGATTTGATTTTTCTTTTGTTTAAGCTGGGGTTGGATTGGAAAATTGGCTCCAGGAATCACTTCTACATAAACAATGACTTGGTTCTAACTTCTGTTACTTCAGATTAAAAGGCTTACAATTATAATTCTTTTTTTTTTTCCGTGGGCTATAATCCATTTTGAGCGTGAATTTATTTTCCTCGGGTGCTCCGCAGGAATCCTTCCTGTTTATGTGCTTGAACAACTTCATGGGTTCTGGTTTCGGTTACTAGATCTGGAGTCACTTCTGACGTTTTGCTTCTTTGACTCGAGTCGACTGGCAAATCTGAGCTGTTCAACACGAAGGTAGGCTTTCCTGATGCTGATAAAGTTTGTCTAAATTACTCTGATCTCTGAGCTGAGAATGGAGAGAGCTGCACTTACGATTTTTGAGCCATTCTGTTTTGGTGAGCTTGTTCATTAGGTAGGTGAGAACCATAGTTTAATTGCTTGGGGTTTTGGCTTAAGACCGATGGCCGAGGTAAAAAACTGAGTACTTCGTTAATTAATGCAGAGAAGGCTGTGGAGGAAATAGATCCTTTTGGGTTTTGGTACATTGACAGAGGCAGTTTCTTATTTGATTCATCCAGGCATGATGGGCTCTGCTGTTATAAGTGTTGGCGAAAATGAATAGCTAGCGCATTCTCCATAGGAAGATTGTTCATCTCCTTGTTATTGGGGCAGGCAGTTTTTAGTTTCGAGAAATAATTTACAGAAATTCAAGTGGCATTCCGATTATGGGGTATCTTTGAATGAGTGTGTTCTAGATGGCAAGTGGCGTGTTGTTTCCATTAACTTACATATTCTGATGCATGTCCCGATTTAGATACAGGGAATAGCAGAAATGGTTCTGGTTAGGCTCAATCTTTCTATGACCTCACGTCTACCACTGGAGAATGACTTATCTAGAAATACATCTTTTAGGTTTCATTTGCACGGAGAACAATGTTGTGATGAAGATCAAGTTACCTCATTCTTTCTGCACACAAGTTCTATATTACCATGTTCTTTTGCTTCGTCACGTATTGGTTCAGGAGTTTGTTTATTAATTGGACACTTTCAGACTGACCATACAGAATGGTTGATAGGAGTCTTGGCTATAAATATGGAATTTGAAGATGTGAAGTCGGATCTATATGCCTTGAGAAAGTTATATGAACAGAGTAAGAACCTTTGTTTCAGTTGGAGTGCATGATGTTAAAGGCTTTTTTGACATTGTTTGCAAAAAAAAAAAACTGTCTTCACCAATTTCAAGCCTTTTCAGATTGATCTTGTTCTTAACTTCTGTACATCAAGATTCATGTCATATTTTACAGTATGCGGTGTGCATATTTGAATTGGTTGAGTTCAGGAAGCCCTTCCCTGGCATGAGTTGCATCTTTTAATGCTTGAAGCCCACAGGTTCTGCGCATTTAGGGCGAGGTTTGAGTGAGAACATATTGGAGGTCTTCTTTTGTGTGATTTCTAATCATAGTGGATTTCGCTTTGTACAATGTTACTGTATGGAGAGTTTGCTTGCCAAATTTAATGTGTAGAGAAAAGTATTGACTAAGGCCCCTGCTTTAAACTGTGCTGTCTTTCTTATACGTGTATTTGTCATTGTATGTACGCAATAAGAAGAGAAATGTTCACTGTACTGGTTTTGCTGACAGAGTTCAAAAGTCTTCCTCCGCTGTTTGAGGAAACACCCAATGCTGTCCATGAATTGACTCTTGCAAGTAAGATCAAGTTTACTCTTTATTGTATTTGATTCTTTCTCGTTATTGTGGGCCTAGAATGATGCTTTAGTGGTGTGCAAATCCAACCCTAGATTCTCTGGTTGCGTAGGAAGTGTGGCAAGCTGCCGTGCTTCATTTGGTTTCTAGCCGACCTCAATAGGTTAGTGGTGACTCATTTTGTACAAAATTCCTAAAAATTATCCCAATGTCACGCGAGGTAGGGGTTTGGGAAAGCCCACGCCTAATAATGGGCCTTAGGTCTGTCTTTTAGGCAATACACCTAAACTTGTTCCCTCCCTCTGAGAGAAGGTCGCGACATAGAGCAATTAATATATACAAGTGGACTCATAATTCATTGACTTACGTTTTTGAGTGAAAGTGAGTCTAATTGGATATATTAACGGGCTTGAACTTGGGCTCCCTTTTGAAAATATCTCCAAACGAAGTTTCAAACTTATATTGTGCACTCCCAACAATTTAAAGGCCAAGGCTCTTTAAAGCTTCAAATCGACACTTGACAACAAATGATGTCGGCAAACATTTGGACCATACTTTTGACCAAAAAAGAATTTCGGCCATACTAAATCAAGACCTCCCAACCCTTGCCTTTGTTAGTCTGCATCAAGACAACCAATCCAAATCAATGTATCCTCAACCGGCACTTCTATTGATAAGGAAAAAGAAGGCCACAAATTTGCTTAGCAAGGGTTATGGTTCGGCTTCCAGATGTTAGCCCATCTCAAAGATGTATGCCATGGGTACTATTCTTAGTTATGAGTAGTCAAAAGCACAACAGTTGAGAGTCAAAGCTAAGACACACTCATTAGGGGTGTGCAATAGAATTAGGAATCACCTGGATTGCCTAGAACATGATTGGATCAGACCAGACCGGAACTGGCGGTTTCCATGAGAGCTAGTCCAGTTCCCCATTCTAATTTAGTGGAATCGGTGAATACTGATCTAATTCCTGGTTCTAGGCATAGAACCACCCACCCACCCACTTGGACTCGTGTGTGTGTGTGTGTAAAACATAAATTCCACATCAATTACTTAATTATTTTATAGTTTTTCAACCAAATATATATAGTTATTGGACATTATTGACTAATTTTTTTCTTTTCGGTATGTAATACGATTAACCCCCTACTTTTTTTTTTTTTTCATTCTAATAATTTATTTACTTGCTTTATCAACCAAAACAAAATAAACAAACCTAGAAGAAGGAGAGAATCGATTGGAGATGTCCATAAGAGCCAATGGCTCCTTTTAATAATATAATTAGATATCTTCTTAGCAATTCCTATGATTAAATTATGTTGATGTTGGAAAAAAATGAAACGATCAATATTTTCACTTCTATGGAGGCTAAGACTTTTAATGTGGAGTCCAATTTTTCACATGTTTCTAGTGGCGGGAAACCTTAAAAGGGCCACACCATGGCTTTCGAAGAAATTTAGTTTTTAGCTAACAAATATTGTCTATACATTTTACCTTATAGTTTTCAATCCTTAATCAAATTCAATGACTCATAATTTAACTCATATAAGGTCGAACAAGCTTTGTAGGGATTAGGGACCGATTATATGGATCCACTAAACTGGATCGGCAGTTTGATTTCCGGATGGATCTATGGAACCAACGAACGGATTTTGGTTCTAATTTTTCAAAACCGGTGCTTAGTGGGCAATTCCGGATTCCAAAGCAGGAACTGCTCACTCGGATCATTCTTACCCCTAATACTCGTAGTTCGCAAGATCGTTTGCATGGAAATCGGTTTGTGTAAATGACCTCTCTTCACTGGAGCCCGACCCATTCTTTTTCTTATTTTTCCAGGAAAATGACCATGATTTTGTTTTTCTCTCACCTTCTTCCTCCTCCTCTCTCTCCTTCCCTGCTCCCACTTGGACTTCAATCGCCGGTTCTCCTTCCTCAATCCTCTCACAACTCTCGGTGGATGCTCGAGTTCCTCCTCCCTCTCCTACAAGATATGATTTTTTTATAAAGCCTTAATTTCATTTCCTTAATTTGATTTTTAGAAAGCCTTAATTTTTACTCACTCGACTCACTGAGTAATAGGCAATTTATGACACGCATTGATTCTCATATGCAATCTATATGAAAATCCTTATGACATTTTTTTGTTATTTGATTCTTATTTGATGAAAATTATGAATTATCCTAACATGCATTGTCCCAAACATGAAAATTATAAATCATGAATTATAAATGCTTCCTAAGGTCTAAACATAGGTTATGTAATAATATAGACATGACAATCGATAAATCTAAAATCGTAGGATGCATCGAAATATATGTCCCACTCGAGATTCTTCAATATTATTCATAATATATTATTTCAACACTACCAAATTTATTTAACCAACCGTGTATAACAAATTATATAATGTATGAGATTAGATGATATTAAGGATCCGACCACCTTTAGGGTCAAAAGGTCCGACACCCTAATATGCCTTGATTAATACAAGAGATAACTAAAATAAGAGATATGAAACATATGGTCTAAGGTTGAATCATCTAAAAAATGCAATTAGACCATGTAATCAAATTACCCATTTAAATTACCAACTTGCCCTCACATTGAATTAGGTCTTATTTTACTTCCAATTCGGTCCCGATTATTTACCTTCTCTATTTTCCCAGGAAAACGACCACTTGTTCCGTATTTTCTCACTTTCTTACTCCTCTTCCATGGAGATCGACCCTGACATCTCCCGGTGGATCCTCGAGTTCCTCCTCCGGCAGCCCCGCCTCGACGACGGCGCCGTCAAGCTCGCCCTCGCCGTCCTCCCCCTCCCGGACTCCGACCTCCGCCTCAAGAAGTCCGTCCTCCTCCGCTCCATCCAGTCCGAGGTCGACGCCGCCTCCGTCTCCGAGGAGACCCTCGACGCTCTCGAGGCCATCGAGGAGGTGGACAGGACGACGGCCGGCGGCGGCGGCGGCGGTCCCCCGTCCCCCGTCTCCGACGCCATGCGGGAGGCGTACCGCGCCGTCGCCGTGGAGTGCGCCGCCAGGTTCCTGCACGGGCGGGTGGACGAGGGGGGCGAGTATTCCCGCGCCGTGGAGAGGATATGGCGGGGGAGGGTCCGGCGAATGGAGGAGTCGGCGGTCAAGAGCGGGCTCCTCTCGCCGGAGCTGCTCCGGTGGGGGCGCCGCGTCGAGGCGGCGATGCGCGATGTGGGGGAGCGCGAGAGCGTGCTGGCGATGAACACGAGGGGCGATGCTTTCAGGTCGGTTAGGGCGTATTTGGGCGAGGCATGGGAGAGGATGGGTCCTTCTTTCCTCGAGGTGGCGGCGAGCCGGATGATGGAGGATAATACGTGTAGAGAACTGGTTGTCGCGAGCGGTCGAGCGGAATCACGTGCATCCGAGCGCGATGATTTGCCCAACGTTAGAGCGAGTGCTGGTCCGAATAGCGAAAGGCTGGCTGTAAGGATAGAAGATGATGGGGAAATGCCTGGTTTGTTCTATTGGATTTAGTTGCTCTGCTACATTTCAATTGTTCTTTTTTGGCCTTTCGTTTTGTGATGATCTTATTCTGTTCTGGCTGATTGTTATTGGAGCATTGGAAACAAGTTGGTGAATTGGGTTTTTGGTAATGTATCAAGTTGTTTTCCTTAGAAACATCGAAGCCGGATGAGGGATTGATCAAAAGAAAGCAGCTTGCCCGCCATAGGCGATCCAAAGTGGGAGTTAAGATCATTGATGATAATGGGGAAACTGGAAGAGATGTTGCATCGCGTACCAGATTTGATACGGTCCCTTCACCTGATGTTAATAGAGTTCAAGAGGCGCTCAAATCTAGTTCTATGGAGCTGCGAGCGGCAGTCGCGGACCCACTTCCTGATGCGATACGGTTGGCCGACTCCCTTGTGCGAAATGCTACTGGATCGTCTATGAATTTTGAGTGTGCAGAAGCACAGATTAGGGAAGATGTTAATGCATCCGATGCCTCCGCTGAGCAAAATGTTGGGCCTGCTCCAGGCGGTGAAGAAAATCATGTCAACCAGTCAACCAGCCATCAGAATAAGCAGTGTAAACCTAGTTTGTTTGAGAGGAACACCTCTGCTCGTACCTATGAGGTATCTAACTAATGGTTGCATTTTGTTTTGCCTCTTCATACTTTTTTCATTATTATGTGTATGTGCGGACATGTGCTTTTCTATCCATGTCTGTGTCTACTTCACAAGAGTTATGGCTTGAAGCATATAACAATTGTGCAACTTAATTTGTTATTGAAACTCAGTGTTGGTATTGGCATTTGTCTGTCTAAATAAATAACTCTTCCCTTGTGTAAGATACTTTGCCAGCATTTATGCAACGACGGGATGCCCTGCATATATACATTAATGCTTCATTTTGTTATTAGCTAGAAGAATGGGCAGATGCTTTTATTTGTGAGAAGAAGAAAATGTTCGCTTCCAGATTTTGAAGATCATTAGTAAAGCTTGAAGAACAAAGGTCTTTTAATCTTTTGTAACTTTTTTCTTTGGTTGTAGAGACTCAAAAGCTTCTTCAGATTCAGAAAAATATACATCTACATGTCATAAGAGTCATAAGAATGTTTTTAGACTATGCGAACATACTTGCTGCATTAGACTCTGGATTGTCCTTGCTCATCATCACTGTGATAGGTAAAAATGAAGTGCTATCAAGCACAGAGGATGCTGAACCGCCCCTTTCCTCTTTCTACTCACTTTTGACAGGGGACATATTAGCTAGTAATGTCGATTTTGTGAGGTGTGCCAAATCCAGTATATGTGCAGTTGGTGGTATCATGTCTTGCTCTTTCTCTCTTCACATTATTTCTTAATCTTTTTGGAGATTTTGCTTAGCTGTTGTAGGATTTCTTCATCTTACATTGATGAAGACAAAGTTAATGATGGCTTTGATCTGCTGAAAGTTTAATCCTCTATGGATTAATTTAGAACTATATTTGTAAGTTGGCTGGCATAAAAATGAGGCCATCATGGAGCCGTGTCAATCTAAAAGTATAGCTAATCATTTAACTGATTCATGAAGCAATGAAGTATAGCCTTAAAAATGGAAAGTAAGTACTCTTAATGCTGATCAACTCTTGCAGATGCAGAAGTGTACTGATGCCTAATGCCTCTTCTTTATTTGGGTCTTTTGATGATATGATAGTAATAGCCATATTATGTTTGAAAATGATAATTTTTTCAGTGGGACGATTCAATAGAAGGCTCCCCTGAAGAACCTTCGGGCTCAGATAGGGTTCAATTACCCAGCCCAAGGAGAAGTGCTGTTTCTCCATTGAGGAAGCCATTGACTCGGAGTTTGAAAGTTTCTGGACGGAGAAAAGTAAAGAGATGGAGTTTGGAGGAAGAAGAAACTTTGAGGAATGGTGTCCAGAGGTACAATGTTAATTTTCGCAGTATCTATTAACAGCATAAGGGTCACATTGTTGATATTTGTTGTCCATAGACTTTTGGGTGCTTTTGTGTTGAAGTGGTGTCGTGTGCTTTGATTCCCAAGTTGGTCAGAAAACATCGCATTATCTCATTGTTATATTATTTTTGCAATCCAGGTTTGGCAAAGGAAATTGGAAGCTCATCCTACACTGCTACCGCCACATTTTTGAGGAGAGAACTGAGGTAATGCTCGAATCTCATCACACCATAGAATGACTGCATTATGAACTGGAGCTTTTCTGTTCAGGTGGACCTGAAGGACAAATGGAGGAACATGAACCGATATTGAAGTGCAAGTGGTTGGTGTTTCAACCAGTGCTGGAGAGGCTTGCTGGCCTTGCCGGTGCAGAAGTCTGTGTCTAACATAGTTGTTTTAACAATTCATAGTGGTGTCTATGTCCATTTCGATTGTCAAAAACCTTCCTCAAAGCTAGTTTGTGCGCATGAAGTACGTCAAGTGTACATTGGTAGAATAGGATGTACGCAGGTGTAGTTACTCTTGAGGGCCTTGAAGAACCTGGAATAATGAGAAAAAGGTTATATCCAGCCAATTATTTAGACATGCACGTACGGACGATTCAGGTGCATTTGCACGGTCGGGACAGTTTTATCCCGGTGCTCGGCCCTCTAGAAACTAAATCAGGGAAACTTAAGCGAAAGTCGGACAATTTATATAAGAAAAATCAGGACATTGTAGCTCAACTAACAAACAAAAGTGAATAACAGCAGAAGTGTTCTGACTACTGGCAAAAGTATCTAAAGACCTCTTCTCAAATCTAAACTTGATGGTAAGCACAGTTAAACAAATCAGTCTCACAAATCAGTTTTGAGGAACATGATCCATTGAACTTCGGCACATTAATAGCGACAATCAACTTCATCTTCTTACCCTCTCTTTGATTTTGTTTCGGCATCGCCATCGGGCCAAAGTCGCCCAAGCAGTGAGTGCAGTAAGTACAGTCGACGTCAGCAGCCTCTTTCTCCCACTCGGACAAATAATCTCTATCCTTTAACTTGAAGAATTCTTGTACTATCCCGTGGTGTCCTCTCTTGGCTGCAAAAATCTCTCCCTTTAGTTCAGCTAGATGGAGTTTCCGTACCTTAATGGACTTATCCTTGCAAAGGATGACATTCCATGTTCCATCTTTAACAATGAATGTACCTAATCATCCCTTCAAGTCCACACAATACAAGATGCCTTCTGCATAGATTACTTACCATGTCGAGTTGAAATCTGGATTTACATGGGTGAAACGGTGTGAGGTCCAATTTTTGCTCGACCTGACAATGAATGTGTTAAATATGATTCGATTGTTGAGAGGGTGTATAGGCATGCTCATGATGAAGACAGTGCAATTCTAGGACGTGGGAGTCGTAGTGAATGTCCCAACGCTTATAAGCCAGTTAAGCTGAAGAGGTCGATTTGATCTCAGATTATCAGGTTGAAGAGGAAGATGGACAAAATCTCTCTCGACGAGAGCAAGAGCCATCCATCCTTGGAGGTGAGGGCACTCGAGCTTGGGGATTTGCACCATGCCAAGGCGCCCCATGACAAGGTTGAAAAAACCATGCCTTGTTTCACTAAGAACGTTTCCATATAGAGCAAGACGCAAGTTCTTTTTAACGAGCCATGCTAGGAAGTTTTAGAATATGTGATGTGGGTGAGAATTGGATACACATATATGAAGGCCAATTTGCAAATATTTCCTAATTCAACATGGATTTTGATAGTTTTAAAATATGCAATTTGATTTTGATAATTATCACCCGAATTACATGTTACGTTCCGTAAATCTTTCCTAATTCAAGACGGGTTTGGATAGGTTTGGGATATGTGATTTGGGTGAGAATTAAATAAGGATCTAATTTCCCATCCAAAATCAAATATCACGTTTTGCATGATCAAGAAATTTTCATTGTGAAAAGCAATCCTAAAAAAATCTTCAATTCATAGAAAATTATTTTTTTCACTTCGGTTAGTAACTTTTCATGTTCGGAAAGTAAACGCGTGTAGGAACTTCTGCCGAGCGTTCAAAACCTTTCCAAGGTGAAAAGTAAAATAACTGTCGAAAATTAGTGAGGTTTATCTATACATAATTAGTATCTTCCTCTGCATTCTTCTTCCCCCGTTTCCTCTCTCTCTCTCTCTCTCTCTCTCTCTCTCTCTGTTGTGGACTTCACAGCAACCAGCCATCATCGACTGAAGCTGGTAAACAATGGAATATTCATGAGGGATGGAATATTTAAAGGTAAGTTCATATTTTTCGAAACATTTTCAAATTTTAGTCGAACACCAGAAATATTGTATGTTCATGAGGGATGGAATATTTAAAGGTAAGTTCATATTTTTCAAAACATTTTTGGAAACATCATCGATGGGATGAAATATTTTCTGGTGTTCGATAAGGAAAATATTTCCTAAGATTTTAGCACTTAGACATGTATCACTTACTGACCTATAAATTCATCAAATATGAACTTACCTTTAAATCCAGACAAACTTGCTTCATATCTTTGTTTTCTCATTATCACCAAATGCTCATCTACTTTAAAAAATATTTGTATAGATTTTAAAAAGAAGCAAAAGAGAAAAAAAAGTAAAGCATGTACATCCCTAATGAGAATCTTCTAGTTTTTTTTTTTTTTGGTCAGTCCTACTCTATTCCTACTCTACACTCACTCGCAGACTTGTGCCCTACCTCTTGCAGGGCGTGGGAGTTGCAACCCACTCTCGAAACTTACGCGTCCCTATCCCCATCCCCCCCTGAGAAGGTGGGGATTTGAACCCCTCACCTCCCCCTTCCATGTTGGGAAGGGTGGCCACTAGGGCGAAACCCTAGTGGTTGAGAATCTTCTAGTTGAGTGGCATGTTCTCCCTTGTGTCTTTTGTTTTCTAATAAACAAAAGAGAAAAGAAACAAATTATATAAAGCCATTTCCTTAAGTAATGTACAACTGCAAGATAGAGTAAATAAAGAAAATGATAAGCAAGAGTACAAAGCACGAGCTTGAGATCGACGAGCTCAAGGTTCGCCCGGCAACGGCCGACGACTAGCAAAAAGAAAGAAGAAGATGGAAAACAAAGAAAAAAAAAAAAAGAAAATTAAAAATAATTCAAATTAAAAAAGAAAAAGAAAATTAAAAAAATAATTCGAATAAAAAAAAAAAAAGAAAAAAGGGAGGAGGAAGTGGTGATTTGTAGAGATGTGAGATAAGAGAGATCAACAAGTGAGGAAAATGCTTTCCACTTTTAAAAAGTAGAAAACATTTTCCCCTAATCCAGAACACTTTTTTTCCTTTCATGGAAAACATTTTCCTCAAGGAATTCATTTTCCGTGAAACAAATGTCGGAAAATTCAGAAAACGTTTTTCCGAAATTATTTTCCGCGAAATGAATGGAGCCTAAATATCTTTAATATTTCCAGTTTTGTTAGTTCCCTTAACTTGGTTCCATTCGTGCGTTGGCATTCCATCTGGTTTTGTTAGTTTTTCCCTTAACTTGGTTCTCATGCATTGGCACTCAATCCCCATGTTCGTATGCAAAGTAGGCAATAGAGTCGGCCTTAAAAAATCAACCAAATGATTTCTATTTTTTTGGTCAAAAGTAGATAGTTCATTTGATCATCGAACATAACAAGTCTTACAAGACAACGGTGGAGAAAATTCCGAACATAAAATTTGCAAAAGAGGTAAATGAGGGGTGGTCAACCAATTTAGAGGAAGTTTGTTGGCACGGTGAGTCTTTGCTAGCCAGTCCGTTGCTCTATTTGCTTCTCGGGGACAATAAACCACCATAACATTTCTGCTAGTTGCTAGTTCTTCTCTGCATTTTTGCACAATTTCGCTTAAGTTCCAAGGAGGCTCGGCCCGGCCCATTACCAGGTCCACGATAGGTAAACAATCACTTTTACAAGTCCACTTAAGTATTTGACTTCGAGTTCCTCCCACGTGCCGCGTCTGAAGCCCTTTTAAGTACAGGATCCCGTGCAACAGAGACTCGGCTTCAGCATGTTGTGAAGAGGAAACCCTAGAATCGGAGACGAAGCCCTCGGCGACTTGCCCAGATGAATCACGCACGATTCCAGCGTGATTCAAATGATTAAGTGTCGTGATTTGAATGCTTGCAAATTACACTGTTTTCCACCGAAAGGAATCTTGGATTCATACACATCAACTTGTGATAAAACCTTGCCCAATATAAATGGACATGACGTTTTATGTGCATTCATGGAGATTAATCGAGTAAATAAAGATCTAATAAAGTGATGATGCTTAGATTAGGAAGACTGTTCCTCTTAGGCTAGACCTGGACCAAGTATGGAGCTCGGTAACTTCGTCAAAATAGGGCAATGGCTGAATCAATCGGTCGGAGACTCTTCTCCAAGCGCTACAGCCGTCTCGAGTGAGACAGCCTCCATCTTTATGCAAAAGGTAACCAAAAAGACCAAGCCCGTATCACTTCCCATGTTTGGCAATAACAAGCATAAGACTACCAACACATAATAGCCGACTTCTAAACGTACTTCACTTCCAAAGGAGCGGCTATTCCAGACTTACACCAATCCACTTAAAACAGAAAACACTCATTTTGCCATTCCGGCCTCACATAGGTAGTGACAAAATGTGGATTCAATGAGAAAAAACTGGTGAACAATTTGCAGTACATACAAAATGGTAGATGCCGTTGTATAAGAATGATGAGTTTCAAGGGTTTCTCACCACACAAGTACTGGCAAACCCCTATTCCCTTGTTGCTACACGCTAGTTACATTCTAGAGAACATTTGACTCCATCTTCTATATGCGATCCCCTACTCACTGATGGCCTGTGTCAAGACTTTCCATTTGAGGTCGTTTCCAGATGGTTGTCAACAATGAAGTGTTTCAACTCGTTTCTCTCATGTTGCACCCTCCCAGTGATCTCCAAGCATAATCCGCTTTTGAGACTCTTGTTCGGCACTTTACCCTTATCCGGCTTCTTCATCCGGCCTGGATCTATAAAAATAGGTTGGATTTGAAGGGTTGGGTTTGGTTTTATTCTGTTCACTTCCCTTTCATCCGTAGGCTTTAATATACTGCTCCTCGATTCCATTTCTGAAACTTCATCTTCATTGAAGAGGACCTGCACCCATTCCACATCATGCTAGCTTAATTAAAACATCTGAAACTACTAATTAGAAAAGAACACATTTAACATCTGTGAATGATAATATTAGCAGTTTAATAAACATGTGGGAAGCTTTCACTCTGATAATTGCGAAGTAAAGATCATCGGTTTCCCTTTCAATAAGAGCAGCTAATTTTCAGTGGACTTGAGATACATTACTAACCTTACCATCAGAACTCAACATTCACCAATTCCAGGTGTTTTCCATCAAGATGAAAAGCCACAAAAATGTGACAGTGTCGTTTTAAATCCTAAAAAAAAGAGTGATAATCTGAAGAGCTCTTACAATATGTTTGTGCTGCTATGGAACCGGAACACAATAATGTATGCACAGCACAGTCAGACATTTCACTAGTTTTGTTTTTGGGAAAGTCAGTAAGATTAAAGTCGTGTGCTCACCTTGCGACCAACCAAGTCAAAGGTCATGACCACTTTGCCTCGTTTGGCCCGCTCAGCTTCCTCAATCTCCTCTTTCTTCTTTATCAAGAGCTCCTTCTCCTGTAAGGATGAAAAAATTTCAAAAATGGCCTCAACTAGGGAAGTCAATCTCTCGTCTCATCAAGATTCCTAAAGATGAAAATACCTCCTTCGATAACCAGCTGTTGCCCTCGATTTCATAATAGTCACTTTGGTCATCGATAACTGTTGTACGTGCTGCAGAGTTCCGATCGTAATCCACAAGTCTCTTGGCATAAGCTTCTGCGGCAACTTCAGCTTCTGTGAGGACCGGCACAGTTTGTTCGAGACCGGCATACTGGCTTCCTTCCTTCAAAACAAGGGCACCGCAAAATTGACACGGCCCTTCTCCCTCCTGCTCGCAAACAATCTTGCCACAGGACAAGCAATTGCTGACCAACTTGTGCCTGCGGGCTTGGCATGAACAGGGCTTACCCTGCTGGAACACAATGGAACCTTTGGCTGCCTCAGCCAGTGACACGACCTTCCCAGATTTCTTTTTCCGAGAACTACTTTGATTCACAGGTTTCGGCTCATTGGTTCTGGTCACCGCCGACTTCTCTTGACTAGTCGGGCCAGCTGCCTCTTTAGATACTCTAGGGGGTTTCTTGGTACCGGGGACGGAAACTTCAGCTGAGGGCGGTTTGACATAGGCATGTAATTTCGAGGATGAAACATCAGAAACGCCGCCGCTGCCGCCACTACCGCCACTGAGATCTGAATAGCCTCTTTGCCGCAGATATTCATCGATCACGCCTTTCCCCGCTTCTCGCCCGATAATGTTCTGAGCAAAAATTTCAAAACACAAAGTTGAAACCAATTTACAGCAAATTATACCATTTGCTCGAGGAACAAATCCTTCATAAACCAATCGTCAATCCACCGTAACATCATCTCTTCCTACGAATAAAACAAAAGGCCCAAGATTTCTGAAGCGGTTTTTAGATTAAAAACTGAGATTTTTCAGGACGATGCTCCATCTTCTCTGCTCTACCCATATAAAATTCGATCGAGAAATCAAAAAAAGCGAGAAACCCAATTCGCGAAACCATCCAACCATCGCGGGCGACCCAAAAAAGACGCAGGAAACGCGAGAAAGGCGAGAGATTTTCTTACGTCGAGGTACTCCTTGGCGTCGGAGGGCTGAGCGAGGTCGCAGTAGGAGACGAGGCCCGAGATCACGTCCTTGTCCAAGTCCAGACCCGACTCCGCCCGCTTGCAGAGATCCAGCAGCGCCTTCTCCAGCCATTGCCCCGGCGACTCCATTTGCTTCGCAGCTTTCAAAGACGATCGGAGTCGGCTTTGCAGAAGGTGAAAGGAGCTTCATTGGTTTTCACTGGGTTCTCGGAAGGGCGAGAGGAGGGCTGCTCGGTACGACGTCGTTGGATGAAATTTTGTGAGGTTTTATCATGAAATTTTAGTTAGGTTTGCTCGAGATTGATACCATGAAAGTTTTTATTATAAAAGAGGTGTCCATAAAAGAAAATATCAGTCTTTGTATAAGGTTGATTATAGATGGCACGAGATTAGTGGATCGGAAAAAATATTATATTTTAGCTAATTGCTTTACAAGTTGTGTTAGTGATATGAGATAAATATAATGCAATATCTTGGAGTGAGGATTAGGAATTAAAGAACCTGAATGATGGGAATCGGTCCGGCTCCAAATTTTAGTGGAGTTCGGTTCAAATCCTGATTTCTTTTTTTTTTTCTTTTTTTGTTGGAAATTTAAACTATACAATTTGAATAGGAATTGAACTGAACCAAACAAAAAACCAAACCATCTATTGTACTGGTGAGGGTCGTGAGGCAGAGACCAAACAAATATGTTTTTATAAGTTTGCTTTGCTCGCTATTTCCGACCGAAATAAAAAGAAAGTTTGCTTTGCTCTCTAATTATTGGTATCGACTTTTTGTGGTCTCATTCGATGAAGTGCAATGCAGGAAATTGGTGAGCCTCTGTGCTCTATTATATGCCATCTTGCATGCTTTTTATTATGTGTTTATGATAGCCACCTCCAGGATATTGTATATTATTGGATTTGCTTAACTAAAAATGAAACAAAAAAAAAAAAAGAAAGAAAAAATTAGCCACTTCTCAGGTAAATCTTATAACTTGCGACACATAGTTCGAAGTTCATGATATGTATAGTAGGTTTCAAGTTTCAAAAAAATAAGTACGTATATATTGTCATTTCTTTTAAAAGCGTGTGAAGAAAATTGACATTATCTAAAATGATGTTATCAAAAATTTTATCTTAATTGTTTTAAAAACGAGAAAAACATGCCTACAAACAATGTAACTATATATATAATACTCTATAAAAATATTTCATCTGTTAACTATTCCACTCTATCTAACGATACATAAAAATAAGGGATATGTTCAGCAGAAGTCCTAAAATTTGTCAAAGAAGTGTAATTGAGTTCTAAAACTTGCAAAAAGTGCAATCAAGTTATAAAACTTGTCAAGTTGGTTCAATTGAGTTTTAGAGTTAATACCGTTAGTCTTTTACGTTAAAAATGCTGACGTGGCATTTTAAATAATTTTTTTTTTCCACGTTGATTTTTTAAATTATTTTTTAAAAAAAAAAAATTAGATTTAAAAACTAAAAAAAATAGATTTATTTATTTTATCTTATTTTCACTAAAAACTAAAAAGAAAATTTTAAAACTTTATTTTTAAAAATTGTTTAAAAAAGAAAAATCAGTAGATCTCCTCTCCCCCGCCGCCGTGGCCGCTGCCCATCGCCGGAGGGGCCCAATGATCGTCGTCGGCCCCGGGGGGGGTGGCCGGCCCTCGCCCGGCCCCAAGCGAGGGCGGGTGACCGTCGCTCGCCCTGGGCGAGGCCTTGTCGACCCTCGCTCGGGGCCGGCGAGGCTTGCCGGATCCGGGCAAGCCTCACCGAGATCTGGCGAGCCTTGCCGGCCCCGAGCGAGGGCCGACGAGGCCTTGCCTAGGGAGAGCGACGATCGCCGGCCCCTCATGAGGGCCGGCGAAGACTCGCCCGGGGCGGGTGACGACCGACAACCCCGCGAGGGCCGGCGTGCCCGGATCTAGGCGTACTCGCCCGACACCGGCAAGGGTGGCTGGCCCTCACCTGTGGTTGGCGAGGCCTCACCTGGGCGACGGCCGGCCACCCCGCTCAGGGCCGACGACCGTCGCCGGCCCTCCGGCAATGGGCGGCGGTGGAAGTCCACCGGTGCCTTTTTTTATTATTATTATTTTGAATAGTTTTGTTTTTTTAAAATAAATTTAGATTTTCCTTTTTAGTTTTTAATCTAATCTTAAAGATTTTGAATAAAAAATAATTCAAAAAAGCCATTTGAAAAATAAAAAATTCATTTAAAATATGACATTAGCACCACGTTAGCAATTTTCGTTAATAAATATAATAGTGTTAACTTTAGAACTCAATTGAACTAACTTGACAAGTTTTAGGACTTAATTATACTTGTTGTAAGTTTTAGGATTTAATTGCATTTTCTTGACAAGTTTTAGGGTTTGTGCTGAACATATCCTTAAAAATAATATGACATTTCATTCGTGCGAATGTGATATGATATGGTCTTATTTTTGGTATATAAATAACTGCTTTCGCTTCTTTTCGTCTCATCCTCACCACCTTCCTTCCTCCTTGGTCACCTTCACCATTCTCGCTTGATCCCTCAAAGCCACCTGCCATCATTTCTCCATTTTCGCGTTGATTTCGACATCGTCGGTTGGATTGCTCAACTGGGTAAGGGTCCTACCTGATCGGTTTATCCCTCCATTTACGATATGCGACTTCCTCGCGTTGGTCAGAGTTTTACCATGCAAAAGTACTCGTGCTTGTTATGTGTTCGATGGAATTCCTAGTTGAAATCGTGAGCTTGATGAGCAGCACAGAGTGAATGTTGCAATCATTCTTCTATGAACATGAATTTCAAACGCAGTTTATGTGGGAACATCGTTTAGCATGGGCGAGGAGAGCAAGCTAGCGTTCAGCAACGGGATACAGAGCAACTGTGCATGCCCATAACCCGTTTGACGAAATTCCGGTGTGAAATGTTGAGTTTGCACGTGCGATTGTGGAGCAGATTCGATGAAATCATTGTTGGATTAGTGGATGCTGAAGGGGAAAACAAAATTTGTTTTCTATTAACATGATTTTCAATCCATTTTTCATTACAAACACTCAGTTTCCAACAAATGTATTCATTTTATTGTAGTTTTCTTGCTTTCAGTTACTTATTTTGAGTATATGTGGTGCGTGTGGCAGTCTCTATCTTGAATCCTTCACCACTCTCTAATAAGTTTGTGTGCTCTCTGTGGTTGATGGTTTTCTGGTGGTTTTAGTTGGGTTTCAACAAAATGAGTTTGGAATGGTGAAATACATCACTCTTCAATGTCACTCTATTTCTGAAAACACAGCGTCCTCTTTTACTGGTCCTCTTTTACTGGTCTTCCCTCCATGCTCAATAGCAAACCCTTGCAATGCCCCTCCCATGCTGATGCAACTATCATCCACTAGACTCAAACTTTTCTGCAACCCTCACAGATTATCTTGAATTGGGTGGTGTTTCCTTCCCTGCAGTACACGCAATTCTCTTCAAATTTCTATGTCTCGATTCGCTTTCTTGTTTCGCCAAGAAAGGAAGTCTATGCTTAGTTTCTTGGAAAGATTTTCCTTCATTAATAAATGATGATCTGGAAACTGAGGTGAAACAAAGAAAGATCTATTCACCCACTGTTGCAATTCTTTTAATCATGTGGAAAAGTTCCAAACTTTGTACGTGATTCAAGAGAATGATCAGTTGGGTGCCAATTTTTCAAGGCATCACTTTCTGGTTTCATCCTTTTTGCTGCTCTCTTTCCTTGATCCTAGGAATTGGTTGAACTCATGACTCATGTGTCTTTCTGTCTGTTTCAGGGGATCACGGGGATGTATGTGAATGGAGCAGAAAAAATGTTCACATGGTTGATGGATTTCAAGCTGTCTCGTTGTTAGACAGCCGGTCTTGGAATGCGTCGTGCTATACTTCCGAAGCATGTGGCTGCAGTTGTTAGGTACCAAAAGGATCCTCTCAGAGCATTGGAGATGTTCAATTCAGTCAGAAAAGAAGATGACTTCAAGCACACGTTGTCGACTTACAAATGCATGATTGAAAAGCTTGGGTTTCATGGGGAGTTTGAGGCTATGGAGAATTTGCTCACAGAGGCGAGATCAAACATTGATAGCGGTTTACTCGAAGGAGTTTATATTGGGGCCATGAGAAGTTATGGAAGGAAAAGCAAGATTCAGGAAGCTGTCAATGTGTTTGAGAGGATGGATTTCTACAGTTGTGAGCCGTCTGTCCAATCTTACAATGCAATCATGAATATACTTATTGAGAATGGTTACTTTAATCAGGCCCATAAAGTTTATCTGAGGATGAGAGATAAAGGGATTGCCCCAGATGTGTACACTTTCACAATCAGGATAAAGTCCTTTTGCCGGACAGGTAGGCCTCATGCTGCTCTAAGACTTCTCCGAAATATGACTTCTCAGGGTTGTGAGCACAATGCTGTTGCATATTGTACTGTCATTGGTGGGTTCTATGTAGAGAATTACCGATGCGAGGCATATGAATTGTTTCTTGAGATGCTTAGTTTAGATATTCATCCTGATATCACAATATTCAATAAGCTTATTCATATACTTTGCAAGAATGGGGACATCCAGGAGAGCGAAAAGCTTTTTGCCAGTGTCCTGAAGAGGGGATCAAGTCCAAATTTGTTCACATTCAATATTTTCATTCAAGGACTTTGCAGGAAAGGAGCTCTTGTTGAGGCTGTGAAGTTGCTGGAAAATGTAACTACAGAGGGATTAACTCCAGATGTTGTCACGTATAACACTTTAATTGGTGGCTTGTGTAAGAATTCTAGGGCTGTGGAAGCTGAAAGCTATTTGCGTAAAATGGTGAATTTTGGGCTTGAGGCGGACGACTATACATACAATACTATAATCAATGGATACTGCAAAGTTGGCCTGACAGAAAATGCAAATAAAATTCTTAATGAGGCCGTTTTCAAGGGATTTGTGCCTGATCAGTTCACGTATTGTTCTCTTATCGGTGGATTCTGCCAAGATGGTGATGTCAGGCGTGCTATGGCTTTATTTAATGAGGTATCAAGAAGAGGAGTGAAATCTAATGTTGTTCTCTACAATACAGTGATCAGAGGCTTGTCCCAGAATGGGCTTATAATGGAAGCCTTGGAATTAATGACTGAGATGTCAGAAAATGGTTGTTCCCCCGACATATGGACATACAATCTTGTTATTAATGGACTTTGCAAGATGGGCTGCGTTTCTGATGCTTATGGCCTGATGGATGATGCTATAGCCAGAGGGTACATTCCTGACATTTTTACTTTCAATACATTGGTTGATGGCTTTTGCAAGCAATTGAAGTTGAATAGTGCAATTGAGATTATAGAGAGAATGTGCAGTCATGGTGTTTTTCCCGATGTGATCACTTATAACTCATTGTTGAATGGCCTATGC
The DNA here is from genome assembly GCA_014182725.1 of Eucalyptus brandiana. Taxonomy (NCBI): domain Eukaryota; kingdom Viridiplantae; phylum Streptophyta; class Magnoliopsida; order Myrtales; family Myrtaceae; genus Eucalyptus; species Eucalyptus brandiana. Next base: position 29,387,065 of record CM024677.1, read on the forward strand.
AAGGCCTCAAAATATGAACATTTGATGGAAATATTTGACACAATGATAGTGAAACAGTGCATCCCCAACATCATTACTTACAATATACTCATTGAGAGCTTGTGCAAGGCTCGCAAAGTAAAGGAAGCTTTGGATTTGCTCGATAAGATGGAAATAAAGGGGATTGCACCAGATATTGTAAGTTTTGGCACACTGATTAATGGTCTTTGTGATCAAGGGGAGCTCGATGAAGCCTACAACTTTTTCAGGAAAGTGGAGGAGCACTATAAGGTTTCTCATACAACAGCAACATATAATATAATGATCAATGCTTTTCTGGGAAAACTAAAAATTGATCTGGCAGCAAAGCTTTTTAATGAGATGAGTGTCAAAGGTTGCATGCCCAACAGTTACACATATCGTGTGATGATTGATGGATTCTGTAGAGCAGGGGATGTTGACTCAGGGTACAAGCTTCTACTCAAAAAAATTGAGAAGGGTTTTATTCCAACGCTTGCTTCATTTGGACGAGTAATAAATTGCCTTTGTGTGAAGCATAGGGTTCGTGAGGCTGTTGGGATCATTCACCTTATGGTTCACAAAGGTATTGTTCCTGAGGTAGTGAACACTATTTTTGAGGCTGACAAAAAGGAGGTGGCTGCGCCTAAGATTGTTGTGGAAGACTTGTTGAAGAAAAGCCATATAACTTATTATACTTATGAACTTCTCCATGAGGGTGTTCGGGATAAAAAGATGCTAAAGAAGATGCTTCCAAGTAGATTCTTACGTGATCCAAAGAAGATGTCCTCTTCTGTTTAATACATCGATATCTTGAATGCATCGAACAGTCATACATTTTGCATGATTTTAGTTCCAAACCTTGCAAAGCTTAAATTTCTATTGCCATGTAAGAAAAGGTCTACTGGCATATCAACAAAGAAGACATTCAACTGGGGTTTACAAGGATGTGGAGACATCCTAATAATATGTCAAACTACATGAGCACTCATGTATAGAATCATAGCTCTGTCATAGGCTGCTCTTTCCTTTGTTGACAGAATTCCAACATGTCAGCAAGCTCCTCCACTGATAGTCCTGGGTACGTAGCTTCACTTGGGCCGAGATCATCTTCATTCAACTATTGAGGCTCCACTCTCTGTTGCCATGGAAGCTAGGTAAGGCATTTAGCTACCTCTTGGTGATTAAAATCCTCATTTCTGGTGAAATAAAGACTTTTTTTTCCTGATATGGTAGTGCTCCATATAATGCTTACTCTTCCCTCCTCTCCACGTCAGGATTCCCCATGTCTCAGAAATCTGCGCTACAAGGAATCCTGCCCATCTGGCTTCTTCGGGCTGAGTTCACCAGATATTGAGATTGAACACATTTGTGCGCTCAAACTCTGGTAACTTGCAAGGCACTATGCTAAGTCTCGGTAATGTACATCCTCATTTCTCTTGGTAAAAAGAAATAGTGGGACATTTTCTTTTACTTATCTTAGTGCTGTGTATTTCGTTCACTCCGTTTAACCTGTAAATTCTTTTTATTCTCTAAGAATCAACCATATACATGTCAGATAATCTTGTCAAACATTGTAAACTTCTACAAAATTGCTTAGAGAAATATGGCAATGTCCCTTGCCTTCGACAGTTTTAAATTTTTTTTCTGAACGAGAACCTATGAAGTTGATAGCTCTGATTGTTGATTGGGCTTGAGTGATTTGAACTAGTGATGCCATTAATTTTTACATACAGAGCTAGACAAACTCAAACTCACATCTTCAGATTCATCCACTTCATTCCAGATTGATGAGGTTGCAGCATATTTCAAGATTGGTTTACATGGAAACTGAATTGCAATGGATGCCTGTTCAGATTTACTAATTTGCAGGTCAGTCAATGGAGAAGGATGAACCAGTGAGGACAAGGCTTATTAAAATGAGAACGTGACCTCAACTCTGTTGACTAGTCATTCAAGGCTAGGTGCAGCATAAGAACGAGAGCTGTGCTGGTGGGCATCTGGAAGTGAAATCTGTTTCATAAGTACTGTGATATGATGGGCGGAATTATTTACAAGCCTGCGAAGAGAATGGAAGATAGTCATCATATGTCATATTTGGTTCAGCACTATACATATTTATTTCCTGGAGGTACTTGTAATCGTGTATGCTTTGCATTTACCAATCACCTTTTCCTTTTCAAACAACCGTTCGTCCTATCTTATTTTAGCAATGACAAGGAACGTAATATTAGCTTCCATTCTAAGTTTTGGAGTCCTCCCTGTGTTGCACAAAACTTTACAAGACATCAATTTGTCTTTTATCACATACAAGTGGAAAGAAAACCTTTTCATTGTGGATACCATGAATGCTAAATGTCTCTTTTAACAGATCTGTACCGTTCTATCCTCACAAAGCAAATCAACATGATATGCCATATGTAAGAAGAATATTCCCATTTCTGATCTTAGTTGTCGCTTTATGACCTGGTCAGCCACTACCATCTTCTCCTTTATGAAGCAATCCATTTCGGAACAAAGAGAAGCTTTTCTGAAATCAAGAACGGTTCCGTGTAATGGTAGTTGATTCACACCCAAAACTTATAAGGCCAATAATTACTATATAGGCTGATAGATAAAGGGCTGAATGCTTTGGATCATCTACAAACACGTGGTTAACAAATCTACTTTCCTACTTTGGCATATGTGATTTCTCCGTTGAATACTCTGAAACCTGTATCCAGTTGATTTAGTCCAATTCACAATCATTTGGTCTATCATCACTGTATTTGCCCATGGCCCAAACCTGCCAAAGATGGAGCTAGGTCAGTCTTTAGACTTATTTCATTGTTTCTCCAGTTCTGACCATTTATGTGAGAGATAGAGAGAGAAAATGAGAGAGCTCACTTGATTTTGTGTGGAAGAACATCCAGTGTGATCATGTTGGTAAGTTTGACGTCCTGCTGCAATCAAAGACGCAGGCAGGATCTTCTGTGAAAATATACTAAGATCATAACATGAACAGCTATGGAAACGATGGAAAAATTATCACCGGGAAGACCAAATTTATTCTTTACCTTTTCACTTTCAATGCTTCTTTCAGGAAAGCAACACGCTGCGCTGTTCTAAGGTTTGCAGGCGACACCATGATTTGATAATGCCTGAATCGAGCATCTAAAATCCAGCATCATTGCGTGGTTCCATTACACCCCTGTGATAATACAAACAAAAATGCATGGTCAAGAGGAGCATCACGCAGAAGAGCAAACAATCAATAAGCTATTGAGTACTGAAGGAAACCCAGCCTTCGCGTCTTAAACAGTCCTACAAAGCGAAAGCCAGCAAAGAGGGAGCTGGCAAAAATGAAGTGATGGTTCATATAAAGAAGATGCTTGGGAACTCCAAGCACTACTTCCTACTATGAGAAGTCAATATTAGAAACTATGGTTGAATACAAGAGAGCGATTGAGGAACATGGTTTGTTTGGTCATGTTAATCGCACCACCTAATTCCCCTTGCATAAACTACTCTGTTAATCTAAAGGAATGGTTAAACATGCTCAAAATGCAGTGCTGGTAAGCTCAACTTAAGTACTTAAGACAATGGGATGCTGACTCACAAGCTTATAACATTAAATAGGGAATAACGAAGTTATCATAGAAGATACTGTTTAACTGACATCTGTCTGTTGTCAGGAGTGCCAGCCTGAGAAGGTTCAAGGAATGGGCTATGACATGTAGCATCCAGAATCCGGATCCTCTTCTTGACAGATGTATACACAATGGAAGCAAACATATATTTGACAAGTTTGCTTCCTCAAATTATATTTTATCAGGTAAAATCCTCGATCACTGCATGAAAGTGGCACAAAAAGTTGCACAAAATCTGGACATCCACCCAATTGAAGTCTCAAAGTATTTTTATTCAAACAATACTCCAACCAGGTTCCTTCTTTACTTTAGCTCCTTTCATTGAGCTTCTAATGTTCATGACTTCTCCCCACTGGCCCATGTCAGCGTAGATGTTTGACAAAGAAATATAAGCTCCAGCATCAGATGGCTCGCACTCAGTGATCTTTTTTGCTGCTAGTTTTCCGAGCTCAATGTCACCATGTAATTTACAAGCAGCAAGCAGGGTCTCCCAAACCAGAGCATTAGGTTTGATTGGCATGTTGCTGATGAACCTTTCAGCCTCTTTAAGTCTCCCTGAGCGACCAAGAAGATCGACCATACAGGCATAGTGGCGGTAGTTAGGCTCAATGCCGTAATCCTTAACCATTGAATCAAAATGGAAATAACCTTCTTCAACCAAACCACTGTGGCTACAAGCCGAGAGAACCCCAACAAAAGTCACTGGATCAGGTCTCATCTTCTTTCTCTTCATAAGCTCAAAGAGCTTCAAGGCCTCCTCACCTATTCCATGCCTGGCATAACTCATGATCATTGTTGTCCAACCAATCAAATCAGGCGCATCAATCTGATCAAATGCTTTAACACATTCATTGATGCCCCCAAATTTGGAGTACATTGCCACTAGTGAACTACCAACAGCCGCATTGGAATCCAATCCTACTTTCATTGCATAAGACTGCAGCTGTGTTCCTATGTCTAATCTGTTTGTAAGAGTAGCAGCCTGAACAACAGATGATATACTGAAGGAGTCAACAGCAAAATTAGCCTTGAGCATCTTGCGAAACATCAACAATGCCTCCTCAATGTACCCATTCTGGGCATACCCTGAAATCATTGATGAACATGCAACGTCATCCCACAAGGGTAATAAGTCAAGTAGCCTTCTTGCCAATTTCAAATATCCACATCTGGAGTACATCATAACAAGAGCACCACCAACCGTGATCTCTTCACCAAATCCTAATCGAATAACTTTGGCATGAACTTCCTTGCCTTTGTGTACTGAGTTTAGTGAACAGATTGCGGTTAAAATTGCAACAAAGGTCGATTGATCAGGACTATTCCCCTCAAGCAGCATATTTTTGAATAGTCGAACTGCTTCATCTGGAAGATTATTTTTAGCAAAACCAGCAATCATAGATGTCCAGGAGACATTGTCTTTTTCACAAATTTGCCCAAAAATTTCATATGATTCTTCCAAACTATCACATTTAGAATACATTGTAAAAAGTGAACTAGCAACCGAGACATCGAAGACCAAGCCACTTTTAATAACATGAGAGTGGACCTGTCTCCCCAAGCTTAATGCATTTACAACACTTAAGAGACTGGAAGTACAGTACTTATCTGGTCTCACACCTTCCCGTAACATGCTCACGAACAATTCTACAGCCCTTTCAGCATCATTAGCCTGTGCGTGCAGAGATATCATAACTGCATGATTATTGGGATTTCTCATCCTTTCCATTTCTTCAAGTATTAATTCGGATGAATCAACTGCTCCAACTTTGCAATACATATTGAATAATGAAGCCCCCACCGCAGGGTCCAGGTCAAATCCACATTTAATGATCAACGCATGGAATTGTGTGGCAGTTTTAGTCAATCCTCGTCTGCCACTAGCACTAAGTAAACTAGTAATAGTAAAGGTGTTTATTTCCTCCCCCAAACTTCTCATTTCTTTGAACAGTAGGACTGCAGAAATATAATCATCCAGCTGCACAAAACCCGAAATCATGGCAGTCCAAGAAACAACACTGCGGAAACGCATCCGAGTAAATATCTTCATAGCTCCTTCCATATCTTTGCATTTGGCATATAAATCAGAAAGCGAAGTATTTACGTACACGTCATAATTTCCACACTTGATTATCCACCCTTGGACCATCTTTCCAGTCTCAAGGTCTTCAAGCATAGCACAGGCCGTCAGGACACAAGGGAAAGTGAAACTATTGGGCAGAAAAGTGCCATGACGACACAATTGCCGGAAAAGATCCACAGCAATCTGATTCTCTCCATTCCTAACTGCCCCTGCAATTATAGCATTCCAACAAACCACATTCTCACACGACACATCACGAAACACCCTCAGAGCATCATCAAACCTATGGTTCTTCGCCAGCAAATCAATCATCCCAGCTCGAACATAACCATTCGCACGGAAACCTTTCCTCAATGCCAGAGAATAGACTTGCATACCATTCCAGCAAGCTCGCAATGCAGTACAAGCCGAGATAACACTTCCATAAGTTATCTCGTCCACATCGAAACCCGACTTATGCATCCTGCAAAAGTGTTTCCACGACTCCAAGAATAATGATTTCTTATTGAAACCCGAAATGAGAATGTTCCAAGAAAAAACACTCCATTGAGGAGCCGTATCAAACAGATTGAGTGCATATCCTGTGGCACCACATTTACAGTAGCAGTCCATCAAAGAATCCGAAATGCCCACTTGGGTTTGTAAAAGACGCGTTTTGAGCAACTGGGCATGCAAAATTTTCGTGTTTGGCGCAGTGCACTGCCTAGACTTGATATAATCATCGAAGATGACAAGAAGAGGATCGACCGGAGCGATAGCTGGTTCGGGTTCTCCATCGATGAGCGATGGAGGGTCGATGACGGCCAAGGAATGCTTGAGCTTTACAGCGGATGATGACGAAACTTTCTCGCGGATGTTGCTAAGGAGGAGAGATTTCATTTGGGTTCGGAGAGGAGAGTGCAACGAAAATTGAGGTTATGAAGATGAGCGGGGAGATAATGTATATGTAGATTCTGTCGGAACAAGGTGACAAAGAACGTCAAGATGGCCGAGTTGGTCTAAGGCGCCAGTTTCAGGTACTGGTCCGAAAGGGCATGGGTTCGAATCCCATTCTTGACAATCTCTTTTTTCCTTTTGTTTTTTTTTTCTTTTTCTAAATTGAAACGAACTTTTAATTTTTCCGTGAATTGAGAATTTAATGTTCTGATGACACAGGAAATTGATATATCCATCGTTATTCACGTTTGATTCGAGCAATATATGACTAGTTTGTTTGGCATTTTGGTTATTTCAGAATCCCATTCTAGATAATACATTTTTTTTCCTCAAACGGAACTTTTAATTTTTCTGTGAATTAAGAATTTAATATTCTGATGACACAAGAAATTGATATATTCATCGCATAGTTATTTACGTTTGATTTGAACAATGTGACTAGTTTGTTTGGCATGGTTATTTCAGATTTATTTTCTAGTTAATTTATTTAGTGTAGAAGAAGAAAATATAGTACATAAAATTCGTTCTATTTCTATTCATTCTACTACAGTTTCTTTAGATTTGTCATTGTAAATTAATCGATAGCTAATTAGCCTAGACATATGATATGACGAGGAAGGAATTCAATTCTCTTTTGCATTTTTTTTTTCTAAATTGAAACAAACTTTTAATTTTCCAACGAATTGAGAATCTAATGTTCCAATAACACAAGAAATTGGTAAATTCATTGCACAGTTATTTACGTTTGTATCAAAAAATATATGACTAGTTTGTTTGGCATGGTGGTTATTTCAGATTTATTTCCAAGTAAATAAAAGAAGAAAATGAATTACATAAAATTCGTACTAGTTCTTTTCATTGTAAATTAATCGATAGCTGTTTAGCCTAGACATATGATACGACAAGGAAGGAATCATATTTAAAAATCTCCACAACGAGACCAGAGAAGGTGTGGAGTAGTACCAAAAAAAAGTTATGCTGAAAAGTCACATTTGCACATGCTTCCACAAATTTCACATTCGTGCTGAAAATTGGATGACACTTAGAAGTCAAGATAAAAACGACACACGCTATATACGAAGCAGCAAATCGATAAAGTTGAGGACCAAAATGTAATTTTCCTTTTCTTATTTTGGGCAAATGACCCCTAAATTTCGATCAGATATACAACGTGACTCCTGAATTTTTAATATATTTAACATGATTCCTAAAATTTGCTCGAAGTTTAAAGTGATCCCTAAATAAGGATTATATTAAATAAATTAAAATTTTATAAACATTTTTATATAATTCAGAGATTATATTAAATATTTATTAATAATTAGGGACCACATTAAATAAATTAAAAAGTTAAGGATGATATTATTTATTGGATTAAAGTTTAGAAACTATTTCGGAGGGAACATTATACGTTGGATCAAAAGTTTATGAATAACTTATACTGTTAGCCTTTTCATTTTCAAACCACGCTTGCAGTGGAGACGAGGTTTGGTGGTTTCGAGAAACAAGAACAATCCTAGTCAACGAGGAAGCCCAATCTCATCCTCTAAAAATTTCTTTCCTTTTTCTATTCCGTTTTTAAATGGAAAGGTGATCCTCGTATAGCAAAGTTAATGTCGGAAATCCGGAGCAGATAATTTTCTTTGGTTACATTTAGTTGTCCGGATTTCTAATCGGGATAGAACTGGATATAAAATCCTCGGATTTTTTTATATCTTGTCAATTGTTTGGTGAATCACAGTATTAAAGTCAGATATATTCACACCATATCATGTACATTTTTTAATATAAATGGCATGTCATTATAATTGAACCTAAATATTCATAAACAAAGATAGTAAAAATCTCTCGTAATATTATTCCTTAATTTATTTTATTTTATTTTTCCTCTTTTTAATATTATTTTCTTTATTATTTCTTTTTTCCCCTTTCATCATTCTTTAATAAAATTTTATCAAATAGTAAATTGTACTAACATACCTAAAATACAAAAATACCTCAAATATATAATGAATATAAATATTTAATTTATAAATTGAATGTTTATTATAAGATAGAATTAAAGTTGAATATATAAATTAAAATAAAATTAATTAAAAATAAATTTCTATTTTTTTATTTTTTATTTCTTAAATTAGAATTTCTGCCCATATCCCCTTATATCCGACTTTATCCTATCTTGAGCAAGTATCAAATGTAAGATATGATAAATCATTATTCGAGAATTAATGATAAGGATGAAAAAACATATCAAGTGAAGTGCATTCATTGTGGGTCTGTGCTTAAGTACCGTGTTACTAATGGTAATTTTGCAATGAGGAAGCACTTGACCACATGCAAGGGGTTTTCCCGTAATGTAGATAAGAGGTAGAAATTCTTTGCACCATGTAATGTCGACATTGCAGGAGGAAATTCTAATACTGATTGCGTTTTATCGACATGGTCATTTAATTAAGAAGTAGGCAAATGCTTACTCGGTTCATCATCCTTGATGAGCAACATTTTTCCTTAGTTGAACGTGAATTTGTTACTAAATTACAACCTCTTTTCAAATAATTATCATGTTTCACAATAGCAAAATATTGCATGGAGTTGTATTTATGTGAAAAAACTTTTTTGAAAAATTATTTTAAAAAATTAATTATAGGTGTCACGACCCGAACCTCGAGTGCGCCAACATCCCGTCATGGTCATGGAAATGCGACCTTCCCAGGTAGTGTCGCCGACCCCAATTTTATTTATTAATGCGCAAGCGGAACGTACTAAGAAACTCCTTACAACAAGATATGGGATAAGACAGCAGGAACATCAATTTCAAACATCAAACAACATAATTTCATACATTACCATCAAACCAGGGCTTACATACATCAACCGGATCCAAGGCTATGCACCAAAAATGGGTTAGAGTTTATGTGCATCAAAAGAGGGTTAGCCTACACAACATGGAACAGATCCGCAAAAAAGAAAAGACACAGTCCTAGGACTACCGGTCATCCCCGTTCGTCGATCCCACATCCTCCGGATCGGTCACCCGAGATTGCGGGGCGTAGCGTTGATCACTCGACCATCGGGCTGATCTACCACATCATCTCCCAAAATGGCGGTCATCACCGCCGCCGGAATGTCCATGCTGTCCAAGGGGCCAATCCTAGCACCATCTGCTCCGGTACGAAACCAAGCCCTAAAATCGTAAGGTACTCTAAGCTCCACGTTCACTTCGACCCAAATGGTGGTCCTCACCAACTGATAGACCCAGGGGCTCCCAGGGTCAGGAGTACTCTCAGTCGTCTGATCTATCTCAATCGGCAGGCCACACATCGTCGGAGGTATCGCCATCTATGGTCCTGAAATGTTTTCCCCAAACCGGGATGAGACTTTGTCTCAGCAAGTTCACCCCTCCTAAACACCTATTAGTAAGAAAATACACCCCAGAGTGGCCTAGCCACACAATACAGAAAACTTACCTCACCGTCTTGCATTCCTGCAGATTAGCACAATTCTTAGCACTCAAGTACAAGCCATAATAAGCACGTGAGCTATCGGAATGCAATCAATTTCATTTTAATTTTACCATCAGGGCAAGCATTTCAAATCATCACTCATTAGGGCCACACAAGGGCATAGCCTACTCGCAGTTTGGCTATCTACTGACACATAGTCAGGCATCGCCTCCCTACCTTGGAGCGCGGCTTCGTCAGTACATCGACGGCGTTCCCGAAGGAGCATGGGCCCAGAATCAACTACGACCCGCATCCACCTCGTGGGCATCCCATATAGGGGCAATTCCAACTTAGTAGACCAATTCAATTCCCATAATTATCAGGCAACGATTTATAATCAAACTCAAGGCACGTCACACGAAATTCACATATTCCAATCACAATATTAACCTTTAAAACAATCCAATTTCGATATCAAATTCGACATTTGAGATTTTCTAACTAAAATTCATATTTTCCTCAATCAACGTTCAATTTGTATTAACCAAGCATCAATTTCAAATTCTAACTATACAGCGACGATCGGCACAAAATTCTGAGCAATTAGGGTCAAAAATAATTTTTCGAGTTTTTTTTTAGTAATATTTTAATGAATTTCGGAATATGATTTAATATTAAATAATCCAACAATTTCGAAACATTTATTTAAATCATAAATAAATCCCTTTAAGTCACATCAAGGTTTATTTAAAAAAATAAACCTACTTAACCCTTAAACTAAACACATTTAACTTTAATTAAACAACTTAATCTAATCCACCTTTAAACAAACTAATCTACCAACCTAATTTCAATCAACCTAAACTAAACACACTTAAGGCATAATTAACCCACTAATCGGGGTTTAGTGAGCTAAACTCACCGGAATTGCTTTCCGGCGGGTCTCCGCGAAGAGCTCGACGACGCCGACGACAAACCTACACGGACCAACACCAAATGAGGACTAATAGGGGCTAAAACGAGCAAGAAAGGAGCTGGTTCTTGCTGGAAAAACCAGCAACTAACCAAGCTCGACGGGCGGCGGAACGGCGGCGAACGGCGGAGGAAATGGCGGAGAAGGACCGGCAAGGAAGCTAGGGCTCCGAACGGTGGCTCACGGCAACGGACGGCGACGTCGAGGGCTCCGGCGGCGACGAACAGCAGCTGTCTTGGGGCAACGACGGCGCGGAGCTCGGCGAACGGGGCTCGGCGCGGAGCGGGACGACGGGCGGACGACGCGGGCGAGCGGCGACGGGGGCTCCGGTGGCGACGAACGGCGACGACGAGCGGGCAACGGGGGCGGACGAAGCTCGGCTGCCGCTGGTTCCTCTTCTCCCTTCTCTCTCTCTCTCCTCCAAGTTCAAAGGTTGAAGATGATGGGGACAAGGGGGAAGTGACATCCCACCTTTCCAAGGCCTTATCCCCACCCTCTACTTGTCCAAATCTCCTTCTCTTGGCCCACCTACCATGACATCACCCTATGTCATCTTCCACTCACTTCCAACCTCCCACAACTTTGGTTCAATAGGTCCAATTTCATTTTCCGCCGGGATCCAAATCCTTGCACTTCAATTTCCATCAATTTTCTTCCAATTGATTTCCAATTAAAGTCCATAAATTAATCCAATGATCCTAATAAGATTTGTCACGCAACATGACTTCCAATTTTAGAATTCGATCTCAATTTCACGGTTAATTTCACTTTGGCACTATACTAGTACATTCTAATCTACCGAGCGGCGTTTACAAATTTTCGTGCATTTGACTCGTAATTGATCATCTCAAGCCACAACTTTCGGTTGTCGGGGAAAATCTCAAGGTTTCAAATACGGCCACAGGGTACCCAATCGTCAGAAAAGTCGGCCCAGTGTCGGTCGGCAAGAATTTGTGCGATCCGGTGGAATCACCCACACCTGATCACATGCCTCTGTCGAGCCAACCTATTTCCGATCTCTAATCGATTTTTATTTGTGCCGTAATGACCCTTGCAGATTATCTCGGTCGAAAGGTCGCTTAATAATCAAATTCTCGAGTCTTATGCATTAGAATTTCTTAGCAGCTTCACCGGATAGACTAGATTTCACATGAGTGGCCTACTCAAGGAAATTGACTATATGCGTGCCAACGAAATGCCCGTCTAAATTTATTGAAATTAAAATTGGGAAAATCGGGCTGTCACAATAGGATCACATTCACGACTGATACATGGAGTTCCAATCAAAATCTGAATTATTTGTGTCTCATTGCACATTTTATTAATGAAAATTGGAAGTTGTATAAAAGAATCATCAACTTTGTGGTGATATATAGTCACAAGGGTAGGAAGATTGGGAAAATGGTAGAGAAATGCATTCAGGAGTGGGGAATAGAAGAAAATGTGTTCACAATTAACGTGGATAATGCTAGCTCGAATGATGTTGCAATTGGCTATTTGAGGGAAAAACTTTCGAAAGAAATGTCGTTGATATTAGATGGTAGTGTTTTACACATGAGATGTACAACTCATATATTAAATTTGATTGTGAGAGATGGCTTGACTACGGTACGTGACTCCATTACACGTATCCGAAATGTGGTTAGGTATGTAAGGAGTTCTCCCATGAGAGCCAAATGATTTCAATCTTGCATTGAGAGAGAACGAATCACTTATAATGGTTCGGTAGTTCTTAACGTTGCCACAAAATGGAACTTCACTTACCTCATGTTAGACACCGCCATGAAGTTCAAAAAAGTTTTCGAAAGGATGGAAGAAGACGATCCATCTTTTGTAAGTAGGCTTAATCATGAAATTCCTAGTGATGATGATCGGGAAAATGATATTATTCTTTTGGAATTTCTAAAAAATTTTCTATGATGCCACCAAATAGATGTCTGTGAATTTATATGTTACTTCAAATGATTATTTTGAAATGATAGCTTTTTTGTATAGATATTTGAAAGATACGATTGATGCTTCATATCCTAAGCTTCAAGTTATGAGTGTGAAAATGAAAGAAAAATTTGACAAATATTATGGAAGCTTGGATAAAGTGAATATGATGGTGTTAATTACGATTGTGCTAGATCTTAGAGTCAAGTTAAATTATGTGAGTTTCTTGTATGGACAAATTTATGATGATGAATCAAAAATTAAATAGATGCATTACAAGGTAAATGATACATTGGAGCGTTTGTATGAATTTTATGAGCAATATTCTCTTATTTCAAATGATCAAAATTTTGGTGGCCAACCACCCGTGGTGGTGGCATAGGTGGTTGAGCAAGTGAACTTTTCACGAGAGGTCCCAAGTTCGATTCACGGCGTCGTCGTTGCTTCAGTGCTAGCCGCGCCTTATCCGGGGCACGTGGGTGGTGGTTTCCCACGTGTCTCCCCAGGGTTTACTTCCGCTGCGAAGCGGCGACCGGAGGTTCCCTGGATCACTAAAAAAAAAAAAAAAAAATTTGGTTGCCATAATTTGGGTGCAAGTAGCCGTGGTTCCAATGTCAATATGGGTGGTAATGAAGGAATAAAGAAGTATGACGGCCAAACTTAGAAGAAAATGTTTTTATACTCGAATGAACAAGGGTGTGGTAACAAGAAGTCTAAGCTTGATGAGTATTTTCAAAAAAAAAAAAAAAAAAATGATCTTGATCTTGACCTTTTGATCTGGTGGAAGACTAATAACTCAAAATATAAGATCATTTCTTTTATGGCTCAAAATATTTTGTCTATCCTTGTAACTACCTTTGCTTCAGAGTCAACTTTTAGTACATCGGGTCGTGTACTCGATGGCTTTCGAAGTTCTTTAACTCCCAAAGTAGTGGAAGCTTTGATTTGCACTCAAGATTAGTTGAGAGCCATTCGTGTACCGCTTGATGTTGAAGAGTGCATAAAAAACGCAAAAAAATTTGAGTTGGGTAAGTAATGTTTTTTTTTTTTTTTTTGTAAAGGTTGGGTAAGTAATATTTACATCTTTATATATTGTAATTATTTTTGTATATCTAATAAGTGAATATTTTATTTAATCTCATTTTTTTTCTAGATATGGATTGTCTTAATGCGAAGATTATCGTCGATAAATAGAGTTGGTGGTGTCATATCTGCAATGGGTCTAGTGATTGAGAAGTCAAGTAAGGGTTTTTTTTTTTTTGGCTTTGTGCTGCTTTAACTGTACAGAAGTTGATTGATGAGCAACTTTGTTTGTCGTAATCTAAATGCAGGCTCTTCTTATGTACATTGAATTTTTGAACTATATTGTCAAATAGTTTAGGAGCATTTAGATGGGCAAAATGGCATGCTTCATGGAGTATTATCGATATTGAATTTTTTTTTTTTTACGTCTTTACTTAAAATTTTGACTGATTTTCATTCATGTCTTTGTAGGGTTTTGCTGTGCCAAATGAATCACAGGGAAATGTTACAGAGTTCACACTATGGAGTAAATGAAAATTTGAGATCTTGTTGGCACTTCTGGTTTTTCATCTCCTTAGTATATTTTGCTTCATCATTTTCATTTGACTTAGCTAAGAAGGCATATGGCATATGACAAATGTGACGATTTAAGCTTTAGTGCGCATATATTGATATATGTAGGCACAATAATTATAGTTAATCAAGCATCTCATTTCCTCTTTGGAAACTTTTTATTGGTTTTGATTATATATGTCCAGATTCTTGACAATTGTCATTGGTATGTTTGCTAAGATGTGGGAAGTTACCGTAAAGTATGCGCGTACGTTATAATTCAAATCTAAAATAAATAAAAAAATCTGTTGGAACTTGGAACCGACCCTAGAACTTGTAACAAGGTAGGTTCCAGATTCTTGGTTCTATGGGTAGGTTCCAAGTTCAAAAAAATGAGGAACCTGTATCCGAGAGTAAGTTCCAGGTTCTAGATGGAACCGAACCGAAACCTAGAACCGCTTACTTCTACTTGTAGTGGAGACGAGGTTTGGTGCTTTCTTGAGAAACAATAACGATCCTAGTCAACGAGGAAGCCCGATCTCATCCTCCGGATTTTTTTTTTCCTTTTTCTATTCCGTTTTTAAATGGAAAGGCGATCCTCGTACAGCGAAGACAATGTTAGAAATCCGGAGCAGATAATTTTCTTTAATATGTAATCGGTGCATTTCCTGCAAAGAATGCCTCCTACTTGCTCATCAAGCCGCAGTAATGGCCCTGATTCTTGTTTGACAATTGCTTTCGATCCGACGGCGAGTTGACCAACGCGTTGTATATTAAAGTACTGTACCATGAATCCTCCACGTCCAAATCTGAAATCAGAGAGAGAGATGGCAGGAGAAGAAAACAGAGTTGTTCTTCACGGAAATTTGGCTAGTCTGCACAGCGCGAGGGTGAAGCTAGCTCTGAAAGTGAAAGGGATCGAGTATGAGTACGTGGAAGAAGATTTGACGAACAAGAGCGAGGCACTCTTGTGGTACAATCCTGTTTACGAGAAAGTCCCTGTTCTTGTTCACAATGGCAAGCCCATCATCGAGTCGATCGTCATTATCGAGTACATCGACGAGACCTGGAAGGAGGGTCCTCGCCTCTTGCCCCAAGATCCCTACGAAAGAGCCAAAGTTCGCTTCTGGACCGGCTTTATCCAACAGCCGGTCAGTGCCAATTTTCCTGCAAAATGTTTGATGAGATTTCTCGACGGCTACACGATCATTTCCTGCATTACTGCATCGTCACAAGACAAACGGATTAAACCTTTCGTTTACAGCATTACACGATTTACCATCTCGTCTATTAATCAGTGCGTGCCCTTGTTCGTAGTAATGATCTTAACTTGCAAGTTTATTGAGTGTACAAGGGAGTAGTAATTAATATACATGAAATAGGAAATGAGGACAAGTTTTCCTTCTTTCCCAATTACATCTCGATAACGTGTGTCCGCACTGCCAAGAGAACTTTATATTACAGCGACGGTAAGGATGACACCGACAACAGTTGCATCAACCTGCTGTTGTCTTTAATTGCGATTACCTTGAGATAGGTAGCTGCTGCCTAATTGTCATCCATCGAGCATGAGAAATAGAAAGATTTTCTCTTTGCAACGTAGATCGATCAAACTAGAGTTCAAGCAAGTTTAAGATTGGGAGTTGTTGACTGCAGTTGTATGAGGCCACTGCCTCTGTGATCAAAACTGATGGAGAAGCGCAAGAGAGAGCTGTCGAGAAAGTGCACGAGAAACTGAAGGTGTTGGAAGAAGGTATCGAGGGCAGATATCCGGGGGGATTTCCATTTATCAACGGCGACAACATGGGACTCCTAGACATTGTTGTCTTTTTGATTTTGGGACATCTTGAAGTTCTGGAAGCAGTCCTCAGCGTAAAATTTCTGGATTCGGAGAAGTATCCAAGTGTGACCTCTTGGGTGAAAGCTCTGAAGGAGTCGCCGGTGGTGAAGGAGGCACTATGAGAAGCTGCTTCAGTTTTTCAGGGATGGGCTCTTAAATCTGCAGCAGCTTGATGCTTATAAGGGTCTCCTTAATCATAAATCTATGACACTCAAATCATATATTTGATGGCACTTTTATGTAATCCAAATGCATTTGCGGAATAAGCTATTGCCCATTAAAGTTCAATTCAAATGTTCCACTACATCTCAATCTCTCTACCAATTATTTTACTGCGATGACACTAAACTAGCCGTTCTTTTCATCCTACTATGTTATATTATGTTGCTATCAACTATTGATACTAGGAAAAATTTCACATAATGACCTAAAGTGTATCCTCAAAAAAAAAAAAAACCCACAATGAACATTATTTTAAATAAGAGTATATTATGTTGCTATCGACCATTGATACTAGGAAAAATTTCACATATTGACCTAAAGTGTGGTCTTAAAAAAAAGGCTCATAGTGAATATTATTTTAAATAAAAGTTTAAAATGATTAACACAGTTTCAAATAAGGGATTAAGTGAGCATATATACTCACGTGCACTTTTCAGGTTATGGTTAAGGGCAATTTTGTCCAAAGCTATTTTTTTCTTTCTTTCTCTGTTCTTCTTCTTTCTTCCTCCTACGGCTGAGCTGACTCTCCAGTTCACCTTCTTTCTTTTCTCTCCTTCTCGTCTTCCTTAGCACTCTCAACGAAACCCCTTCACTTCAAACAAAAGCAAAACGCATAAGCACCGTCTAGGCTGGTTCACATCGACAAGTAAGGGGACAAACGATAATCATATTGTTATTAGAAACAATTTTTGGCCAAAAATAAATTTTTCTATTTCTATTTCATAAACATATTTTAAAACATTTGACCGCATTTGATAATGACACAAAGTTTCCAAAATAAAAATTTATTTGATAACAACACAAAATTTCCAACCCCTCCTCCCTGATCTTGCCACTACTCTCTGCCAAACCTGCTCACTCCCAAAGCACGCTGTTCTCATTACCCTCGCTGCATAGCTAGGTGATCCCAAAGTGACAGATATTGGCTTTGAACAATGGCTCTGTCACCATGATGCCGCTGTTTCTGATGTGGTTGTGGACGAGGATCATGTTGAGGCCAATGTTGTTGTGGATGTAATCAAGGTCATGTGCGACGTTGGTGGCAATCTGCATCCTTAACGAGGACCGTGAAATTGGGCATTTTAGGGTTTTGTAGGCAAATGGAGAGACTAGTGCCACCAACGAACTCGTAGACGAAGAAGGTGTTGTCGTCTGAGATAAAGGCGCCAAGCGGCTTCACAATACTGATCAGATGGCTCGGATTGATCACCCTGAGAAGGTCCTTGAGGTGGCCCATGTCGATCTTGCGCTTGAACTTGCGTCGGAACATGACAACGTCCTTGCCACGGAGGGAGCGACGAATTATATATAAATTTGTGCTAGTTCTGTTCATTCTAGATTCTTCATAGTAGATCAATTGATAATTGTTTAGCCTAGACTAGTGACATAAATGCGGAGGGAATCACGTCGAATGTTTAAAATATCCATAACTATGCCACAAAAGATGTGGATAAGTACAAATTGTCAATTCCATCGGAAAGTTTAATTTAAAATCACTCGCCTTGTGCGTACTTTACGATTTGGGATATATTGACACAAGCTGCACAAAATACATAGGTGAAGTGAAAATAAATTTACTGACAAAGAAGCAAATTGATAAACTCGGAGACCAAAGTGGAATTCTCCTTTTTTGTCATTTCCAGACCCTGCTTGCCGCTCAAGACGAGGTTTCGCTGTTTCTTGAGAAACGAGAACGATCTTGGTCAACGGGGAAGAGCAAGGATCTCTTCTTCTGAAAAATTCTCTCCTTTTTTCTTTCCATTTTTAAAAGGGAAGGCGATACTCGTGCAGTGTACCCATTGCCTCAAATCCAAAGCAGATAATTTTCCTCAATATCTATTCCCTCCATTTCTTGCAGAGAAAGCCTTCGATTTGCACTTGTCGGAAAAGCTGTAATAGTGGCCATGGTTCTTGTCAAACAAGCCAAAGATGCCGTCGACTCAGTGTTGAGTCGAACAACACGTTGTATATAAAGCACTAAACCCATGAAGCCCCCCACGTCCAAACTGAAATTCAGAGATAGACACCCAGATATATATAGAGAGAGAGAGAGAGAGAGAGAGAGATGGCAGGACAAGAAAACAGAGTGGTTCTTCATGGAACGTGGGCTAGTCTGTACAGCAAGAGGGTGGAGTTGGCTCTGAAAGTGAAAGGGATTGAGTATGAGTTCGTGGAAGAAGATTTGACGAACAAGAGTGAAGCCCTTTTCCGGTACAATCCTGTTCACAGGAAAGTCCCTGCTCTTGTTCACAACGGCAAGCCCATCGCCGAGTCGCTGGTCATCATCGAGTACATCGACGAGACTTGGAAGGAGGGTCCTCGCCTCTTGCCCCAAGATCCCTACGAAAGAGCCAAAGTTCGCTTCTGGGCTGGCTTTCTCCACCAGCAGGTCAGTGCAAATTTCCTGCAAAATGTTTGATGAAATTTCCCAACGTGTACGTGATCATTTCTTGCATTATTACACGGTAACAGTACAAGCTGATTAAGCCTTTTGGTTCACAGCTTTACATGATTTACCATCTCGTTTATCAATCAGGGTGCGCAAGTGTTCATAGTGATGATCTTGACTTGCAAATTTATTGAGTATACATTGGATTAATGTGACGTAGGAAATGAGGACAGTTCTGTTTTTCTCTATATAAAATCTCAAGAACGGGTGTCGGCACAGCTGAGGGAGCTGTATATTAGCGACAATAACCATAACACTGACAACAGCTGTATCAAGCTGCTGTTGTCTTTAGTTGCTATCACCTTGAGATAGGTGGGCTGCTGCCTGATTGTTATTCACTGAGCATGAGAAATAGAAAGATGTTTCTTTTGCAAAATTGACCGATAAAAAAAAAGTAAGATCGAACTAGAGTTCAAGCAAGTTGATCATTGGAAGTCGTTAACTGCAGTTGTTTGAGGCCATGGCCTCTGTGATCAAAACTGATGGAGGAGCGCAAGAGAGAGCTGTCAAGGAAGTGCGTGAGAAACTGAGGGTGTTGGAAGAGGGAATCAACGGAAGTTATCCTGGGGGATCGCCATTTATCAATGGCGACGGCATGGGACTCCTAGACATTGTTGTCTGCTCAATATTGGGTGCTCATAAAGTTCAGGAAGAAGTCCTCGGCGTAAACTTTCTGGATCCAGAGAAGTATCCAACAGTAACCTCTTGGGTGAAAGCTCTAATCGAGTTGACATTGGTGAAAGAGGCAATGCCTCCTCATGAGAAGCTGGTGGGTGTTCTTCAATTCTTCAGGGCTAGGGCTCTCGAATCTGCAGCAGCTTGATGCTTAGAATGGTCTCCTTCATAATAAAGATTGGAACCTCGTTTGTTACACCCACATGTTATATTTGATTGCGCTTCTATGTAATCCATATGTTTTTGCGGAATAAGATATAGCCCAATAAAGTTTACTTCATATGTTCCGCTACATCCTGGTCTCTCTATCGATTCTATTGTGGCGATGACACTGAACTAGCCATCCATTTCATCCTACCATGATATGTCGTGTTGCTACAGATAATTGATACTACTAGCTCCATGAAAAAACCGACTCTGTGCAACTTGCTACTTCAGTGAGCACAACGAAAGGATCTAATGTTGCAAGACGATTATCACATGCTTTTGCCGATAACCTCCTCCTGCAGTGTATCCCTACATTTCTGATAACCATATTCCAATGTCAACTCCAACAAAAGAATTACTATTTTTCCCTCTTTGCACAATACAGTCCATAGTTGTGAACATATTTCTGCTTGAAGTCAGGTGAACCAGACTGATTGAAGTCAATTTAGGTCACGTACTATTGGATGGTTGATCTTTGCATTGTCAAGGATACTTTCAGTGTGAATTCCCCAGGAACTTTCTTTCTAGTCCGGTGGAAATGCTCTAGGGACGAGACATATTCTTAGGATAGCAAGATTTGTTCTCACAGGAAAAAGAATGAAATTTATAATTTGAATGCCATGACTAATAATCATGGGCTCTCCATTTGGTCTTTGACAATAAATATTCCATGTTTCCTAGAAATGATAAAATCATGCATTTACATTGTAATATCGTCTGTTCAACCATTATGATACATCATGACATTGATATGTTTGATATATAGACCTCACTTATGTCACATGTCATGACCAAGTATGATTGTAATTGTGTAAGATAATGACCGTGTAATGATGCTTTGCCTTAATGGAGCCTTGCTAACGTCCATGATGTGTTCCAATATGCCATTTTGTTTGACTGCATCCACTATTGGCGCTTGAGATAGATGCTTTTGTATATGAATGATCCTCCATTGGATAAGTACAGATTATTAATTCCGTCAAAAAGTTCTACTTGAGGACCAAAGTGTAATTCTCCTTTTAAATTCCATACCATGCTTATGCTCGAGATGAGGTTTCGCGGTTTCTTGATAAACAAGAACGATCTGGGTCAAGGGGGAAGAAGGATCTCATCTTCTGACATTTTTCCTCCTTTTTGGTCTTTTCCACTTTTAAATGGGAAGGTGATGAGTACATTGAGTTGAATCCAGAGGTGATAATTTTCTTTTATATGTATTCTGTCTATATCTTGCATGGAATACCTGCCACTTGCTCTCGTCAGAAAGCTTTAATAATGGCGATGGTTCTTGTCAAACAAGCCGAAGATGTTTTTGACTCCACGCTTCATTGAACAACGCTTTTTATATAAAGCACTAAACCCATGGATCCTCCACGTCCACTCTAAAACTTAGAGATAAAGACGCCCAGAAAGAGAGAGAGAGAGAGAGAGATGACCGGCAGGGTAGTTCTTCGTGGAATGTGGGATAGTCCGTACAGCCAGAGGGTGGAGCTAGCTCTGAAAGTAAAAGGGATCGAGTATGAGTTCGTGGAAGAAGATTTGACGAACAAGAGTGAAGCCCTCTTGCGGTACGGTCCTGTTCACAAGAAAGTCCCTGTTCCTGTTCACAACGGCAAGCCCATTGCCGAGTCGCTGGTCATTATTGAGTACATCGACGAGACTTGGAAGGAGGTCCTCGCCTCTTGCCCCAAGATCCCTATGAAAGAGCCAAAGTTCGCTTCTGGGCTGGCTTTCTCCACCAGCAGGTCAGTGCAAAGTTTCCTGCAAAATGTTTGATCATTTCTTGCATTACTCCATTGTCACCGGACAAATGGACTATGCCTTTCGGTTCACAGCTTTTCATGATTTGCCATCTTGTTTATTGAACAGTATGTGCACTTGTTCGTAGTGATGATCTTGACTTGCAAATATATTGAGCATGCATGTGAGTAATTAAGAGACATGGAGACGACCAGTTTTCTTTTTCCCCAATAAAATCTCCTTAACCTATGTCCGCACGACCAAAAGAACTATATTCCAGCGATGATAACATGATACTGACGACAGTCGCATCAACCTGCTGTCGTGTTTAATTGTGTTGGATTATAATGTCTCCGTTGCTGTTTTATGTTTTCTTTTATTTATTCTGTTTTCTGCTGTTTTTACTCTGTTTTACTCTGTTTTTTTTATTAAAAAACAGCCAAGTTCAATGTAGTTATTTGTTTAGTGTTTTTGTTATTTTCTAGGAAGTTAATAGCACGTTTGTGTGCAGTTAAGTGTTGCACGTACGTGAGCAGTTTTTTGTTTTGTATTTAGGGGTTGTACTTGACAGTTTTTTTAAGCACAAGACGTATGAAGTGCTCTGTTTTTTCATCTTCTCTCTCTCTCAAAAACAGAAATTTTTCTGTTTTGATTGGTGTTTTTATGAGTTATAACATTGGTATCGAGCGTGATTGATCTTGAGGGACTGTGAAGTGAAGCAAGTATCGAAGTGTAAAGAAGTTAAAGGGTGATGGAGACAGGGTCGAGTGGTTTCTCGATGGCTTCTCCAAAAGTATTTACTTTGAGGGAAAATTATCGGCTTGGGCTGTCAAGATGACGGCATTCTTGGAGGGTCATGATTTATGGGAGGCTGTGGAGGATGATTATGAGGTTACTCCACTTCCAGACAATCCAACCTTGAATCGATAAAGTACCATAAAGAGAGAATCACAAGGAAGGCCAAGGCAAAGTCATGCCTCGTACGCTTTTCACCCACTATCTTCACAAGGATTATGAGATGTGATTCTGCAAAGGCAATATGGGATTTCTTGAAGGATGAATACGAGGGAGATGAGAAGATAAGAGGCATGAAGGTGCTGAATCTCTTGAGGGAGTTTGAGAGACAAAGCAGATGAAGGATTCGAGTCGTGAAGGAGTACTCGATAGGTTGGTTGGGATAGCTGAAAAAATCGAGTTTTAGGGACCGACTTGAAGGATGAAAGGCTTGTTCGTAAGATTCTGTGTCTCTTCCAGAGAAGTTCGAAGCCACCATAGCGTCTCTGGAAAATACAAGAGACTTACCTGATATAAAACTTGCAGAATTGTTGAATGCGTTGCAGGCACAGGAGCACAGAAGACTGATGAGAAAAGAAGAGTTCATAGAGGGTGCGCTACAAGCTAGAGTAAAATCAAATGATGGAGGCAAAGGGAAGAAATGGATTCAGTTCAGAGAAAATGCCGGCGACTCCAAGTTTGTAGCAAAAGAAGGAAATTCTGGTGGGTCTAGCAAATGGAAGATGAACAAGAAGCCTTGTCAATACTGTGGTGGAACTAATCATCAGTTTTTTAGATGTTGGAGAAAGCCTGATGCTAGATGCGAAGATGTCACAAGTTGGGTCACATGGAAGCCATCTCGCAAAGAGAAAATTACCAGCAAGCGTGAAAAGCCCAGGTAGCAGTGAATGAAACTGAGGAAGAGCACTTGTTTGTAGCTTCCTTTTCTAAATCTTTTGTTGGGAATGATGCATGGCTGGTGGATAGTGGTCGTACCAATCATATGACTGGCAATTCAAAGTCATTTAGGAGTCTAGACAGGTCAGTCAGGTCCAGAGTTAGAATTGGCAATGGACAGTATATTGAAGTGCAAGGGAAGGGTACAGTGGCTATTAAAGGAAATCAGGAGGTGAAGCTGATCAGTGATGTTCTTTTTGTGCCAAATATTGACCATAATTTGTTAAGTGTTGGTCAATTAGTTGAGAAGGGCTATACAGTGAAATTTGAAGGGAAGGAATGTCTTATTAATAATGCGTATAGCAAAGAAGTGCTAAAAATCCCAATGAGGGACAAAAGTTTCATTTTCAAGCCACAAGAGATGCAACAAATGGCTTTAAAGTGCAAAGAAGAAAATGCAGAGTTATGGCATAAAAGACTTGGGCATGTTCACAGGAATAGCATGTCGTTTATGCAGAGAAATAGCTTGGCAGATGATTTGCCAAGTTTGGAGGATGAATTTCCACAGTGCGTAACTTGTCTTCTTGGTAAGCAAGTCGATTTCCTTTCAAAGGAGGAGGCCGGAGAGCACGTGAGAAGCTGCAATTAGTCCACACGATTTATGTGGACCTATGTCTCGAGTCTTCTCTCAATGGTAGCAGGTATTTCATTACCTTCACCGATGATATGACTAGGATGAGTTGGATTTATTTTCTCGCGAGCCAAGTCTGAAGTTGCTGATGTGTTTGTGAAGTTTAAAGCCTTAGTTGAGAATCAGAGTGGGAAGAAAATTAAAATGCTCAGGTCTGATAATGGTTCTGAGTATACTGCTCATAAGTTTAAGTTGAATTGTGAGCAAGCAGGAATTGTGCAGCAGTTCACTGCTCCCTATTCACCTCAACAGAATGGGGTTAGTGAGAGAAAAAACAGAAGTATTATGGAGATGGCCGATGTATGATGCGGAGAAGTTGTTGCCTAAGAAGTTCTCGGGGTCAAGCAAACTACTGCAGTGTTCTTGTTGAACAGATTGCCTACAAAGGCCTTAGAGAGGTCAACACCTTTTGAAGTCTGGTATGGTGTTAAACCTTCTGTAAAAATTTGAAGGTTTTTGGGTGTTTGTGTTACACTCATGTTCCCGAGGTCAAGAGGGACAAGCTGGATAAGAAGGCGAGCTTGGAATCTTCATTGGGTACGATCTCCAATCAAAGGCTTACAGAATTTTTCACCCTATGACAGGGAAGGTGACTGTAAGCAGAGATGTTGTTTTTCTAGAGGAAGATGAGTGGAATTGGATGGAAGGAAAGAGTGCAGAAAAGCAGCAGTTCGAAAAACAACCTGCAATAGATGTAGAGGTTGGTGAAGTTATAGATGGATTGGAAGACAGTGTTGATGATTTACCAGTGAGAGGTACAAGGTCACTTGCTGAAATCTATGAAAGAAGCAATGTGGCAATGCTCGAACCATCTAACTTTGTGGAAGCGAAGGAGGATCAGAGGTGGATTGCAGCAATGCGGGAGGAGATTGCAATGATCCGTAAAAACCACACATGGGAGCTTGTTGACGAGACCATCCGATAAGAATGTGATTGGGGTTAAGTGGGTGTTTAGAACAAAACTTAATCCCGATGGTTCCTGTTAATAAACACAAAGCTAGACTGGTGGTGAAAGGCTATGCACAAATATGGGGAGTAGACTATTCAAACATTTGCTCCGTTGCACGACTTGATACAATAAGGTTACTTTGTTAGCTATTGCAAAGCAGAGAAGGGGTGGCCTATATTTCAGCTTAGATGTCAAGTCTGCATTTTTGAATGGAGAGCTTGAGGAGGAGATTTTTGTTGAACAACCTGAAGGTTTCAAAGTATCAAAGGGCAAGAAGAGAGTGTATACGGGTTGAAGAAAGCTCTATATGGATCGAAGCAGGCTCCAAGAGCTTGGTATGGGAAGATAGATCGATATTTGCAGGATTTTGGCTTCGTAAAAAGCTTAAGTGAGTTCACTCTTTATGTCAAGAAGGTGAATCACAAATAGTTGTAATTCTGTCACTTTATGTAGATGATCTATTAGTGACGGGGAATGATATGGAATTGATAGAGAAGGTGAAGCAAGATCTATTTGCGCTTTTGAGATGTCGACTTGGGAAAGATGGCTTATTTTTTGGGTTTGGAAGTCAAACAGGCTTCATATGAGATCTTCATCCGTCGAAAAATACATGAAGGAAATTCTAAAGAAGTTTCGATGGAAGATTGTCGAAGTGTAAGCACTCCTATGGCTGCTAAAGAAAAACTGCAAAAGAATGATGGAACAGATGCGGTAGATGATTCTATGTATAGAAGTCTCGATTGGGTGTCTCATGTATCTTACAAAGAACTGCACCAGATATTTTATTTGTTTGTGAGTATTTTATCTAGGTTTATGAGTAGTCCTAGTCAGTTACATTTGATTGCAGCAAAAAGGGTATTGAGATATCTCAAAGGAACATTGTTCTTTGGTGTGAAGTTTAAGAAAGGTCAGAAGTTTAATTTGCAAGGATTTTCTGATAGTGACTGGGCTGGTTCAGTGGATGACATGAAAAGTACGTCTGGGTATTGTTTCAATCTTGGTTCTGCTTGTTTCTCCTGGTGTTCTAAAAAGCAAGAGATTGTAGCTCAGTCTACTGCAGAGGCTGAGTTTATAGCAGCTCTCTTTGCAGCTGCAAATCAAGCTTTGTGGCTGAAAAAGATAATGAAAGATCTGTGGTTGAATTCTAGTGATTGCATTGAAGTTAACGTGGATAATCAAAGGCGGCGTTAGCAATATCTCGAATCCAGTTTTCCATGGCAAAACCAAGCATTTCAAAGTCAAATTTTTCTTTCGCGTGAGGTGCAACAAAGTGGCGAAGTTAAGTTGGTCTATTGCGAGATCCAAGATCAACTTGCAGACATGTTCACAAAACCACTTCAAGCTGGAAGATTTGAAGTACTAAGAAAGAAAATTGGAGTATGCAGCAGCAACTGATCCAAGGAGGAGTTTGTTGGATTATAATGTCTCCGTTGCTGTTTTTATGTTTTCTTTTATTTATTCTGTTTTCTGCTGTTTTTACTCTGTTTTACTCTGTTTTTTTTATTAAAAACAGCCAAGTTCAATGTAGTTATTTGTTTAGTGTTTTTGTTATTTTCTAGGAAGTTAATAGCACGTTTGTGTGCAGTTAAGTGTTGCACGTACGTGAGCAGTTTTTTGTTTTGTATTTAGGGGTTGTACTTGACAGTTTTTTTAAGCACAAGACGTATGAAGTGCTCTGTTTTTTTCATCTTCTCTCTCTCAAAAACAGAAATTTTTCTGTTTTGATTGGTGTTTTTTATGAGTTATAACAAATTGCTATTAACTTGAGATGGGTAGCTGCTGCCTAATTGAGGTAGAGAACTAGAAAGATTTTCTCTTGGAAGAATAGAACGATCAAACAAAAGTAAGATCAATCTAGAGTTCAAGCAAGTTTATGATTGGAAGTTGTGAACTGCAGTTGTTTGAGGCCATGGGCTCAGTGCTCAGAACTGATGGAGAAGCGCAAGAGAGAGCTGTCAAGGAAATGCACGAGAAACTGAAGGTGTTGGAAGAGGGAATCAAGGGCAGTTATCCTGGGGGGTCCCCATTTTTCAATGGCGACAACATGGGACTCCTAGACGTTGTTGTCTGTTCGATATTAGGTAATCATGAAGTTCGGGAAGAGGTCCTCGGGGTAAAATTTTTTCTTGACCCGGATAAGTATCCAACGGTGACCTCTTGGGTGAAAGCTCTAACCGAGTTGCCGTTGGTGAAAGAGGCAATGCCTCCCCATGAGAAGCTGGTGGCCATTTATCGGCTTTTCAGGGCTAGGGTTCTTGAATCTGCGGCAGCTTAATGCTTATAAGGGTCTCCTTGATGTTAAAGGTGGGAACTTCGTCTATCAAACTCTGTTAAATGTGATTGCACTTCTATGTAATCCGACTGTGTTTGCAGAGTAAGCTACATAGCCCAATAAAGTATACTTCAAATGTTCCACTACATCTCGGTCTCTCTTATCAATTGTTTTACCACATTAACACTGAATTAGCCATTCATTTCATCCTACTGTGCTATATATTGTCGCTATTGATTATTGATACAACTAGTTATATATTAAACTGCCTTCCTGCAATTTGCAACTTCGCTGAACACAAAAAAGGATAATAATTCTGCCAAAAGATCATCACATCCTTTCGCCGATAACCTCCTTTTATGGTGTAAAATGCCAACTTTTGTGTCACATGTTCGGATGTTTTCTTCTTCCTTTGAACAATACAGTCCATCCTGCGGGTTAAAGATCTCTGCTTGAAATCAGTTAAATGGGACTGATTAAGGTCAATTTTGATCATGTACTATTGGGTGGCTGATCTTTGTGTTACCAGGGATATTTTCAATGTGAATTGCCCAGTATCTTCTTTCCAAGCTAGTTGTGTTCAGATGTATTCTTCGTGTATGTGTGATTATGCTCTTGTGCCTGGATTTGCTCTTAGGATGAGACATTTTCTTAGGCTAAGCTATAAATTCAAGACCTTAAATATTAATCCATAGGCTCTCCATTTGGTCAATTTGATTGCAAATCTGTCATGTTGTTTCCTATATATAATCAAATCACGCATTTACATTCTTAGGACAGGACATCTTTCTTAATATAACGAGATGTGTTCTCATTGGAAAAAGAATGAAATCTATAATTTGAATACCATGAAAGATAATCATGGGCTCTCCCATAAGTTTGCCTTGTTCTTAGGAATTGTAGTATTATTGATTCAACCATCATGGTACATCAGCACATTGATGTGTTAAATATACAGCTCTCAGTTATATCCCAAGTAAGATCATGACCATGTGCCTAATGCTTTAGCTAAATGGAGTTTTGTCTGACTGCATCCAACATGGACACTTGAGATAATTAATTCTGTAGCTTAATTCTCTGCCATTGGAAGGTTCAACACATAAATGAAGTTAATGAGAGGGAGTGACTTTGTTATTATGAACTAGAGATATTCAGAGAAAGACAGAAGAGACTCAGAGAAAGATATGATTTTATGTTCATCAACCTAGAAATCGATGAATCAGTCTGCGCGCGCATTCAAAGGAGGAGGAAGTGATGCTCTCTAGATTTCTGGTTTGAGTTGTACAAAACATTTGTATTAACATCAATCTGAAAGGGGAAGGCAAGTTTGCTAGAAAAGAAGAAGAAAACAAGGAAGACTACCATACTCGCGCAAAGCATGTCTTTTTTCTTTGCGTCAAGAATAAACGCTTCTATTAATTAATGAACACAACTAAAACATGACATTGGAGTTTCTAACAAAAAATATTCCATAGGGGCTGAGGAGATAAAGTTAACCAACTTGGAGGAAGAGTCTTTCTATGGTGGGCTTCGGCGACCCAATTTGCAAGTTGATTGAATTCCCGGGACAATGGACAACTTCCACCTTTTTCAGATGGACCAAGTACTGCTGACAGTTCTTCGATAACGCTAGGCAAGGCCCATGGGCTTTCAGTGTTGGCGGTGATAAACTATACGACTGACAAAGTTATCAGTTTGAATTTCGTTACACAAATCACAAGGTTTGTTCAGCCCAGTGTTCTTGAGCAAGTACAAGAGTGCATCCATCACTGTTAGGTTTTGGCATGAAGAGAGGAGCACGCGCACACCGATTTCGCGAAGCCAGCGACCAGAAAACCACTCGAATTGCGAAAATCACTCCTGCTATAGACTCTTCTGGATCTCCATCCAGCCAGGAGCCATCGGTGCCGAGCTTGAGAAATCCCCTGTCCGGCTGCCTAAAGCATGTCTAGTTAATTAGTTTGTAAGTTAAACAGGAACCTCTTTAAGTATGATTTCCTGTGGAAGAAATTAATTGCCGTTCCCCTTTCTGTTCTTGTTGTTTTGTTTCTTATCAAGGATGATGGGAAAAACCTGTTAATTTATATATGATTTGAGAATCTAATGTTTCGATGACACAAGAAACTGCTCAATCAATCACACAATTACTTATGGTTGACTCAAATAAGTTATGTATATTTGTCGGGAACAATAGTTACCTCAGTTTTATCCAAATAAATTTATTTAATGAAAAAGAAGAAAATGCATTACAGGAAATTTGTAGAAATAAATTAGCAAAAATTGGTACTAATCCTATTCATTCTTCAATAGTTTCTTAGATATTTCATTGTAGATTATTTGATAATGTTGTAGAAAAACGCTAATCAAAGATACATCAATCTAAGAACAAGTAGCAAAGGATGAAAGAAAATCGAAGTCACACATGACGCAAGATTTAGGTGGAAAATCCAAAACGGGAAAAACCACGAGGAGAGAGAGAGGAGTTTCACTATCTTCAACAAAAAACACCAAAGTACAATCCAAAAGGGCTCTAAAACCACTCGGTGAGCCACGAGATCTAAATATCCAACAAGAAAATAGGAAATAACAAAACAGGAAATAATATAGAGGCTAGGTTGTAGATGTGTTATTAAACACTTTTCTTTTACAGTCTCCTTTCAAAAATTCCTAAAATAAAGGTGTATGGTCTAAAAGACTCTTATCTTTCAATTTGAAAATCAAAACTCAAGCCTAGCCTAATGATGTGACGAGGAAGGTTCAAGGCAAGAGACGATGTGGATTAGTATAAATGAATTCCGTTGAAAAGCCATTATCAAAATTACTCACCATGTGCATATATCAAGAATTTCACATTCTTACTACACATTAGATTACAATTTAGGATGAATTAACGCAAGCTATACATAATATAAGGTTGTAGCAAAAATAAATTTAAGTGAAAATTCCAAATAAGGGCATGAAGTAAAGTCCTTTTCTTAAAAGATGGCCAAGAAGAGTGAAGCTTATATCAAATAAAGGCCAAATGTGACCAATGTAGTCTCAAATAAGGGCTTTAACTCGTTGGCCAACCAATTTTTTGCCAATTGGCAAACATGTGCATCTCACATACCATGATTGGAGGCAATTTCATCGTGGATATTTTTTTTCTTATTCCTTCTTTGTTTTTCCTTCCGCACCACTGTCCAGCCACTTTCGTTGAAAGCGAAAGTCGATGATGACTTGAGTGGCTTCCACGACGACAAAGGCGGCTATTCTTGGCAATGGCCGCCATAGCTCCTCTTTTTGTTCTCACTCAAGACCATGGGCTCCATATCTCCAAGATCTCGGCAATGGCCATAGCTGCTTGAGCTTTGAGCTCTGAACCATAGGCCCCAAATCTTCAAACAACCCTGGCCACTCGTGGATGTTGCAAACACCCCGATCTGTCCCTTCAATTCCTTCTTCATCAAGATCCCATGCCGCATGATCCTGCACACGCAGCCCAACTCCAATACACAGGCTCGACGAGCTATTAAGCCCCAACACCACGTAGAAGCCAAGCAGCTCGTTCCCGTGACCAGGGCACCGTCTAGTGCTTCCTCGAAGCCATGACCACTCTCTCTCTTCTCAATCAGGACCATGGTTGCCATAGAAGCAAAGCAGCTTGTTCTCGTAAGCCACACCATGAAGCGATGTCTCAGCCCCAAATGGCATATCTAGATTGAAACTACATTCATGCACCTAAACCCAACAATCGCCTAAAATTAGATCACACACAAGCAATGTACATATCAAAGAGTCATATCCATTGAATTTTGCTGCCCCTGAGATGCAGCAGGAACCGGAATCGAGCCTGGGATATAGACTGAGTTGCACCACGTCGAGAACAACCATCGTTGTTGTCGTGCAAGCCACTCAGGCCTTCATCGGAAGTGGCTATGCAGTGGTGCCAATGAAGAAGGAAGAAGAAAATGAATATGGAAGAGAAGGGAAAAAAAAATAGAATTACGAAAATGCCCTCGAATATAGTCGCTGTGAGTTGACAAAATTAGCCACTTTAGACCCTCATTTAAAATAAGATCTACTTTAAGTCCTCCTTTGAGAAAATGTTTCTAATTCAAGTCTTTATTTGAAATTTTTCCTAAATTAAATGAGGAGCAATTGGATTAACTTGAGGACCCATACTTGGTCATGACATGTGACATAAGTGAGGTCTATATATCAAACATATCAATGTCTTGATGTATCATAATGATTGAACCGACGATATTACAATGTAAATGCATGATTTTATCATTTCTAGGAAACATGGAATATTTATTGTCAAAGACCAAATGGAGAGCCCATGATTATTATTCATGGCATTCAAATTATAAATTTCATTCCTTTTCCTGTGAGAACAAATCTTGCTATCCTAAGAATATGTCTCGTCCCCAGAGCACTTCCACCGGACTAGAAAGAAAGTTCCTAGGCAATTCACACTAAAAGTATCCTTGACAATGCAAAGATCAGCCATCCAATAGTATGTGACCTAAATTGACTTCAATCAATTTAGTTCACCTGACTTCAAGTAGAAATAGACGTGCGGATCCCTAAAGTGTCATAACTTAGCATAAATGGACACTTAAGTGCCATAACTTACAAAAGTAATACTTAAGTGCCAAAATTGAAGTAAAATTGATCACTTAAGTGACAATCCGACCAAAATACTAACATTGTGATTTTCCGGTGAAACAAGGGTAAAATGGCGTCATTTTGGTGCGATGTGGTAAAAAAATAATATAAAATTAATTAAATTTAAAATATTTAAAAATAAAAAAAAAAAATATTAATATTTAAAAAAATTACAAAAAAAAAAAAAAAAAAAAAAAAAAGGGAGGCGGCCCTCGCCCACCGTCCGCCGCCTCCCCACCGTTCTTCAGGGAAGGGCCGGCGACAAAGGGGGAGGGTTGGTCGGGGTCACCAAGCCCTAGCCGGGGCGGCGACCCCGCCCGACCCGGCCGATGAGGGCGGCGAGGGTCGGCGGCCCTCGCTCGGCCGGGCCAAAGGCCGCCAACCCTCGCCGGATCTAAGCAAGGATCGCGACCCTTGCCCCGATCTGGGACAAGGGCTCGCGAGCCCTTGCCGCCGATCGGCCGGGGGTCGCCGGGCCCCCGGCCACAGTGACCCTAGCCGACCCTCCCCCTCCGTCGCCGGCCCTTCCCGACGACAGCGGGAGGCGGCAACTTAGCCCTAGGCTACCTCCCCACTTTTCTTTTCTTTTTTTAATTTTTTTAAATTTTTTAAATTTTTTTAAATTTTTTTAATTTTATAAAATTTTATTTGTAAATATATTAAATAATTTTAATTTTAATTTTAATTTAATTAATTTTTATATATTTTTTTTTACCACATGAGTACCAAAACGATGCCGTTTTTGCATTATTTGGCCATGTCAGCATACAAAACGGCGTCATTTTGCACTTACTTCGCCAGAAATTGCGCACATTAGCATTTTGGCCGGAATGGCACTTAAGTGATTCATTTCTCTTCGAATGTGGCACTTAAGTGTCACTTTCGTAAGTTATGGCATTTAAATGTTCCTTTGTGCTAAGTTATGGCACTTAAAGCGATCTTTTACTAGCAAGAATATATTCAATTGTGCAAAGAGGGAAAAATAGTAAGTCTTGTGTTGGAGTTGACATTGAACTATGGTTATCAAAAATGTAGGGATACACTGCAGGAGGAGGTTATTGGCAAAAGCATATGATAATCGTCTTGCAACATTAGATCTTTTCGTTGTGGTCACTGAAGTAGCAAGTTGCATAGAGTCCGTTCTTTTATGGAGCTAGTAGTATCAATTATTTGTAGCAACACAACATATCATGGTAGGATGAAATGGATGGCTAGTTCAGTGTCATCGCCACAATAGAATCGTTAGAGAGACCAGGATGTAGTGGAACATATGAAGTAAACTTTATTGGGCTATATCTTATTCCGCAAAAACATATGGATTACATAGAAGCACAATCAAATATAACATGTGGGTGTAACAAACGAGGTTCCAATCTTTATTATGAAGGGGACCATTCTAAGCATCAAGCTGCTGCAGATTCAAGAACCCTAGCCCTGAAGAATTGAAAGACACCCACCAGCTTCTCATGAGGAGGCATTGCCTCTTTCACCAATGGCAACTCGATTAGAGCTTTCACCCAAGAGGTTACTGTCGGATACTTCTCTGGATCCAGAAAGTTTATGCCGAGGACTTCTTCCTGAACTTTATGAGCACCCAATATTGAGCAGACAACAATGTCTAGGAGTCCCATGCCGTCGCCATTGATAAATGGTGATCCCCAAGGATAACTTCCGTCGATTCCCTCTTCCAACACCCTCAGTTTCTCATGCACTTCCTTGACAGCTCTCTCTTGCGCTTCTCCATCAGTTTTGATCACAGAGGCCATGGCCTCAGACAACTGCAGTTAACGGCTTCCAATGAT
Organism: Eucalyptus brandiana; assembly: GCA_014182725.1. NCBI lineage: Eukaryota > Viridiplantae > Streptophyta > Magnoliopsida > Myrtales > Myrtaceae > Eucalyptus > Eucalyptus brandiana. Next base: position 29,420,804 of record CM024677.1, read on the forward strand.
CAACTTGCTTGAACTCTAGTTCGATCCTACTTTTTTTCGATCGGTCAATTTTGCAAAAGAAACATCTTTCTATTTCTCATGCTCGATGAATAACAATCAGGCAGCAGCCCACCTATCTCAAGGTGATAGCAACTAAGACAACAGCAGCTTGATACAACTGTTGTCAGTGTTATGGTTATTGTCGCTAATATACAGCTCCCTCAGCCGTGCCGACACCCATTCTTGAGATTTTATATAGAAAAAACAGAACTGTCCTCATTTCCTACTTCACATTAATCCAATGTGTTGGGAATAACGGATCCCCGAAACACCGGATTCGACACTAAATCGAACACCTAAATCAATGCGGAAGCGAAGCCCAAGAAAACGACACGTATCACCAATCGTAAAGCACACCACGGATTCGAGCGTACCTTGTTTGCCACGAGATTAGACACCGACGTTGATGGAGGAAGAGAAACCGAGCAATCCGATCCGATGAAGCCTTGAAGGGAGGAAGATCAAGCCGTATGCTTACTTGTCTTTTGTTTTTGAGAGAGAGAGAGCGTGGAGAACGTACGCCTTTTTCTTTCTTAAACAACGGTATGTTTTTCTCTCTCTCTCCTCCCTTTTATACCTCTCCCTTCCCACGGGCCCTATTCCCGTGGGCCGGGCCTTTGGGCCCGGCTTGGGCGGACAGGGCCTTAAGCCCAATTTAATAAAGCCTTCATCTCCCACTCGCACAAGGTGGGCCGAACAGATTCTCTTTACCTCTCTTCAACATTCATACGGTGAATAATCCGTGCGACCAAAGATACTTTGAGAGCTCGTTGCTATACATCTCGTTAGGAATATATAGCGGCTCATAATGGGCGTCACACTCGAGTAGATTTAGTATGCGTACCTAGATCGATCGATCACATCTATATCTCTCTTGATCTCTTTTAAACATGATATATATATATATTGTATTCACAATTATAATTATCACAAAGACAGTCATAATTGGTCGACCAGTGAATACAAAACCACAATGTGATTTTCCAAAATCGATCTTCCTCTTTCCTTCAAACTCTCAATTTCGCCTAGCTTGCTTTTCTAGAAATGCCCCATTAGATCGAATCATCTCATGACCATTGGCAACACCCTAAGATAGCAAACACTAAATAGAAACCTTGAGAATAAGTAAGAGTCCCGAGGGGACTAAAAAATTTGAGGAACTCTTTTCCTCAAGAGTCTCACACGTCATAAAAGTTGAGATCAAACTTTTTGCCACTCTTATTGGTCGTCACATGCATACGTAGTATGAAATACGTATTACGGTATTAACTCCTTTCCCATGGAGCGTATGTCTACACCTTTCAATACCGTACGGATGATAGTTAAGACATACCCAATATCTAACTTGAGTTCACGTATCTACTCAATCACAAAATTCATCGAACTCACATCCGGCATCTTAGACGGATAAAGTAAAATATGTGGGGTATTTTACTTTTGGACATCTTTAGTATTATGTCCTCATCTTAACACTTAGTTAAGGCGACATACGTATTTTAAGCTTGAGCTCTCGATTATCACCTAGATAATAAGCTTAAAAACAGTCTCATCTCTATTTATCACACAGTAAATAAAGGCGATTACCCGTGTGAGTGGGCTAATCTTATATCTGTCCGACATACTTCTCAAATAATGCACTGAGCATTAAGATGCATAAAGATCACACATAGATTCATAGGCATTAATCGATGAAAAACAAAATCTAATAAATGTGAACAACTCAGGGAAATTACAATTCAGTACATCAGACTCTACGCAATCCTAGAGATTTTACATGACCACAAAACACATCTCTAGGTATCGGCTTTGTCATAGGATCTCGCTACCATTCTATGCGTAGATATGTACTTGTAAGTTCACATCCTTTCGTGCAACCATATCTTTTACAAAGTTATACTTGGTATCTATATGTTTGGTCTTGCCATGATACTTTGGATCTTTGGTGTACGCTATAGCTGCTTGGCTATCACAATTAACCAATAATTGATTTGCAGCTTTCTCAATAACACCTAAATGATCCAAGAATCTCTTAAGCCAAACTCCTTCTTGTACCGCCGCTTGATAATGCCACGAACTCAGCTTCCATCGTGGATAAGGCTATACACGTTTGCTTCTTCTTGCTCCATGATATGGCGCCATTGTTCGATAGAAAGCAAATCCGTAGGTAGATTTCCTTTCATCTAAATCTCCTCCCCAATCGGCATCCGAATAGCCTTCAAGTCGCGAGATCCTTTCCTTGGTAATTCAACTTGAAATCGGTAGTTCCCTTCGGATACCTCGGTATTCTCTTCACGGCTTTCCAATGTCTTGGACCGGGTTGGATTGGTATCTACTCACCATTCCAACTGCAAAACATATGTCGGGTCTTGTACACATCATAGCGTACATCAAGCTCCCAACAGCACTAGCATAAGGAACATGTTTCATTTGTTCCTTCTCTTGTGGAGTCCCCGGACACGATCTATGGCTCAATCCTTCACCTTTTGCAATAGGAGTGTCTATGGGTTTACGAGTCTTGCATACGAAATCGTTCAAGAACCTTATTTATATAGGTTTCTTGTGAAAGAGACAACGATCTCTTTGAACGATATCTTGAAATCTTAACTCCAAGAATGTATGCAGCCTCACCCATATCCTTCATCTCAAAGTTAGAAGACAACCATCTCTTGACGGTACTAACCAACTCCATATTGCTTCCGGCAATTAGTATATCATCAACATATAATGATATGATCACAAATTGATCCTTGGATCTTTTGATATATACACAATGATCCTCATCAATCATTGTAAAATCATATGCCATTATGGCATTATGAAAACGTATATACCATTGCTTTGATGACTGCTTAAGGCCATATATTGATCTCAAAAGTCGACATACTTTTTCTTCTTGGCCTTTTACTATGAAACCAGCAGGTTGTTCCATATATATCTCTTCCTCTAATTCTGCATTGAGGAAAGCAGTCTTTACATCCATTTGATGTAACTCAAGATCCGAGACTAGTCACTATTGCCGGAATAATGCGAATCGAGGTAAATCTCACTACGGGAGAAAACGTATCTTCATAATCAATTCCTTCCCGTTGATTATACCCCTTCGCCACAAGGCGAGCCTTATGCCTTTCTATCGAGCCATCAGCCTTTCACTTTATTTTGAGAACCCATTTGTTCCCAATAGCTCTGCGTCCTTTTGGAAGATCAACCGGTTCCCCCGACTTGGTTTGATTCCATTGACTCCATTTCCTCTTCCATTGCATTAATCCATTTTTCCTTACTAGGGCACTTCGAGCCTCATTGATATTTCTTGGTTCATCCTCATCTTGTGGAGCAACCATAAAAGTTTCCCCTTCAATGTCAAAACGTCGACGGGGGATACTTTGGCGACTTGTTCGCCGTATGGGAGATTGTACACTTTGCACATCATTCCCTATTGTGCTCCCACTTGGATGAACTCCACTAATATCTTTATCTTGATCCAAGGTTTCAAATAGGGAGTTATCTTCCCTATTTCGCCCTTCTTAGGAAACTCATCCTCTAAGAATGTTACATCTCGAGATTCATATTCGGTTATACTCCCACTTTCCTGCTCACCAATGAACACATACCCTTTCGAGTGTTCCGAGTATCTTATGAAAATACTCTTCTTTCCTCCGGGACCTAATTTCCCAAACTTGTGAGAGGACTCATGTGTATAGGCAGCACAACCCCATGGCTTAAGAAAACTTAAGTCCGGTTTTCTACCTGTCCATAACTCATATGGAGTGGAAGTAACTGATTTGGAAGGCACCCGGTTAAGTATATAGGCGGCTTAATAACGCATCACTCCAAAAGGTGATAGGTAAATTAGCATGCGCCATCATGGACCTAACCATTTCCAAGTAGGGTTCTCGTTTCTTCTCTCCGCAACACCATTTTGTTGAGGAGTATACGGAATAGACAACTGTCTTTCTATTCCTTTTTCATCACATAATTTTCTGAACTCATCAGATAAATATTCTCGACCTCGATCGGATCTCAATGCTTTTATTTTCTTGTCTAATTGATTCTCTACCAGGTTCATGAACCTTTTAAAACAACTTATTGCTTCAGATTTATGAGAAATCAAATAGACATATCCGAATCGAGTATAATTATCAATAAAGGTGATGAAATAAACAGCCCCATGCCTTCCTCTCACATTCATTGGACCACAGACATCGGAATGGATTAAATGCAGAGGAAATTCAGCTCTTTTTCCTTTTCCAAATGGTTTCCTTGTTGCTTTCCCTTCTAGGCAATGCTTACATACAGGCAAATCGACTTTTTCAATATTGCCCAACAAGCCCTCTTTGGCTAGTCTATTCATACGCTGTTGGCCAATGTGACCAAGTCTAGCATGCCACACATTCACATCATTATCATATTTATTAGGAGACGTGAGAAGGGAATAACAAATATTAGCATTAACATAATCAACATCTAATACAATAAAACCATCTAGAAAATAGCCACAACCATAGTAATTTGTATTCAAGAACAAATTCACACCTCTACTACAGAAGTTCATATTAAAACCTAATCTAACCAACACTAATACAGACACTAAATTCCGACGAATCTCCGGAGCAAACAGCACATCATGAAGGAACAAAGTGCGTCCACCACGCATATTCAGTTGGCATGTGCCAATTCCTTTCACTTCAGCTCTGGAGTTGTTTCCCACATAGATCCACTTAGTTCCAGTAGGTACTCGTCGGAATTCCACGAAGGATCCTCTATCCTTCGCTACATGGTCCGTCGCCCCGAATCCACAGTCCACAAAGGATTAGACTCGTTAAGAACACGAACTTGACACATAAGCAAAGTTCTGAAAAGTACAAGGGGTGCATACCTTATTTGGCTCACGACAGTCGCGAGCATAGTGACCCTTCTTGTCACAGTTGTAGCATTTCACCCTTGCTAGCTTTTTCATGTGAGGACGTTTTCCTCTATCATGTTGGTTAAATTTGGGTTTCTTCCCTGAAGGACCAGCTTCTTCCTTGCCTTTCCCCTTATCAAACCAGCTAGGGCGCTTGCGCTTGGAGCACGAAGCTCCATTTGAGCTAGAACCAGCATAATAAAGCTCAGCATCTGGCTTAGCCGCCAACAGGCGGTCCTCTTCCAGCTCAAGATGACGCATTGCATCCTCAAAGATTTTGATATTCTCATTATGAGTCAGGTGCACCTTCATATGCTCCCAACTCTGAGGCAAGGATCGAATCACTGCTTGCACTCGCTTTGTTCATCCGTGAGGACATGGCCGGCGTCTCTCGGCTCGATTATCATATTTGACATCTTTCTAAGATGTTGCTTCATGGTCGACCATGAGGCTTCTTATAAGAGTCAAATCGATAGTGAGCCCCCGCCTAGTCACCGAAGTATGACCAAACCTAGCTTCCGAGTGCCTCCCACATTTCTTTGGCATTGTCAAAACGCCGAAACTCTCGCATGACATCATTTTCCATGCTGCTCAGCAACGTGATGCGAGCTAGAGAGTTCATTCTTTTCCACACAGAAAAAGCTTCTTTGTCCTTTTTGTGCTGTTCAGTGGGTCCCTCTTCAGGTTCTACCATGGTCATGACAAGAGCCTCAAGTGATTCTTGCTCTTCCAGCACATACTGGATTTTCATTTGCCAAATTTCATAGTTGTCTCCAGTGAGCTTTTCACCTTTGTTCAGCTCAGCAACTATGCTCTTTGTGGTCAAGCCATTGATCTCGAACACATCGACAAATATGCACGAATTATTAATGCCTATCATTTATGCATCCCTATTTACATAGACCCATCATATTAATGAATAATTTCAAGTAAGGCTTCGAAATCAAAAGGTCACTACGTTTCCAATCATCCTCCAAAAATCCTAACTTAAAAATTATCATTAATATAATTGTCATATGCAAAATCAATTCTATGAAGTTACAAAAACTTCTATAACTACCCTCAGCTAATTACCCACAGCAACCAGCAATAACAGAAAGCAACATAAAAATAATATCCAATAAAACAATAATGCTTTCAATTAACACAATTAGGTAGTAATCATTACATAATATGTTCACAAATCACACTTAACATATATAAGTCAATACCTATGTAGCACCGACACGCGACACGCGACACGCGACACGACACGACACGACACACGACACGTCATTTCTCAAAAAGTAGAGAATTTCGACACGTTCCGACACGTTAAATATTAAATAAATATTTTTATATATAAATGTATAAATAAGTAGGTCTCGTATAATTCAGAATAGGACTATAAATTCTATCGTTTGCAAGTTTTGAAACCCGACTTTGATGGGAAACTTTGAATGGCGTTACTCTTTGATAGAAAACTTAAAATCAATGAGTCGGTATAGAGAAAGGATAAAATAAAAGTCTAACAATACTATAAAATAGAGAGAGTTATTTCGAAATCTCACTGCTCATCAAGACATTGACAAATAGCCTAGGTTCGAGAGACTTGTGGGAATTTCAAAAGATGTATGAAAAATAATAAGTCTTGTTTAAATCAATGCAAGGAAAAACTAATATTCATAAGCCCGTATGAATGAAGATTTTAAGTTCTTATGACAAGATTCACGCAACAACACCCATTACACCCATTCACACAAGCCACGAGACAAAAAAATTCAAGAAATTTACTAATCCACCTCAAACTCGGCGTGTGCGGCGAAGTGAAGACGAAGAGAAGAGTCTGAAATCGTGCGCGCGGGTGCGAAGTCTAAGTTTCAACTTTTAATTTTTTTAATTTTTTTTTAATTTTTTTCATATATTTATATTTAGTCCCCAAAGTTTTGGAAATTTATAAAAATAACCCCGTGCGTGTCGGAGTCACGTGTCGGAAATTCCGACTCTCGTGTCGGAGCGTGTCGGAGAGAGTTGACCGCGTGTCGGTTTTCCCGACACGCGATGACCACGTGTCGAAGCGTGTCGGAGCGTGTCGAAGCGTGTCGGACACGTGTCGGAGTGTCGGACACGACACGAAGGGTCCCGGAGAGTGTCCGTGCTTCATAGGTCAATACAACTAACACCAAGTCAGCACACGAACTGGAAAAGATCCTATTTTGTTCAATTTCTTGATCTTTTCCCTTGAAACAATACAGTAATATTCATTTGCAAAATTCATCACAATTTTCTTATAGGAAGCAGCTCCGTTGACATCCCATATGCGATTCAACACATCTTGCCATTCAGGTGGAAGAGTGTTTATGAAAAATCGCACCATCTCTGACTGTGACATAGGACGACCATTCCATATGACCTGTTGAATTTTCACGTTGACTTCAAGGACGTGATCAATTAAGTCACCGCTCTCCCATCGATGATCGATCGGCTCACCAATATCGAACTTAGAACAGGCCTTTCCTTTTGTTCATCCAGAATCGCGCGAATAGGTGTGCGCAACCTCGGGAGGCATTGTTCCTGCAACACATGCAGAACAAATAAGGGATTACATATAATCCTCATAGACTTAATTGAAAAAGAAACACATTCTTTTCCTCCTTTTTTTTTTGGTCAACGGTCAACGGTCAAAGTCAACGGTCAACGGTCGTCGGTCAACGGTCAACGGTCGTCGGTCAACGGTCAACGGTCGTCGGTCGTCGGACCGGTCGGACCGGACGGACCGGTCGGACCGGTCGGGCCGGTCGGGCCGGTCGGACCGCTCGCGCGGACCGACACACGCACCACGCACGTGCTCGGGCTGACGTCACGCAGACGTCAGCGGCACGTGCCGTGCGCGTGCCATCGTCAGCGGGTCGGGTCGCGGGTCGGGTCGCCGCCCGGCCAACCGACGTCATCGCTGACGTCATCGATGACGTCACCCCAGCGGTTACTGGCCGTTGGGTGACGTCATCATGCCGACGGCACGCTGCGTCGGTCCGCGGACCGCGCGTGTCGGTTCGCCGGCCGGCGGCACGCACGCCTGATTCGCCCGATCGGCCCGACCAGCGCGCGTGTGCCGCACGCGCCTGGCGATCGAGCACTTCCGGGCGCGTCGCGCCCACGCGCAGCGCCTTCCGGCCGAGCGTGTGGGCGCGTGCGGCGTCGCCCGGCGGCGCTCGAGGCATGTCCAGACTCGTCTCGACGTCGCCTTTCTCCCAGTCCTTTCGAATTTGTTTTTGACATTCGAAAACTCATGAAAATGGCCGAAGAAGTCTCGGGTGTCGGGATTGCTCGCCCGATCCGTACGGCCGAAGTTCCTTTTGCGAAAAATCAACCAAAACACATCAAATTGATCGGGAAAACGTGAACTAGGGCTCTGATACCAATGTTGGGAATAACGGATCCCCGAAATACCAGATTCGACACTAAATCGAACCCCTAAATCAATGCGGAAGCGAAGCCCAAGAAAACGACACGTATCACCGATCGTAAAGCACACCACGGATTCGAGCGTACCTTGTTTGCCACGATTAGACACCGACGTTGATGGAGGAAGAGAAACGAGCAATCCGATCCGATGAAGCCTTGAAGGGAGGAAGATCAAGCCGTATGCTTACTGTCTTTTGTTTTTGAGAGAGAGAGAGCGTGGAGAACGTACGCCTTTTTCTTTTCTTAAACAACGGTATGTTTTTCTCTCTCTCTCCTCCCTTTTATACCTCTCCCTTCCCACGGGCCCTATTCCCGTGGGCCGGGCCTTTTGGGCCTAGCTTGGGCGGACAGGGCCTTAAGCCCAATTTAATAAAGCCTTCACAATGTATACTCAATAAATTTGCAAGTCAAGATCATCACTATGAACACTTGCGCACACTGATTGATAAACAAGATGGTAAATCATGTAAAGCTGTGAACAAAAAGGCTTAATCAGCTTGTACTGTGACCGTGGAATAATGCAAGAAATGATCACGTACACGTTGGGAAATTTCATCAAATATTTTGCAGGAAATTTGCACTGACCTGCTGGTGGAGAAAGCCAGCCCAGAAGCGAACTTTGGCTCTTTCGTAGGGATCTTGGGGCAAGAGGCGAGGACCCTCCTTCCAAGTCTCGTCGATGTACTCGACGATGACCAGCGACTCGGCGATGGGCTTGCCGTTGTGAACAAGAACAGGAACTTTCTTGTGAACAGGATTGTACCGCAAGAGGGCTTCACTCTTGTTCGTCAAATCTTCTTCCACGAACTCATACTCAATCCCTTTTACTTTCAGAGCTAGCTCCACCCTCTTGCTGTACAGACTAGCCCACGTTCCATGAAGAACTACCCTGCCGGTCATCTCTCTCTCTCTCTCTCTCTCTTTCTGGGCGTCTTTATCTCTAAGTTTCAGAGTGGACGTGGAGGATTCATGGGTTTAGTGCTTTATATAAAAAGCGTTGTTCAATGAAGCGTGGAGTCAAAAGCATCTTCGGCTTGTTTGACAAGAACCATCGCCATTATTGAAGCTTTCTGACGAGAGCAAGTGGCAGGTATTCTATGCAAGATATAGACAGAATACATATAAAAGAAAATTATCAGCTCTGGATTCAACTCAATGTACTCATCACCTTCCCATTTAAAAGTGTAAAAGAAAAAAAAGGAGGAAAAATATCGGAAGATGAGATCCTTCTTCCCCCTTGACCCAGATCGTTCTTGTTTATCAAGAAACCGCGAAACCTCATCTCGAGCGTAAGCATGGTATGAAATTTAAAAGGAGAATTACACTTTGGTCCTCAAGTTTATCAATTCGCTCCTTGTATAGCGTGTGTCAAGATTTCAAATCGTAATCGTTATCTAATTTTTAGCTTGGTTTTAAAATTCTTGTAAGTACACACACAAGGCGAGTAATTTTAAATAGAACTTTTCGACGGAATTAATAATCTGTACTTATCCAATGGGAGATCATTCATATGCAAAAGCATCTATCTCAAGCGTCAATAGTGGATGCAGTCAAACAAAATGGCATATTGGAACACATCATGGACGTTAGCAAGGCTCCATTAAGGCAAAAAACCATGCTTAAGCTCGACGGGAGTTTCGCGGTGCTCAAGAAACGATCTGGGTCAACGAGGAGGAAGAAGGATCTCATCTTCTGACATTTATTCTCCTTTTCTTTTTCATTTTTTAATGGAAAGGTTCCGCGTCAGATAATTTTCTCTCATTTGTGTACCATCCAAGAAACTCTCAATTCAATAGTTCATCTCCATTTCTTGCGGAGGAAGCCTCTCTCTGTCGTCAGAAAGCTTTAATAATGGGGTAGTTCTTGGAAAACAAGCCAGAAATGCTTTCGGCTCCACGTATATTAAAGCACTGAACCCATGAGACCTCCACATCCAATCTGAAATTCAGAGAGAGACGCCCATAGAGAGAGAGAAAGAGATATGGCGGGCAAAGTAGTTCTTCACGGAATGTGGACTAGTCCGTACAGCAAGAGGGTGGAGCTAGCTCTGAAAGTGAAAGGGATCGAGTATGAGTTCGTGTAAGAAGACTTGACGAGCAAGAGTGAAGCACTTTTGAGGTACAATCCTGTTCACAAGAAAGTCCCTGTTCTTGTTCACGATGGCAAGCCCATCGCCGAGTCACTGGTCATTATCGAGTACATCGATGAGACTTGGACGGAGGGTCCTCACCTCTTGCCCCAAGATCCATTCGAGAGAGCGAAAGTTCGCTTCTGGGCTGGTTTTCTCCAGCAGCAGGTCAGTGCAAATTTTTTAGCAAAATGTTTGAGGAAGTTCCTCAACGTGCACATAATCATTTCTTGCATTAATCCACCGTCATAGCACAAACAGATTATGTCTTGTTCGCATCTCTACATGATTTACCGTGTTGTTTATCAATTAGTTTGTGCACTTGACCGTAGTGATAATCCATTAAATGACATGGAGTAGGAATTGAGGACAAGTTTTCTTTTTTCCCAGTAAATTCTGGCCACGACCGAGGGAGATTTCTGTAACTATGATCATAAGATGACGCTGATACAATAGTTGTATCCACATGCTGTTGTCTTTAATTGTCATTACCTCGGTAGGCTGCTGCCTAATTATCATTCATGGAGCATGAAAATATTTCAAAATTATGTCACGACGAAATAATTTCTCCTAGCAAAATCGACCAATAAAACAAAAGTAAGATGAAACCAGAGTTCAAGCAAGTTTTAAGTTTGGAAGTTGTTAACTGCAGTTGTTTGAGGCCATGTTATCTGTGGTCAAAACTGATGGAGAAGCGCAAGAGAGAGCTGTCAAGGAAATGCACGAGAAACTGAAGGTGTTGGAAGAGGGAATCAAGGGCAATTACCCCGAGGGATCCCCATTTGTCAACGGCAACAGCGTGGGACTCCTAGACATTGTTGTCTGCTCATTATTGGGTTCTCATAAGGTTCAAGAAGAAGTCCTTGGTATAAAATTTCTGGACCCGGAGAAGTATCCAAGGGTGACCTCCTGGGTGACAGCTCTAACTGAGTTGCCGTTGGTGAAGGAGGCAACGCCTCCTCATGAGAAGATGGTTGGCCTTCTTCAGTTCTTAAGGGCTAGGGCTCTCAAATCTGCGGCAGCTTAATGCTTATAAGGGTCTCCTTGATAATAAGGGTGGGAACTTTGTCAGTCAATCTTACATATCATGTTTGATTGCACTTCTATGTCTTCTGAATGTATCTGAGAAATAAGCTAATGCCCACTAAAGTTTACTTTATATGTTTCACTACATCTCCGTCTCTTTTTCAATTCTCTTACTATGATAACACTGAACTAGCTATTTGATCCATCCTACTGTGCTACATTATGTAGCTATTAATTATTGATACTACTAGCTGCATAAAAATCTGGCTACCTACAACTTGCAACTTCACCGAACACAACGAAGAATCTAGCTTTGATCAATAAAGTTCATCGCTAGGAAAAGATTTATGTCTGAAGTCAGATGAACTGGGCCAATTGAAGTCAATTTAGATCATGCCTATTGGATAGCTAATCTTCATATGACGAGATGTTTTCAATGTGAATTGCCTAAAAAACATTCTTTCCATTTTCCAAGTTAGTCTTGTCAGATGAGTTCTTGCGCGCTCATATAGATATGTTCTTGTGCCTAAGGGTGAGTATTGATCTAGGATTAACCTTAGACTAACCATAAACTGGCCCAATCCAACTAGTCTCGGTCTAATTTCTAACCTGATTGGGTCAATCCTTGGTACTAGGACCCCTAGACCCCACACTATGTAGATTAGTTCTCGGTCTTGAGACTTTAAAATTGGTCCAATCCATATATATATATAGTACATATATAATAAATAATATATATTATATATTTTTTCAACTCTAAACCCTTGCGCCTCCACCTTTTTTTCTTTCTTATGTGGTTCTGTCGTGTAAGTAGAAACCCAGTGCAGATTCAAATGAAAAAAATAGAAACCCTATTCACTTGCCTTACTCACCACTCGTCTCTCTTCCCTCACCTTACTCACCGCTCGCCTCTCTTCTCTTGCCTCTAGCCTCTGGCCTCTCCTCATGAGTGCAACTCAGCTAGTGAAATGGCTCACCTCTCTTGGTCTGCCTCATGAATGCAACTCAACAATCGCAAATGGAGATTTCTATTGTTACCTAATCTTAGATTTATGTTTAATATGTACCGGTGTTCATAGTTTGATTATTCAAAGTCACATTATTAATGAATATTTAATTTAAAAGAATATATATATGTCCTTTCAAGGAATACAAAAAATGAATAAAAAATAATTGGTTGGTCTCGACTGACCCATAGACTCGGTCTGATCCTTGGTCCCAAGCCCAATAGGGTTGGTCTCCAATCCCAAAAATTGAGAACCAACATTCTGCGTGGTGGTCGAGTGGCTCAACCCAAACTATGCTTACCTTTACCTGTGCCCCAGTGGAATTGCTCTAAGGACAAGAAATCCTCTTAGGTTAGCCAAATTTGTTCTTATTCGAAAGAGAATGAAATCTGTAATTTGAAGACCTTGAATGATAATCCATGGGCTCTCCATCAGGTGGATTTGACTAGTAAATCTGCCATGCTGTTTCTATTCAATCACACATTTACATTGCAATATATCAAGTCAATCATCATGGTACATCTTAACATCGATATATTTGATAAACAACTCTTAGTTATTCCACATGTGATGACTCAAACTTTTGATTGTAATGGCCTTGTGCCCGATACTTTAGCTAAATAGAGCCTCGCTAATGTCTATGATGTGTTCCAAAGTGCCATTTCGTTGGACTGCATCCAAACCGGATACTTGAGATAAATGCTTTTGGAGCTTAATGATTCCCCGTTGGAAGGTTCAACAAAGGAAAAAGAAAATGAGAGAGAGGCACTTTGTCGTTATAATCAACGAAGAAATTTCGTGAAGGATCTAGCTCATCAACCAAGAAATCGATGAATCAGTCTGTGTGCGGATTCAAGGTGATAAGATTATTTATTATGTATACGGTCAATTTTGTGTAGAGAATACCTACTAGCTTTCGTGAAAAAACTATTATAAAGTCCATGGTTCTTGTCAAACAAGCCAAAGATGCTTTCGATTCAACGTTGAATAGAACAATGTATTGTCTATTAAAGCACTAAAAACCGATGAGACCTCCGCGTCCATTCTAAATCTCATAGATAGAGACGCCCACACAGACACAACGAGAGAGAGAGAGAGAGAGAGAGAGAGAGATGGCACGAGAAGAAAACAAAGTGGTTCTTCATGGAATGTGGGCTAGTCTGTTCAGCGAGAGGGTAGAACTAGCTCTGAAAGTGAAAGGGATCGAGTATGAATTCGTGGAAGAAGATTTGACAAACAAGAGTGAAGCGCTCTTGCGGTACAATCCTGTTCACAAGAAAGCCCCTGTTCTTGTTCACAACGGCAAGCCCATCGCCGAGTCGCTGGTCATTATCGAGTACATCGATGAGACTTGGAAGGAGGGTCCGCGCCTCTTGCCCCAAGATCCCCATGAAAGAGCGAAAGTTCGCTTCTGGGCCAGCTTTCTCCACCAGCAGGTTAGTGCAGATTTTTCAGCAAAATGTTTGATGAAAATTCTCAGCGTGTACATGATCATTTCTTGCGTTACTCCATCGTCAGGGGAAAAACAGACTATGCATTTTCGTTCGCAGCATTACATGATATATCAATGAGTGAGTGCACTTGTTCGTAGTGATAATCTTTGACTTGCAAAATTATGCAGCAAATACATGTAGATAATTATAAGACATGGAGTAGGAAATGAGGATAAAGTCTTCATTATTCCCAATAAAATCTCGAGAACGTGTCCACGTGACCGAGGGAGCTTTATAAGACAGCGGTGATAACAACGACACACGATAGTTGTATCAACCTGCTGTAGTTTTTTCAATTGCTATTACCTTGAGATAGGTAGGCTACTGCCTAATGTGTTGTTACTCATCGTGGACGAGAAATTCTCAAAATTTTAAGAGGAGCATTTGTCACGACGAAAGATTTCCTCTTTGCAAAATAGACAGGTTAAAACAAAGTTGAGATCAAACTAGAGATCAAGCAAGTTTATGATTAGAAGTTGTCAACTGCAGTTGTTTGAGGCCATATTCTCAGTGCTCAAAACTGATGGAGAAGCGCAAGAGAGAGCTGTCAAGGAAGTGCACGAGAAACTGAAGGTGCTGGAAGAGGGAATCAATGGCAATTATGCCGGGGGATCGCCATTTATCGACGGTGACAACGTCGGTCTCCTGGACATTGTTGTCTGTTCAATATTGGGTGCTCATAAAACTCAGGAAGAAGTCCTCGGTGTAAAATTTCTGGACCATGAGAAGTATCCAAGGGTGACCTCCTGGGTGAAAGCTCTAACCGAATTGCCATTGGTGAAAGAGGCAATGCGTCCCCATGAGAAGCTGGTGGGCGTTCTTCAATTGAAAAGGGCCAGGGCTCTTAGATCTACAACAGCTTGATGCTTATGAGGGTCTCCTTGATGATAAGACAGTAACTTCGTCCGTCATTCTCACATGTTATATTTGATTGCACTTCTACGTAATCTGCATATGCTTGCGGAATAAGCCACAGCCCAATCAATTTCACTTCAAATGTTCCACTATATATCAGTCTTCTCTATCAATTCTTTTATTATGATAGCACTAAACTAGTCAATCGTTCCGTCCTTCCATGCTATATTATGTAGGTATTGATCATCGATTTCACTAGTTGTGTAAAAAACCGATTGCTTGCAACTCGGAACTTCGCTGAGCATGACCAAGGATCTAACTACGCAAGAAGATCATCAAATGCTTTTGTCAATCTTGCAATGTAAATACCCAACATTTCTGACAACCATGTTTGGCCGTCAACTCCAACGTTACAATTTCTTTTTCCCTCTTCGAACAATATAGCCCATTGCAGGGAAAAAATTTTGCTTCAAATCAGCTGAACTGGACTACTAGAAGTCAATTTAGATCATGTATTGTTGGATGGCTGATCTTTACTATTAGGGATATTTTTAATGTGAGTTGCCGAGTAACTTTCTTTCCAAGCTAGTCCTTATTTTTAGAACAAAAAATAAAAAAGAAAAGCTAGTCCTTTTTAGATTGATTCCTCATATCTTGTGCCAACATCTTCTTAGGCTAGCCAAATTTGTTCTCTTAGGAAAAAGATTGAAATCAAATAATTTAAAAACCATGATTGATAATCCTTGGGCTCTACATTAGGTCAATTTGACATGTCTATCATATCGTTTTCTAAAATTTAGGAAATCATGCATTTTCATTATTTTGAGAGACCATCAGACTCTCAGCCACATATAAATTACTAATTCAATCATCATAGTACATCAGAATATCAATATATTTGACATATAGCTCTCGGTTATTTAACATATCGTGAACCGAATATGATTGTAACTGTGTAAGATCAATGCTTTAGGTAAATGAAGCCTCACTAATGTCTATGATGGGTTCCAAAATGCCATTTCGTTTGACTGAATTCAATAGGGATGCTTGAGATAGATGATTTTGCATATTTATAGCCCTCCATCGAAAGGTTCAACAAAGAAAGAAAGAAAAACTAAAGGAGGTGACTTTGTTATCATTGTTGGGGTTTCATGAATCATGTCTAAGCAAAATTAACATAAACATAGCGGAAACAAAGATGATATATTTCTATACATGATTCTCCAGAGGCATTGTTCATGCGTTTTAATCAAAAATATGAATATAAAATAGAGTTAAACGAATTACCTCTCGAAGCGCGCTTTAAACGAATTGGTTCAGATGTACTTCAGTTCAAGCCCCACAAACGTTGGACCTCTAGTTTAGACACAATACCAATGAACGTCGAATGGAAGAGAAAACTTTCGGATAATCACCACTATGATTGCACTAGTAATCTCGTGAAGACAATCCTCCATATCCTTAATGTTTTAGCCACGGCCCAAATGAGAGAAAATCCATTTTCTTTCTCGCGTACCAAGACACAACACACACGCTTCTCTCATTTTAGCAACCGTTGCTTATGCCCTCCTTTTATGCGGCATTAGCAACGGTTACTGATTGTCACGATCAGTAACCGTTGCTAAGTGTGGAAAACCATCCCACAATCAACAATGAATGCTGATCGTGGGATGATTAGCAACCATTGCTAATCATTCATGCACGATGCTTCATGCATGATGGTCAGCAATGGTTACTGACCATCATGCCATGCACTCCCCTATTTTTTTTAATAATTATTATTATTAAAAACACGCACATGTGATGTGCGTAGCACATGGTCAGCAACAATTGCTAACCATGTGCACATTGATTAAATAAATAAATAACTAATCAATCCTTTTTTATATAAATAAAAAATAAAAAATAAAAAAGACATAATCTTTATGTGTACATTTGGAGTATTTTAACATATTTCACTTTGGGCATGCGTGTGCATCATATGCACGTAGGCTCATGACTATAATACAAATTAAATTAATCTCATTTAATTTAATTTCAAGTCAACTCAATTCAATTGCAGTAATTGCAAATGCATTTGCAACACTTTTTCCTCCATTATTCCACGTTATCCTAATTGTTTATAGTGTGTGACATCCTTAAGTTCATCACTAAGCTAGTAGTAAGACTTATACTAACACATTAGTACTCTAAAAAGAATTAATTGTCTCGATTAAGAATATAATGAACCCGTCAGCTTTGGCTATAGTGTAATTCAATCATTCTGTCTTACTATGTCCCAATCGAACAAAAACCATGGAATATTTGTCAAGTCACCAATTTGATCATACGTACAAATCTAATTGACATGTATTTTATTCGAGATATAAACAATTTATTCTCAGTTACAATCCCGGTCGAGGATTTCAATGTAGTGTCTTAATTAGATCACATATGACATCATTATTATACCTTGCATGTAACAAGAAAATAGATTCCATATTGCGTATACGTGCAACTTCATATATTAAGAAACTATAACCATCAAGTATAAAGACGGATCAATAACCCGGCATTATGTGCACCTGTGAACCATAGTTGTTTGACACACAAATTAACAATGTACCTCAGGTCTAAGGATTATTTACACAAGACCAAAATATGAACAATTAGACATTGACACTACCAGCTGTGGTAGTTCCGCTGGATAAGAGCTCCATTGATCTTTCCTCAAAGATGAGGGGTTCGAAACCTAGTAGAGGCACTTGGTATCTTAAGTGTGATGCTGGAATAGTGGGTCATCCGCTAGCGTCACCCCAGGTTTGCTTGGCGGGTCATCCGCTAGCGTCACCCCAGGTTTACTTGGCCGGCTGTCAGCTGTACGGGGTTCCTAGGTCATAAAAAATAAAAAAATAAAAAAAAAACAATTAAACATTGATCACACTAAAAACTTCCATGTCGCTAATCGTTCCATATACATTACCTTCGGTGAACTTGTCTAATACAAACTCTACGACTCATCATTACCTTAGGTATCAAATACTTAATTATAAAGTTAAGAACACACCGATCTCAACAGAATTATTAATACCTACTCAATAATCCATCGACCGGGAGTGATTTAAAGATTCAGTCTAACTATAAACCCGTCACATACCCGTCACATATATTTTTAACGTCTCAAGAATAGGTCTAATTGCAACTAATCTTATGGAATCATTCGTAAATATTAAATAATTGGATAAATGAATGAATACATCACTGCTATTAATTAAATAATAATTATAGTATAACTGAAATCCCTAATATGTAACTATTATATGGTATCTTTAGGGCATACATCCAACAATCATAACATAGAAGAACTTCTGAGAAAAATCTGATTTTATGGATGAATCGGTCTGTTTGGGTGCACATTCAATGAAGGAGAAGCTGATACAATGCAAATTTCTTTTTCGAGTTGTACAAAACGAAAATTCTCCTTTGAACAGCAAATCTGAAAAAGCAAAGGCAGGCTAGGCTGGCTGGAAAGAAGCAGAAGACAAGGAAGCCCAACATACTCGCGTATAGACATGTCTTGTTAATCAGCTCGTAAGTTGAACAGGAACCTTTGTATGAATCCTATGAAAGAGACCAAAATAGCACGAACGTTAGATTGATGACACCGTGTTCAAAGAATTTTAGCTTAGCTCCCATACGAGCCACTATTTATAACATTAAATATTTCTTTAATCCGTCTACGGTAGATGGTCGAAGAAACTCGTGCCAAAATATCGGATCATCGTTAAAGAATCGAGATCCACCGTTCACCCAAAAGAGGAAAACGAAGGGGGGGAAGTGATATTTTGTCACGAACGTCCTAAAAGATCTTGGTTTTGGCTGACTTCTTGGGTCTGGTTCGCTGTTCGGACGGCTCCAGTTCATCCAATCTGTCATCTTTCTTCCTCAAATCCCAGTTCTTTCCTTAACCCGCCTCTGAACATCCTCTCTTTGTTGCGCCCGCAAGATAAATGGCTTCTTCTTGCGCAGTATTTTGCGTTTCTCATGCGCTCGCTCACTGGAAGGCCCGTAAAGCTCTTTGCTCTGTGCAAAGACCCATGTCGATTAAGGCCCTTTCGGCTTCCGTGGATTACTCCAGCGCCTCGGTTGCTGACAAGCCCGCGAGCTCATCAAGGGTACGTGCCGCTTGTACTAGTCCTGCAATTTACCTTAATTCACCTTGTCTGTTCGGTGGTTGAATTGACTGAGGTAATTGGGTGGGGGGCGGTTGAAACAATTGATGGGTCGTGATGGGTTTTATGATTCGAGTGTTATTTAACCCATGAATGATTTGCTGGTTAGCGATGGGTTTTTCAATTCAAATGTTGTTTACCCATGAAATGTTTGCTCTCTCTTGTAAGTGCTGTGAAAATTTGGAGGTGTGGAAGAATTGTCCTCGAGGATAAATTCTGCCCTTCGTAAAGTGGAGAAGGTATGTTGCAGCGATCCGCCAAGATACAACAGACCGTCTAATTTGCGTGCACTTGGCTATTGAGGCAATACAGGAAGAGCATGATTATTTTGATACAAGTCCTTTTCTCTCTCTATTGCTCTCCCTATCTAAACACTTGTACTCACATTTGAAACCTTGCGACCTTGTGCTTTTCTTAAACGCACTCTGTTTCTGAGAGAAGTACATCAAACACATTAACATATATCTATGGGACCGAGTATAGATTGCCTCTCATTGGTTCAAGTTGCTGCCAAAGACCATTTCATTGCATTTGATGCAAGCTGGCTTCTGAAGTCAACATAGTTCTTGGACTCGGCTACCTCTTGCTTACTTGTGTAGAAATTTCCAGCTTGCTCATGTACTTGCCACTGCCTCAAATTCACTTCGTGAAGAAGCGAATGTTCTGGACTTTGTTGATGGTCCATTTGCTCGACTTCCACCACCAAAGGCTCTTCACCGAAGTTCTATTTTCAATGTTGCTTTAAACTCAATAAAATTTAGTAAAAGTGAGAATATAAGCCTTTTGGAATGCCTACTTTATACAACAGTAGGTTTAGTGCAATTCTCCTTAATAATTGGTGTTTGGCAGTTTGCCAATGATCTAAGTTTCGCAAATGTAAACTTGTCTCCCTCTTGAATAGAGATTTTTATCACACTCATGTTTTAGCTGCTTTGCTTGCGTTGGCTTGTACTATGGAATTAAATGTAAAATGTGAAGTGGCATTTTATCAGTGATTTTTGGTGGTTGTGCAGCAGACTGGCTGATATTAACCAAATTTGTCCGATGTAGAGGCTAGTAGACTGACTGATATTGACTGACCAAATTTGCCTGACAAAGAGGCAAGCAGACTGGCTGATCTTGACTTAGATTATAGGGTTAGATGGTCCTGCATTTGCAACGCAATTATTAAACAGTGGCCAACTTGTCATGCAAAATTTGGGCGTTACATGATTTTGTTGTTACATAAAGCAGTACGTGATTGTGACTACAAATAGGTGGACATCAGCTATTTATGGTTTGCAATTTGATTTCAGTCCAACAATTGGCTGTGGAAGTTCAAGGACAATGATATCAACATCCACTACGAAAAGCATGAAAGCAAAAGCCCTGATGCTTCTAAAGATATCCTCATGGTGCCGACAATATCTGATGTGAGTACTGTAGAGGAATGGAGACTAGTGGCCAAAGATATAGTCGAACAAGTTGGTAAAGTTAATTGGCATGCTACTATTGTGGATTGGCCTGGTCTGGGCTACTCTGATCGGTTAAAGATGGACTATGACGCGGATGTCATGGAGAAATTCCTGGTTGATTTTATAAATGCGCCTGATAGCCCTCTTAGTCACTCAGGTAGTGTGTTCCAAGTAAAATACATGTAAATGATTACATTTACTTCACTGAAGCCTCCATTTGAAACTTTTTCAACTACATACACCATAGTGTGCTGGTGTGTTGGTGATAAAACCTTTTTAACAGTTGAAATCCTACAATGCTTTTAACAAGGTATCATGTTCTTGTACCATCAAGCAAACAAGGTGATTGACATACGGATACATGTGCTACAGAAGTGTCCATGATTTTCTCTATGAGGGTCAGAGAATTCTAAAGGTGTTGGACAGACAAAATTTTAATTATTCTGATAGATTTCTTTTCAATATAGTAAAAGAGGTTAGTATATGCAGCCATGAGGCTGCTCCATGATCTAACCTTTAGTCTGGCTTGCTTTGTACAAGGACAAGCAATTTGAGCTCAATAGTTTCAACCTTGCTCACAGCTATCTTAAAATTCCAGTCGTCTTTAATTACTTACTGGTTTATTTTGTCTGCTGCTCTGTTTAAAGCTTTTATCTTCTAATATGGCTTGTTTGTCTCTCAAGTTGTACAGATGATACTGTTGCTAACTCTCTTGTGTTATTACCAGCAAATGAGTTGGTGGTTTTTGGAGGAGGCCATGCTGCCACAATCGTAGCTCGTGCTGCAGAAAAGGGTTTGGTGAAGCCTAGAGCCATTGCCGCGGTTGCTCCGACATGGGCTGGGCCTCTCCCTATTGTGTTTGGCCGAGACTCCAACATGGAAACAAGGTAATTTTGGGTTTCTTTTGTTTCTTTTTATAATTTCACTTTCCAGGTAGGAATTGTTATCTAATTACTAGTGACCGGTTGCGAGTTGAGTAGGTTCTAGATTTGAAACTTCTACCCCGGTAGAACCGATTTCCAGTTTTTGAATTCTGGAATGTTCTCTATTTATCTTGGGACCAAACCTAGAACCCACCCCATTTGTCTGATCTGATTCCAGCTTCTATCCAGTAACCGGTTTCTTTTTTCTTTTTCCCTTTTTCTTTTTGCTTCATTTAAAAAGAGAGAGAGAGAGAGAGAGACAAATAGCAATTACAACAAAATAGTATGAGCAACAAAATGGCTCAAAGTAAAACATCGATACAAACCAACCAGAAATATAAAGCAATAGAGAACTTAATCTCATTTAAGAATAATAAATCATCTTTGTCCAACTTATTAAAAAAAAAAAAAATTGTTCTAACCGGTTTCCTTAGGGGGTCGGTAAGTTCAACACCCAAAACTGGAACCTACCCGCACAATACCAGTTCCAAAAATTTGGGACTGGAAATCAGACCTGTTTCTATGGGCGATCCAGTCCGATTCCAAGGTAGAACCGGACCAGTTGCACAGACCTATATCTAACAGTTTGAAAAGGGAGAGGCTAAGGGCATACTTGTTTACTTGGTGGTGTAGTGTGGCAAGTTAGTGATAAAGCCAACCACTTGAAGGTAAAAGAAGAGAAAAATGGAGGAGAAAAAGAAGCCAATTACTTTAGTCTTGGCCCATGTGATTCATTGTGCTAATCCACACCCATGCTTATTGTTGCGTTATCCGCTAAAAGATTTGAGTACAGATTTAGTATCTGTCCTGGAAACAATATGGACTTGGTTTCTTGTTCCTCAAAGCATTTAGATCACCAAGGCACTTTTCATGTTGAAAAATGAGATATGCTTTCGCATTCTCAGCTAGTTTATATTTAAATGTCACTATGTACTAAATCTATGGCTCGTCCTTGCCACCATCATTCTGGGTAGCCTTTCAAATAGATTGTCCCCCTCGGTCCCTGTAAGTAGCGCCATTCCCTGAGTTCAGAAGTAGTTTACTCTGTCATGCTCGATTTTCTATCAGGTACGGTTTGCTTAGAGGCACTCTACGAGCCCCTGCTCTGGGCTGGATGGTGTACAACGCACTGGTCAGCAACGAGAAGGCAATCCGATCCCAGTATAAATCTCATGTATATGCAAACCCTGACAATGTGACACCGGAAATCGTCGGCAGCAGGTATGGGCTAACAAAACGACCAGGCGCCCGATATGTGCCTGCCGCTTTCTTGACAGGTCTTCTTGACCCCGTGAAATCACGAGAGGAATTTCTTGAGCTATTCGCCAGTTTGGAGGGAAAGATGCCAGTCCTAGTCATGTCAACCGAAGGCTCTCCTAGGAGGTCAAAAGCAGAGATGGAAGCCCTTCGAGGAGCCAAAGGGGTTGCCAAATTCGTGGAGGTTCCAGGTGCGCTCTTGCCACAGGAGGAGTACCCATCTATCGTTGCAGAGGAGCTGTACCGCTTTCTGCAGGAGATTTTTGGATCTTGAAAGCTTCTCAATTTGATATCTCCATGTTTGCAGCTTTAGTATCTCAATATGTTACAGACAGTGATTAGTTCGACTCTTTGCCACCAGAGATCTCATAATGCGCATAAAAATATACTCTGGAAGCTACCGCAAGATTTTACGTCAGTAGCTTTAGAGTTTAAAGGGATCGAATGTGTCTAAATTCATACTGTAAAAACTTGTCCATGGATCTGCAACAAACGCGAAGCTTTATTGCCAAGTCCTACTTTCCTGTTGTACTTCTGTCGAATCGATTTCCCCACATTCTAAGGTATATCCGTTTAGTATTCATTCAGCAGAGGCTTTTCGCCTCGAAATATTAAAGATATTCTCTGGTATAGAGAGGTTGCAATGTTGGTGATGTTTTTGTAGATATGTATTCAGAACAGAGGCCATGATCCCTTCCCCCTTGGACAGGATCCTCCTTGATCACTCTTTCTTGTTAGCGTGACATGACAGATCCCCCAGCATATCCACTTTCCACTTTTACACGCCTGTAAATTCCCAGTGTACGGTTGGGAAAAGTAACTTGCGGTTAATATCGGCTCTGTGCCACCCGGACCCCGACTCGAAAAGATTAGTTAACCTGACCCCGCTTTCCGGCTCACCAAGTATTCTACCAACCTCATCGCACATAGGCCACAAAACCCATGTCAGCGGACCTGATGCCCTGGCCGCATGATTTTTGACCCTACCTAGTTAGCAAATCTGTTCTCAGCTCCCGTCATGCATGCTCTGCCGAGGAGCAGGAAATGCTTGAATCCACAGTGCAAGAACCGGCATCCCGGCATCTCAGATCCCTCAAGATAGTCGCCTCCGGCTCCATCACGGCCACAACCTCGAGAGGTTGCTGCACCGGTGGCCCCGAGCAAACGGACCGTTGGAGCACGTTCAACTTTTTGCATTTAAGACAGGGCGGCACCAAACCTTAAATGGGGTGGGAGCGTCAATCCTAAACTTTGAGATCAAGCAACGTCAATTCCATTCCCCTGCCGGAAGTGGGCCTCGGGCCCAAACGAGCGTCCGCCACTCGAACCGACCAGACCTCATCAACCCCAAGATCATCTCTTCCCCTCCTTCATTAAATCCATCGGCGACAGGTGTCGCGACCAGCCCGCATGTGCCGACAAAGGCTTCCCCGCTCCACCCTTCTCCTCCAGCGGGATCGCGACAAGTCAGCGCGGGCCCCCCACCCCCACTCTTATGGGCCCCAGCCGCGGGTCCCCTGCGGAGGGGTTGGTTAGGGCGTGGGCTACAATCCGCACCTACCAGAAAGCCCAATCAATTCCTCACCAGGGGTCCATCCCCGATCTGTCCCCCCCCACTCCCCTCCCCTCCCCTTACCCCGTTCGTCCGTCCGTCCGTCCTCCCTTTCCCACTACGTTCGATACTACGTTGTATCTCTAGGGACCACACACGTGTCGGGCACGGCGACGTGGAGTCCGCAGGGGCCCCGCTGCCCCACTCCACATTGGCGCCGGGCCGCCATGGCCGCCGCAGAACCAGGAAGGGTCGAGAACGGGGAGGAGATGGACGGAATTTCGACGTCGGGTGGGTACGGGTCGATGTGGGTCAATGTTTCTCTGAGGGTGAGGGATGAGGGACAGGGCGACCAATTATCTACGGAGGGAGGGAAAGATAGGAGTTCAAATGAGATGGGGAAGCCACGTGGGGATGATATAGTACAGCGACGAACCCAAGAGTTGGGAGTGATTAAGAATCGCATTATTTCATTGTACGACATGAAATTGATGGCAATCTAACTACTGAACTAATCTTGAGATTTTATCGGCTGATAAAAAAGATAATCCACGTCGCTGTCTAATCACGTCTATCACTTCATACGAAGTGAAACAGGTCTCGATACAATCATGCACAAATAATTCGGCAACCAGTAATCAAATTCCAAAAGAAGGGAAAGGAAAGGCACCTGGGGTGGTGGGCTTCCCATACTCGTGCAAACCATAAGTAATCCCGTCTTTCTCATCAATCACCTTTAAAACATCGCAATCCCTCACTGAACTGGGTCGTTTTTTTATTAGGTACAGAAAAAAGGGAAATTTCTGGAAAGGCAAAAACACTGCAAATTCCTACTCCTTGCTCTCTCCATTCATCATATGCATGGTGAATTGGAAGGAGGGGGGATTGAGAAATCCGACCTCGCCATTCTTGGACTCGTGTCATTAGGTGGGAACATGGCCGAGAATGCTGGCGTGAGGCATGGCCGTGGTAGTGGGCCTGACGGTGTACAACGGGGTGCCGTCCACATCAACGCCCGCCCAATGAATGAATCGGACTCTTGTATTTATGGTCACGACGAGATGAACAAGTAAAATGAAGTGGGGGAATTATGGGAAGGAAGGGTCAAAGAGAGAGTGTCGATTTAAGAAGAGTCCGGCACGAACTCTCCCATCTTCGCACCTGTCTCCATCTCTGCATTGCATTCTTGAAGTACTAGAACGGAGAAATTACTCCATCTTAAGTACTATAGAAGGGAGAAATTACTCCATCTTAAGTACTAGAAGGGAGAAATTACTCCACCCACCCAAAAAAAAAAAAAAATCTTGTGCCAATTCAAACATGCAACCTTTCGTTCATGTTGATTTGATCCTAAGGTTTTTTGACAATTTGTCAATTGAATCGTAAACCTTTTAGATTGAGCCAATCTAGTCCTGGACATTTGACCAATTTGGCCTAAAACCTTTAGACAATTTGATGATTTATCAATTTTATCCTTCCGACCAATTTTGCCCAGAAAATACTAACATGACCACCAGCTATCCTATGCAACACGGTCGGTGTTCACATAAATAATTTTTTTATATTTTTTTATTCTTTTCCTCTCTTCTTTTTCCAACTCTTGCTTGCTAACCGGTAATGGTGGCAATGGCCTCACTTGATCTAGGCGAGGGCTGCGACGCTTTCACCCAAACCTAGTAGGGGCCATGATGCCCTCGCTCAAGCCAAGCAAAGGTCACTGGCCTTCATCTGTGGCCGATGACCTCTAAGAGTTGGAAAAAAAAAGGGGGGAAGAAAAAAGAAAAGAATTAAAAAATGGAATAATTTTTAAAAATGCAAAAAAAATTGTTTGCGTCAACATTCTAAGGATACACATGGTAACATTTTTGTTCTCGGGAACAGTTTCTTTTTAGAAACAATTTTTTCTATTTCTGTTCTCGGAAACAGTTTCTGAGCATTTTAAGGGGGACTTGGTATGATATATGCCTACCAAAAAAAGGCGTCCATTTTTCTTTTTTCTTTCTTTTTTGCGTCAACATTCTAAGGATACACTTGGTATGATATATGCCTACCAAAGGACTTGGTGTAACCCAAAATATTTTTGTGACTTAGAATATATATTAATAATTTTTATTACATTTTTCTTTTTTCTTTCCTTTTTTTTCTTCTCCTTCCTCTTAGCCGGTCGTCGGCCTTGGCCATGGCTGACTGACGATTGGCTAGACAAGGGCCGGCGAAGTCGCCAGCCTTCACTATGGCCGACCAACGATCTACCAGATAAAGGCCAGTGAGGTCACTTGCCTTTGGGAGCTTTGCCAACCACCGGCAAGGTCCCCCACAACAAGGCTTGACCTCGCCTAGCCACTGCGAGGTCAGCCTTGCGATGGTCAAGCGAGGTCAAGCCTCACCGTGGCTAAGCAAAGCTCGGCCTTACTGTAGTTGGGCAAGGCTCAGCCTCACCAGATCTGGGCTGGGTCGAGCCTCACCTAGCCATAGCGAGGCTTGAGAGGGCCTTACCGGGGGCCAACAAGGTCACCGAGCCTCATCTGGCTAGTCATCAGCCATCATTGGGCCGGCGACCAGCTAGGGAAGAAGAGAGCAAGAGAAAAAAAAATAAAAGAAACAAAACTTGTTTCTTGAATTGTTCCTAGGAACAAAAAACAATTGTTTTTTGTTTATGTTAAATCTATTTCTAACAAAAAAATGGCCAAACGTGTTTATTTTATTTCTGTTCCAGAAAACAAAATAATAGAAATGGATATTTCCCAAAACGTTATCAAACAACACCTAAATTGGTAGATCATAAAAGGATTTAAGACTAAATTAATAAATGGTCAAAATGTTAAGAATTAAATTAGTACAATTGAAAGGTTTAAAGTTAAATGGTAAATTTCAAAAATTTGGACTAAATTATTTGAATTAAAAATTTAATAATTAAATTGACATAAATATATAAGATTTAAAAAAAAAATTGATAATTTTTGCGTACTAAAGGCTCCAAAGGGCCATCATTCCTAGGAGAGGACAACTGTCCAAACATCGAGACAAATGTGCTGTCGTAATCGACGGACTAATGTAGACAAGTGCTAAAAAAAATAAAAATAAATAAAAATGTAGACAAGTGCTTCCATTTTCTATGGTGTCCCTTTTATTCATCATATATTTTTATTTCTTTTGTATTTTTGCTGAAGACGAACTTGAATAAAGACATACGCAATGTTCCTAGTGCAACAAACAACTTCTTGTTTCTCCCACTTTTTGAATTTATTTGGCAGTATACGAAGGATTTGAACAAGTCATGCTTTGGGGTAACTTAGTATGTGAATTCCTCCGTACAAAGATACAATAATGTCTTCTTCATCTATAACGGGGCACTCGAGTGTTGTCCTCGCAGTTGATATGGTACGATATTTTGTTCATATCTGATCTCTTACGATATAACTCAATCATAATTCAATTTGCAACAACCAACAATATAGAGAGGCACGTGAAAAATGCATGTACTATCTCTGTTAGAAACGCATTGTAAAAGTCTGATACTTTTTTTAAGGGAAATCGCCAAAAGAGAGCCAAAATCCAAGCCTGTCAAT
Source organism: Eucalyptus brandiana (assembly GCA_014182725.1). NCBI lineage: Eukaryota > Viridiplantae > Streptophyta > Magnoliopsida > Myrtales > Myrtaceae > Eucalyptus > Eucalyptus brandiana. Next base: position 29,448,662 of record CM024677.1, read on the forward strand.
CGAAAGTCCAAGCCTGTCAATCTAAAGTCCAAGCCTGTCAATATATTTAGCTAGACTCACTTTTACTCAAAAGCTTAAATCAATGAATGATAAGCCAATTAAAATATATTAAAATTTCTCTAACACAACTTACACGTGTATTATAACAACCTCTATAAATGATGACCAATTGAGAGAGCCACTAAGTATATTTCATCTCTTCGTTGGATTTAGCAAATATCGATTTCATTATTGCCTATCTTGATATTCATTTTTTTATCCAGAAAAGGAATAAGAGAAATGTCCATTCCTTACATATATTGGGGGTTTTCTAGTTTCTCAAAATAAAGTACGTAGTCTTAAGGTGCTTGTGTAAATGGGTGCTAGGCAAATGAATTATCCCTTAAGAGATATGGTGTAATGTGAAGCAACTAATATAATTTCTTAACTTAAAACTTTTAAGCAAAGACGGGTTCAAACGGATATACTAACAAGCTTAGACTTGGGATTTCCCTGATGATCTCGTCAAATGAAGGTATGTGATTTCTATCACATCGATATCGTATAGACTTGACTTTTCTTGAGGTTTAATGTGGAAACAAATGTATTGCAATATGATCCATGAAGTGTCATTGTAACCTCCGTCTAACATAACCCTAAGATAATGTCTTGTTCATCTATAACAGGGCACTAGAGTGTTGTCCTCACAGTTGATATGGTACGATATATTGTTCATATCTGATCTCTTACGATATAACTCAATTATAATTCAATTTGCAACAGCCAACAATATAGAGAGGTACATGAAAAATGCATGTACTATCTCTGTTAGAAGCGCCTTGTAAAAGTCTAATACTTTTTTTTAAGGGAAATCACCAAAAGAGAGCCAAAATCCGAGCTTGTCAATCCAGAGTCCGAGCCTGTCAATCTAAAGTCCAAGCCTGTCAATATATCTAGCTAGACTCACTTTTACTCAAAAGCTTAAATCAATGAGTGATAAGTCAATTAAAATATATTAAAATTTTTCTAACACAACTTACATGTGTATTATAACAACCTCTATAAATGATGACCAATTGAGAGAGCCACTAAGTATATTTCATCTCTTCGACGGATTTAGCAAATATCGATTTCGTTTGCCTATCTTGATATTCATTTTTTTATCCAGAAAAGGAATAAGAGAAATGTCCATTCCTTACATATATTGGGGGTTTTCTAGTTTCTCAAAATAAAGTACGTAGAGTCTTAAGGTGCTTGTGTAAATGGGTGCTAGGCAAATGAATTATCCCTTAAGAGATATGGCATAATGTGAAGCAACTAATATAATTTCTTAACTTAAAACTTTTAAGCAAAGACGGGTTCAAACGGATATACTAACAAGCTCAGACTTGGGATTTCCCTTTTGATCTCCTCAAATGAAGGTATGCGATTTCTATCGCATCGATATTGTATAGACTTGGCTTTTCTTGAGGTTTAATGTGGAAACAATGTACTGATCCATGAAGTGTCATTGTAACCTCCGTCTAACATAACCCTAAGATAATGAATTCTTCTTTAATTATATATGTCTCCAGCTCCAATTCCGGGTACAATGACACAAAACCATTTAATATAGAGGTGAAGACAAATGGAGATGCAGTATATAACCCCCGTCCTCACACTATCCAACCTAAAACACTGCATTTGGCTTTGCACAATTCCACAGAATTCGTGCCTTATTCATCATGGATAGCAATTGTCTATCACTTTCGTAGACAAATTAGGAATTTCTTTTGAAATTTGGTCCAAAAATAAATATTGCATATATATTATATGCATCCCAATATTCTGATTAGTAATATAACCCCTTATTTATACAATTTTTCCCCTTTTCTCTACGTATTTTATATATTTATTTGCGCAGTAGTACGGAAGAATTTAATATAGCGCATAAATGTAGAAGATAAATAATTACACACTTTTTTTCTTATTGTTTTTCTTTCGTTGTGTCATCACAATCATTAATTAATGGGCCCAAGCCCAATAATATGGTCTTACTCAGTGAGCCAGATGCCCCTCTCTCTCTCTCTCTCTCCCTCTCTCTCTCCCCCTCCCTCTCCTGTCACCGTGCAACACGTATTATACATTGATAAAAAAAATAAAAAAAACTACATTAATTACAAAAACTAAAAAAACAAGGCCTAATATTTCTGCCTTACCTTCCAGAAGATGTGGGACTAATGGCACATATCATCTTCCTAAATCCAACGGCTCATGCCTAGCATGTGAAGGGACCATCGACAAGAGAATGTGAATCTAAAGCCAGCGATTGTGCTGTCATATTGTGGCTCTGTTTTCAAGAGAGGAGGTGTGGAACCCTAGCTCATGCCGGGGTTTCTTTTCCGGAGAAATCTCCTACATGATGGTTGCTCGCCACAGCTATTAAGTCTCGCCTCACTATCGGCTCGCCTGTGGGATTTCAAATTGATCCTAATTGGTTTGATTCAATGTAAACACGACAGTCTCTTGTCGAAGTAGGTACATGTCACCTGTTTGATGCGCATGCACATATAACGACCGGTGATGAAGTATGTGAATAGTTAGGAGGGGTTAATTATATGATTGTTTTGATTTGCATACAAAAGGGAGAATGCTACCTTAACCATACATGGCATGCCCTATCAAATTCCTCTCGAACATTGACGGAAAGTACAGGTACGGATGTTGTTCTCTAAAGTGGTTTTGTTAGTACGAAAGGAGACAACAAGCATAAGTTAGATTAGATTAATGATTGATGCCTAAGATATATAAGTAACATAATTAGTTTGGTTTGCTTAATCAATAAATGATTTGCTTTCACGTCAAATGTATGTGATCAATCTAAAGTTAAACTATCCGTTTGCTCATCGTCCACTTTCCCTAGTCGCAACATACCACATGACACACGATTTTTCCAGCAACTTTATAATGGAGGATTTAACTAAGTGATTATAGCAAATATTTTGCTAATAAATTGTAGAAAAAATACATATTTTCTTTGTTGAATGTTGCAATCAATCTATAATCTCGAGATTTGGAAAATAGGATGAGTTGGCTTGTATAAAGCTCTTTATGGCCATTGTGGTCCATGTCGGGAAAAGGAATATTTAAGTGTGAGTGTGATCGCATAACAACCTATGATATTTGAAAAAATAAAATAAATTTAAAACTATTTGGATTAAAAATATCACATAAAAAACCCTGTAAATATCAAGAAATAACAATCGATATTCAGTATATCCAATAAAGTTCATCAATTTATTAAAAATATTTTTAATCATCTATTATCATTCTGGTGATTTTTCTTTTATTTTTATTTCTTTTTGTTTAACTAAAATTACTATCTTAATACATATTTTTACATCTTTACTGCGATATTATTGACGCTTCTACAAACACCATCTCTTGCTCTAGTTAAATATCTTTTTTTTTTTTTTTCTGGTAAAGATGTTAAAGTATGAGGCCGCTAATAATTTACTATGGTAATATAACTAAAAATTACAAACAAATGATCACGATACAACTGTATTATAATCTATAAATTTAGTACAAGTAATTAACTTCGAACATAAAAAAAAAAAGCAAAATATACTAACAAACAAATGTTGGCAATGAAATTTTCATAGAAAAGGAAATGATACATGAATGTTTCTATTCTAAAAATATAAATAGAGGAAATTCTGGATATGCATTGTTGATTAAAGAAATATTGTGATTTTCTTCTAAATTTAGTAAGATGACCATGTGTCAATTCTCTCTGCGACACATTATCATGAATGATGAGATATCCATCAGCTCTTGTCAAAATAAAAGGATAGACAACATCAGTTACAATATAAAATCAGGGAGAATTTCCATAAAGAGGGGAAATTGGATTTATTGAATTGGAAAATGATCTTGAAAAAATCACCTCTAACTCCCTATAAGTTGATATGATCAAATGGAAGATAGAAGAAAACATTATAAATATCACACAAATAGCTTGCTCCCCTTCTTCTCAATAATTCGATGGCGCAAATGTGAACATTTCGACAAACGAAAGAAAGCTATCAAGAGAGGGTAATTTACATTCTTACTTATGTTTCCATGGTTATTGTTATTGATATTATTTTACTGGATTGAAATGTTGCATGTACTTGTACAATGAGTCCATAAATATTACAATTTTACGGTTCATATTTTCTTTTAATCAGAGGACAAATTAAATATGATGGGGTTCGGATCCACTATAAATAAAACTTCCCATAAACTTAAGCGAAGAAGTTGATTGATATGAATATTTATTTTATTAGATTTTTCTGCATACTATTTCTCTTGCAAAAATTCACATCGACACAACTATTTAAAGAAGTATAACAAACATAGTCTATAGCTAGTCAATAAGCTTTAGTCGAGACTAGAATTAAACTCGAGCTCGAGCTCAAATTATAAATGTACACAGCAATTGAAGAGTTAACAAGTTTATCTGTTTATTTATATCTGTAATTGTGATTAAAAAATAACAAAATATATCATTACTCAACTAGCCATGCGAGCTGCTCAAGTAAAATATTTTCAAGTTCGAGCTCCATTGAATTAACTACTCTGGCTCGATGTAAACTCGAAAAGAATCTAACAGAGTTCAAGTTACTTACAAGTTGAAATATAGTAGATCATGAGTAGATTAACTTGCTTATTATATCTCCACCAGTATGCTAACTTCTCGAATTGTGTCCTTTTTCAATTATTGGTTCCGTAGATTATTACGGTGTGCTCCCCCATTATTCACATTAGGCTCTTCTTAAAAGGTATCCAACTATATCTAAGAAAGATTAATTCCGGTGGTTGTACATAACACGTCAAAAATGATACTTTGGAAATGCAAAACTTTTTCTATATGGACGTTTAGACTGCATTTGCTAACATTTTTGTTAAAAAATTATTCATGAAAACAGAAATAGAAAAAATTATTTTTGTTTTGGAGAACAATTTTTGAACAGAATAACACATTTGATAATTGTAAAAATTTCTATTTATGGAATAAAAAAGAACGAAACACGTTTAGTAAACTTGCATAATTTTTTTGTTTTTTAATTTAAAAAAAAAAAAGAAAAATGAGAACAAAATAAGTGTTTCTTGGAATTGTTCCCGAAAACAAGAAACAAGTTTTTTTATACTTCTTAATTCTATTACAAATTTGTTCCCGAGAACCAAAAAAAAAAGTGTAAATAAACACGTTTCTATCTTTTTTTTGTTCCCCAAAATAAAAGAACAAATATTGTATTCCGAGCAACAGAAACAAAAATTTGTCAAACACCCCCTTAGTCAGTGTCCTTAAAACATACATTGGTATTCACCCAAAAAAAAAAAAACATTGGTAGTATCCTTCTCACTGCACCAATTTGCTACTTGAATTGACCTGTAAAGATTTTGACCGACTGATATGACAGGCATTTGTTACGTGTCCCTAATCCATTTTCCAGATTTCAAATTGCATTTGCTCCCTCAATCGACGTACTTGCATTGACGTAAAACGCTACTTTATCTAATAACGAAAACCCTAACCCTCGACAAGTCACATTGTAGTAAGTAAGCAAAGCCTACTTGGAATCTTCACATTGGAGGCGTCATCAAACAAATGAAAAGGACAAAAGTGTACCAAAGGGATGTACATTTTGTAATCGTCGAGTGTTAATAAAATCTGATCCCTTACGTCATGTCTCACTTCACTTAGTCACCACACTATCTGCTCAGACAATTTACTATTTTGCTTTTAATTCGAAGTTAATATTGGAAGCAACATATATTTATTTTAAGCTATCATGACCAGCCGTTGGGACTTGAAATCCTTACGTAATTTCTGCTCTCTCTCTCTCTCTCTCCGCCTCATTCTTTTGTCTTAAATTACCAGGGCAATTTGCACGAACGTGGTAGTTTCTCCAAACCTATTTTCGCATAAGTGGGCAATAAATTTGTGAACAATTCGTTAATCATCGAAGAGCGAGTAGCCCACAAAAATTTAATGGGTTCTTAAAGCCTAGAAGTTAAGCAGCACAATTCTCTTGTTTGTCCTCTTAACGGATGATGCATTTTCAAGACTCACTAATGACTGCGACGAGGTGTCCTCCGCTATTCCATCTGTAAAACTTTTAAGGCGGAACGGTAAAATTATTGCACCGCCAAGAGAGAGTCCAGTTTTCAATACAGGAGCAAGTAAACCCTTCACATCCCCATAAGTAAAAGAGAGACAAAATTAAATTGTCCGTATACAGAGAAGCTAACCAAAACACATTTAGCCCAAATAAGTTTGCCCGAAGGACAAAACAGTTGCTGTGCCATTCATGTCGTGATCGCCAGACCTAGACTGAAATATAGTAATTACTGTGGATCTCTTGAACATTGTACGTGTGTTGTGGCAGAGAAAAAACGTTTTTTTTTTTTTTTTTTTTTTCAGCACCGTCACCAAAAGTATAGAAAAAGAAACACCAGTGAAACGTAGTTGACAAAGTTTCTACTGTGAATCGCGAATAAATTCACTGAGGGTAACTGCTTGCTTCTTGAAACACACCCGTTTGAAAGAACAAAAGCAAACAAGGGTTTCTTGGACTTTCTCTTCTTTCTCGGTGCCAACACGGTGCCCGTATTCAATGCCACACGGCTTTGTGAGGCGCACAGTGAGCGAGAGAGAGAGAGAGAGAGAGAGAGTCTAAGCATAGCTGACTTTTTGCAAGCAAGAGAGTAAATGCTCATTGCTGTCCGTTTTGACTACTTTGGAGTGTAACGTGTGTATGTGGGTGTGTTATCCTTTTTTTTACCTCTTTCTGGGTCAGCGTCTAAGTCGCCCTTTGTGCTTTTCCTGATCCGTCTCTCTATATATATGTGATAGCAGACAAAGAGCGACCCCTAACTTGGACGCTTGTCTCTCTGCGCAATTTCCTCATACAGCAATATAAGGTCATCGTTCTTGCTCTAGAGTGATATATCCAAGAAGAAGGAGAAGAAGAAGAGAAGATTTGTGACCGTTCCACTAGAAAGAAAGAAAGAAAATGGGAAGACCACCATGCTGCGACAAGATTGGAGTGAAGAAAGGTCCGTGGACTCCAGAAGAAGACATCATCCTGGTCTCTTACATCCAGGATCATGGACCTGGGAATTGGAGATCTGTTCCCACCAATACAGGTACCATACAGATTTTATGCATTTTTCTTTTGCAAATTCCGTCTTCATCATCTCTGTCTCTGTCTCTCTCTCTCTCTCTCTCTCTCTCTCTGGTTGTGAGATTTCCCTTTCCCCGTTCCACTCCACTTTGTTTCGTTGGGGGTCTCATCTTGATATCGCCGATGCTCTCCTTTGGTTGGTTTGTTCATTAAATTCTTGGGTATTAATGGGCTTGCACCTGTAGCTCCCTCACTTGGGTCTGCCATTTTCCTTTTTCTCGAGTTAATAACATGTAAAGGGTTAAGATTCATTCTCTCTCTCTCTCTCGACTTATTATTTCTTTGTTTTGTTTGGTGGTGTTTCAAAAGGTTTGCTTAGATGCAGCAAGAGCTGCAGGCTTAGATGGACTAATTACCTCAGGCCTGGCATCAAGCGTGGCAACTTCACTGATCATGAGGAAAAGATGATCATCCATCTTCAGGCCCTTCTTGGTAACAGGTAAAGAAAAAACTAAATACCCTAATTCAAAATTTCTAATTGATCCTATCTAACTTTGCAAATCCCGAAAGGGATTGATACACTTCCAAACTAATTACCATATCCTCATAATTTAATTAATTCATCTTCTTATGTGTGAAAGGAATAATAAATCATGGTTTTGTTCTTCTAAATCTTTCTTTTTCAGGTGGGCAGCTATAGCTTCTTATCTTCCACAGAGGACTGACAATGACATCAAGAACTACTGGAACACCCACTTGAAGAAGAAGCTCAGGAAGCTCCAACCAGGCCTGGACGGCCATGGCCATGAAGAGTTCAGATCCAGCTCCCACTCCATCTCAAAGGGTCAGTGGGAGAGGAGGCTACAGACAGACATCCAAATGGCCAAACAAGCTCTCTGCGAGGCTTTGTCTCTGGACAAATCATCAACAAGCCCTTTGGCTGACTCAAAACCATCTGATCATGATGGCCACAACATTGATTCTGGCAACGGTACTAGACCATCATACCCGTCAACGGCATCATCCTGCACTTATGCATCAAATACAGAGAACATAGCAAGATTGCTTGAAGGGTGGATGAAGAACTCCGCCAAATCAGCCCAAGCCACAAAATCATCCCCAGGGGCTAATCACAACGCTGCTCAAGATTATTCCTTCAACAGTTTCATTCCAACTAGCGGTTCGAGCTCAAGTGAAGGTGCAACAACGCCGGATCACCATCAGGGCCTCGAGTACTCGCTGCTCAGCTTCAATTCTTCGGTCTCTGACGGCTCTCAATCGGTGGCATCGGTGCCAGATGAGAAACCGAACTTGACGCCAGACCAAGGGTGTGTCTTCCAGGAGGAAAACAAGCCAGTGTTGGACCAGATCCACCACCAGCAAGTGCCTCTCACATTGCTGGAGAAATGGCTCTTTGATGATGGAGCAATAGTAGCTCCTCAGGACCAAGAGGATCAGCTCAATAGCATGTCATTAGACGAGGATACTGCTTTGTTTTGAGTTGAAGTTTTGGACAAACGAAACAAGGGGAAACTGTCAGATGTTTTTATTTTCTTTCTTCTATGTTTCTTTTCTTTTTCAAGGATTTAGGAAATGGAGTTGCGTAGGAGCTGCTATATCTTCCTATAAGCCTAAGCCAAGAATTTTAACTGACTACCCTGGCCTTATGGAAGATCACAAAAAAGTGTAAATTAAGCAAATCTATATGTGGATATGCTCTATGTACTCAAAACTACCATAAATAAATCTTTGTGTCGCCACTTTTGTAATATTATCACACCTCCTTCGCACTGCATGATCTCAACGAAGATTAAAATATTTCTAACACATGCGTACAAATTAGGTGATAATTGAATCCTTGCTCAAAATTCATGTCAAACTTGGATCTATCCATGGTGATGAGACAGTGTACATCCGGTTGCCTGCACATCATTGATTAATGAGCAAATAAAACAAATGAAGACTTAAGATACTACAGATTATGTCTTAGCCAAAACCAAACTAAAGACAAAGCTAGTGAGATACACATGGCAGGTTTTGCAGCTGAATTAATCCAAAATTAGGGCTTGACCGGCAGCTGACTGAATCTAAAGTATATCTCATTTCAGGCAAGCGTCTAATTTTATTCATTATTTTGCCGCCCTTCGGGTAGATGGAGAGGGTTTAACTTATGGCTTAATGTTAGATGACCCTAGAAAGCATTTCTGGTACATGTGAAGTTAATTTTGCCAGTAAGATAAAAAACTGTTGATCCTTTTCTAGGTTGCTTTCGCCAACTTCAATGTTTATTTAATATCTCTATCTAGTTAGTTGTTACATAAAATCAATATTTTGAAAATTGAATATTTCATCGTTAAGTAATTTAGGGCCAGTTAAGTGTCTCAAATTTGTGTGGGAGATCTGATTTTAACTTGAAAGTAATAATGACTTGTATTTTAATTTAAAGGTACTCTAGTTTGACAAACAGGTGTATATATAAATATGCATATTGCAATTCTTTATCTTCGCGAATGTGACACCTTGCTCTCTCTTTTATATCATACTGAACACCGTAGGAGACTTGACTCAAGTCACAACTTGAAACTTACCCAAGTTAGGGTTATTATCAGCTCATTGCCTTTAGTAATTAATCATCAAATTAGCCATGCACGTATTTATCAAATTTGTATAAGTTAATTACGTTCTTGGAGTAATGATACAATAGCCAATGCATCACTCCCTATCGCCTAAACCTAGCTTGTAGTTATAGGCACTGTTTGTACTGTGGAATCTCTACATTCTCTCTCTCTCTCTCTCTCTCTCTCTCTCTCTCTCTGCAATTGTATTTGTGGATGAAGGAGAAGCAACGCGGAGAATCAAACCCAAAATTTGCCTTGGGAATATGCATAATGAGGGTCATAAATGAGAGCATGTGAGGGTTTTTGACTTTTTGCGTTCTTTTTCATTTTGCAACAGACTCTCTTGACCTACCGTCACGTTCATTGTAGCCCAATCTGTGAAAAACAGCCATCTCACAGTGACTCTACCCATAGGTTTCTCATGAATAGTGTCATCAATTTGCAAGGCAAAAAACCCAAAAGGAGAGAACAAAAGGCCAGATGCAAATTGTTCGTGAACAATTATATGCAACCTGTGTCCACAGTCCACAGAGCAATTTCCATTGTAATTGCTCATCATGTGATAAACAATGTGATGATTTTGCGTATTAATCTCTGCATGTACTTTGTATTCTTAGCATCATTCAACAGATTAGAAGAAAAAAGGAGGAAGAGAAAAAGAAGAAGAGCAGCCCACAGATGGGGTACAGCTCTTGCTTTAATTCACCCACTTGAATTGTCAAAACCCCAGAAAAGTATTTATTAAGCCGTGTTCCTTTTCCAAGTTTCACAGGCTGGTAGATAACAATATAGACTTTAATTTTACCAGCTTGCACAGAAGAAAAGTCACAGTTCCACCATGAAAAACTGAAAAATGGAAAAGAAGCGCTGAACTTTCCCACTAAGTTCCATGAATATTTAAGAGGAAAGGACCTTCCTTCCCAATTGGTCATTAAATTTGGAGGTATGGGATCATGAGAGCCCATGTTCATCAGATAAATTAACATTACAGCTAGCCTAACAAAGTATTTCACTTGATCACGGTGTCACGTGGTGTAATGGTTCAATCACATTACTTATGTAAAAAAATACATTCACCCCGACTAGTTTTTGTGTTTTGAATTTTAGGAAATTCTCCATAAAATTAACTTACTTCTTCACGTGTCACTATCGCGTGATGTATATAACATATAAAATGATTAGATCCTTGTTCATATTATGGCTCTCTGTCCTGTTAGAAATACTGTCCAGAAACTTGGTACTTGTTCTCTAGATGGACCATACACAGTTGGGACTCGATACTTTCTCCATCATGCATATCTCTAATTTCCTTGGCCGGTGGGACAGTACCATGTGCCCGTTTAAGAGAGGCCAACTTGCTTATATCCCAGCAAAAAGGTTATGTATTTTGAAAGAACCATGTGAGAGAGTAAGAGAGAGAGAGAGATCAAATGCTACACGTACAAGACAAAGAAGATAATCCATGGTCCCCATGATGTGCGCACAGTATTCTTGCCTAAATACAAGTAGGCTCTCTCCTGATAGAAACCCCTCAGTTGCTTTCTTCACCACATAAAACCAATAAGGAAGAAAAGCTTTATACGTGCATTTATGAATATACAGTGCAGAAAAAAGTATTCAATTTTCTCTTTTTCCTTATAAGGACATTGTCGTAGAAGAGCATATCATAGAGACACCCAAAATGAGTTATTCAATTTCTGTACTGCTTATTAAAACACATGCCTGTCCATTCCCAGTTCACGTGGATTTTTTTACACGCGTCCAAGCCAAAGAGACCTCCCCAACTCATACGCGTCATCAATGATGCAAGCACGAAAATAGCTAAGCTTTTTCAGCCGACTTCCATGCGGATTTTTCATCCTTCCGTTTCGGGATTTTACGTCCCGTTTTTGTCGGCCGGGTCGATTGAAACACCATGGCTATTTAGCATATGTTAGCCAAAGTAGTAAAGAGAGATGTGAGGCTTTGTACCTTCTCGCGATCGGTTCTCGCTCGGCTTACTATCGAATGGGAAATCTTTACCTTACTATAATACCAAGTCGATATCAGAGCAAAAGGGATCGCTGCTAGACCTCGCAAAATACTTCGTCTCGCACGTAAGATTTCTATCGACCACACCATCATAGAATGAATACACAAGACATTTTAATCTCTTTGGACGACTGGGTCACATACTCAAAAAATTTCTCATTGGCAAAATGGAAGAGATTACTCGAGTATATAGATTGCATTTCTATCCATTCATATTTTTAGCACTAAACATAAGGTTTTAGGGGGCTTGAGCTGCACTATTAATTAAATAGCCATTTGATGAAGCACCCGTTGCCTATGTCTATTAATGATTATCGAGAAAAGTATAAGCTTCCATTCATCAATTCCGAGCAAGTGTTAGATAGATAAAATTGTACCCTAACATTGAAAAGTCAGAGATTGGTGACATGGGATCATTTCGACCGTGTCATGTTTCGGACGATGCTAATGTGGACTGCCTATATGGCGACTGATATTAAGAGGCGAAAGCTAGGGGAGCGAATGAGATTAGATACCCCAGTAGTCCTAATTTTAAACGATGGATACTAGGCGCTATGCGTATCAACCCGTGTAGTGTTGTAGCTAACATGTTAAGTATCCCGCCTGGGGAGTTCGTTCACAAGAATGAAACTCAAAGAAATTGACGGGGGCCCAACTTTCTATTCACTCATGGGATCTGGGCGGTCCGGAGGGGACCCCCATGGCTCCTCTCTTCTTGAAAATTTATACATCCCTTATCAATGTATGAACAACTATCTCTAGAGCAAGGGTTTAGATTCGACTTCAATGGGAAAATAAAATAGAGCATCTAACAACGTATCTTCACAGACCAAGAACTACGAGATTGCCCCTTTCATTCTGGGGTGACAGAGGGATCATACCATTTGAGCCTTTTTTTTTCATGCTTTTTCTATATTTATCCATGGATCCTTTACTAATACTCATTAAATTGGAAGTATTGATCCAGGCCAACTTAATCGAACAGATGTATGGCCCTCGATTGCAGAGAGTTAACAGGCCATTGTATAGGAAGCCGTATCTTGAGTACATTGATAGGGCCTTGGCAAATGTTGAATGGAGAACACAATTTTTGGCATGCTGCATATCCAGATGACTAATTTTTAGATGGGAATTTTTCTTGTAAACTTTGGCCAATTAATCAATAAATTTTGTTGGGCCATCAATCTCATATGAACCTTCACATTGGGCCCACTCAAAGTTATTGGCTTCTGACTGGATGGTTTTCCTCTATTGGGCTATCTTGAGCCCATTAGGTCCAGCTTACCATCACGATAAGGTCCGACCCGTTTAAAATAGTCCCCGGCCCATTGTGGTCTCACCGATTCGCTTTCGTACATTTGGGTTCCCTTTCTGGGAAGTGAGCAGCAATGGCCGACACCTTTTCACTTTGGATCCTTCCTGTTGCTTTTCAGTTTTTACTACAAGGATTCCTTTTTCTTTTCTTTTTTTACTTCTGTTCCAAGAAATTTTCAATTAGCGCCAAGCATGTCACTTGAGGAAGAAAGATTAAGATTTTCAGAGGTAAAAATTGCATTAATTTGATATCCGGCTCTTTAATACAAGCCCTTGGTCATAAGGGTATCAAAAAGGCCTGAACCGATCCGAGAAAGTTCGAGCCTTCCAGTCGATTCTCCTTCTGATCCGGATAATATGTGAAATAATCGGGCATCATGAGGGTTGTTCGTTTTTGGCTATAAACTTGAACAAAATTGAAACACATCAACACTAAACCCTCTCATAGATTCTCGTTCAACAGCAACCACAATGACAAAGACGTAGTCTTGGGCGTGTTTCCTCCAAGCAGTTAAGAATAATAAATCGAAAAATGGAAGGAATTTTCTTTATCTTTTGATATATCATAATGAATTTTATCTATTTATAGGTTTTATGAGACAACTATCTAAAGCAATATATATCAATCAATATATGCATAATTAGGAAAGATATACGTGTAATCTTGAGAGATATGGATAATCAACAATGATATCATAATTGTCTCTAATATAAGAAAATATCCTATAGAAAATCTTAAAAATCTATAATATAATATGGCTAACATCCCTGCAAACTCAATATGAGTCCAAAGAAGTCAACTAGAGTTTGAATTAATGCTAGAGGGTGTTATGAAAACTGTTATGAAAACTTAAGGACACTACCATGCATCATACTTGGTGGATCCGCGATGGGGCTAATGGAGGCAGCGTCTACCAAATTTGATATGTTTGAGGGCGGTAAGACTGGTGTTAGCTTCTCAAAATGAGACGTGAAAAGTCAAAAATTATAGGCATTTGAGCCAAATAACATGTGTCTATTGCAATTGGCTTTCCTCTCAAGACATTAACCTAACAAATGTGGCCAATGTGGCTGGCATGGCTACAACAAATGAAATAAGTTGGACTTTGCTCAATGAAAGATGTTGGGATTTATTTCGATAAACAAAAACACATGCATAGGTAAATTTGAATCAAAGTTGGATTCGCAGCGGAAGTAAAAACTTTCATACACGTATTTTAAAAGCATTGTTCGTATATTTTAATAAAAACATGTAGAAATGAGAAGTAGAGTAATCACATTACATTTAGTTCTTACTCAAAAAATTTTGTTTCTGACTTTCTTCAGAATTTGACTATGGACGTCTGATGTCCTCATAGTGTTGGTTCTAACTTCTTCAGATTCTGATCACGAGAGTGTGATATTTTGGTAACACCGGTTCTAACGTTTTTGGAATGTTGACCACGAGTGTCTAATGTCCTCTAGTTGGTTCTAAGGTTCTTTGGATTCAAAACGTCCGATCTCTTCATATGTAGGTTCTAACATTCTTCAAATCCAGCCCACAAGTGTCAAGCTCCGGTTTAGGCACACCACCAATCTCACGTCGAATAGTAAAGAGAAATTAAGAGATCTCACCACTATGATTAGTGCTAACAATTGCTCTTGTATGAGAATGACTTGGTTGATTATTATCAACACTCTCAATTATCGATTGTTAATTGTTGACACCTAAAATTTTGATTAGGTTATTAATTTGGCCTCAGTTTCTTTATTTATGTATTTTTCCCTTTTTTTCGGATAATAAACAAAACAAATAACAAAAACACCAAAAAAACAACAAAAAACAAAACAAAAAACAAAAAACAAAAATTGGCAGCCCATCGGGGTTGGGCCTTCGCACCTAGCCCCCTCTTTTTCTTTTCCACGCAGGCCCAAGGCCCAGCCTATTTCTCCCCTGGCCCGGCCCCTTCTTTCTCCTCTGTCTTCTTCCTCCCATCTTCTTCTTCCTTCCTCTTTCTTCCGCCTCTGCAGGTCACGCGCGGCGACGAAGACGCGCTTGAGCACAACCTACAACAGAGAGAGGAGTGTAGGCCGGTGGCTGAGAGGACGCAACATTGAAGGCAAGCATGCCTCCGTGGAAGGGGGAAGATTTGACGCCGGTTCAGCCGCACCCAAGGCCGGTCGGCGTGCGAGAGCCGACGGCCAAACCTCCGTCAACCGGCCTCCTCCTCGCCTATAAATAGAGGAGCACCTTCGTCAACAAAGACACACAGTGAGCTCCGAGATCTTCCCATTGAGAGACTTCGGGGGAGAAATCGAAGAGCGAGCGAGAGAGAAATCGGGTCGCGAGCTCGGCCGACCTCCCACTGAGAGACTTCGGGGGAGGCCGCTGGCGAGCGAGTCTGAAGAGGTCAGATCTGGCCGGTGGAGGCTCGGATCTGGTCTGAGTGAGAGAAAATCAAGGCTGAGCGAGCGGAGCCGGAGGAGGGATGCCAGATCTGTGAAGCCGGAGGCTCTACGCCACCGCTGCAACCGCGACTCTGTTGCTACTGTCCCCCGCCCCGACGCCGTGCCGCGACTGACCCGCCAACGCTAGACCAGATCTGGAAACTGAGGAGCTGCTGTCGCTACCCCGCCGTCGTCACCTGCACCTACAGCCCCCTATCGCCGCCACCATTCACCGCCTTGTCGCGCCGTTGCTGCAAACAGGTAACAGTAGCCACCGCCACCGCCCCCAGACGCATCGTCGCCGTTGCTCGAAACCCTGGCCACCTCCCCTGCCCGTTGTCGTCGTCACCATTGTCCCCTCCGCGAGACCCTAACCCCTGACCAAGGAGACCTGCTACGTCGCCGTCAAATGCCGCACCACCGTCTGCCACGTCGCCGCCGTCATCAGGCGCCGCGCCGCTGTCCGATGACGTCCCCAGTCCCTCCACCTGCGCCACAGACGAATGGAGAAGCCAACGATCCCGCGTTGGGTTGAGCCGAGTCGGGCGTGGTTCGCGAAACCGGGTAGGGTTTCGCAAGACCTAGGTGGCCGGAAACTGGGTTAGAGTCGAGTCGAGCGCACCTCACCCGGGTAGGGTTTCAGCCAGCTTGGGCCATTCGCACGTGGGCCGGGCCCTTTTTAGAAAATAGATCTATTTGGGCCGGGCTTGTTTAAAAAAAAAAAAAGAGAAAGAAAAAAGACAAAAAAATCTGAGTCGGGCCCGTCCTCGTTCGAATCGCCGGCTTGGGTCGAACCCAACCCACGAATCCAACCTGGGTCGGTTTTTATATTATTTTAATATAAAATAATATTTTAAATAAATAAATAAATAATAAATATTTTATTTCAAAAAAATCAAAAAAATCAAAAAATGTTTTATTTTCAAAAATATTTTTAAAAAATGTTTTATTTTCCAAAAAAATCGAGAAAAATCAAAAAATAATTTATTTTCCAAAAATATTTAAAAAAATATTTTATTTTCCGAAAAATCAAAAATCAAAAATATTTCATATTTTCCAAAAAATGCCAAAAATCCAAAAAACTAACAATCACAGGCATTAGAATATGAAAAGTTCTTGGCACTCGGTCACTCATGCTACATGCTCAATATAGATGCCTATTGGCGAATTCCAATATTATATTAGAATTTGAGTAACCTTTCAATCAAGCTAACAAACAACTAACAATCACAGGCATTAGAATATGAAAAGTTCTTCCTACTAACTATCCCATGACTCATCGTCCTTATCACTCCATACACAACCATGCTCTGATACCACTTAAACGGGGTTGTCACGCCCCGAACCCCGAGACACGTGAAACAACCCACCATGGTCATGTAAATGCGACATTCTCAGGTAGTGTCGCCGACCCCAATTTTCTTTTTAATGCGCAAGCGGAACGTACTAAGAAACCCCTTACAAAAGCATACGGGATAGGACAGCAGGAACATCAATTCAAAATCAAACAACATACTTTCATACATCATCATCATTACAAGGTTTAGGTACATCAACAGGATCCAGAGACTATGCACCAAAATGGGTCAGAGTTTATGTGCATCAAAAAGGGGTTAGCCTACACAGCATGGATCAGCCCACAACAAAAAGAAGAATGGTCCTAAAACTACTAATTGGACTCGTTCGACGATTCCACATCCTCCACTGCTGACTGCGCTGGGCCTGGAGATGGTGGGTTATCCACCCTGCCATCAGGAAGGTCAGCTACCCCCTCTCCCGAGAGCATCCATCACGCCCGAGGGGGAATGTCATTACTTCAAGTGGACCAATCCTAAAACCATTGGCCCCAAAACTAACCAAGCTCTATACCTATGGGGCACCCTAACGTCTTCAGTCTCCTGGATCCACACGGTAGATCTAATCAGCTCATAGACCCAATGGCTCCCAGGGTCAGGGAAGCTGCGCACCTGCTCGATAATCTGAACCGGGATGCCATTCTTCTCAGGAGGTCCCACCATCTAGGGTCTTGTAATAATTTCCCCAAACTGGGATGAGACTTTGTCTCAGCAAGTTCACCCCTCCTAAACCCCTATTAGAAAGTAAATACGCCCCAAAGCAGCTTAGTCACGACATCAAGAAGACTTACCTCGCCTCAGCCTTCATCTGCAGATTAGCACAATTTATATAATTCAACCACGTACAATCATGATAATCAAACAACCATGGCACAGTCGCACCATCAGAACAATTCAATCACTTGGATCGTCTCAGCGATCAATCGACTCGGCCGATTACATGTCATTCTAGCAAATCAATCATTGCTCGCAATCTCGACCCTATAGGAAGATTCAATAACCAGTGGCAATCACGGCCCCACTCGGCACGACCTACAATTAGGTGGTAGCTCACGGCCTCATTAGGCACGACCTCTAACAGGTGGTCAATCACGGCCCCATTAGGCACGACCTCTCTTAGGTGGTTCATCACGGCCCTATTAGGCACGACCTCTCATAGGTGGTTCATCACGGCCCTATTAGGCACAACCTCCAATAGGTTTTCTAATAGGTGGTTAAGCACGGCCAATCTCTCATCAATTTCCACACTTAGGGTTTTCTAAAGAATGCTCATAAATCGCAATCACACTCAATTCGCCACAATTAATCATCAATTTCAAATTCTACTAAGCACAAAGAACGATCGGCACGAAATTCGAGCAACTAGGGTCAAAATAAAATTTTCAAGTTTTTTTTTTTATTTTAATGAATTTCGAAATATGAAATATTATTAAATAATCCAACAATTTCAAAGCATTTATTTAAATCATAAATAAACTCCTTTAAGTCACATCAAGGTTTATTTTAAAATAAACATACTTAACCATTAAACTAAACACACTTAACCTTAATTAATCCCCTTAATATAATCCATAACTAATTAAACCAATCTATCCACCTAACCTCAATTAACTTAAGCTAAACTTACTTAAGGCATCATTAACTTGCTAATCGCAGATTAGTGAGGTAAACTCACCGGAATCACTTTCCGACGAGTCTCCGGCGAAGAGCACGACGACGCCGACGACAAACCTACACGGATCAAGACCAAATGAGCACTAAAAGGGGGCCAAAACGAGCTCGGAAGATGCTAGATCTTGCTGGTTTTCTTTCCAACAACTAACCGGCTTGAATGGCGACGGAATGGTGGCTAAATGGGCGGAGGAAGACCGGCGGAGGCAGCTAGGACTCGGGACGGCAGCTCGCGGCGTCGGACGGCGGTGGCGGGAGCTTCGGCGACGACGAACAGCAAGCGGCTTGGAGCTGCGATGGTCGGGGCTTCGCGGCGGAGACGGAGGCAAGGCGGCTCGGCGCATGGGACGGCGAGCGATCGCGCACGGGCGAGCGGCGACGGTGACGGCGGTGGCGGGAGCTTCGGCGACGACGAACAGCAAGCGGCTTGGAGCTGCGATGGTCGGGGCTTCGCGGCGGAGACGGAGGCAAGGCGGCTCGGCGCACGGGACGGCGAGCGATCGCGCACGGGCGAGCGGCGACGGTGACGGCGGGTGAGATGGCGGCGACGACGTGCGGGCGACGAGGCGGACGGAGCTCGACTGGTTTCTGCTGGTCTTCCTTCGGTTTTTTCCCTCCCAATCTCTCTCCTCTCAAGCTTGAAGATGATGGAGACAAGGGAGGGAAGTGACATCCCCACTTTTGGTGGGCCAATTGGCTTGTGACACTTGTCAAGCTCTCCTTGAATTTGGCCTCCCACCATGACATCACCTGCTGATGTCATTCTCCACTAACTCAAACCCTCCATAACATCTTCCAATAGGTCCAATTCATTTTCCGCCGGGGTCCAAGTTCTTGTACATTCAATTATTTCAATTTCCATCAATTCTCTTCTAATTGAGTCCAATTTAAAGTCCACGAATTAATCCAATGTTCCTAATAAGATTTGCAACCCCCTTTGACTTTCAAATTTCAGAATTCAATTTCAATTTCATGGTTAATTTCACTCTGGTGCGATTTTAGCGCGCCTAGTCCACTGAGTAGCTTTTGGGGAAATTTTCTTGCATCCGACCCGAGGGTGATCGGTCCCCAAGTCTGACGCGGTAGAATTCCTTAATTACTTCACTCAATAGACTAGTTCTCTCGTGAGTAGCCAACTCTGAGAAACGAACTATATGCACAGATGAATTGCCCGACTCAATTGACTGAAAATAAACTTGAGAAAAATCGGGATGTCACAAAACAACTTATTGCTCTAATAGGCGACCGAAGAAAAGTTCGGGTCTTGGAAAAGCAATTCCCCGTCAAAGCGACCAAAGAAAGGTTTGGGTCCTAGGAAGGCAATTCCCCGTCAAGGCGACCGAAGAAAGGTTCGGGTCCTAGACAAATCACTTATTGCTCTAACAGGCGACCGAAGAATGGTTCGAGCCCTGAAAAAGCAACCTCCTCATGTCACTAGGTAAGATGACGCCATGATACTTGCCAAACTCGGGGTTCGCACCCTATCTCACTCACTCCCGGTAAGTAACTACAGGTATCTTCTTATCTGTCTCAGTATATGTAAAGTTATATTGCTCTTTTTTTCCGCATAGAATAATAAGCCCCAAATAAAATATAATCTGTTACGCATGCATGGACAAAATTTAGGTATTAGATTTGTCTTTGAATGCAACTTCTGCGAACTCACCTTCAAAGAGGGACAGCTGTTGACACCTAAATTTTAATTAGGTTATTAATTTGGCCTTAGTTTCTTTATGTTTTTTCCTTTTTTCGAATAATAAACAAAACAAATAACAAAAAAAACAAAAAAAAATCAATAAAAACAAAGAAAAAAACAAAAGCAACAGCCCCCCCTTTTTCTTCACGTGGGCTCGCACGACTTAGCCCACCCCCCTTTTCTCCTTCTTCTTCCTCCTGTCTTCTTCTTCCTCAGTCGCCTGCATCTCACGCGCGGTGGCCGGCGACACGCACGAAGGACGGCCTTTGGCCGAGGGGAGCAGGCCGACGTCGGCCAAAGAGGATAGACCTCAAGCGCCATCAATGCCGAGCACGCTTCGCTGGATAAGCTCGGATGGGACACCGGTTCAGCCGAGGGGAATCGCTTGGCGCGCGAAGGGGACCGGCGGTCGAAGCTCCGTCGACCGAACCTCCTCGCCTATAAATAGTGGAGCACTTCCGTCGTCGAAGATCATCGCAAGCTTGGAGATCTTCCCACCGAGAGACTTCGGGGGAGGAATTGAAGAGTGAGCGAGAGAGAAATCGAGTCGCGAGAGAGAAATCGGGTCGCGCGCTCGACTGACCTCCCACTAAGAGACTTCGGGGGAGGCCGCCGGCGAGCGAGTCTGAGGAGGTCAGATCTGGCTGGTGGAGGCTCAGATCTGGCCGGAGTGAGAGAATCAAGGCTGAGGAAGGTCCGGCTGAGAGCCGCGTCGCAAATCTGAGGTAACCGAGCCCCTCCGCGCGCCGACACCCCCGACGTCGTCGCTATACCGAATCCCGCCGTGCCGCTGTCTCATTGTCATCGTAGCTGAGCCCCGGGCCTCCATCTCGAGCCCTGTCGTTTTTCCCCCCCGACGTCGTCGCCGCGATTAAGGCGTGCCCCGACGCCATCGCTACACCAAGCCGTCGCTCTTTGCCATCACTGCTTACCCCCCGATGAATACGTCCCCACAGCCGCCTTGCCGTGCCCTCGTCGCGAATAGGTAACGACCGTGCTCGTCACTGTTGCTCCGCCTTCCTCCCGAGAATCCAGTAGCCGCCCGTCGTCGCCGAAACCCTAGCCGTCGTCGCCATCTCCCCCTCCGTAGTCCAATCGTCGCTACTGTCGCTGTCGCCGCCGCCACCGTCGTCCCCGCCGTTGTGCCTCGGCCCTCTCCCACCTTGGCGCCGCGATTTGGAAACCTTAGGGTTCCCGATTTTTCAGGTCGCAACCCCGGGTTGTCGGGTCGGACCCAGATTGGGAACTGGGTAGGGATTCCGCAAATCCCGGGGAGGGGGCAGAGGTCGGATCACGAATCGGAGCCGGGTTAGGTAGGTTTTGCCGGGAGCGGGTCGTGGAGCCGGGTCATCGGGCCGGGCCGAGTGTCCCCAAACGCCCGACCACGACGCCGTTTCGGTAAATAAAATAAAAAAATAAAAAAAATCTGAGTCGGGCCCGCGTTGCGGGCCCATCCTCGTCGGATCCTCGGCCGGGTCGGACCCAACCCACGGATCCGGCCAGGGTCGATTTTTATATTATTTTAATATAAAATAATATTTTAAATAAATAAATATTTTATTTCAAAAAATGTTTTATTTTCAAAAAAATATTTTAAAAAATGTTTTATTTTCCAAAAAAATCGAGAAAAATCAAAAAATAATTTATTTTCCAAAAATATTAAAAAATATTTTATTTTCCGAAAAATCAAAAAATCAAAAAAATTTCATATTTTCCAAAAAATGCCAAAAATCCAAAAAAAATAAGCCAAAAATTCATGAAAAAGCCAAAAAAATTCAGAAAAAACCAAAAAGACTTGTATTTTTCCAAAAAAAAAAAAAACCAAAAAATCCCAAAAAATTAGAAAATGACTCAAAAAATGTTTTTCTCCCAAAAATGCATGGAAAATCCCTTGAACATCCAAAAAACCTCGGGGTTTAAACAAGATTAGGTACCGAAAGGGCATTATTGATTAACTAGTGTAATCAAGTCCCCGATCCTAATTTCTGCAGTTTGCGCGAGGTGAGTATTTCTCCCGATACTTCACTTGAGTTTCTAATCAACCCACCCCAAATCGATTAGTGGCGACTCCATTTTAAAAATTGATTTACGGGTTAAAAATTTAGACTATTAAAGTCGTGAATTTGTGGACTTGGGAGAGTTCGGACATAACTAATTTCAGCCGAGCCATTAGCCTCCCTTGGCGCCCGTACCCGATGCGGGCGCCCAAAAAAAAAGAGGTCGCGACGGCTTGGCGACTCGGCTAGGGAAGATTTTGAAAGACAACTTTCATTTAAAATGTAGATGTCTTGAGCACTTAGGATTCTGGGTTCGATCCCCAGCGGAGTCGCCAAGCTGTCACGACCTCTTTTTTTTCGACGCCCGCAATCGGGTACGGGCACCAAGGGAGGCTAATGGCTCGGCTAAAATTAGTTATGCCCGGACTCTCCCAAGTCCATCAATTCACGACTTTAATAGTCTAAATTTTTAACCCGTAAATCAATTTTTAAAATGGAGTCGCCACTAATCGATTTGGGGTGGGTTGATTAAAACCCAAGTGAAATATCTAGGAGAAATACTCACTCATGTGCAACCAGAGAAATTAGGATCGGGACTTGATTACACTAGTTAATCACTAATGCCCTTTCGGTACTAATCTTGTTTAAACCCCGAGGTTTTTTGGATGTTCGAGGATTTTCTATACATTTTGGGAGGAAAAACATTTTTTGAGTCATTTTCTAATTTTTTGACGCAAAAGGGATTTTTTGGGATTTTTTGTTTTTTTTTTTTGGAAAAATACAAGTCTTTTTGGCTTTTTTTGAATTTTTTTGGCTTTTTCATGAATTTTTGGCTTTTTTGGATTTTTGGCATTTTTGGAAAATATGAAAATTTTTTGATTTTTTGATTTTTCGGAAAATAAAATATTTTTTAAATATTTTTTAAATATTTTTTAATATTTTTTAAATATTTTTTAATATTTTTGGAAAATAAATTATTTTTTGATTTTTCTGATTTTTTTGGAAAATAAAACATTTTTTAACATTTTTTAAAATATTTTTTTGAAAATAAAACATTTTTTGAAATAAAATATTTTTATTTATTTAAAATATTATTTTATATTAAAATAATATAAAAACTGACCCGGTCGATCCGTGGGTTGGGTCAGACCCGGGCCCGCAACGCGGGCCCGACTTAGATTTTTTTTTTTTTTTTTTTTTATTTACCGAAACAGGCGTTGTTGGGCCGGGCGTTTGGGGACACCCGGCCCGGCCCGATGACCCGGCTCCACGACCCTCTCCCCCTAAGCAAAACCTACCCGACCCATCTCCGATTCGTGATCCGAACTCTGCCCCCCTCGGGATTTGCGGAATCCCTACCCGGTTCTCGATCCGGGTCCGACCCGACAACCCGAGGTCGCAACCCGAAAAATCGGGAACCCTAGGGTTTCCGAATCGCGGCGCCGAGGTGGGAGATGGCTGAGGCACAACGGCGAGGACGACGGCGGCGGCGGCGACAGCGACGGTAGCGACGATTGGACTACGAAGGGGGAGATGGCGACGGCGGCTAGGGTTTCGGAAACGACGGGCGGCTACTGGATTCTCGGGAGGAAGGCGGAGCAACAGCGACGACACGGACGAGCACAGTCGTTACCTGCTCTCTCAATTGCCTTTTATAATCAATCCCAAATCACATTTAAATTGGCTCATTAACTTTAAAACCGTTTTAGAGAATTAATTCGGCTGTAACACCTGATAAATGTAAGTTCTGATACCGTTTCAGACACCAATTCAAATATTAATTTTGTAATCGTTATAAAACATTATTCTAGGCATTAATTTATAACGTTTATAAGTCTTTATTATGGGCATTAACTTTCCAACCGTTACAAATATTTAATTTGACCATTACATCTAAAACCGTTTCAAAACATTAATTGGTTATTTGAATCCAAAACCACTTCCAATTATTAAATTGCCTATTGATTCTGAAACCATTTCCGATTATTAATGTGGCCATTAAATCTGAAACCATTTCTGATCATTGATATGGCCATTAAGTCTAAAACCATTTCAAAACATTAATATAACCGTTAAATCTGAACCAATTTCAGATCTTTAATTTAGCCGTTAAGTCTAAAACCGTTTCAAATCATTAATTTGGCTATTAATTTTGAACTCACTTCAGAGATGCCATTGATTTTGAATTCACTTCATATTTTTAATGTGGCTATTAATTATAAACTCACTTTAGATTTTTAATTCGGTTATCGAATTCAAATGCCTTTATCTTTGATTCGACCATAAAGTCTGAAACCCGCTTTAGAATTTGTAAAGTCTAAAGCTCTTTTCAGATCTTTTATTTTTAGTCTAACTCAATATGATTAGCTCAACTACAAATACATTTTCAATATCGTCCCTCTCATTCAATGCCATTCTAATTAGTTATGGTGTGACATCCCCAAATTCATCACAGAGCTAGCGATAAGACTTGTACTAACACATTAGCACAACCTAAAGAATTGATTGTCCATATCAATCTCCTAATCTTACAAACCATGAGTGATATCTAGCAATATATCATGGTCACTTAGACAATGTGAAGTGTTTCAATAACATAATGAACCCATCAACTTTGGCAATCATGTAATTTGATCATTCTATCTCACCATGTCTCAATCGAACAAAGGCCATAGAATTATTGATCAAGTCACCAATTCAATCATATGCCAAAGTCTAATTGACATGTATTCTACAAGACATGAACCATTCATTCTCAATTACAATCCACGTCGAGTATTTCAATATAATGTCACAATTAGATTGTATAGGATATCAATCTTGTATATATATATATAATAAGACAAATTCCAGATTGCGCACATATGTGCTTTCGTACGTGAATAAACTATGACTATTAAGTATAGAGATGGTTCAACAAAGCGTTAATATGCGCATTTGTGAACCACAGCCATCCAACATACAAGTAACATCATACCTTAGGTCTAAAGATCTTACACCAAACTAAAACATGCATGATCAGATATTGACCCCATTAAAAGTTTTCATGTTGCCAATCGTTATATGCATGTCACATTCAGTGAACTTATGTGAGACAAGCACCTTTGTTCTAACTTGGATATCACAATACCTAATGACTTTTGGCTCATCATCCCCTTAGGTATCTAATACCGAATGGCGAAACTTAAGAACACACCGACCTCAACAAGATCATTAGTATCCTCTCAATGATTCATCAACCAAGAACTATTTAAAGATTTAGCATATCTGCAAACTTGTCACACATATTCTTAACCCCTTAAAAATAGATTCGGTCCTAATTGATCTTATGAACTCAATCATAGAACGATGAATGAATATTTATTTGCCATTAAATAATCCCTAACATGTAACTATTACATGGTTGCTTCAGGGCATATAGCTAATAAAAGATATTGCATGAAGACGCAAATGAGACTTTTGAGTGAACAATTTTGAGAGGGAGATGGATTTATTTTGCTAAGGGTGCGATATGCACTTGGTGCATTTAGATTTTCTAAGGAACGTCGATTGTAATACCAAGTTATGAATAATAAAGTAGAAAATAGAATTAAGGAATTTTCTGTATTTTTTGATATATTATAATGAACATATGCCTATTTATAGGATTTATAAGACGACTATCTAACGTAATATATATTAATCAAGACATGTACAATCAAGAGAGATATACATATAATCTTGAAATATGGAAAATCAGCAATAATATCATAATTATCTCTAGCAAAAAAAAAAAAAATCCTATAAAAAAATCTTAAGAATCTCTAATATTTCACTAACACAAGTTGTCGGGGCTAGAACAACCTAAAGGGCGTGAATAAGAGATTAATGGGTGATTAAGCGGAATTCATAACAATCAAGTTCAATATTGCAAATGAACAACATCTGAAGATGAACTACGCACTGATTAGACCTTATTGCATGCAATAAATTATCAAGCATAATAAATGAAAGATTAAAGGATAGAGAACATCGCATACAACAATTATAGTGATTCTGATTATGATAAGTCTGCTTCCAATTTCCCACACTAACTAACCACTGATGGCTTATTGGCTGGATTTTATTAGAGAATCAACTAGAAATATCAACTAGAAATTACAAAGTCTAAGTACTCTCTACTTAAGTATGTGGGATCAATACTTCTGATCTCACGCTCTTAGCAACATAACCTCTTAGATATTACAATTTAAGCTCAAGAAGACAACCATACAATATCAAAGCTCTCTTTGAACTTTGGAATTGTAGACTTCAAATATTATACTTCCTTCAGAACCACAATCTCCTTTTATACTCATCGATATCCAAACTAACCGTTGGACAAAAACTTTGAGGATCATCTATCCAATCATACCATTGGACATGAATGATATGAGAAGATCTAATTGCTTCTTGGATTGCAAATTAAAGTCTCCCTCGATTCAGCTGTCCATACAAGAGAGGTTGGGTTTCCATAAGTATAGTTTCTCGTTTGGAAAGAAAGTCTTGACTTCATATGACTATCACTCAAATTACAAATCCTTTTTATGGAAAGATTGCGTTGATATTTATCTTTCTTGGATAGACAATTAATATATTTAGAAAGAAATCCAAGCCAAATTACTAGCGTTGCGCTCCACATAATCCAAACTAATTGTTAAGATCTAAAAACTTCTCATAATGTCTGAGGGTGTGCATTGTCTTGACAATCCTCACACAAACTATACTGTTGTTCTTGATCATGACATAGCAATATTTTTGACATAGAGAACTAGAACTTCTTGAATAGACGATTAAGTCTCTGAGTTTAATGAATGAAATTTGATCCAAGTTGCTCCAAGAATATTACCTGGAAATTTTATCATCAGAATCATTAAATACATACATAAGGTTTTGTCAATTTTCAAAATATATTAGAAAGTTTTCTCAACATAAGCAACCATGAAAATCTGCATGCGCCTTCCGGACCTTGTGAAGAGCAGCGAAGCCCATCTCCGATTTCGCCTCCATCCTCTGATTACTCTCCTCCCCGTCACATTTCTTCGCTTCTCTTTCTGATATTTTGGTTCATGAGTGTTCTAACATCATGAGCTCTCCACAAACAAAAATAGCTTGGACAAATTAAAAATTTAACTTGAAAAGTAAAAATCCCTGAAGAACATATTTTTGTTTTGATCCATGATAATAATGGTAATAGCTCCTCCACACAATGCTAACTGTAGAGTTGACCGTGCTTAGGATTTTTGAATTGTTTCCATTAATTCATGGGGTTCCATTCCAAGCAATCGAGCCTTTCTGTTTCTTTTTCGGCCGTAAGCAATGGGGGGTGTACCTTTTCAAGTCGCTAAAAAGAATTCTCTAATTTGGGCAATTTACACAAATATAAAGAAAGAAAGACGTGCTGCTTACCAGCAAAAATCGATTCTTTTCTTGGACAAAAGTCTGCTTCAACATGTGGTTGTGTCGAGCCAACTTGCATGAACCAACCAACTCCACATCAACAGACTTCTTGGTCGATTAGTTGAACCTCCCTCTCATCCAAGTTCCAAACCCCAACAAAAGTGATGATGTCTTACCATAAAATCGACCAATCACAGCCAGCTAATGCCTCTCTCCATTCCCCACCGAACCATCAGAGAAAATCCCGATTGCATCAAGGATTTACCGAACGGATGATCGTGACATGCCAACAGATAATTAAATAGTGCAGAAAAGTAAATGATTTTCTTTGAGAATTCAGAATTCGTCTGTATTTCAGATATAGAATTGTGGGTGAGGAAATAGTTTTTTTAAGTTTTGGGGAACTGGGAAAAGTGCCAAAGTGGGGTTGCTTCCGAAGGAAATTAGGGAGGATTTAATTAGTAAAGATACCATTTCAGACTATATTTAATACTAAAAAGTCTCTCCCTCTCTCTCTCTCTGGGTGCGTGCCACCGCGGCAGCAGCATATGCTGAAAAGGGAAAGAGGGAAGCATGATCAAGTTAAATAATGACAATTAAGCGATGCAAGAAACCTGTACAAGGGACTTATTAATAAACCCTTCTTCAGCTTTTCGATCAATATAGCCTCCGCTTTATATTTATGTACAGGACGTGCATTTCTTTTTTTGTGCTGTACAGTCTGTGAGCACCCCTCAACCCTCGGAGCATCAGCCGCGGTGTCCAGGTACATCAATCTCTCTTCACCTGTTTGTCAAGAACTGATTGACCCAGTTCAGATGATCGCAGTCCTTGAGAACCCAGTTGATGAAGTTTCGATTTTTCGAGCTTCTGTTCGAGGTTGATAGCATTTCTTTGTGCTCTTTTTCTTTTTATTCTTGGCAGAGACGGAGATGATTGGATGATCTGGTTTTTTTTCTCTTGTTTGGGATGAAGGTTTCCCCATTAATGTTCTTGCAATCCCAAGAAAGAATCTTGGAGTGAGAACATAAGCGAGGGAAGATTCTGTTATTTTATTGATTCTGCAGAACCAACTCTTTCCTTTTTTATCATGCCCACTTTGGAGAAGGAAATATGTGATTTTTCTGGTTGTCGTGGACGGTTTGGTTTGCTGGTGAAGATGTTGTGAATCAGACTGCTGTCGGAATCTCTCTCAAAACCCTTGAGGGTTTTAGGGATTGAGACCGGGTTTCCATGTTGTAATGGAATCGGGGACTTCTGAGTTATTGTTTAGGAAGTCTGGATGTTCTCTTCGAGGAGCCGGAGTTGAAACATTGAGCGGGTGGTCAAAAAGTGGGGGTGATCATGCATAGGTTCCTGAAAGAGAATTAACGTTTTCTAGAAATCTGTAGCTTGTTGATTAGTAGGAAAGTGTCTTTTGATAGCTCTTGATGCAGTCAGATCAAACTTGAGAAGCATTAACTGTTTTCCTTTCGAATCCAGCATGTCGGAGAAAAGCATGCTCCCTTCAAGGTTCCTTTTTTACATAATAACCACTTCCATGTTCCTTTTGATCCTCTCTTCTCTATTCCTCCTAGAATTCAGTAATACTTCGACCATATCTACCAAAGTCTTGAAGCTGATTCTTGTTAATAATACATCCGTTTATTTGAAACCCAGTGCAAAAAATGAACAGGCTGAGGTTTCCTCCCTACCATCCATGACTTCGCAAATTGAGCATAAAGTCCGTCTAGAAGGACAAGGAGAGGGTTTTAATTTTACGGACAGTGACGGAAATTTTATCTCTCAAAAAAGGCAAAGAAAAGGTGCATGCGATCCTGATCAGGTTCTGTTGAAAGTTTTTATGTATGACTTGCCTCCTGATTTTCATTTTGGATTGCTGGGATGGAAGGGATACGCTGGTGAAACTTGGCCAAATGTCCAAGATCCGGCTCAAATCCCAACTTATCCTGGTGGCTTGAATTTACAGCATAGTATAGAGTATTGGCTCACTCTTGATCTTCTATCCTCGGAAACCCTGGACATCGATAGACCATGCACTGCTATCAGAGTGAATAATTCGAGCCTAGCAGACATAATCTTTGTGCCGTTCTTCTCATCTCTCAGTTACAATCGCCATTCTAAGTTTCATGGGAAGGATAAAATTAGTGTCAACAGGATGTTACAGAGTAAACTGGTGCGGTATCTAACTGGCCGGGATGAGTGGAAGCAGATGGGTGGGAAGAATCATATCATTGTAGCCCACCATCCAAATAGCATGTTGGATGCGAGAAAGAAATTGGGTTCTGCAATGTTTGTGCTTGCCGATTTTGGTAGATATCCAGCGGAAATAGCTAACCTTGAGAAGGATATAATTGCTCCATACAAGCATGTTGTGAGAACCATACGGGGCAATGCATCTGCTCCATTCAGTAAGCGCCCTATACTGGCATATTTTCAAGGAGCAGTTTACCGAAAAGATGTAAGTGCCTTTTGGCTTTTTATTAAATTGATTATATTTTATTTTACCAGTTGACAAGGATTTATTGCGTAAGCAGTTTTGTGGAGATCATGATGGAGCTTATATTGTCTCTGTCCAAATCTCGAACCTTCTTCCTATTTTGGCATGAGGTTGCTTCTTTCAGCTTGCCTCATGAAAGAGGCCATTTTCCACTGAAATCAATCATCTTTTGGTTTATTTCCTGTCGCATCCACACACATTTTTTTCAGCTTTAAATTGCCTATCACCTATGTCTAAATGCTTTTCATTTTACAGGGAGGTGCGATTCGTCAAGAATTGTATTACCTTCTCAAAGATGAGAAGGGCGTGCACTTTGCATTTGGAAGTGTTCAAGGGAATGGGATCCACAAGGCAGGCCAAGGAATGGCTTCATCGAAATTCTGCTTGAATATTGCTGGTGACACCCCCTCCTCAAATCGCCTTTTCGATGCCATCGTAAATCATTGTGTCCCTGTGATAATCAGCGATGAGATTGAATTACCATATGAAGATGTTTTGGACTATTCAGAGTTCTGCTTATTTGTCCGTGCTGCTGATGCTGTAAAGAAAGGTTACTTGGTAAATCTTCTCCGTGGAATAAAAGAGGACAAATGGACCAAGATGTGGGAGAGACTGAAAGAAGTTGCACAACATTTTGAATTCCAATATCCATCCCAACCCGGTGATGCGGTAGATATGATTTGGCAAGCAGTCTCCAGGAAGATATCTTCGGGGCGGATCAAACTTCACAGAGAGAATAGATACCGCAGATCGCGACTGTTTAAGGGTAACTGACTTTAGAGCAGCTACTTAAGCTTACACCACATAAGATTGTGAATTATATATATGGGAGGAAATTCTCTTCTTTTGTCCATCTTGATGGCTTAGCTTTCACAATCATGGTTTTCTTTGTACTTTCATTGGTATCAAGGACGACCATTTAGATGAGTACTTGTTTCCGGTAAATATTAGAGATGGGTGTTTATTGTTAGAAAATTTACGTCACATGGAAACTGATTGTTGTTATGTTCCTAATTATCAGCATCTAAACCAAATGCAACAGTTGCCAGAATGAAATCATCTCTGAGTGAAATAGTTCAGAAGCATTGTCTATCATTTTAGCATAAGCATTGTCCAGCATTTCATCTCAAAACATGTAGGAAAGAACCTTATATGCAAATAACGAAGTTACTGTTGCAGTTGTTATGTGTAACTTGTGTGCTGTATGAGCGGGTGCTGATCTAAAAGACTTGAACTGCCTCTCTTCACCTTGACAAAAGACTCCTAAACTTACATAAAAATATACAGAAGATCTGCCAAAATGCATGTAATCCTCCAAACAAAATGTTCGACGCCATAACGAGGCACCCTTTCCTTCCCAAGATATTACCTGGTAATCTCTCTGCTCTTTAAGCTGTGGCTTAAGAATGTCCATATCTGTTGTGAATGGGATCGGATCCTCCTGGAATTCCTCTTTTGTTTGCTTGGCTAGGGTCAAATGCCGTTGAAGGCGCAGGTGCTGCAGTTTGCTCCTGTAGGTGCTCGGCCATGGAAAGATTCCTTGTTAAATTAGGCAGGCTGTCATGGAAAGTTGATTGCTCTCTCTCCAATCTAAGATGAGGACCCATACGTCTCGTGGCCGAAGCATTATGTGCCAAAAGGGCTAGGACTCCAAAACAGATGAGAACAATTGCCACCTTGGAACTTCCAAGTCCCATGAGGAAAACTGGGCAAAGCAGGAGGAAGAAGGGGTTATTGCTCAACTGACTGGTTTGTGGTATTACTGGAGTTATGACTGTCTTTTTTTCTGTAGCTCATGGTTGAAGAGTAAGCCTGTGTCTCACTATTTATTGCATTTAGGAATAATAGAAAGCGTAAAGTAGAGAGTGGGGTCCCGAGAGAAATAAAGACAATTCAAGATCCACCCCAATGATAAGCCTGCCATGGAAGCCAGTAAGGCTGTGTAGGAAGACTCTGACAGGTTTGAACAAAAGTGAAACCTGGAGACCTGCCTACATTCTTGGGGAAGCCAAGTATCTTCCCCATTGTGCTGAGCATCTTGCATTCCTCAGGGTCATCACAACAAAATCACGGCCAGAAAAAGGGAAAAGGAAGTCTTTGGAACTCGAGGTAAAGACGGCACAACATGCGGGGCTGATGCCGACATGGCTATTGTCTCGTCTCCTAGGATTGCCTTAAGACAGTCGCCGTTTGGCTGTCGTACGGCAATTATTCGTCTTTTGTCGATCCAGCCCCCGTGGCAAGGGCATATAACAATCACGAAATGCCAATGTCGCACGCGGTCTACCGATCCAGATCCCATTCTTCTTTCCCTATCATTCCCACTTCATTCCAGCTTTTTTTATACCAAATGTGCCTAACTATTCCTTTCTAGATATTATCCAAGCCGTTGCAGCATCTATGCTCAAAATGGAGGGCGACTGACCAACAGAGCACCAAAAGAAGAATAAAGCAAACCTAAAATAGGGGGGGACGAGGGCGTGTCCAACAGATTATTCCCGAGAAAAAGAAAGGCATAAAACGAAAAGTGAAAAACCAAGGCTTGCTTCCCCCACTAACTTTGAATTTCTGCCCATCCACTCAACCGAAAAAGTTGCTAGTCTTGAGTTTCATGTTCTTCACGAACTCGCTTTGCGCTTTTGCTTTGCCTCCATCTCGGATTAGACAGAATGCCACCCGAAAAAGGCAATGACTAGCAATAGCTGAAATTTTTCCCGGGCGCGAACGCTAAGTTCTTTTGAAATCGAGGGAGACACAATACCACCACACTCGTAACAAAGAATCAAATCGTCCATTTCCACCCGAAAAGTACCAGAATAACCAAAGAAAAAGGAAAAGATTAAGCATGAAGACATGCTTCCTCTTCAACCCAGAAATTTTCAACAATAAAGGCAAATACGATTATCTCATACACAGCATCTCGCAGATACAACAGCTCAGGTGACTATCCGGATTTATAAACAGTGAAAACAAACTTCCCCCAGCGAGATTTGGAGATTATGTACACAGAAAATCTTGATGTAACCTCAAGAGTATTTTCAGGTGAAGAGTGCATACTTCACACTTCAAATAGATAGATTATATATTCCCTGTTTCTCACTGCTAGAACCACCAGTAAAAGTACACTCTTCTGTAATGCAGATGTCCAGAAATTCGGCCGCCTATGATTGGACTGGCTCCTGATGAGGAATCACTGAAGGTCCTGGTTCTATTGTGATCTGCAAACCATGATGCTGTCCTGCCTGTAGCATGAATGCAACTTCACTTGCTGCAAGTGCCGCAGCTTCCTGGTTCAAGGAATCAAGAATCATTTAAATTTAACAGTTTTACCAGTAGATGCTTACTTAATCACCTAGTCATGAAACAACAAGAGTTTGGCCACCACTAAGACAAACCCCCTATTCTCTTGTGTGGACAGATATCAAACTGCGAGTTCAACAAGAAAAAATGCACAAGACTCCCAGCTGAGACAGATAAGAATTTTTCCACAGGGAGAGAGAGAGAGAGAGAGAGAGAGAGAGAGAGAGAGAGAGAGATGAGACTGATTACAAAAACCAAAACCACATTTGCACAACCTTGCCACCAGCCAGATAGTGCACTTCCAAAGTTATCTGCTAACGTGTCTTAATCTAGCAAATTGATAGAAATAAGTATGCCAAGTAGCTAACATGCTTCCTCTAGCAAATTCTTAAATACTTATGCATAAACTTAAGGTATTAACAGGATTAAAAGACGGATGAAATTTCCTTCAAGATAATTAAAAAAATAAAAATGAAAGTGTCACTCCAAACCTGTCTTTGTCTTCGACGCTGCAAGATACTTATTGCCCAAGCCATAATGTAGCAAGGAAGAAGAAAGCCGGCAGCTCGAAGCAGGAACAGCTGGAAAGAAAAACCGGTAAACTAATGCCACAAGAGATAACTGATAAAACGTCTAGTAGTTAATAAGAAAATAGAACACTCACAGAGAAAAATGCAGATGCATCATCTTCATCATCACCATTGGTGAGGTATAGGGCATGCCTTAAGAGTAAAAGAGCCATCAACTGCCATCAAAAGGGTAAAGCTCGTTAAAAAAGGAAAAAGTGCAAAATCCAAGCGCAGTTTTTTGACATTAGTGTGATGTCAGAATAATATTGTGAGAAGCAAAGACGTAAGTCCTTCCACCCCCCCTCCCTCCCTGCGCTCATGAATGAATTTTGATTTTTGTTTAAATTGACAAGCAGGTGAAGTGTGCATGCATAAACTGAAATTTTGTAAG
Source organism: Eucalyptus brandiana (assembly GCA_014182725.1). Classification (NCBI taxonomy): domain Eukaryota; kingdom Viridiplantae; phylum Streptophyta; class Magnoliopsida; order Myrtales; family Myrtaceae; genus Eucalyptus; species Eucalyptus brandiana. Next base: position 29,483,082 of record CM024677.1, read on the forward strand.
TCCAAGGAATCGGAAACACATTGCCACTTCAGGGCCCCATGTTAAGTGACATGATTTTATCAAAATGCAATGCATCTCCAAATCACATAACAAACAAGGCCATTATAATTTATGACTCACAATAAGAGCCGCAGAGCGGCAAAATGCGGCTCCACTTGCATTGTTGTCAGCGTATTCATCATACTCTGCATCCAGAAAATGGCGTTCTGCAGCCATTGCCAAAATACGAGGATCACGTAAATCCAGAGGAGCACCAGCCAGCGTCCAACCCTCACTGCACATCAAAAAGGAAATATAAGACATCAATATGATCAAATCTGATCTGGTACAAAGCTTTTTCCTTCATAATAAAATATATATTTAAAAAAAAAAAAAAACACTCACACAATGCACTAAGGTTTTACCTTACCATCCTGTCCTCTGCAAAAATGTCTAAGAAAATAAACTCTTGAAGATGCAAGTTGAGAGGACAGTAATTCCACTCGTAGGATTTTGGCTGGAAATATATGACTGATATGCAATAATTTCTTTATCTACCGTCATGGCAAGTGTGTCCAAAACAAAAGGGCAAAATCACCCAATTCAGGAAACTTTATGAGGTTCTCAACATCTTTAACGCCAAAAATGTCAAAAAGAAATATAATTGGAAAAAGAAAAAGAGTCTTTGCCATTATTAGGAAAAATGAATCATTGACAAGTGCAGATTAGAAGCCAACCCATGTCAAACTTTTTAACATCAATCCTACACAACAAAATGATCCACACAGTAGTTTTCATTCTCCATAAATCATTGCAGCAAGTTAAAATAAAGCTAACTAGTTAATAGTACAAGCATATTAAAGTAAACTCTTGCCTTATGTCAATTGCAGCGTCTTCAGAGTTTGGGGGAGCTGGTGGGGCTGTATAGCCAGGCTCATAAGCCTAAACATCAACAAAGAAATTTCCCTAGCATCAGTAAATATGGAAAAACTCTGCCACTCAGAAAGTGACCATCAATCCATACAGTGGTAACATCAAACAAGCCTCTACCCAGTAAGTGGAATAGAAAAACAATAATCCATAAAATTGGATAATTTTAGTAACTGCATGCAGACAATATTGAGTCATACAGTATTTAGTTGGAGGCAGTACAGTATTTGACAAATTGCCATTTATTTTATGGAGCAGTCAGAGGCAGATCAGAACTTATAAAGAAAAATGAGAGGGGAATAAAAATTCTCTCTTCTTCAAATCATCCTGGTACAATGCAGCATACAACCTAGCAGCCATTGGAAAGACTATAACTGCGCTACGTCATAATTATATTTGAAGAGGAAGGGAACAAAAAGACTAATGCAATTTCAAGAAGCAATTTTACTGAGCATTGCCGATTTCATATGTGAGCACCTATACACATCAAGCAACCAACAAATTAGGTAGTTGTTAAAAAAGTTTCAGGTGCTAAGAGGGGCTTACCTGATGGCATATTTCACAAATTACATCTCCTTTCTCATTGCACCACCGCTGCACACATTTCCTGTGAGCATACTACACACAAAAGAAAACAAAACCGTTGGACCAGGATTTCAGTGCATCCAATCATACGCTAATGATGCTCAAGTAAACATTCAGGTTTCTATTTTATAGAAGAAAAAAGATGATGCTCAAGTAAACATTCAGGTTTCTATTTTATAGAAGAAAAAAGATGAGATATTCTCATTGTAATTTTCCAAGGCTTCCAGACCAGATACACTGAGGCCAGGCTTCTATAAGAACAAGCAAACTTTTCAGCACCTTCTACCCCATTGGATTAACATAGCAAAGCTAAAGCACACAGAGCAGCAACACCCATGGATACAACCCTCAGAACTGATGTAATCAAGCATGTATACCACTACCCTGATTGGAGGCACAAAAATAGCCAAGTAAATATGTGACATGGCAGCTGGTACATTATGAAGAAAACCACAAATAACAATATATTATGTCTTTAAAAAAAAAAAAAAATAGGAAAAAGAGACCCAAAAAAGCATAAACCTTCAAACTGCCACTGCAAGCACAAGGAGTCTCCAAATTCTTAATGCTATCCTCCTCCTGGCAAATGCGACATTCAACAGTCTGAATGAGAGGTTCTTCTTCTTCGCATGTGTTGCTGACTTGTATATCCTCGACTTCAATAGCAGAGGTTGCCGGATCAGCAGTGTGAGAAGATGAACCCTCTCCAGCAGGCTTTGCAGCCTTTTCAAGAGATTGTGATCTCTCGGGTGTAATGAAGTGATCCACACAGAGGACAAGATGCTCACTCATTCCGATTATGAAGAAATTTCCTGATACATCAAAAGATTCAACAGAAAATCGAATCAATCCCAAGTAAAACACACCCCCCAAACCAAGCAACAGTCAATTTCCACAACTTAAGTCGCTTTGAAGGCACAGAAGCATGATGAGAACCACTTAAACATCTTATATCTAAAAACCAACCGGTTTTGACTCTTGAAAAAAATCAATGACTGTAATTATCTCGAGATACTCCCCCGCCTGGATGCTTAAATTCTCCATCCTCTCTTATTATTCAATACTTACACTAATTAAAATAGAATCAGAAATATAAGCTGTTGGAACTGAAAAACAAGATTCATCAATTACTAGATGAGAAACCGAAGCACCACTTAAAAGACATCACTTTCTACGACAAACCCCCATCTTCCGCATGACAAATCCATCATTCCCCACAAATGCACCCCACATACTGAAACAAAGACCGGGCCTTTCCCCATCTCCACAGACCAAAAATGCCATCTTGACTTCCCTCTCTCGGCTCTCGGCAACCGGCCGGAGAAATCAAAACGACGGACTTCACAAACGCCACACCGACCGACCGCGAAACAACCCCGATCCTCAACCTCGACAACCCCGACGACCTCGAGGATTCATCCCCCCCCGTTGACCCCCACCAAAAAAAAAAAAAAAAACGAACCACCCGCAGACGACTCCTCCGCCTCGTCCCCATCAACGATCCGGCACAACAGGCGGCGCCATTCGCGTCCGGACGACACCAAAAACCCACCCAAATCGGCACTCCGGAACCCTAATTCTCCCCAAAAAAAAACACAACAATGACAGCACCAGATCGAACGCGGCCGGAATCCGACGCCGCCGAGGACCGGATCGTACCTGAGCAAAACCGGGTCGGGTCCGGAGCTCCAAGAGAGAAGGCGAGCTTCGGCAAAGGAAGGGGAGAAGAGAAGAGAAGAGAAGAGGAGGAGGAAGGAAGGAAGGAGGAGAAGAGCGAGTTTTTGTACGCGCGACGACGACGGACCGGCCGGTGGGTGGGGACGTTAACGCCTCGGCACGTCCGGTTCGTGGAAATTGACGTTAACTCTTCCGAAAGTCCGCTTCGTGGAAACCGGCGTTTGATTCTGCCGTCTTGACCCCGCGCCCGCGGGGGACGGAAGGACTGACGGCCGTTAAGAACCGCCGTCACGGGGTCGCGTCCCGATTTTCTGCCGGCGTTTCCTTTAATTAACTAGAAACTCATCTTATTATATAGTCCGTGGACCTTTTCTTAGGCCACTTGATGACCCCCGGCCAAATTGCCAAGTTCTATAGGCCTTCTAGATGTGCAATTTTTGACTTATTGCATTAATTTAACTGATAGAGTTTGGTATATCGGACATTAAATAGTCCGACTTGAATTGATCTATTTTTATATGTTGTGATCCATTTTCATAATTGATGCAAATTTAGTGACTCGAATCGATCTAAAATCCAATTTCACCAACTCTTCTCCTCAAACTGTTGCCTTCAAAGAATGGGCTACTCCATGTGCCGACTTGTCGTGTTAGTGAGGATGCTCAAGAGTTGGGTTATGGACGAGGGCATGAAGGTGGTGGTAATGAAAAGTTCGAGTTTTTTTTTTCTCGGAAGAATGATGTGTTATGGTATTGTGAAGCTGCGAGCTAGAAGAAGAAAATCTAACGATAACAGAAGCAAAGTGAACAAATGGAGAACACCACCAATCGTGCAATTGGAGAGGATGAGAGAAGCAACCGTCAAAGAATGATCAATGTGAGTTAAGCCCAAACTATTTATTATATGGGTTAAAAGTTTCTAATAACCGAACATTGAAACCCATCTATCTTAGACTTTTAGCTTTAAAACCCATCATGGCACGTATCTTAAGTTTAAGATGACTCATTTAGATAAATATGGATTAGAATATGAGTCTATGACCTATTTTGAGAGCCCTAATTATGTGTTGGTCAATCCCCGCCTTTTTTTTTCTAATGGATTGTTGCATTCCTGTGTCTTGTGTGACGATCTACGACCTATGTAGCACGGACACTCTTCGAAAGCCTTCGTGTCGTGTCCGACACTCCGACACGTATTCGACACGCTTTGACACGTCCCGACACGCGATCAACGAGTGTCGAAAAATCTAACACGTGGTCAACTCTCTCCAACACGCTCCGATACGCAAGTTCAAAATTCCGACATGCGATTCCAACACGCACGGGATCAATTTTAAAAATTTCTAATACTTGAGGGGTCAAGATATAAATATACACAAAAAAAGTAATAAAAGAAGTAATAAAATTGCTATAAATATACACATACGGGGTCAATTTTTTTTCAGTTTTTTTTTTTTTAATTGTTTTAGTTTTTTTAAAAGTATTTTACTATGAAAGAAGTAATAAAAAAATGCTATATATGATAAATAAATAAATTTAAAAATATCATTTCAGTATTTTTCTTTAAACAATGTTTTTCCTCTAAGTTTTATGTATTAATATAACAAATTAAAATAATGAATGATATTATTTAATATTTTTCGTGTAAATTAATTCTAGGCTATTATTATTATTATTTATTTATGTACTTATATATAAAAATGTATTTAATATATAACGTGTCGGAACGTGTCGAAATTCTCTATTTTTAAGAAATAACGTGTTGGCGTGTCGTGTCGTGTCGTGTCGTGTCACGTGTCGCGTGTCCGTGTCGGTGCTACATAATCTACGACCCGCTATCGCGAAGAGCTTTTGTATGCGCATGCAATTTCAGCTTCCCAAGGATTTGCACGCGTGATGGTTAGACATTAGATAGAGCTCGTGCTCGAGTCGAGACTCGGCTGAGAATTTGTGTTGCTATTGGTATTCCCTTGTTTGCCAACCACTAAACTCTAGATGGATTTCATTGACCATTTCTTGGGCAAATCAGGCAGGCCGCATGCCACGTTTTTCGCCTTGGTGTTGGGGCCACAGCTTTTTCATTTTGTTAAATTACAAGTGGATATATCATATTTCATCGATTATTATAATATAGTAGCCATCTAGAATTAACCCTATTATCGATCCCGAAAGTTCTTCTAGCTGTATATAGTAATTACAATTATCTAACTAAAAATACATATGAATTTCTACACTCAGCTCAAAAAATTGATGACACACTTTCAATCAACATTGAAATTTGTGCTCCTCGATTGGGGAAAAAAAAACTTGTTTCCACCAATCAAAGGCAAGAATCATTTTATGGCGACTTTTAGGCCCTACATGTTTTTATTTTTCGGATCCGTTTAAAAACAGATTTTGTGTTTTTTTTTTTAACAAAAAAAAAGAATGTAAACGCGTTTGTTTGCGTTTACATTGCTTTTTTGTTTTTTCGTTCCTGCAACACAAAAAGAATAGAAATGAGAAAACAAAAAAAAATTGTTTTGTTCTGGAAACGATTTTAAAGAAACGATTTTTTGTTTCTTGTTTTTCTTCTCTCTCTCTCTCTTTTTCTTCCTCTTTTCTTCTTTTTTTTTTCTCTTTGGCCGGTCGTCGGAGCATCGCCGGCCCCGGCGAGGTCGAGCGTTGCCGGCCCGGCAAGGCTCTCGGCCTCGCCTTGGCCGGGCGAGCTCGGGCTCGCCCGGATCCGGCGAGGCCGAGCCTCGCCGTGGCCGGGCGAGGCCGCCGAAAAGAAGAAAAAAAAAAAAAAAAGAAAGGAAAAAATGAAAAATAAAATAAAAATATTAAAAAATTAAAAGAAACAAAAAAAGAACATAAATTTACCAAACGTGTTCTATTCATTTTTTATTCCCGAACAAGTTTACCAAACGCATCTTTTTGTTCAAAATTTGTTCCCCGAAACAAAAATATTTTTTCTATTTCATTCGCGGAATAGTTTTGAACGTAAACGTTACCAAACGCACCATTACTTGACACGTTTATTTTGCAAAAAAAAAAAAATAAATTTAAAATTATATTTATAAAAGTAATCGTTTATATGACTAGATAAAATATGTTAACTAAAAGTATTTTCTAAGGGATGGTAACAGTCACTTTCCAAAACTATTTTCTGAATTATTGATTTTCTATGAAAGGCAGTTATCACGGCGTGGGAAGATTTGACGCGATCAAACCGAGGACCTTTTCCAAGAAGCAGCACGGGCGACCTTAATTTACGACCTCGGGTTCTTGTCGGGACTTTTTGATCTCATTGACCATTGACCGGTTTGTTCTTGCCGTGTACGCGCTTATCAGATAAAAAGCATTCCCGTCTTTGTGCAATTGGAGAGATTCTTGCCCCCATCTTCTGCAGCTAGTCATTTTAACTTCGCCAGCCCAAAAAAGTAAGAAAGGAATGAATTATTTACTAGGCATATAAACCGGGGATGAGCAACCGGTCGCTTTCATCCGAGAATCAAACCCAACCGATCTCACAAGACAAGTACCTAGCCAATTCACATGGGGGATTGGTTCAGTTCCCTATTCTTGACTTTGAATGGATCGGTTCTAATCAGGAAGGGAATCGAATCGAACCCACCTTACCGGTCGATTCTTGACTTCGACTTAATTGGGTTTACTCTAAAATTAGCTAGTTTGATTCCAGACCGATTTTAGGGTTAATTAGTAAGAAATGAATGAATTATTTACTAGGCATATAAACCGGGGATGAGCAACCGGTCGCTTTCATCCAAGAATCAAACCCAACCAATCTCACAAGACAAGTACCTAGCCAATTCACATGGGGATTGGTTCAGTTTCCTATTCTTGACTTTGAATGGATTGGTTCTAATCAGGAAGGGAATCTAATTGAACCCACCTTACTGGTCGATTCCTGACTTTGACTTAATTGGGTTTACTCTAAAATTAGCTAGTTTGATTCCAGACCGATTTTAGGGTTAATTAGTACGGTTTTCAATTCCAAAAAATAAACACCACAAGAAAGGTTTTTGGTTACCGCCCTAAGCGGGACAGTCTGTGTGACTCAATTGTGAAATTATGGATTAGAGAGAGAGAACAAGAGGTTAATACTTCATCCATGGGCCTAAAGAGAAACGAGCCCATGGTTTCATGGGCTTTCTCTCAACCCAACCCCATTTCACATTCAATAATTTAGCTTCAAATTTCAAATTAGAATGTGAAAATAATCACGATTTGGGTGCTGCGATTATATTGTTGAACTAAGTTTGGTGCTTTGAAGAGAATGGTTTGAATCTTTCAATCTTATATCGTGTGGCATGTAACTTATGTTACGAATCTTCTGAAGGGCAAATGCCACCAAAAATTCCAAATTATAGAACACAAATGCTCTATTTTTTTTGTCACAAAAATTCATAAATTTATTAATTCTGACACAAATATCTCCAATTATTCTTTTTGTCAAGTAAAAACCCGAACTTATATATGTATGGCATATATATCATTTATTACAATTCCATCTAGAATAAATACTAGTATAAGTTCGGGATTTTTTACAATATAATTTTTTTTATTGGATATTCACATCACAATGGACAAGTTTAGCATTTTTAGATACACAACAAAAGTTAGATATGTTTATGTTAGAGTGAGTATAGTTTGGGTTTTTTGTGGTATTAACTATTCTTAAAAAAATTAACGTGATAAATCTATGGTATTTTATCTAATTTTGCTAATAAGTGTTGGGGACACTTAAAGAAATCAAAAAAAAATACACTATAGTTTCCATCAAAGCGAATAATCGATATTGCGAAGATCTAACAATTCCACTACCCCCATTTATTTATTTTTCTTTTCTTTACCTTTTTTTTTTTTTTTTTTTTTTTTTGCCTTCTCTTTTGGCCAACTTCTTTTCTTTAAATTAACCTTCAATCGCGCAAAAAGCAGAAAAACCCTACGCAAACCGCGCGATCGCTGCTTGAGGGTTTTAGCGTCGCCATGGCAGAGGAGGTACCGCCGGAGCTCGCCGCCGGGGAGAACCCACCGGCCGCCGAGGACATGGAGCTCGTGGCCGGGGAGCCCGACCCGAAGGCCGACGAGGCCGCGGCCGGAGACGGCGGCGGCGAGGAGCCCAAGGCGAAGCGCCCGAGGGAGGAAGAAGAAGAAGAAGGGGAGGAGGAGGAGGAGGAGGAGGAGGACGCGGAGGAGGGCGGCGGCGGCGGCGGCGCGGCGAAGAAGCAGAAGGTGGAGGAGAAGTCCGTCGAGGAGGAGCGCCTGGAGAAGGGTCCGGGTCCGGGTCCGGGTCCGGCCAAGGTCGGGCCCAAAGAGTTCGGGTCGGCCGTGGAGATGTTCGACTACTTCTTCAAGTTCCTCCATTTCTGGCCTGCCAACGTCAATGTCAATAAGGTACGGCGAGGACACGAATGCTTAGCTTCGGCTTGCGATTTCTTTCCTGGATTTCGTGCATTTCTGTTGAGCAATTGGAGGTAGAGTGTGAGTTCAATTCAAGCGTTTGATTGTTCGGGAGTGTATTCGTTTGAGTGCCGCAATTTGTTTGTGATGTGTCGGCGATGGTTCGATCGGTTGGACTTGAATTGGTCGAATTCGGATGCTCTTAGTTTCTGAGGTTGAATGGCTATGAAATGATCGAACAAATTTCTTGCCTTTCGGCGATTTTTGATGTTGGGTTGTCAATGACAAGAGAAGGAACTGGGTTTTCTTGTGATTTGCATGTCCTCGATACTGCTTGAGGCAAGATCAATTTGATCATCCACTGTTCTTTCTGAGAAAAAAGAAGAAGAAATCTGGGATTTTTTGCTGAGGAAAGACAAGTTGTTCCTTGTACATTGTCAGCTGAAAGTGGGCTGTGTATTGTCAGTGTTCTCCACTTAGATGGAGATCTCACTGGCGCTATGTGGAATGGAATTTATTTGAGGTTGACATAGTGATTTTTTCTGATTAGAAAACAAGGCAGAACTAGCCTGTTCAACTGGTATGACGAATGAGGAGATACGGGTCTCCATCTTTGGAATTTGGAAATGGTCTATTGTGATATGCTGAGCACATTGTTTTCGTGAGTGCTATTATAAGTTCGGTTTGCAGGGAAGATTTGTCTGGTAAGCATTAGGAAGTCCTGGGCAGGTTGTTGTGCTGCTAATGTGCCCAATAGAAGCAGTATCTTGATCATGCGAAGGGTAATGTACAGATAGGATCTCTTACCTGCTTGTTGGGTGTTTGATGCACATTTTTATCATGCTAGTTACAAGTGATCACCACATCGACTGACTAGCTTGATTTTTGTGTCCAAGAGAAAGAATTTAATCACATACTGAATGATCGAGTCATACACGAATCATGTAGTGGATTCAGTCAAACCAATTGCATGTTACATCTCAATTTTTTGGAGCTTTTGGCTTTATAATCGTATCGATAGCCCATGCTTTATGCTAATTTTTTCCTCCCACAATGCAGTATGAGTACATGACGTTGCTGGAGTTGATTAAGAAGGGGCATTCAGAGCCGGAGAAAAAAATAGGTGCAGGAATCAAGGCATTTCAAGTCCGATTTCATCCAACATTCAAAAGTAAGTGCTTCTTCCTTATAAGGGAAGATGACTCCATGGATGATTTCAGCTTCAGGAAGTGCGTGGACCACATAGTCCCATTGCCGGAGGAAATGAAAGCCAAAGAGGGGGTCAGCAGGGCATTAGGTGGTGACAAAGGACATGGAGGAAGAGGAGGTCGTGGACGAGGCGGCCGCGGTCGTGGAAGGGGCAGGAGAGGAAAACACTGAGGTTTATGATGATGTCAATGTTAACCTGTTGCTGATGTGGCTTGGAAAGAAAAATTAGCACCAGGGGTTTTTGTCGTACTCCCTTATTTTGCTTTGCTATTGCAAATGCACATGCTGTGCTGCCGGGATATGCTTGTATCGGATAGTCATGCATCATTTTCTTGTTTAACAGCTCTTGTTCAAAGAGAGTAGTGATTTCTTAACTAAGGGTTCGGATTCTTGCGCAACTTTTTAGTGTACTACACTATGATCATGAAATGCAGAATGCAATGCTGGTTCTAGCCCGATTGGATCAAGCGTGACTTTAAAGGCGAAAATTGACTAATGTTATTGAGTTCAATCACCGGCTTGTGGGCTTCATTCCGATGAGGTGCCTTACTTGACTTTGATAGTGGAAAAGCAAAGGGTTAAGCCTATGAACAATGACTAGTCCTAAAGACCTGATGCTCTGCATTTCTCGGCTAAGCCGAGTTCTAGTTTTCGTGATTGGTGTCATCATCAAATTAAGTAGATTTCTGGTTGAGGTTCATCGCCCCGGATGGTGCTCCGACTCTTACATTTCAGTTCCAAATAGGTTACTGAAAGCCAACTGCTGAGAACTACGCAGTTCTGGTTGGCAATGGCAGATGCAAGCGAATTCGGAAATGCCTTGCCTTATGTTATCTTATTGTTCGAGCAAATCTTCTTGCGCTACTTCATGTGACAAGGTTGCTCTTCTTTGCATCGATTCATCAGATTCGACGATACTCATGTACTCGAACTACTTCAGAGTTTTCACCATTGGCATTGTGCCGCAGCTATCTGCACAACCCTGCCGTCATCATCTTGTGGGACCCTTTGAAGGCAATAAAAGTCTGGATTGAATCCTAATTAAGTTCATAATAATGGATGAAACTAACGGTTACAGCCGCAACATATCTCCTTTATTTACTTAGAAAACAAAAGTTAAAAGCGTATCATGGCAACAAAGTAGAAGATATCATCAGTTCATGGATTACCATGCACGACAGTTCGAACACCATATGCATTTTATCTGCAATGCTGACTATATAGATATACATAAATCCTTCTGAATCTTTTTACTTGGGTCCAAGTTCAGAACTATCTATTTACTATCATATATACGTATTTAAGTAGATACATACATGGAAATATATGGCTACTGAACTTTTGTTTGGAACATCCTTATAGGGCAAGGAGGCTACTTCTGAGGTTCCTGTACCAGCAGATCCAAACGTTGTAACTGTTCCACGAGCCCCCCCATTGAAGTTAAACCCCTCATCATTGAAAGTCATTAACTCATGCATTATAGCCGCCATTAACTATGGATTAACACCAAAAGATACAGCAGATAATTGCTAAACCGCATTATGTCATGACGTATTTCGTACGTATTTTGTACATGCATGTACTAGATCTCCCGCACTTTCCTTCCGAATCCAACCCTCATCAACAAAACGCTAGCCCCCATGCAAGTGGAATTCTTGTTGAGTTTGACAACCCAAGAATCCTCGTTGTATTCCCAAAGCCTACCAGATTTTCTTGGAATCGAAGAACGAGTGCATGATTCCCCAACCTTCCCATAATTATTAGGTTCCTCTCTCTCTCAAATTCATCTCGTAACTCTCAAAAGATCGAGAGAAACACGCGTTTAGCCAATAAATGAGATTGATGATGGTAGTTCATGCATATGCATGGCAGGTTTTATCCGCGGGACGGCGCACGATCGCCCATGACATTAATTGCAGTTGGTGTTCATTCATCTGTATTTATACACAACGCACCACTCGCCATCTCGATCGGTTCCACTGAAAAGCTAGAGAAATTACCAGTGTTGTACAAGAAAAGCTGGAGAATTCACCGGTGTTGCACGAGAACAACCTTGGCGATGGCCAGTCATCACCACCAAGCAGTGAAGCTCGAGACGTCAGGCTCCGACTACGACTTCATCGCAAAAGATGAAGACCTTTTGTTTTTTTCGAATGATCACTTGCCTAATCTTGGAATCTGGTATCACACCAGTCTTCTCTTTCTCTTTCCGCTTCTTGTGTTCTTTCATTTGCTTTTTGGGTGCAGTAGTAAAGCATGTATAAAGAGTCCTAACACGCTTCTCTCTCTCTTTTTCCCCTGTAAATATGAAAATAAAGCAGTCAAAGAACGTATATTTCTTCGTTCGATTGGCAGTATAATATGTCGATTCACGAGTCTTTTCCGATGTTGGCGACATCATATCCAGATGAGACTTGGTACTCCAGTTTAGACATTGCTGAGCACAGTAATGCTGGTGTGGTCGAAGGTAGGTGTGGATTTTAACTCTCCGATACATTTCTTGGAGTATATATGATAGTCTTTGCTTCTGATTTCATTGACTGGCACTGCAGATAATGCTATTCACCTTGGCGAAGTGAATGGGTTATTAGAAGAAATTAAGGAAATCAACGGGTTCTTCGAGACGGGAAAAAAGGCGGTGTCGTCGGGTACCCATGGAGATCGAGCAGGCTTGCCTGATAGCATGGCTATGGGTAATGGATCGTCAGGATTAAGTGTGGAACGTGACAGCAAAGAATTGGAAGCCAGGACCCGCATCAAGAAGTTGTCCCGCGAAGCCATCTCCGAGTACTTCTACATGCCGATCACACAAGCCGCCAAGGAGCTCAACGTCGGGCTGACGCTCCTGAAGAAGAGGTGCCGGGAAGTCGGAATCCGCCGGTGGCCCCACCGGAAGCTCACGAGCCTCCAAACCCTTATCAAGAACGTCCAGGTCCATATCTATGCCTACAGAGTTCTACAGTCTTTCTTGAATTTGGACCCACAAGGACGATGATTTGACGCTGCGCCACTTTATGAGTCGATTTTCGTGAACCGATTGCAGGAACTGGGATGTGGAGAGGACGAGAGGAAGCTGCAGGAGGCGATAGAGTTGCTGGAGAGGGAGAGGAAGCTGATGGAGGAAGCGCCCGACCTGAAGCTCGAGGACAAGACGAGGAGGCTGAGGCAGGCGTGCTTCAAGGCCAACTACAAGAAGAGGAAGCTTGTTCCATGAACATCATCGTGATATACACGAGATTCGTACATGTGCTCTTCTGGATGTCTGACCTAGGATAGCATGTAGATTTGATCTGTTTCCTCTTTTTATTTTTATTTTTTTAGCACTTGTTTATCTTGTTTGATTAGATATGAAATGAGGACAATGATGATTTGCGCATATTTTGTCACCGTATCTTGGCTCAAGATCACTATGGAGATCCATCTGTAATTTCATTTTAGGGGAAGGTAAGTTGATTCGGAAATTTAAAAGAGCTATGCTTATCTTTTTCAAGAAAAAAGGCTGTTGAAATCAGCAATTAGATACCGTTTTCATCAATAAAGGGCTTCGCAATGGACGTCATAAGTCGAATTTCTTGCACGTTTTTGTATTTGTAAGGCAAGCGTGAGTTGAATATATTTACCGGTCCATTGGATATTATCACCAGATTCACCACTCGCTCTTAAGTATGATTAGTAAGATTTAACGATTTAGATGAATTTGGCAATACATGCATTTGAGCCAGTACACACAAGACATGCGAGAGCTTATTTAGCGGATGTCAATGAAATTTCAAAAGAATGACGAGGTTTTTATTGGTCCCTACATAAAGTCCACTCCCATTCGACCGTGTGAAAAATGAAAATAAAAATTCAACCTGAATGAAAAAGGAAAAAAAAGAGAGAGCTTGAGATAGACCTTTTTATCTTTTTCATTAGACAGAAACAAGACATTTGTTTTTCAATTTGTAATTACAAAAAAAATAATTAAAAAAATTATAGAGAAAAAGTGATAAAAATTTTGCTGCGCAATGTGTTCGTCTCAGCCCGCGAGCACCCCTGGTCAATTGGAATTTTTTGTCGATCAATGAGTCGATAATACCAGGTTCTTATTTGGAAGAATTATAATTATTTTAGGCATTTCTTCGAGATTGATATGAATATTTTATGTTATTATTAAAAATAATATTCACTTTAAGCTCTTATTTGAAAAAATGAAGATATTTCATATATTTATTTGGAATTTTTCCAAAAAATCAATTCAAAAAAAAATTGTAGAAAAAAAGTGAGAAAAACTTTGCTGCACAGCTACATTCAGCAATGTGGTGGACACACTAAGAATAGGAGGATTCAACGTAGCTGGGAACTTGATCTATCTATTTTCTCTTCCGATTCCGATGTGTCAAATCTTCATTTGTAAAGTTTGCTTAAGAGTTGCCACTGTTTTGGTTTCCCCTCTCTCTCTTTTGCTTTCGACATCCTTCCACTCGAGCTGACTTGTTGTCCCATTGAGTGCAAGTTTTCTTGGTGTCGAGATTTTGCTATACAATCCTTATTGGTTAAAAGTCAATTCTAATCTTACCTTACCCAAAAATTAAAATAAAAACTTTGCTGTGCAGCATGTTCACATCACCCTGCGGGCATCCCCTTGAGTCCGCGCCGTTCTATAGCGATTCGGTGCACGTTTCGCAAGAAACCTGTCTTGCCAACTTGTTCAAATCCTTACATTTTTAGGGGTTGGGGTAGGGACGATTTCATTTTGGGTATCGATTCCCACACCCTGCACGAAAACAGGGCAAAAATCTCAGAATGAGAGTTAGATTATGAATAGAGTAGGACTTTAAAAAAAAAGGGAAAAAGTCACGAAAAACCCCGAATTTTGCCTAAAGTGACACATTTACCCCAAACTTTTTTTTGTGACTTGAAAAACCCCAAACTTTGCCAACCATGACACATTTACCCCAAACTTTTTTTTTCAGTAACATAAAAAATCCTGAACTTTCATTATATGACACATTTACCCCAAAATTAGAGGGCATTTTGGTCTTTTCATTTTTTAAAATTTTGTTTACTTTTTTAAAAATCCTAAACTAGCCGGCGGAGGGAAGCGGCGTCCGGCCCGAGGGCCGCCCTCGCCGGCTTTGGGCGAGGGTCACCCTCGCCGGCCTCGAGCTAGGGCGGCCCTCGTCGGCGTCGGGCGAGGGCCGCCCTCGCCTGCGTCGGGCGAGGGGTGCCCTCACCAGATCTGGCAAGGGCCGTCCTCGCCTGACGTCGGCGAAGGCCGCCCTTGCTTGCGTCGAGCGAGGGTGTCCCCGCCCTCGCTCGTCGCCGGCGAGGGCCGCCCTCGCTGCGTCGGGCGAGGGTGTCCCCGCCCTCGCCCGACGCCGGCAAGGTCGCCGGACGCCGGCTTCCCTCCGCCGCCATGGCGGGCCGGCGAGAGGGAAGAAGAAGAAAAAAAAAAAAAAAAAAAAAAAAGGAAAAAGGAAAAAACAGAATAAAAAAAGACAAAAATATCTTTGATGGGGTAAATGTGTCGTGGTTTAGAAAGTTTGGGGAACTTTTTTCACGTCACGAAAAAAAATTTGAGATAAATGTTTCACTTTGAACAAAGTTCGGGATTTTTCGTGAATTTTTCCTTAAAAAAAAACGTCCATCGGTTCTTGTCCTGAAATATGGAGCAAGAACGCCTCCTCCAGCATTCCTCGTCTTCGGTTCGAAACCGATCACTCTCTCCGCTTTCGTCGTGGGGTTGAACCAGCCGGCGTCCTGCATCGCCGGCGGCCGGCGGCGGCGGAGGAACGTCAACCCACGAAGGGAAACGAGATCATGAAGCTGCTCGCATCCCTCAATTCCAGTCGCTCCCTCTCTCTTTCCTCTCCTTCTTCTTCTTCTTCTTCTTCTTCGCTGGTTTCAGTACTGTCAACAGTCCTCCTCGATGCCCAACACGTGCGCCCGGCGATTCCCTCTTCGTGCTCTCCGGGCGCGACGGAGCACTTGCTTTCTCTGATCAAGTCGTGCGCCCACGACTCCCATCTGCGCCAAATCCACGCCCGCATCCTCCGCACCCGCTCCCTCGAAGAACCCACCATTTCCCTCCGCTTCTTGTCCCGCGCCGCGTCCGCCTCCGTGTCCGGTCGCGTCACCTACGCCCGCCGCTTCTTCTCTCAGATCAAGAACCCGTCCCTGGCCGAGTTCAACGCCATGATTCGGGCTTATTCCGGGAGCGATTCGCCCGCGGAAGGGCTCTACTTGTACAGAGAGATGCGGCGGCTCGGCCAGAGGACTGACCCGTTGACCTCTTCTTTTTGCGTCAAATCGTGTATAAAGATGGAGTCTTTGACGGGTGGGTTGCAGATTCACGGAAGGATTGTGAGGGACGGGCATCAATCCGACAGCCTTTTGCTCACTGCTTTGATGGACTTTTACTCGATTTGCTATAAGAGCGAGGAAGCCTGTGCGGTGTTTGATGAAATGCCCGAGAGGGACACGGTTGCTTGGAACGTGTTGATTTCGTGTTACTTACGTAATCGCCGGACCCGTGATGTGTTGGCGGTGTTTGATGCTATGATTGGTGGAGAGTGTGGATGCCAACCGGATGATGTTACTTGTTTGCATGTCCTTCAGGCTTGCACTAGCTTGAACGCACTGGAATTCGGTGGAAAGGTCCACGAGTATATTGAAGAAAGAGGCTATGGTGATGCTGTCAAGCTTTGTAACTCTCTTATTACAATGTATTCGAGGTGTGGATCCATGGATAAGGCTTTCATGGTTTTCAAGGGAATGCAAGTTAAGAATGTGGTTTCTTGGAGTGCTCTGATTTCTGGTTTAGCCATGAATGGGAGGGGAAGAGAGGCAATTGAAGCGTATCTGGTGATGCTGAGAGCAAATGTTGTTCCTGATGATCAAACGTTCACAGGAGTACTTTCAGCTTGCAGTCACAGTGGATTGGTTGATGAAGGAATGTTGTTCTTTGAGGGAATGAGCAAAGATTTCAAAATAACGCCGAATGTCCACCACTATGGATGTATGGTTGATTTATTGGGTCGAGCTGGCTCACTTGATCAGGCCTATGAACTAATATTGTCAATGTCGAGCAAGCCTGATTCAACGATATGGAGGACCTTACTTGGGGCTTGCAGGATTCATCGCCATGTCGCCCTTGGAGAACGTGTAGTATGGCATTTAACCGAACTCAAGGCTCAAGAAGCAGGGGATTATGTTCTGTTACTAAACACTTATTCTTCTGTTGGTGACTGGGAAAAGGTGACAGAAGTCAGAAAGTTCATGAAAGAGAACGGGATTCAGACAACGCCTGGATGTACAACAATCACATTGAACGGAATTGTGCATGAATTCACTGTGGATGATGTGTCACACCCGCGGCAAAATGAAATTTATACTATGTTAGATGAGATTGGGAGTCAGCTGAAGATTGCTGGTTATGTCCCGGAAATATCATCTGAGCTGCATAATCTAAGCTCCGAAGAGAAGGGTTATCGGCTTTCTTATCACAGTGAGAAATTAGCTATTGCTTTTGGCATCCTTGCAACTCCACCTGGCACAACTCTTCGATTAGCTAACAATCTCAGGATCTGTGTGGATTGCCACAACTTTGCCAAAGTCCTTTCAAGTGTTTATGACCGGATAGTAGTAATCAGGGATCGTTCTAGGCTTCATCACTTTCAAGGAGGACATTGCTCCTGCAATGACTATTGGTAGGGATGAATACTAAAAGGTCAGAAGATGCAACAAATGTGCTCTAGCACAGGTACTCGAGAACAGTAGCATTTGGCTAGACTTGGATCATTGACATGGTGTACACAGAGTTGGCTGGAGCACCAGTGAGTTTATCTTGGGGAGACGTTCGGGATTGGTAGTACGAGTGTCTAGGACCATTGTATTATTGGATGAGTGTTCTTAGAGCCTGAGATGCCCGAACAGCTCCCTCTTCATAGTTCCATCGTCTGCATTGCTGAACTGTAGCAACTATGCAGAAGGAATTCATCCAAGCCACCTGAATTTTTTTTTGAGAGGCACTTTTAAGGGGGGAAATTTATGCAGACAGGATCTTACCTAACATCTCCAGCAAAAAAGCACGTGACAAAGTAGCAAGATCCAAGAACTGTTTTTGGAACAATTAGTCTATGAGGATACACAATCAGGACTATGCTGGTTCATCAACATGACCCTGAAGAAAGCGAAAGCACAAGCACCTTGCGTAGGCATTTGAAAGGTTGTCAAACTGCTTACAACGTACTCAGATCCCAATAATGGCTGCGTTGATGAGCTTGCATCTTATTTTACTTTGAGTGATATCAGAATTGTTCAAATTGGTCACAGGCTTGCAGCACCTGCAAGCGCACACAGCCTCATTACAAGATGGCTTTATTTAAAAGCAACCTTTCTATGCATAAGGCTATCATTCATAAATTTGTGTGCATTTCAATAAGTGAGATCCGATTTACTTCGACTCTCCAACTGTGTTTTCACAGGTTGTTGACCTTTTGAGAAGCATCCCCTACTCCATATTAGCCTAGACAACTATTCGAAGCTTGGATCGGGAGTTTGCTTGCTCTTTATCCAGCCTACCACTCCAGTGCCATTTCAAATGCGTCAAGAAGAGATTCAGAGTGGAAAACTTACTGGGATAAGACCGCAACCTCGATAAGAGATGATATAATGAAATATTCATCATCGCGAGTAATTAGAGTGCAATAACATCCCTCGAATCATCCAAAGACATGTAACAGAATCACGAACAAAATAGCCATCCCAAGATAATCCAAAGGAACACATAAACTCGAACATTAGACTCTCATTAACCTAGAAGCAACAATATGGGGCACAACCAAAGTAGCATGAACTCGAAAGAGGGGAAAAGACATAAATATCAAAATTTTGCATCTCAATGGGATCAATCCCTTGAAACGGGTGGTATCATTGGTCAGTTAGAAAAGTGCTAAATGCTCGTAATAGAAACACTACATCCGCTCGATCCCACAACACCAGCATTAACCACTCGTAAAAGCATCTCATCATCAGTAAAAGTTCTTCAAACTTTCTATCAAAGGAAAGCATCCTAACAAAATTGACAGCCATGATTTCTCTACTCCACGTATATTGAGACTTAGAGCTTCATTTGCCTTATTGCTAATAGAACTTAGGCAGCAACTGTTTGCTTCTGCGCAAATTCAATACCCTTCTCAATGCTGGCCTTCAATTCAGGCTTCAGCGCATCCAGGGCCTTCTGCTCATACTCAGTCAAACCTTGGAGGTCAGATGGAATCAGTGCTTCAATCCCTTTCCTTCCAAGCTTAACCCTGGATGCGAAAAATGGAAGCTCGGTCAAATCTGACTGAACAAATGAACACTCATACACATCCCCATCTCCATCCAAAGCACGAAGAGATGACTCAACAAATCGAGCAGCTGCATATGCCATTGACAGAGTAGCAGATCCAGCACCTGCCTTTGCCTCTACCACCTCTGTCCCAGCATTTTGGATCCTTACTGTTAGCTCTTCCACTTCTTCATCCGTGAAACTAACAGAAGGTCTTGTCTTTGAAAGCAGGGGCAGAATCGTAATTCCAGCATGTCCCCCTATAACTGGCACATCCACATCAATGAGCTTTAGGTTCTTTTTCTGGGCAACAAAGGTGTTTGCCCTCACCACATCTAGCGTGGTGACGCCAAAAAGCTTCTTTGGGTCATAAACACCCTTCTGCTTCAGAATCTCAGCTGCAATCGGCACGGTGGAGTTAACAGGGTTGCTGATTATGTGGATGAAGGCATCAGGGCAATTATCTGCTACAGCTTCAACCAAGCTCTTAACTATATTCGCGTTGATGTTGAAGAGGTCATCACGGCTCATACCCGGTTTTCTTGGAACTCCAGCAGGTATGACTACAACGTTCACACCCTTCAAGGAATTGGGTAACTCAGAAGCTCCTGTGAAGTCCAGAACTTGTGAGGGAGTATTACAGTGACTTAAATCAGCAGCGACTCCCTTGACATTGGCGATATCGTAAAGATTAAGTGCTGAGACTAAAGGGGACATCTTGATAAGCAGTGACAATGGTTGCCCTATTCCCCCAGCCGCTCCAAGAATTGCCACTTTGAAAGATGCCTGTGGCTGCAGATGATACTGCAACCTCTGGCTTTGTTTTTGCGCTTTATGAGCAACTGACTGTTGAAGGGCCACACCACTTTCCTTGCCTAAGAAAGATGACTCAGCTTCACAGCTCACCGAAGTGGTGGCCTTGAGGCCACTGAAGCTTGCAAGAGATGCACGGGATGCGAGTCTCACACCAAAGGGCTTAGGTTGAGCAAGGGAACCAGATTTGTGGCCAAAGGAAAGAGTTGATCCAATTAACAACGTAGCTGCTGATGTTGACGCCATATCTAACAGCCACAAAAAATCATTCAAAAAGGATTCATATGGAAGACAATGAATAAGACAGAATCTTAAGCGCAGACTAAATGTTAAAAACAGAAAAAAAATGTTCCCTTTGCGCAACTAACAGAAGACATTATGTGAGAAATGCCTGGTCATCAATGTAAGCCAAAACAAACTGCAACCCAGAATCTCCAGCCAGTTGAGAAACATAAATCAACGCACTTGTAGTCATCCAATGAAAGCAAGATGGCAATATCCTTTATCAGCATGATCTTTACAGCAAGAAAACCTGGCTATTCTATAATAGATCCGAATCCGAATCTTTCATCTTCAAATGCACGAATGAGCATGTGATTTTCCCAAGAAAAAAATATCAAGTCATCAGAGCACAAGCTTGCTTGTCCTGCAGCCTAATAGCGAACCTTTCGCTCTCCAAAGAAGATTCGTCTTCCTTAGAACCGGTAAAACACTTCACCAATTTCCATTTCAAGAAGTAAATCAGCATCTCTCATTCTTTTTCCCGTCAAAAAGTGAATAGGAAACTCACACCCCAACGCAGAGAAACCCTCAGGTTTGCAGGGAAAATGAATTCTGCCCACATTGACATAAACAAGAATCCCACAAAAGATAACTAGCAACTCGACTGAGCAATTCCACCATCACAAATAGCACCAGCACAAACACAAACACACACACACACCCCGAATAGAAAAATGAAGGGCCAGAGACAAATCTTGCAATCCAGAAGAAAACCAAGAACGAGTCTCGCACCGCCGTCGCAAGAAAGCCAGCCCGCCAAGAATCACAAACAAAGCTTACCCACAAATCAAGACGAGGAATCCAACCAAGCGGACAAAGAAATTCCAATCAGCACGGTAGCGAATTCAAGACCCACCTAATCTTTTTTCTCCGGGTTTCGTTCCTTGTGGACTGTGGGCGAAAATCACGCCGCTTTCTTCCACAAAACCTGGGCGAAAATCTTGGGAACGGCTATCTTACATGCGTAGTGCATACGCCAGGATGCAAGAAGAATATTTCCGGACCATTCGCCTTCTCTTGCGTACCGAAGACACCTCGCTGCTGTGCTAAACAAGAACAAGCTGCCGACTTTCTCTGTTGCTGCCGCAAATCATGGCCGTTCGTTTTACGTGCCCTTTTTGAGGTGCGTATTCTGCTGGTGTTGCTGATATTTTTGCCTTTTTTCTGCCCTTTTCGTCGAGTTCATGTGATGGTAACGTCATTCTGCATGTTTTGATTTGGGAGGTTCAGATTAAAAAAGGAGCGCAAATTCTAGAAATTAGTCAATTCAGTTTTTGCAACTGATTGAATCAGCAGAACGGTGAGAATTTTTTCAAGTCTTGAGTTCGATTCCAAACAAATGCGATTTCATGATATCATTTTGCGAGGAATGTCATGATTTTCAATGAAGTGTCTTCTTGCAGCACATCTATCTAAGCCTAATCATCTCCTATGAATTGCTAATAAAATTAAGTTTACGAAAATACAATCTAGTCTTAAAATTTTTTTAAAAATGCAACTAAATAAATGACTTGATCAAATCAAATTAACAAATTACATTGTATTTTCGTGACAAGTTTTAGAATTTAGTTATACTTTTTCGAAAGTTCTAGAACTTTATTATATTTTCGTGATAAATTTTAGAATTATAATACACTTATCCCTTTTAACAATCATCATATTTTGTGGCTACCAAAAATCATCATATTTTGTGGCTACCAAAAATAATTAAGGTTGCAAGAGAATGAATGATAAAAACATGGTTGAGTCAAAGGACTGAACTTTATCAATCACATCTGATGAAGCCAAAGGGAAGCCACTGATACCGATAGGAAAGATACGTCGCATTGCCAAAACCAATCAATTTACTCGGTGAGGCAAGTAATCATGGAGTGTCATTTTTATAAATTTTCTGACTAAATGGCCACATCATTTTCATCATTTTTCTCATTGAAAGTTTTTTGATCTTTTAGACAGCTTCTGATGTCGATGCAGACTGGAAATCGCCCTTTATTTTGGCCATTTCATCGACGGAATGCAGCTTTGCACAAGCGAAGCGAATGAACTCATCTTCTTATGGCAGCAACCCAAGTACTTCTGCTGCATCGTCCTTCTGAAAAATACTTGACCACATCTGAGATTTCATCATGACTGCAATTTCCATGGCCCATGAAGAATGTCATGGAGACATGCCTAAAGAGTGTTGAGGAAATAGAGTACCCCGGAGTTTTGGCGGCTCAGATTTGCTAATATCATGATAAACTCAATGAAACAGAAAGCGCCAGCGAGCTAGAGATGTACAATACCCCTTGTTGACAGCACAAATTGTCTGATAATTGTATATACTACAAAGAAATACTAACTTCAAAAACGAAAAGGAATGTCCCTGAATCAGATACAGAGCCATCTTTGATTTGTTCTCTAGTTGAAGCGGTGCGGAATGAACTGTGAAAGAGGCGAAAAAGGTCCGGATGATGTACCAAAAACCCTCCACTTCTTCACATGCTTACAATTTCTGCATCTCTTTCCTCAGGGCATTGGCCCTCACCAAGCTCCCGATGGTGTTCACAGCCAGCTTCAAATCGTCCAGTGGATTCCCAGGCACCACAGTTTTATACAAGTAGCTATCAAAAGTCATCTTCTGCACATACTCGTCAGCGCACATCTCCACAAATGCTTCCCTTGCCGGGTTTGACCTGTAGAATACCTTCTGCAACACATCCAAGACCTTGTAGGTCGGCCAGTAAGTCTTATCCCACTTCTCCAAGTACTTCCTCAAGTCGCTCTCCTCCACCATTCTCTTCCCCTGCTCAGAGCCCTCAACAATGGCTTCCGCACACATTCTGCCACTCTTTGCTGCAAAATAGATGCCCTCACCTGAGCACTTCGTCACGTAACCAGCAGCGTCACCCACTAGGGCCACTCTTCCGGACAACCTCCTTGGTCGGGGGTGCTCAGGAATGGGGTGTGCCTCCACTCGGATGATCTTTCCGCCCAAGATCTTGTCTTTGGCTCTGTTCCTTGTAGCTAGCTGGAATTTCTTGATATCTCCTTTGTGCGTCACTGTGCCGGTACCGACAGCCACATGGTCGCATTTGGGGAAAACCCAGCCATAGAAGTCAGGCGAGACATCATCGCCAACATACATCTCGGCTAGGTTTTCATAGTACACCATCTTATCGTCGGGGATTTTGATTCTTTCCTGGTATAAAACAGAGCAAATTGAACATGCAGGAGTCAGACATCACCATAATTTACGAGAAACTATACTTTGGTCTACAGAGAACTTGCAACAAGTCCACAAACTATCCATGATGAAGAAGCACACAGCCATCTGAGCTGTTTTTAAGCAACAAGAACCCATCTCTCCAGGATAAGTCATTCAAAGGTAAACACACGACTTCGGCGGAAAAACCAATTAGCAGAAGAAGAACATGCAAGCTTTATCCATTTACACAGTCCGCTCGAACACTGTAACCAGCAGAATAGTTTCCAACCTGCTAAATTATTGCAGGAATTTCAACCTGCTTGTTTCTCATTGTGCTTAAACATAAATTTTTGCTTCCCCTAAAGATGAAAAGATCAAGTCTAGTGTACTTCAATCAGCAAACTCCAACATATGTGAGAGACCAACATATGCATCTATCAGCATAATAGAATAGATAAATACCAAACAGCATTCCTAACCATCACCATGATTCAATGAGGCTATCAATGAGGCTATCATTGCATCATCCAAAATCAGAGCACCTCAAAAAACAGAGATTCCCAGCATCGAGCTCAAAGTTTCAAGCTTTGCATGAACCACCACCACCACCAAAACATACCTGAAAAGCAATGGCGTAGTCGTAATCGCCAGCGCCGATGGACTTGGCCACCCTCGAATTGGCCCCGTCGGCCCCTATCACGGCGTCGACCTCCAGCGTCCTCTTCTCTCCAACCCCGCCTTTCGTGCCGTTGTACTCCGAGAAATGCAAACGGTACGGCGCGTTCTTGTCCTCCGGCATGTCCATCTTCAGGAACAGCCCGTTGATCACCGTCGCGCCGTTCTGGGCCGCCCGCTCCCTCAGGTACGCGTCCAGCACCTCCCGCCGCACCATCCCGATGTACTCGTGCGGCTTCAGGGTCCGTCCGATGTCGACAGCGACGTTCGACGGCGAGATCATCTTCATTTTGGTGACCCGCCGGTCGATGATGTCGAGCGGGAGGTCGAACTCGCCCACCATGCAGAGCGGGATCGCGCCGCCGCAGGGCTTGGCGTTGTCGAGCTTCCGCTCGATGAGGAACGTCTCGACGCCGCCCTTGGCGAGGGCCTCCGCCGCGGCGCCGCCGGCCGGGCCGCCGCCGATGACGGCGACGCGGAGGTTGCGGTTGGCGAGCTTGGGGCTGGTCTTGGCGGCGAGGACCCGGAATTGCCTGGCGGCGGGGCGGCGGGCCGCGGGAACAACGGCGGCGGCGGCGAAGTGGGGCTTCTCCGCCGTGTTCTGGCGAAGGCCAGTGAACGTCTTGAGGGAGATAGAGGAGGTGGTAGCCATTTTCCGGCGGCGGTGGCGGCGGTTCCGGGGAGGAGAAAGGGAGCGGGAGTGGAGTGAACTGAGAGATTTTTATTATTTTTGGGGTTTAGAGGTGGGAATTCTATTTAATTTGGGGGGTTTTGCGGAAATTTCGGTGGATATGGTTTGCGGATAGGAGGGAATTTTGGCCGTTGGATTAAGAGATGGAGGGTGGAGATCTGCGATGTGGATAATGCGGGCGGATTTTGCACATAGGTTGGGGTCTTGCATGGGTTCCAAGTACTGGAAAAAAAAAAGAAAAAGTACTGAGGTTGAGTGGCTCACATCGTGCCACGTAATGCATCTTGTGATCGTGTGTTGTGGGGTCAGCCATGGATCCTTACGCAGCCAATAGGGATCGTTCCTTCCGGGCTTGGCAAGATCTTTATTTTTGATTCCATATGGTTCCAAATGCGAGGACAAGTTCGAACCTTTGATATAGTATCATAGCACGCCGTTCAATTATCTTTCGATAATGACATAATAGTTCTTGAAATTTAATTTGATATGTAACATAATTTCTAAACTTTTAATTTATTTAATGTGATTTCTGAATTTTTATCTAATATGATTTATGAACTTTTGATGTATAATCAACTGAATCTTTGAATTATATGAAAATGACAAGTACATATATAAAGATAACTTTTGGTACCAAAAGTCGGATTAGCCACATCTAATAAATTAAAAATTCATGGATCATGTTACACAATTAGATGAAAACTCGAGGATCACGTTGAATAAATTAGAAATTTAGAAACTACATCCACATTGTATGTTGAATCAAAGTTCAGAAATCATCTGTGCCATTATCTCCTATCTTTTCAATGTTACGGAGATTCAAGCGTAAGAAAGTCGTAAAAGACATGCTGAATTTTTCTTCAATGCTTCATCGGAAAATTTTATGAAGAATTAGACATTTTTTTTTAAAGAAGAAGAATTAGACATTTGGTAAGCACGTCAGATGTATGGAATCGAGTTTGATTCATATAATAATAAGACAAGCCGTCACCAGAAGCCGAATCTACCCATCCAAATGGATGTCAACCTTGGCATGAAATTTCCCAAGGTCGGACACGGTTGCTCAGCAGGATGAAACAGAACCTGCCCACTTCTGCAATCATGTCATGGTACATGTTGCATCATGGTGGGTGAGCTCACCGCTTCAATCATTCGAACTGGTGCAAATGAAAGAATCCTAAAAAGACCTAGTCAAACAGATCCTTTGCTTCCATCCATGGTCAACCAAATCCTATGATAATCATCTGGGTCCGTGAGGTTAAAACACGGTTGCGACCAAAATGGTCAAGCGGTTGCAGTAGGTTTCAGTCCCTAGCGGTTGGTGGTTGATCAGACTTATCTACTATGACTTTTCTAAACTCATTGAAAAATGAAACATTACCTCCTCACATATTCCCTCCTCTCTGGCTGGTTTAAATTGCTTCCTTCCTGTTCTTTCAAGAACAGCACCAGAGATCTTCACTTTAGTTCAGGAGTAGAGTTTCCGATCATGAAATTCACATTCGCTGCGACGTTACTGGCCCTGTCGGTTCTAGGGATTGCCATCGGCGGATGCCAGTGCAAGATCGTGCAGTTCATTTTCGGCGATTCCCTCTCGGACGTCGGGAACAATGACAACCTCTCGAAGTCCCTCGCCAAGGCGAACCTGCCGTGGTACGGCATCGATTTTGGCAACGGAATGCCCAACGGGCGGTTCTGTAATGGCCGCACCGTTGCTGATATAATCGGTAAGATTTTTTCAATTCTGTGAGCTTGAACTTATTACAATTCAGGAGGCTCCTAGGAGTACATATATTGCGGTTTCTCCTACTGAAATTTTGCAGGATCATGGTTGTTAATGCAGGTGATAAGATGGGTCTTCCGAGGCCTCCCGCATTCCTCGACCCATCCTTAACCGAGGACATGATAATGCAGAATGGAGTCAATTATGCCTCTGGAGGTGGAGGAATCTTGAATGAGACGGGGACTTACTTTGTAAGTAGCGAAAACCGATATCTTCAGTCCAATTTCTTTCTTGAAGATGTTGCGTACGTTCTTGTACTGAATGCGGTTGCATCTTTCAAAGATTCAAAGGTTCTCTCTTTACAAGCAAATCGAGCTGTTCCAAGGAACCAAAGAGCTGATCAGAGAAAAGATAGGTGACGATGAAGCGGAGAAGTTCTTTCAGCAATCTCTCTATGTGGTTGCTCTAGGAAGCAATGACTTCATCAACAATTACTTGATGCCTGTTTACAGTGACTCGTATACATATAACGACGACAGTTTTGTCACCTATTTAACTGAAACTCTCCGAGCACAACTCACGGTACAGCTAATTTCGATGCTGATAACACGTAACTTTTCTCTTCTTCTTGTAATTTTCCTTAAAGTTTTGACTTTCAGAAATATGTGCGCAGTTACTACATAGCTTAGGCGCGCGGCAGTTGATGGCGTTCGGGCTAGGGCCGATGGGCTGCATTCCCCTCCAGAGGGTGCTTAGCACATCTGGAGGGTGTCAAGACAGGACAAACAAACTAGCACTCAGTTTCAATCAAGCTACAAGCAAAGTGTTAGAGGACGTGTCGAGCAAGCTTCCAAATGCAAGTTTCAGATTCGGCGATGCTTATGATGTTGTCAATGACCTTATAAGCAACCCCGTCAAACATGGTACTCCATAAGCACACGCCTGCATCGAGCTCCCTAGAATCTGCATAAGATTTTGAGTTCTTTATCTGTATGTTTTCATTCCATTTGATCTTCATTTCATGCAGGGTTCAACAATTCCGACTCTCCCTGCTGCTCTTGGGGGAAAATTAGACCTGCTCTTACATGTATTCCGTTGTCAAAATTGTGCAAAGACAGAAGCAAGTACGTGTTTTGGGACGAGTACCATCCCACAGAGAGTGCTAATGAGTTGATAGCCAATGAACTCATTAGAAAGATGGGATTATCGCCAACTAACCTATCTCCATCTGCTGCACCTTCTGCGGCTCCATCTCCACAGGGTTAATCCCTTGTCAGAAATCCTATCATTTGTATGCTGAATAGTGTAATGAAATGAGAATTTCTGTTTGATTGTAGGCTTTCTCATTGATTTAAGATAATTCCACAATACGAGCTGTTCTTGTTAGTTCATCAACCATTTTTCTCTTCCTACACTTTTTTTTCGACGAGCAGATATTTGAGTGGGATCGATTGGTTGAAAAATGTTTTTGACCTCTGATGCAGTTTAGAATGGGAACATTGCTTACCAAATGGAATGTCCTTATTCAACTTAAAGAAATGCAATATCTTTGCTTAACAACAAACATGTTTTTGTCAATTAAGAAGGAGATTCAATAAAGAAATCAAAACTTTTTCGGTTCCTTGACTTGGGCCTCTACACTGAAAAAAGCCAGCAAGGTGTAGAGGGAAGTGGATAGATAAAAAAAAATATGGAAATGGAGGTCTAGGAATTGGGCGTGTACAACTTTCACTTTGCAACCCACTTTCCACACTTGACCAATGGAGCACGCAAGACATAGTCCAGATGCCAGAACCTTTGAGCTGATAAGCAAAGTAGCAGATTAAATAAATCTAAATTGGATGTGATATAAGTTGGAGAAAGTTGATGGCTGAATACCTAACTTACAGAAAGTTTTCCCAATATTTTATGCTCGTCGGTGCGTGTAGTATATTGAGTTTGCGGAGGAAAGATAGCTGGAAAGCAGTTGAAGCAGTACAAGGGCATTCGTCCATACGGTTGAAAAAGAATATGCTTTTAGGTTAACTTACATTTACGTCTGCTCACCAAGCATGAGCTGTGATTGATCAAATTCGTGGATGCTCCGACTAGAAAATACTTATAATTCTACCTCTGCTTCGGCAGTATATTTGGATGCTGTGATTTTCTGCTCCTGTAGGCTAATTCCTAGCCAAGAGCAAGGTCACTTATAATCAAACAGACAGCAATTGGAACTTAATATCATGCGAATTCCTTGTCTCGTGACTACATATGCGCGCAGAAAGGGCGAAGCAGATGATTTGAAACTAAGATTAAAGCCTAAGTTTGCAATAACCTAAGTATAACCAATAGTAGCGCAGGAAGTTTCAGATGCTTGCAGTGACAAGGCGCAGATAGCAAGTGAAAAGCTTAGTTCAAGGATTCGATCTGTCTTTCAGAAACGATAACCAGTCATTTCATTATTGCAAAGTGTCACTTGTTGCTTATGTCCCCAATCAACCAGTATGAAGATGACAATTGCTTTAAACATACACTGAAACGAAAAACTATGAAGATGGATCAGACAGTCTCGTTAACAATCTGGAATTAATTTTATAGGCTTCTATAGAAACATACTGAGCAAAGCTCTTAGCTGACATCATTCACGTTCTCACACTAAACAATTACTGAAGACTAGCTTCATTCCCCTCATTTCAATAACACGAGAATTACCTCAGAAACTACCTCAGAAACCTGGTATTCTATTTCTAATCTGAAGTCTAGATCACCTTTCAGTCACTCACAGGACAAAAGAATTCTCTGTACTGGTACACGATCAACATTAAGGAAGCTGATGCTCCCCACAGCAACATGATACTTAAAATCTATGCTCACTCCTGATACAGAGGAGAGCTAACAGTCAATTCAATTACTTCCAGACTCTGCCTTTGGAGTGTGCCGGTTGTTAGAACCCGGCCCTGGATAATCGTTGAGCTGCACGGTCATCCTTCTGCTGACCACTGAACCTTCCAGATTTCTTCCTTGTTTCATCTGGCCACCAAAAAATGAATTGGTCAGTAAAGTAAAGATATTGTCTTGGGCATAATGATCTTAAGTTGCAGTACCAATGAATAAGAGCAAAACATCTATCCAACTCTATATCTCACCACATGCGCCTTTGCTGGGATTGCATAATGAACTCTAGGCCTATGCATTAGGCTCCCTGTCCCTGCATATGTTGAGAAAACGTTTTGTCATCAGTTGAACAACAAGACAGAGTAGCAGGGTAAGACAGAGGTAGGAGCTGTAAAGGAAAATTCGAGACTTCACTTGTAATTGGGACAGCAATGTTTGAAGACACCAGCAGAGAAAATGTTAGTAACGCAACCAGCATGTGGAAGGCCCTGGAAGAAGCCATTGCCTCAACGTCTCTAGGCACGACAGCTTCTATGGATGTTTTTTCAGTGATAGAGGATGTACTGCATTTATATACTTTCTTGTCCTCGTCTTTTGTCTTTTGTCTTTTGTCTTGTAATTCAAGGGAAAAGGGGCAATGTGTCTGCCTTTTCCAAAAAGTTGATAGGAAAGCAAAGATTTTGTGGAAAATCTGGCAGGATCTCTCACTTTTGCGCCACAAACTCCGTAACAAGAGCCGCAGATGTGAACGCCCATACCAATGGGGTGCACATTTCATGTCTAGGGTTTGTTTAGTGGCGACGAACACTATAAAACCACATTTTAAAAAGTCAGGATGGTGGGAAAAGTTAAAAACACACTAATGAAAGTGGCTGATGACCCAAGAGCAATGATGGTAATGTGCACTAGCAGAGAAGTGTTGCTGCACTAATTTTTAAGTCAATGGTATGGTGGGGATTATAATTAGGGTTTCTTGAATCTTATGATTAATTCGATGGCTGTTGACCAGGACCAAGGGGCAAAAAAACACTGTGAAAGAGTGGAGTTAAAATGGCTACAAAATGGGTGGTCCTTTTGCCATGGAAGTGCCATAAAGTGTGAAAGTTAATGGGAAGCATTCATCATTCATGTCATGACCAACAATATAGGTATAAGTGCTAGAGTGGAAGCTGCTGAATTACATACAAACTTTTATTTATATACTAATTTTTTTTGGTAAAAAGAACATCTTATTCAAGTGTCATTAGTCTCGTGATATGTGTGAAAATTGGTCATTGTAATTGACTCAATACATAAATGATAGTTTCATTGACATCATACCATCTGTATGAGTTTTCAGAACATGCATGCCTGAGCATCCCAAAAGGTTTAAGAGTTTACACCCTCTTTAAACCCACAAAATTAGTTCTATTACACCGTAGAGGGGAAAAAAAACTTAGAATGTTTGTGATGTGATTGTGCTTGTAACATAATGTAATCCTCCGCTCTCAGCTTCTATCTTGAATGGTGGGATACTTTTTCCACTGGAAAAATAAAACATTCACGACTGTGTTGGTCAACCCCTAGAGATGTGCAGCCAGTGTGAAGCTCTGGAGATTTTGCAATTGTAGACATGGAAGGTCATTTGTCTAAATCTTACTATCCGTATACAAACTACTTCGTGTCAAGATCACGTGCATGTGTCAAACGCTTAAACTTAAATGATACATGACATTTGTAGGATATTTTGTGAGCCTCCAAGCTCTACATTCGTGTCCTTCAATTATCAAAAAAGAAAAATCTTGGGGTCAAAAGAGAAACACTAAGTGGTTGCACGAACACTAGGAGTATGCAATTGGACTTGACCGCCTTAAAAACAAGTTAGGTTCTTGGTTCCAAATTTTTGAAACTATTCCAAGTGTAGGCCTACCCTGGAATCAAATCAAACCAAACCAACTAGACTGGTTTCATAATTGAGATCATAAAATTAAGAAAAGTAAAAACCATAGTTCTCTATTTCTAACCTCTAGGCAGAGTTTTTATTTAAATTTATTGCAAATTTAACAATGGTGGTTATTTTGTTTTCATGTAATTAGAATTTGCACCAATACATTTATGGATAAATGAGAAATGGAGTTTTATAAGTTATATTATATGTTAGCATTTTTATCGTTTATGATTATATATGACTACGTGTTTATCTTCGGATTGTTACTTTTGGCGGATAGGATTTTTGTTGTTCATCTTTTACTTTGAATTGATTTATTGCTCATTTTAGTTTGCTATAAAAAATGAAATCAGAAAAGGGAACAAAAGAAAAAATAGGCAAACGGGTAAACTCTATCATTGGATTGAAAAAACTGAGGTAGGTTCTAAAGCAAGTTCCATAGAAAATAGAGTAGATTATAGGTCCCAAAAACTAGAGACCGATTTTAATAGATAGATTTCAAGTTCTTGAAAAACTTACTCATTCTAAAACCAATCACCCTTATAAAAACAGTACTTTTTCTTTAAGTCAACAGGCAAAGCACATATGGCATGCCTTCATTCATGATGATGCGCTGCAACAAATAGACATTCCATATATTACATTCAAACTTTGTCTGTGTAGAAAAGAAAATCATGAGGACCGCATGTAATTGTCACTTTGATGGCAAGGCCAAAAGCCCATTCACGTTTTTGTGTAACTCCATGTTTTCACATCAGAAAGATTTTGTCAACGAATGGTATCAAGGCACTTGCTAATGCCTATACACGGGAAATTCACAATTCAGTGCACTGTCTTTTTCCATCATGTATAATTAGTGCATTGAAAATTAATTTCTTTTATCAATCATGATTAATCCGTGCTCACCAGATAATGAAAAACAACACTCTTTTGACAAATATGGGCACTACACGCTTTGCTCCAAAAGTGAAAAACACCATCTTATTCGAGTGTCATAAATCTTGTGATATTTATGAAAATTGGTCATTGCAATTGACTTAGTATGTAAATGACAGTTTTATTGACATTATGCCGTTTTTACGAGTTTTGAAAACATACATGCCTAAGCATCCCAAAAGATTTCATAACTTACAACCTCTTTAATCCCACAAAATTAGTTCTATTGCACCATAGAGAAAGAAACTTAGAATGTTAAGAATGTGATTGTGCTTCTAACATAATGCAATCCTAAGCTCCTATCTTACATGGTGGGGTACTTTTTTCCATTGAAAAGTAAAAGTGCACGGCTGTATCGGTCAACCCCCATAGTTGATGCTGCCAGTGTGGAGCTCCGGAGATTTTGCAATATAGAAATTCAAGGTCACTTTCTTAAATCTCACCAATTGTATATAAATTACTCTGTATCAAGATCACGTGCATATATCAAAGGCCCAAATTTAAATGGTACATGACTCTTGTCGGATGTTTTGTGAGCCTCCAAGTGGTCAGACTCTATATTCATGTCCTTTGATCATCAAAAAAGGGAAAAGCCTAGGGTATCATAAGATAAACAAAGTGGCTGCATGAGAACTAGGAGTGTGCAATCGGACTGGACTGTACTGAAAACAAGTTCAATCCCTAGTTTCCAAATTTTTAGAATTAGTCTGGTTCTCTGTTTTGAGGAAAGACCAACCTGGGAACTAGATTGATTAGATTAGTTTCAGAATTGATTTCATAAAATTAAGAAAAGTGAAAACCTTAAATTCTCTGAACCTAACCTCTAGGCTAAGGTTTTATATAAGTTTATGGCAAATTTAACTATATTGTTTGTTTTGTTTTTAGGCGATTAGAATTGGACCAATAATTTTATGGATAAATGAGGGATGGAGTTTTATAATTTATGTTTTATGTTACGTATTTAAATATTTTATCGTTTATAATTGTACGTAAGTACATGCTCATCTTATAAATTGTTACTTTTGGCGAATGTAGACATTTGTTGTTTATCTTGTACTTTGAATCGATTTATTGCACATATTATTTTGCTGTAAAAGATAAAACCATAAAAGGGAACAAAAGGAAAAATAGGTTCTAGGGTACGTCTTAGAATCAGGCCGAAAAAACGAGGTAGGTTCTAGAATCGGTTATTGGGAAAATAGGGTAGGTTCTAAATTTCAAAAACTAGGAACCGGTTTTAATAAATTAGGTTTCAAGTTTCAAATTTACCCACTATGTAATCAACCACCCCATGAAAACTCTACTTTTTCTTAAGTCAAGAGGCATGCCTTCATTGATGCGCTGCAATAAATAGACATTCCACATATTACGTTCAAATTTTTGCGTATAGAAGATAAAATCACGGGGACCGCATGTAGTTGT
This sequence comes from Eucalyptus brandiana, assembly GCA_014182725.1. Lineage (NCBI taxonomy): Eukaryota > Viridiplantae > Streptophyta > Magnoliopsida > Myrtales > Myrtaceae > Eucalyptus > Eucalyptus brandiana. The sequence continues at coordinate 29,516,713 of CM024677.1, forward strand.
CACTTTGCTGGTAAGGCCAAAAGCCCATTCACGTTTTTAACTACAGCTTTTCACATTAGCAAGATTTTGTTAACGAATGGTATCAAGGTACTTGCTAAATGCCCATGGAAAATTCATAATTCGATGTATTGTCTTTTTCCATCATGTATAATTAATGCATTAAAAATTAATTTCTTTTATCAAGCATGGTTAATCCGTGCTTATAGGATGAATAAAAAGTCACACTCTTTTGAGAAAGATGGGCACCACACGCTTCGCTACAAAAGTGAAAAACACCATCATTAAAGCCGAGTAGAAAGTCATAGTGCTCAACTCATGCCACTCATCATATGTACATATACTCATGGAGGCCTCCAAGCACATATACTCTTTATTTACGCAACGTTTTTTTAGGTAAAATTTATTATTTAATCTATCGTCAATTCATGCACTCACAATTAGATGATTTCTATATGGAAAAATTCAACTACGAAACTAGTTTCAAATATATATATATCACTCATTCAATGATAAATATATAAGTAATTTTTTACATTGACAATGGATCTAATTATTATCTTTTAAAGCATTTCTTCTCCCTCTCACTCTCCCTCTCCCTCTCCCTCCCTCCCATTCTTAGTAGCAGCTCATATAGCCATGTATGAACTCACCCACCCCAAGAACTGTCCGATGGCGACGGCGCTCCGTTGGCTCAGGAACCGATGCTTGCGAATTTAGTTATTGTGCTGAGGAATTCAAATTTAAGTGAGAATTAGTTATGATGATTGGTCGTTGTTCAGATTCCCCTTCAAGTATCCGACTGACTATCATCGTACTTTTGGATTCTAAAAAATAAGTAGGATTAAACTCCTATTTAAGCAATCACTTAGCTTTCAACATATACCAAGGCAAAATCAAATGTACCATTTTCCATCTGATTTTACAACTACTTAGGATATATGATATTAGAGGATCGTTGCATATAATTCTACCGCATATAAACATGTAGAAGGATTTCTCCTTTCTCGTCCTATTTGTTTTTTTGGCCAACTATTTCCCTATTTATTTACTCGTTAATTTATTTTACCTTCTTTCCAGCCACTACTACATGACGAGGTACAAAGAAGAGAAGCCCACTTAATGGGCCCCACACGTCTGTTTCCAAAAAGCCCTAGCCTTCTTTTGGGCCACGAATCTGGGCCTCGAGCCCATAATTATGAGGCCCAATTCTTAATTAGATGATCACAATTTTGTTGATATTATACCGTCTTTATGAGTTTTCAGAACAAGCATGCCCGAACATCCCAAAAGATTTGATAGCTTACACCCTCTTTAAACCCACAAAATTAGTTCTATTACATCGTAGAGCAAAAAAAAAAAACTTAGAATGTTCGTGATGTGATTGTGCTTGTAACATAATGTAATCCTATGCTCTAAGGCTAAGCTCCTATCTTGAATGGTGGGGTACTTTTTCCATTGAAAAAATAAAACATTCACGACTTTGTTGGTCAACACCCAGAGCTGATGCAGCCAGTGTGGAGCTCTGGAGATTTTGCAATGTAGACATGGAAGGTCATTTGTCTAAATCTCACTAACTGTGTATAAACTACTTTGTGTCAAAATTACGTGCACCGTGTCAAACGCTTAAACTTAAATGATACATGACATTTGTAGGATGTTTTGTGAGCCTCCACGTGCTCAGACTCTACATTCTTGTCCTTCAATTATCAAGAAAAGGAAAAACCTTGGGATCAGTAGAGAAACACTAAGTGGCTGCATGAACACTTAAGAGTGTGCAACTGGACTTGACCATCTTGAAAATAGGTTAGATTCTTGGTCCCAAATTTTTGAAACTAGTCCAAGTGTAGACCCACCCAAGAATCGAATTGAACCAAACTGATTAGACTGGCTTCGCAATTGGTTTCATAAAATTAAGAAAAGTAAAAACCCTAGTTTCTCTATTTCTAACCTCTAGGCAGAGGTTTTATATAAATTTATTGCAAATTTAACAATGGTGGTTACATTGTTTTCATGTGATTAGAATTTGCACCAAATGTTTTAAATGGATAAATGAGAAATGGAATTTTATAATTTATATCATATGTTAGGATTTTTATCGTTTATCATTATACATGACTACATGTTCATCTCATGGATTGTTACTTTTGGCGGATAGGATTTCTACTGTTCATCTTTTACTTTAAATTGATTTATTGCTCATATTATTTTGCTATAAAAAATGAAACCGGAAAAAGGAACAAAAGTGAAAAAAGGTTCTTTGATAAACCCCAAAATCCGATCGAAAAAATGAGGTAGGTCCCAAAGCGGGTTCCACGACAAATAGGGTAGATTCTAGGTTCCAAAAACTAGGGACCGATTTTAAATAGGTTCTAAGTTCTTGGAACTTATCCCTTCTAAAATCGATCACCACTTATAAAAACGATACCTTTTCTTTTAACTCAACAGGCAAAGCACATATGGCATTCCTTCATTCATGATGATGCGCTGCAACAAATAGACATTCCATATATTACGTTCATACTTTGTTTGTGTAGAAAAGTAAATCATGAGAACCGCATGCAATTGTCACGTTGACGGCAAGACCAAAAGCCCATCACGTTTTTGTGTAACTACATGTTTTCACATCAGAAAGATTTTGTCAACGAATGGTATCAAGGCACTTGCTAAATGCCCATACATGGAAAATTCACAATTTGGTGCATTTTCTTGTTCTATTATGTGTAATTAATGCATTGAAAATTAATTTCTTTTATCAAGCATGATTAATCCGTGCTCACGGGATAATAAAAAATGACACTGTTTTGAGAAGGATGGGCACTACTCTTTGCTCCAAAGTGAAAAACACCATTTTATTCAAGTGTCATATATCATGTGACATTTGTGAAAATTGGTCATTGCAATTGACTTAATACATAAATGACAGTTTTATTGACATTATGCTGTCTTTACGAGTTTTGAAAACATACATGCCTAAGCATCCCAAAAAATTTCATAACTTACAGCCTCTTTAATCCCACAAAATCAGTTCTATTGCACCATAGAGAAAAAAAATACTTAGAATGCTAAGAATGTGTTTGTGCTTCTAACATAATGCAATCCTAAGCTCTAAGCTCCTGTCTTAAATGGTGGGGTACTTTTTCCATTGGAAAAGTACAACGTGCACGGCTTTGTCGATCAACCCCCAGAGCTGATGCAGCCAGTGTGGAGCTCCGGAGATTTTGCAATATAGAAATTGAAGGTCATTTTCTTAAATCTCACCAATTGTATATAAATTACTCTGTATCAAGATCACGTGCATCTATCAAAGGCTCAAATATAAATGGTACATGACTCTTGTAAGATGTTTTGTGAGCCTCCAAGTGGTCGGACTCTGTCTTCATGTCCGTCGATTATCTAAAAAAGGAAAAACCTAGGGTATCATAAGATAAACACAAAGTGGCTGCATGAGAACTACGGGTGTGCAATCGGGCCAGACTATGTTGAAAACAGGTTTAGTTCCCAATTTCCAAATTTTTGGAATTAGTTTGGTTTTTTGTTATGAGGAAATACCCAATTGGGAACTAGATTAACTAGACCGGTTTCAGAATTGATTTCATAAAATTAAGAAAAGTGAAAACCCTAACTTCTCTATTTCTAACGTCTAGGCTAAGGTTTTATATAAGTTAATGGCAAATTTAACTATATTGTTTGTTTTGTTTTTAGGTGATTAGAAATGGACCAATAATTTTATGAATAAATGAGGGATGGAGTTCTATAATTTATGTTTTATGTTACATATTTGAACTTTTTATCGTTTATAATTGTACGCAAGTATGTGCTCATCTTATAAATTGTTGCTTTTGGCAGATGTAGATATTTGTTATTCATCTTGTACTTTGAATTGATTTATTGCTCGTATTATTTTGCTGTAAAAAATGAAACCATAAAAGGGAACATAAGAAAAAATAGGTTCTCGGGTACGTCCTAGAATTGGACTAGAAAAACGGGATAGGTTCCAGAGTCGGTTCCATGGCAAATAGGGTAGGTGTGATTTAATTATTCTTTTTTTTTAGGCATGGGTACAGGACCCCTTACGTGTAAGAGTCGGTTTTAATATGGTAGGTTCCAAGTTTCAATTTTGAAGCTTACCTATTATGAAATTAATCACTCCTTATAAAAACGTTTCTTCTTCTTAAGTCAAAAAGCATGCCTTCGTTCATGATGATGCATAATAAATAGACATACCACATATTACGTTCAAACTTTATGCGTATAGAAGAGAAAATCATGGGCCCGCATGTAATTATCACTTTGATGCGTGATAAATGCCCGCATGTGATGAGCTCCACACGTCTGCTTCCAAAAAGCCCTAGACTTTCTTTTGGGCCACGAACCTGGGCCTCGAGCCCATAATTATGAGGCCCAATTCTTAATTAGATGATCACAACAATCTCCCTTCCTCCCAAATTGCATGATGACCAAGATCACGCTTTTAGAGAAAACATTCTTATTTTTTTTAAAAACCAAAATTAAAATAGTCGATCGATCCATATCCCCCGGCGGATAGTACGATCAAATCAAAGATGCATAACCGTCCACGCGGCTGCCCCTCAAATGCAAGATAAGCTTAATCTAATCGCACGTCACGATCGTAATTTCTTTAATTACCCACGAAACAATACACCACTGACAAAAAGTAATTAATTAAATTAAATTAAATTAAACTAAGCCCTGGGAAGAGAAATCTCGGTTGACTTTTCGGCACCGAAAGACCAAAAGACTAGGGAACTAAAGTTGTCGGGCCCGACCCTTTTTTCCCTCTTTTTTCCTTATCGTCCACGTGGAGCTCGCACTGCCCAAGTAAAAGCCGGGAGCGGCAGAGTGGGACACGTGTCGGGGCGCTGGGGCGGGGAACAGGAGTCGAGGCCGGGGGGTGGTTAATCCTCGTCAGTGGGTCACACGTGTCCTGCAACGAGGACACGTGTCGCGCGATCGGAGGGGGGTGCGCGGGGGGAAGATTTTTTTGCCCGGCTTTTCTTCTTCTCCCCCGAGGGAGGGCTTTTTCCAGCTTTTTGGGGACCGTTGGTGGGCCCCCCGCGTGAGGGGGGAAAAAAGGCAGATTTATGCGTGGGGTGCTGACGTGGCGATAAGCCCGGGCTTATCCGAAGGAGGAGGGGGGAAAAGGTATAATGCAAATGCAATTGCGATGTTAGGTGCATGAACTTGGTGGTCGCACGTGGAGGTCCACGTGAGTTGAATACCTATGGAGGATTTGTTTTCCAAGAGATGCTTGATAGATAGCTCCACAATTTTTTTTTTTAAAATTTGTGGTCTCCGATACAGATCAGTCGCGTGATATGGGTAATCACTATTTCGGGAATTGAATGCTTTAATTTTAAGTATGTTTGATAAGTATAATGAGTAAGGATAAACGCTTTCAGTTTTCATTTAAATTTTACTTGGAATTTGGAACTTGAAACTTGTGACCTATCCCATCATAAGTTCTAAAGTTTATCTAAGTTCTGCATATATTTTTCATTGAACAATTGTACTGAATCATCATTCCTGATGATCACCGTAAAATTTTTGTTACAATTTATTGATCGCAATTCATAGTAGAAGTCTCATTTATGGATTGGAAATGAAAGCTCGGATTGGTGGTTTCATATTACATACTTAACATTAGACACCATGGAATGCAAAGACATGGCATAAGAAAAACATAAAAACTTATTCCAAGTTTCTTATTTTACTTAAAACTTTTCTGTCAAAATAGACTCTCAATTTTTTTTGAATTTAAAACCTATCATACATATCATAGAACCTGAAATCATACCAGTGGAGAGTCAGTTCAATTCTTAGGTTCTTGGTTCTATTCTAAAATCACACTCAATCCTAGCATCGGCACTACATAGATTTGGGTTTCAACCAAAATTTATATACCTAATTTTGACGGTATGGATGCAAATGGGTAGTATGGGCTAGGCCTAGAGGGTTTTTTTGGCCTAGCCAGGAAAAGAAGAAGAAGAAGGCTCTAATCGAAATTACTCGTTCGAACCTATCTTTTTTGTTTTTCAAATGTTATATTTTCCAAAGTATTTTTTCATTTTTAAATTTCAAAACTATACCTTGCGTCAATTAAATAACCAACACAAATTTACTTGAAATTCCCACATTGCATTTGAAGAAGCAAAATTTTCACATCTCAGCTCTAGCATAACATCATTAATTTATTATTATAACTTTGTTGAGGTTCATAAATAATAAATCACAGATATTATATGTAATTTGTTTCTTCTAATTCTATACATAACTTTTTTTTGTTAAAAATATTTCGGGCCAAGCTGGGCTAGGCCATTTTAGGCTTGAGGTCCGATCCGGGTTTTCGATCCTTTTTGGTTTTATTGCAACTCTACTAGAGAGGTGTTTAGGTGCTTCAATTTAAACACAAAGTGCTAATCCTCCAAATAATTTATCATTCAGAAAAATAAAATTTCTCGGAAATTTGGTAAACATCAAGTTTTGGGGAATAACTCCTTTGATTTGAGAATGATTGACATGATTTATGTTTAAGGGTTCATTTCTCTAATGAAAAATAAAAGATTTAGAAAATAATTTTCTAAAAATGATTGTTTATATTGTTTAAAATAATTGATTAAGGAAAAGTGTCTTCGTAACGAATAAGGGATATTCCTTAGTTTGAAAAAGGAGAAGCTGCTGTCGCGTGAGGCCACACAAGGGCTGCGCAATTATTTATGCCCCACGTCGTATTATTATAAGTGTTTTGGCCTTGTTAGGCTCACCACTTCTCATTTGTTTTTTGAATTAGCCAGAAGAAATCCAACAAAAAAACCAATCATTAAACACAAAAGACCAATCATAACGTGACATGCGAAGTGGCTAATGGTTTCGACCAAAAAAGAAAGCGGCTAATGGTGACCCTTTAGAGCGACAGGTCGGTAGACAAAAAAGCTGGCGTGGTTAATTGAAATCAACATGTAAGCAAATTAGTTCCAATAAGGGTTAATATCAAACCATGTGAAAAATTTACCTTAAACTAATTTTTTGCCATAAAAAATCAAAACTAGTATACTTGTGATAAATTTACTCAGAATAATTGTTTTACCACCAGAAAACTCAAATTGATATATTTGTAAAAATTTTACCCTTTGTTAATTTTCGTTAAATTGGATTAGTGTCACGAAAAATCATAAATTGATAAATAAATGGTAAAACCTCAAATTGATATGCTCATAAACTATTATGTGTCATCCAATTGAATAATTAGACGGTAAAATTTAACGGAAATTATCATATGGTAAATTTGTTACAAGTGTATAGAAACTAATAACTGATAAATTTGTTACTAAAATTTCTTCATTATTAACAACAACTAATAACGAAATTTTTTATGGAGGATGAAAATATTTTCTGTTTATTCATTTTTATAAACCATACAAGTATGGACATGACATTTCACGAAAAAAAACAACAATAATAATTGAATATGAAATAGATAAATAATTAGTTTATCGTTATATGTATAAGATATTCATTAGGGAGAGCCATAGTACTTGTTAAATTCTCAAAATAGATTGAATCCTATCCTCAAAAATTTCCAGCCTCGCCTAAAATAAGATTCCCTTTATGTTGTCACTTGTTGAATCATATACAATTAGCGATCTGCGCTTGTCACCATTCGTATTATCTTAAGTCGCTATAGAAATGTTTGAACATATTTATATATCACCTTTCCACTAAAGGCAATTGAAAACATGTCGATTCGCGTTAATTTCGAGTTAAGTCAAGCCGTACCGTGTTGTATCGGATTTGAATTTGCCTCGGTAAAACGAGGAAACCTTTTTCGGATTCTCCCAAAGACGGCTTGACTCCTCTTTCCCAGTCCCCACCAACCTTTTTCCCACCTCGGCTAGATCCGAGCCCGAACGGTCGTTGTCGGGTCGGGTCCGGACACCCACAAAAAGGGCCCCAAAAAAAAAGAAGAAAAGAAAAGAAAAAGTGGGTGCACCATCTTTTCGGTGCAACCTTCCCGCAAGAATCAAAACCCGCAGGCCTAAGGAAGAGAAAATCTCAAGGCCACGAAAACTTGTGGCTCAGAATCCATCCCCCCGCTGACGTGGCGCCCACCTCCCCCCCCTGTCTCTCTCTCTCATGGAGAAACAGAGGAGCTCACGAGACTTTAAAGGCTTGACGCTTTAACATTCTGCCCCTTCCATGTCAACCCCAGGAACCCGAACACACACCCGCTAAGCACGACAGTGAAGAAGAAAGGCGGCCGGAACGCTCGGGAGAAGGAGTCGAGTACAGTGAAGAGAGAGGAGAGAGAATGGTGGAGATGACGAGCGACCCTGCCATCAGGCTCTTCGGCAAGAAGATCCCCCTGTCGTCCGCCGGGGAGTCGCCGGAGGCCTCCTCCGGCGACGACGTGGTTTACTCGGGCGTGAACTCGGAGGAGGACGACGAGGGCTCCGAGAAGGTACGGTTTGTCGGGTGTGGGGTGTCTGTGCAATTCGAGGGCTGCCCATCTACTCTCTGTCTCTCTGTCTCTCTGTCTCTGCTTTTCTGTACTTGGGTGTGGTGCTCTGTCTCTGGATGATTCTGTGTAGCTTTTTCGAGATCTTGGAATTCTTTTTTTGCTATTTTCAGCTTCTTTTTTCGATGGTAGTCTGTGAATTGGTTTTTGATTTTGATCCATGAAGTTGAGGGCGTAGAAAAGTTTCAAGTGAAGACGAGAGGAACTGACCAGTCTTCGCGAGGTTAATTCTTTTGCTTGTTTTAAGGATCTTGTCTCCACTTAAAACTGCATAAAACGAAGACGGCTAACGACCCTGCTAGTTTCATCCAGAAAAAAGGGGGAAAAAACATAAATTTGACCCAAAAAAGTTAAAATTTTCAAGGAAGTATGGAAAGAAAGAAGAGATCTGTTTCTTTTCCCTTTTTCTTTTATTTTGTCTTTACCGAAATATGGGATGAATAATCTGTGTCTGTATTGGTCAAGAAAGACCCTTTTGGTTTTCGCCTTAGTTGAAATTGATTGAAATATTCACCTCTTCCCTGTTTAAAATACGGAATAGACAGGCCTTTTAGCTGTATACTTTCTGGTATGATCCATGATGAGCATAATTTATACTATGCGGATAGAGAAATTCCGCATACGCTCTTAACTTCTAGTCCTAGACATCACATGTGAGCTGATAATGGTTTTTAGGACCAGCTGCATCGGTCCAAGGCCGCATGTTTCGGATCTGTCACTATTTAAGTCACTAAATCTTTGTCTTTTTCCTTAATCATGTCAAATTTCTTGGAGAACTCATCCATGTCTCGCCGGTCCAGGCGACCGGATCGATGTCAAGTGTCACGTTACAGAACTTTCCAAGACTCTTACCTTTAGCTAAGGGCAATTAAACAATGGGAAGAGGGATGGCATTATTTTAGTCAAGAAAATGATGGCAAAAAGCATTCTCTAGATGCTCTTCTCATTCTTTCCTGTTGCGTCTTGCTTGTTCTGTTGCTGGGCATCATTTTCCTCTAGAATTTTCCTTGGTGAGACTTTACATCCGTTGCTCAGTGCTGATTTCCCTCCACTTTGTCATGTCATCAGTGTCATTCCATTGAACACCTTGCCATGGAAGTGCAAGAAGCTGATGACCAAGCTTCACCAGAAATGGTGAACCCCAAAACACCCTCTATCGAGGAAGAATCTGCTAAAACGAAAGGTTCCGGCACCGATCAAGAACAGGGCGATTCGTCGAACTCGCAGGAGAAGCCCCCCCTGAAGAAGCCGGACAAGATCCTACCTTGCCCGCGATGCAACAGCATGGACACCAAGTTCTGCTACTACAACAACTACAACGTCAATCAGCCCCGGCACTTCTGCAAGGCCTGCCAAAGATACTGGACGGCCGGCGGTACCATGCGGAACGTTCCCGTGGGAGCTGGGCGCCGCAAGAGCAAGAGCTCAGCTTCGCATTATCGCCAGATCACTCTCTCTGAGGCTCTTCAGGCAGCTCGAATTGATTCTCCGAACGGGACTCACCTCCCAAATGGGAAGATCAACGGTACTGTTCTCACCTTCGGCTTAGATCCATCTGCTGGTGATTCCATGGCTGTTGCCTTGAATCTGTCCAATAAGGAAGGATCAGCTATGAACAGAATGCAGAATGGGTTTTGTGACTTTGGAAGGAATGGGGTTTCGGTCCCGCAAAGAAGTGGAGAGAAGAATGACGATTGCTCTAGCCGATCTTCTGTCGCGGTCTCGAACTTGACAGATGAAGGAAGTGGGAATTCCAATCTGGAGGGATCCAGTGCCAATGGATTCCATCCTCAGTTTCCATGCTATCCGGGTGTTCCTCAGCCTTACCCATGGAATCCTGCGATGCTTCCACCACCCTTTTATCCTCCAGGATTTGCTGTGCCGATTTACCCTGCGCCGCTTTGGAACTGTGGCCTCCACAGTAGCTGGAATTTCCCTCTGTTGTCGCCTCCGAGCCAAAAGGGATCGAATTCAGGGCCAGATTCGCCGACTCTTGGGAAGCATGCAAGAGAAGGCGAGATGGTTGAAAAGGTTGATTCTGTGGAAGACGAGCCCAGGAAACGGAAGAACGGATGTGTTTTGGTCCCGAAGACTTTACGCATCGATGACCCAAGCGAGGCAGCAAAAAGTACTATATGGGCTACTCTGGGGATCAAGAAGGACTGGCTAGGAAAGGACGGGTTGTTTCAGGGCTTCCAATCGAAGGGCGAGGAGAAAAATCACGTATCAGAAACCGCATCTGTCTTGTGCGCTAACCCTGCAGCCTTGTCGAGATCTATCAAATTCCACGAGAGCTCTTGCGTTTAGCTCATGATAACTACAGGTAGAAATAACTACAGAAAACTCTTGAAACTGGGCTGTCATCTTTCTTTGGTGATTGCAGTGACTTGCATCGTTTAGAACAGAGAAAGGCAAGACATTTGATGGCCGAGACAAGCAGAGGATAGCAATAGACCGTGACTTGCTGGAGTTTGCAGCCAGTTAGTTTTAACCCGATGGGGATGTTTCCTTTTCTTGTGTGCTAATTAGGTTGAATGCACGCGCTTGTACATAACTCTTGTAAATTATTCCGAACGAGATGGAGAGAACTTTTTTCTGAATTTTGTACCAGTTCTTCATGTCTCTTGAGAGATGTTTCTTAAGTGCATCCTGAATCAAAACAGTGATGTTTTAAACCTCTTCGATTTCTCCTAGTTTTCTTTGCAATAATCCAAAAAAGAATATCATCAAGATGTTCCTGAGATGATGTTCAGACTAAATATGATTGAATCACTCAAGGATGACAGAACTGAAGCAGGGCACAGCTTTGGGGGAAGAAATATACCATGAAGACTTGTGCGGCAGAAAAGGCCTACTTTTTCTAGATCCCAAGATCGATGGGTCTCTAGTAAAAGCAACAATGTTTCTTTCCTTGCAATCCAAAACACTAGTTGTCACAGTTTGGCAATGAAAGGTCAGTACTTTCACTGTTTCTTTGGTCTATTTTTTCAAAAGTGATATTGAGAAACAGCTAGTAGCAAGGCATGGTTTTAACAATGCTCACGGAGATCGCCATAGATGGATATGAAAACGGATAATCTCATCCGGTAAGCACTAGAACTGCCCACCAACGCTTCCCTTTTTCGTCACAATCTAATTACACAAACAATGACAGATGAGGGAGAGACCCTGATAGGCCAAGCACAGAAACATTGAGATATTTTGTCTCTGCAAAGCAAACATCAGCCACAACCTGGCAGCTTGCTAGTGGCCCCTTTTTACCAAGACAAATTCCACGGCTTTCTTTCTGCAATCTTGGCGATCCTCGTTCCGTCTCTGTCATTTCTCTTCGCAGGAAAAGCGCCCACCTTGTCGATTTCATCGGCCTAATTGCAGCTTTTAGAAAGACTTATCCGAACGATCAAACCCAAGAAAGACGAAAAGAGTAAGCCTTTGGGGACTTAAAAGTTTGGGATGGGAACAGACTTGCAGTACTTTATTGACCATCTTACTGAACATGGGCAGTAGTCTAGCCTGCCACTCAATTCTGATTCACTGAACAATGCCTTGAAAGTGAGTCAACCGTCCTATGCTGATTGTGCAAATTTATTGCTCTGGCCTCACTGGCAATCATTGACTCCTGAATCTACAGTAAGTCCTCACATTAATGGCTTATTATTAATTTTGGGTGGGGAGGGTAGACATCAACCTGGAAAATATGGCCATTTCCTGGAGTTATCATTGGTGAGAAAAATTATTTCTTGAGCCATTGGTCTCAGAGTCTACCTCCACTACAACATGTCCCCAAAGTGACCTTTTCAGAGTGAGATTGAAGATGTCAAAGATAATGTTTTTCTCATATTGAAATTCACTTCATGCATGTAAAGTTGAACAATGAAGTCAACGAGCTCTCAATTTTATATTAAGGTCGTCCCAGAAATTGTCTTAAATCATCTTCCAGGATAATATGCATCCTTAGGTAAGAAGTGCGCATGCATTAAAGTAGGTGCAATTAGGAAAGAAGCACCAAAAAGTGGGTTGACACTCGAATCCTTTCGAGAAAGTGGGGTGGTGTTGTGAAAGATATACAATGAACGAAGCTTATTTTAGATCAATGTGTCTACTTCCAATTTAATTTGGACTTTTTTGATGAATTATTCCATCGATTCTTGTTTATTATCATCGTCATTATTATATGATAATGTTAATTTGAACTCTCCAAGCAGTTTGCTAAGTGATTAAATGTTTGCTTTGAGTGAAGTGAATCTAACTCAGATTAACACTATTGATTATCACTGCCATACTATAGATTGAGCTTTATTTGATATACGTGGTTAGGTGATTTGCATGTATTTATGAAATTTCATCAAACTGAAAGTGTCGTATACTTTATATTGATCTAAATTAAAAAGGAAATATAATTAAAAAAATATAGCTATGAAATGTGAAATAAAGAATATTAAGATAGTTTAATATGAAACAGATTGATACACATGAAGTCATGAACTTTGCAATGAAAAGGGGAGCACTTAAATGTAATATTCTGTCCATTAAAGCCCATACTGACAAGTGGTGGCACATTGCAGGCTAAAAAGCCCGTGGGAAGTGACAGAATAGAACCAAGATAATATTGTTTAAAACCACCATGTTACCAACACCACGTTACCAACTTAACAGCTCCCGTGGTGGATATGAGCCTAGTCAGCTCCACTTAAAAATCGATATGTGTCTTATGACATGCAATGGATGAAAAGCTAAAGGGTATGCTATTTGAAAAATAAAAGAAAACAAGAGTATGCTACATTTTTCTATAGATCACGTCATGATATAATTTCCTTGTTTTTTCATGTGATTAGAGATTCAGATAAATAGAGAGAGCTACCACAGTCTTAAAATTATTATGGGAATGTTAATTCAATTCAAAACCTTTTAATTTAACTAATTTAAACCTAACACTTTAACGCTTTGCCAATATAATCATTCCGGCCATTTTGTGCTAGAAATCGTTGAATGGATATTAATCATCTTACGCAATCTGACCAGTATTAATGTGGACAATTTTTTCAAAATTTTTAAATTTTTATTTAATTTTTTTCGTTTCCTTCCTTTTTTTTTTCCCTTATTTCTCTCTATCGATCTGTTTGGTGGAGGTTGTGACACCCTCACCACCCCTTAACTTAAAAAAAAAAAAGAAAAAGAAAAAAATGGAAAAAAGTATATATTTTTTAAATTATTGCAAAAATTGTTTACATTAGTGTGAGTCATGTTGATAGTCAATGTTCACTTCAGCAATTTCTAACCAAATTTGGTTAGAAAAATTATATTGTTAAATTATCAGAATGTTAGTGATTAAATTGATCTATTTAAAATTTTAGAATTGAATCAACGTTTGTACAATATATTTAAGATTTTTTAGGTAATTATCCTTAGATAATTATTTTTTACATCAAAGATAATATAATGGGCTCTCTTTATGAGAATATCTTTATCGCATATTTTTGTTTAAATCATTTATCTGTATTAATGTTTATGGGAAACACTAATTTGTCTCACCTTTTGTATTCCAAATTTGCCCTTACATCAAAATTTAAAATTGCCTACTACTAGTTTCTCTTTATCGAACTCAACTTAAACATCATTCATAACCAGTCATGCACATCCCTTAGTTAAATAATTACTCTACTCCTTAAAATTTTATTCCTTTCTCTTTATACGTACCGTTCTCGCGATGATGCACCTACATAGCGAATGCCCCAACATATTCTATATAAAGCAAGCTTTCAAATTTTGGTGTCTACTCCAAATTTACCATTACACTCTGGACCATTTGATGGTCCCCTCGAGCCCAAAAGTGGTGGCAACTTCACACTAACCGTCTGATCGTTCCCCTGGCCACCTGACCACTCGCGAGGTCCCACCTCCGCTTAGTCCATCATTTTTTCCTCCAAAGACAACATTGTTTGCTTAGCCCAAGAGGAATCACGACAAGCGATCACGACATTTCAATTGTCACAAGGCTTTGGCTTTCCATGCCGACATTTCCGTCTTTATAAAAAGAGCAAGCAACGTCGACATTAGTGGGTGATCTTGGACTTTTCTCACCTCAAAAGTTGAGACTTTTTCTCATACTTATTAATTGACCACATCGGATCCTAGGTTGGAGGTGCAACAACCCGTAATTCTCTTATGTGACTTTTTATTTGGGTTCAAACTTGTTGGCAAGCCTAAATTTTAATAACAGTATTGAGTGATTTTGGATCTCTTTTACCTCAAAAGCTAGTTCAAGAGTTGAGACTTTTTCTTACACTTATTAATTGACTTCCAGCCCCATCCACAATCGATGTGGGTCAACCTCAATAGGCATTTATCAGTAAATCCTGATTTCAAAAGAAATTTGAAATCATCGTACATTTCTCTCTTACATCCTCAAACCCACAAGACAAGCCGGGAAAGAAATTCAAAAGAAGAGGCCTTCCATTTCTGCTAACACCCTTGTTCATCTTAAAAGAGGGAAACATTTCGTCATAAAATCACAAATTCACAGGTGATTGAGTAGCTCATTAGCCATTTTGAGAGGACATAAAAATGAATTGCCAGTCACCAAGACCTGAAGATGCGGATGGCTTGACATGGATGGCATTCCGTTACTCCTCAAACCCACTCGACAATGCCTTATCCTAGAGTGAGTCGGGAATGGCGCCTTACTACCTAGTCTCTGAGGAAGAGACAAAGACAGACTACGTCTACAATTTGGATGGTCCATGGCCGGTGGAGGAGGTGAGGGGGACGGGCCTTGTGAGTGATCAGCCAAAGGGATGCTCTGATGGCTGGTTGCCAAGGAATCATAAAGTGAGGGTGAGTGGGACTACTTCTTCAGCTAACCATGATTGCATGATCAAGGTTAAAGTTCCCAAGCGGGACCTGCCTCGGAAGTGGTATGAGGACATTGGATTTAGGTTCACCACGGATTGTGTCAAGATTTCCAAAATTGATTGATAAATACATCTTCCCAACTGCTACCACCTATTGTCGTTGAGTTTGGCGTTGCACTTGTTGGGAGCGTGTAGCAGAAATTCAATAACTTCACCTGAAGAGATTGCCAAGAGGGAGCTCAGATTAGAGCCCGTCAATATATCCAGTTTGACCCACCTTTACTCAATAACTTAAGTCAATGAGTTATGAATCAACTAAGATATATATTAATTGTTCTATATCACATCAATTTTCTGATGTGTGATTTCTCTAACATAACTTACTCACAAGTGTATTCTAACAACCTCCCCCTCACGTGTGTGCTTAGTGTTAGATTGCTTCCCCTTAATTCAGGTATTCTTTTGCATTAACTTATGGGCTCGTATTACTACACCACAATAGCCACTTGCCCGATCTCCCCTTCACGTGTGAGCTTAGTGTTAGGCTTGCTTTTTCTTGATTCAAGTATCCTTCTGCATTAATTTACGAACTCGTATTGCTACACCACAACGTCCATTTGTCCGAAAACTGCAACTATAGGCTCTGATATTATTTGTTGGGAGTGTACAACAAAAATCTATCTAAGGAGATTGTCAAGAGGGAGCCCCAATTTAAGCCCGTCAATATATTTAGTTGGACCTATATTTCCTCAAAAGTTTAAACCAATGGGTTATTTACCAACTATGATATATAAATGACCCTATAACATGTTAATTCTTCGATGTGAGATTTCTCTAACATAACTCATTCACACGTGCATCCTGATAGCATCGATAGGAAGGGAGGTGGAGGATAAGGATGAAGCTGGTGGCAAGAGAAAAAATCCAACTTTTTGTAGGTTCTTAAGATAGATGAGTATCAATTAAAAGCAACCTTTCATCTTTCCTTTCATTTCCAAAACACTAGTGGCCCCATTTTGGGCAATGAAATCACAGCACTTCACCGTTTCTTTGGTCCACAATTTTTGTAAAACAGCTAAAAGCAAGGAATTGTTTCCTCGATGCTTTACGGAAATCGCCATCCATTGATGAGAAAACGCATAACATCTTCCTCGGTAGGCACGGAAAAAGCCCACCTACAATTCCCCTTTTTACCAGAATCCAGTAACACAAACAAAGACAGATCAGCGAGAGACCTTGATAAGCCAGACAGAGGACATCGAGATATTTTGCCTCAGCAAAGCAAATATCAGCCACAACCTGTTCGTCGCATCTGCTGCTATGGGCCCTCTTTACCTACTCCATTCCCTGGATTTCTTTCTGCGTCGCGGCAACTTCTCTTTTCCGTCTTTGTCGTTTCTCTTCCCCGGGAAGCACGCGCACAGTCTGCCGATATCATCGGCCTAATCGCAGTTCTTAGAGAGCCCGAACTGAACAGTTAAACCAAAGAAAAGTTGGGCGTGTGAACCAACTTGAAGTACTTTATCGACGATATTGAAGGTTTATAAATTTGGGTGGGGGTAGCCATCAACCTGGAAAGATGGCCATTTCTTGTAGTTACTATTGGTGGGGAAAAGTTGGTTCTTGAGCCATTTGGGTCTCACAGTCAACTTCCACTATGCCATGTCTCCAAAGTGACTTTTTTTAAGAGCGAAATTGGAGATGTCAAAGATAATGTTTTTATTCATGTTGAACTTTCACTTCATGCATGTGAAGGTGCAATGAAGTCACCGAGCTCTCAATTTAACATTAAGGTCGTCCAAGAAATTGTATTAATCATCTTCGAGAATAAAATGCATCATTTAGGTAAGAAGTGCACATGCATTAAAGCAGATGCAAGTAGGAAGGACGCACCAAGAGGAGGGGTGACACTCAAATCCTTTCGAGATAGAGGGGTAGTGTTGGGAGAGATATATGATGATTGAAGCTTATTTTAGAACGGCGTTCCTATTTCTAATTTATTTTGGAATTTTTTGTTGAATTTTTCCATTGATTTTTGCTTTTTATTATTGTATTATTATATGAAATATTGGTTTGAACTCTCCAAGCACTTGGTTGAGTGATTAAGTGTTTGATTAGAACGAGGTGAATCCAACTCGGATTAACATCATTGGTCGGATTGCCATTATATGGATGGAGCGTTATTCGATGCACTTAATTAGTGTGGTTTGCATGTATATATGAAATTTCATAAAGTTAATTGTTAGTATACTTTATATTGATCTAAATTAAAAGGAAATATAATAAAAAAATATAACAATGAAATGCGAAATAGAGAATTTTAAAATAGTTTAGTACGAAATAAATCTATACATATGTAGTTTGGTTTTCTCAAGTCATGAACTTGTAATGAAAAGTGGAGCGCTTGAATGTAATATTCTGTCAATTAAAGCCAAAAATGACGGGTGGTCGCCCATTGCAGGCTAAAAAGCCCGCACGAACTGACGGAATGGAGCCAAGACTCAACAAGAGTATGCTATTTGGAAAATAAAATAAAATAGAGAGGATGCGACACTTCTCTATAAAAAATTGTCTGATTAGCGATTAAGATAATTAGAGAAAATTATCAAAATGATCATAAACCTATTGAATGAATGTCAATTCAATTCAAGATTTTTTAATTGAGCCAATTTAGTCATAAATATTTTAACGATTTGTTAATATAATCATTTCGGCCATTTTTAATTGGAAATAATTAACATGGATGCCAATCGTCTTATATATCACTTATGATGACAATTTTTACAAAATTTTTCAATTTTTTTTCTAATTTCTTTTTCCTTTCCTTTTCTTTATTTTTCTTTATTTTTTTCTTATTTTCCTCTGGCGGTTTGTAACCCTGGTGGTGGTTGGTGGAGGTTACCAGCCATAGGCCAGGGCTTTCACCCTTGCTGCCCCCTCAGTTAAAGAAAAAAAAGGTAAAAAAAAGAAGAAAAACATATAAAAGATTGTTAAAAAATTGCAACCTGCCTATAGTTAGGGTCCACCTTCAGGATTTCCAATTAAAATTAGTTGGAATAACTACATTTTCAAATTGTTAAAATATTTATGATTAAATTGGTTAAATTGAAGGATTTATAACATTTTGGATAATTATCCCTAGGTAAATATGATATACAGTAAAGATAATATAATATGCTCTCTTTATGAGAGTATTTTTAGTGGATATTTTGTTTAAATCATCTATCTATATTAATGTTTAAGGGAAACACTCATTTGTCTCATGTTTTATATTCCAAACTCGCCCTTAGATCAAAACTTAAAACTACCTACTACCAGTTCTTTTTATTGAGTAGCTGCTCAATTCACACATCTTTAATAACTGGTCTTGCGCATCCTTCGGTTAAATAAATACTTGACTCTTTAAAAATTATATTCTTTTCTCCTTATACATACCACACCCATGATCATTTATGTACGAAGCGTATGCCCAACATGTTATATATAAAGCGAGATTTCGTAATTGTTATGCACTCCGAATTTGCCATTGCACTCTCGACCATTTGATCGTCCCCTTGGGCCCAAAAGTGGTGGCCACTTCGCACGGACAATTTGATCATCCCCTTGGCCAGCCGGCCACTCGCGAGGTCCTATCCCTCCTTTTTTTTTTTGTGGTGACCGAGGATCCGTCGGATTCTGCCCTTGTCGGCTTACGTCGATTTGGGGTCTCACGGGCTTCCGTGGTGGAGGCCCAACAGCGATTATACCTCGGGGGAAACTGGCCCAAAGGGCTACCGCTTTAGTCACTAACAACGCAGGATTTTGAACATCCTTTGTTGGAGGAGAGTTCTCAACTAATTGTGCTGCCCATGGGTGGGTTCCTGTCCCTGCTTTTTCCTCCACTTTTTCCTCCAAAAACGGCATTGTTTGCTCAGCCCCAAGAGGAATCACGACAAGCGATTCCGGCATTTCATTCATTACAAGGCTTTGGCTTTTCAAGCAATGCCGACATTTCGGTCTTTATAAGATGAGCAAGAAACGACGGCATTGCAACGCTAAATCGCCAGTGTGACGGGCGAAAAAGAACTCAAAATCATCACGTGTTTAAATCAAGGAAACTTCGATCCTATGAGAATATATTTTTAAAATTGAAATTTCATTTATTTTTTGTTTTTAAAAAATTCAAATTTTAAATTAGTTTAAAAAATAAATTATTAATTTTTTTCTTTCTTTTTATTTTTTACTTCTATCTCAGCTGCAGCCACGGAGATGGCCAGGAATTGACCACAGGCAAGGGAGGAGCTTGCTGTTCTAGCAATGCCGAGGTCTTGTCGACCTTTGACAAGGCTCGAGCCTCGAGCTCAACCTTGCTTGAGGTTAATCACCGATTGTTAGTGCAATTGGCAATTGGCGAGAAAAAGAAAATGAAAACAAAACAAAAGTAATAAAACGACGTCAGCCCTTGGCCAAGGCTCGGCGACCCCCGCCGACCCTCCCCCTCCGTCGCCGGCCCTTCCTAGCGGCGGCGGGGAGGAGGCGGCGGCTGAGGGCTTTTTTTTTAAAAAAATATATATTTTTAATATTTGTATTTTTTTAAATATTTTAAATAATTCTAATTTTAATTTTAATTTTTAAAATAATTTTTATATTAATTTTTTACCATGTCAACACCAAAACGACGTCATTTTACACTTATTTTGCCGGAAAACTGACACATCGGCGTTTTGGCTGGATTTTGATCGGATTAGCACTTAAGTAATCCATTTTGTTCCGATTTTGGCACTTAAGTGTCACTTTCGTAACTTTTGGTATTTAAGTGTCTATTTGTGCCAACTTTTGGCACTCTAGGGGTCCGGGTGTCAATATTTCTTCGAACCCGTAAACAACTCATTGGCAAACTCATACTACTTGAGCAAGAGTTGGGTTCCTCTAGAATGATGGGACTATTTTTCAGTGTTTTATATGTCATATGTTATTTGCTTATGAGAAGCCCTACCTCTTCATAGAAGGTGAAAGCAGACCCTTAATCTTCTCTATAATTCTCTATTACTCCACGGTTTGATCATGTGATGGTGGAAGAATTATTACTTGTAACTCCCACGTAATTAGAGGAGCTATTCTTGTGTAACCTTCACAAGCGTCTTTAATGGTTATTCAATAACACCTTGCTGGAATTCCAGCAAGGTGTAAAACGTGGCGCTTGTAGTTCTTAACTTAGATCCAAAGAGAGAGACTTGTGTGATGGAAGTGGATGAACTGAGGTGTGACATCCACTATGCATGTAAATGAAATAATTGCTTTCGACCACTCGCACGAATTTAAAGCGTGTGCTTTAAACTACCATGTTGGAAGAGTTGCTCCCATATCAGTTGATACTCTCTCCTAATGAGAGGTCGTCATGTTACATAATACCATTTTAAGTAATACCGGTGGCGGCTGAAAATCCTTAATGCATGTGGAATGACTCAGAAATTCTGAGATTTGAGACACTAGGAAACGATTCAATGGTGTCTGGTAATAAAGTCTCATGAGACACTGAACTAGACCTCCTTAAAGATCTGTGGTTCTATAATGCAGAAGAATTATTGCCGAGATTGAGATTACTTCTTCTTATTTTGCATTTTATAACTTTTCAAGTTCTTTCCCCAGAAAAGAAAAAAGTGGTCGGTTCTTTTGATCAATCTTGAGAAGAACGAACCAATTTAGCTTCCACCTCCGATCCGTTGGGATCGAGAACCGCCTTTTTGACTCAATCAGAAACAGATTACCTCTAGAAAAAAGACAGGTTCGACACTCCCAGTAGGCCTGACCAAATGGGTGGGCTAGGCCAGATCCGAATCTAATATCGCCACACCTCGAAAGATGTCAATTAATTCTTGGGCTAAGTCGAGTTGGGTCCCCGGGAGGGGCCTCGGGGGTGGGGGGGTGCCTTTTGATGCGGAACCCTCATCCGACTCATGATATTCGCGTTTCCAACTAGTAGGCCATCCCACATCACAAGAGGAAACGGAAAAAAGCGCGCGGAATAAAGAAGAGAAGGAGAAAGAGACAAGAGAAGGATGAGGCCGTTGATCGAGCTTGTCTCCATGCCACGAAAAAAGAGCAGTTCCCGGGCCATCGGACAAAACATGACCCTCATCTAACACTCAGTTGGGACAGAAGGTGCTCCGAAAATTTATGCTCTCTCCCTCGCTCTGTGTCGACCCTTCTTTTTTTCTCAGTCCTCTCTGCTCATAAATCAAGAGACGCCCAAGAAGAGGAGATGAGGGATTCTTCATCTTCTTTGCGAGACTAGGGCCTTTCACAATGAAATCAGCACGTCAAAATACCTCGGGAACCGATCGGTCAACTTCAGTCAACTCTTATCAACTCAGCCAATGGTCAAATGATGACGTGGTAGTGATGTGGCAATGACATGGCACTATAGCCGCCGAAGCAGCTATTGGATTAGCTATTGTTTCATTGATTTATCGTAATAGAAAATCAACTCGCATCAATCAATCAAATTTGATGAGTAAATGAATAGATAAGTAGCATTAATTAATTATTTATTATTAATTATAGAAATTAGAATATTCTAGTCAGATGACGTGGTGATGTCGTGGCGTTGGCATGGCGGATGAGGCGGCAGGTGACATAAGGATGGCGCAATGATCATGTTAGCAGTACACGGCCGACTTAAGTCACGTGAGACGCATGTGGGTGTGCAGAGGCTTGAAGTGGCACGTGTGGGCATGTGCGGCATCAGTTGGCCGTGTGATTTGGCTGGTTGGATTCTTTGAGTGATGTAGAATCTGTTTGTGGTGTTGTATTGTCAATATAACCAGCTGAATAAGTCCAAAATAGACTTAGGGCGCGTTTGGTAACGATTCTCGTTTAACCGATTCGACAAAAATGATTATTTTTGATTACTTCCTTAACGATTATGAGTAAAAGAACGTGTTTGGTAAATCGTCTAAAATTTCTGATTCTGAAATAGAATTGCGTTTGATAACGTGTTCATTGATTCTGTTCCAAATTAATTTTTTTTTTTTTTTTTAATTTTTAAGTAATTTTTTCTACTTTTTAATTTTTTTAATTTTTTTCCTTTTTCCTTTTCTTTTTCCTTTTTTGTTTTCTTTTTTTCCTATTTTTCTTCTTCTTCTTGTGGCCGGTTGCCGGATCGGCGATCGGCCGGACGAGGGCCAGCGACCTCACTAGAGCGTCGTCGGCCCTCGGCGAGGCTGGCCCTTGTCGGCCGAGCCTTGCCGCTAGCTTGGGCGAGGCTCACCCGGCCACCGGCCGGCTCGCCTAGCCCGACCGGTGGCCGGCGAGCCTCGCCCGGCCCGGCGAGGCTCACCCGGCCACCGGCCGGGCTCGCCTATCTCGACCGGTGGCCAAGTGAGTCTCGCCCAACCCCGGCCGAGGCTCGCCCCGTCCACCGGCGAGCCTCGTCCTCGCCGGTGGCTGGGCGTGCCTCTGGCGAGCTCGCCGGACCTCGCCCTAGCCAGGCGAGCCTCCGGCGAGCTCGCCGGACAGGCGGCCGGCAACTGGCAGCGGCCGGTAGTGGGCGGTGGTGGGTGGTGGCGGACGGTGGCGGGCGGCGGTCGCGGGATGCGGAAGGAAAGAATAAGAGTTTTATTGTGTTGATTCTTTTTTTTATTCTCAGACGCAGAATCAACTTTTTTTTTATTCTCAAATCTTCTCCCAAACTGATTCTGGGAACAAATTTGTTTCCGGAAACAAAAATTTTACCAAACGCGATTCTCGTCTCAAACTGATTTTGGGACCAAAAAATCAGAATCAGGCATTGTTTGGCACGTTGCCAAACAGGGCCTTAATATACGGCTGTGATGGTTCCAAGTCGATAGTGTGGCGGCTGGGTTGGTGACAAAACAAGCAGCGGAAGTTGCGGAGAAACGAGAGCGACGCGACATCTTCGTGGAGAAAACGTGACCTATTCAGCTGGCATTGCAAAAAATAAAAATCCTCAAGAAAGAGGCTTTGATACCAAGTTAAGAATAGAGGAATAAAGAACTTTTGTATATTTTGATGATTTGTAACGAGGAATACAAGAGCCTATTTATAAGTTTTACAGGGAGACTAATTACAGTAATAAAATATTATATTATCAATTATAATCAATCATAAAGATATCCAGAATATTAAATATATCAAGAATATTATAGATATCAAGATATGGGAAGGATATTTAGAATATTAAAGATCCCCAGAATATCTAGAATATTGTAAAGATAATCTCATTATATCTTATAGCTCTGCCGATGGACGGAAGCGATCTCAAAATTGCGAGAGTGTTGTTGAAGAAGTTGGATTCCAACACCTTCATGGTGGCTGGCAAGTCCTAGCGTCACCAGCTCCGCCGCCTGAACATTTGCGAGTACCAGGTTCCTACCTTTCTCTACCCTCGCGTGATCTATACTGGGAGTCATGTTGTTCATGAAGGGATTCAACTCTAAAAAAGTTGGATTTTAGGCTCAGTTGCATTTGCGATATACGATTATGAATTAACAGCGTACGTGCCCAAAGTACGAGATGTTTTTGCATTTGTTGAAGACTAATGGTGATGGGTGCTTTGCTTTTCCTCTTAGCGTCCATCAAAGTCTCTTCTCTCTCAAGTTCTTCTTCTTCTTTCGAGATTTCTGGTTCAGGGACATCGTCACCTTCATCGTCGGAGGAAGAGCTTTCTTCAGAGTCTGTCCCTCTCAATCATCACCATTGGGAATGCAGAATTTCTCTTTCTTGTCATCATTTTTTTTTTCCGTGAAATCAATGGAAAAGAGGACATGCGACGATGCGCCGAAGCGATGGGCAGCAAAGGGTAAGCGAGACAGTCGCGGATTTTGAAGCAACGTAAAATTATTTCAACCAAAAAAGAGAAGAAAAAATGACATAAAACTACCAAAAAAAACAGAACAACGTTCGTTTCTTTTTTACTTTTTCTTTCCTTTTATTACATAACCTATGACTAACTCTGGAATCGAAACATCCCAACATGGTATGATTGTCCAATCAAGACGTAAAACTATGAAAAAACAGAGTAATCGCATCTCACTTAGATTCATATATTCGTGGGATATTCGTGATTTATCGATTTAAGATTGGACTCATCATCATCTGAACATGCTCCTAACCAAGTAAGGATAATTCGATTCATGCCATGATGTCACTAAAATCTGCACTGCTAGTCGATTGCAAAGTGTTCGTATTTGTTGGAAGAAGAAGAAGAAGAAGAAGAAGAAGAAGAAGAAGAAGAAGAAGAAGAAAGGTCCCAATCCTAAAGGGTCAACGAGCAAAGCTGAGGGCTTCCTGTCAAGCTGGAAGAGACCTCAGATGCCGGGAGCTGGCTGAACAGCCATGTGTTCATGTAGAGCTTCCGCTGCTGGATGTGTCAAACATCAAGCTAGCATTGACGAACGGGGGTTGGCTCGGTTGGGGGAGTACACAGTTTTTGTCATGGAGCATCTCGACGACTCCAGACATGGGCGGTCGCAATTCCATGTAGGCTTGAGTGCACAAAAGGCTGATTTGGAGCACTTTCGACACCTCCAGCATGGGGAATTTACCTTGTAAGGCTGAATCAATGCACGCGGCTAAATTATTTGACTTGTAATGCTTCCATACCTGCAAAGCAATCATGAATTTTCATGGCTCTCTTATATGTGAAGATAAATCTACTAGCACTAACGTAGAAACCAACGATAGAGTTTGTTGGGAAAATCAATTTGGCTAGGAAAGTAAATGTCAGTCTAAGTTCTCATGATCGTAGGGACAAGCAACCTTACCAACTGTAGTACCGAGCTTGACCCCCGTGTGTACACACTATTCTTCCTACCACTCAAGATTTCAAGAACCAGCACCCCAAAAGCATAAACATCGGTTTTCTCCGTTAGATGTCCCCTCATTAAATATTCAGGCGCCATGTAACCACTGCATAGTCAATCGTCTTTTAGATATAAACCATACTTAGCTCAAAGAAGATATGAAGTGCGAGGAAAGGATGATACGCGAAACCCCTTTGAGGGGCCAAACTTGTCAAATTAAGGACATAGAAAGTGCCGACTATGGTTTCGAGCAGGCTGGTAATGAAAAGGCATTCTTACAGTGTGCCAGCGATTCCTGTGCTAAGATGAGACTTATCTAGAGCAATGCATCGGGCAAGCCCGAAATCTGAGATTTTCGCTGTGAGATTTTTGTCAAGGAGGATGTTGCTGGTTTTTATGTCCCGATGGATGATTTTCACTCCACAACCTCCATGAAGATATGCGAGGCCCTCAGCTGTTCCTATGATGATGTGCAGCCTCTCCTCCCAAGTTAGGACGGGGGTCGCATCATTGACTGCAACAATAGATTCTATTCGCTTATGTAGAAAGACAAGCAGAGCGGAGTGGGACAGACATAACCAAATAAGGCAAGACACTAATGGAGTAGATATTTGAAACCTTCGACTTGAAAATCATAAGATAGAAGCATTGCTTGCAATACAAGAAGCCAGTTACCAAGAATGCAAACTGAACCGATGCTCGTCGTGAAGGGTGCATCTCTTCTTGGCATCAAATGATGGTTGTGTAAGTGTGTTATGCAGTTATGCAACAACCAACTACTTACCAAAAAGAACTAGATCAAGACTTCTTTTAGGAAGATATTCGTAGACGAGGAGGCTCTCCGGGCCTTCGATGCTGCATCCCAAAATCCTCATGAGGTTCTTGTGTCGGATCCCACTGATTAGGTTCACCTCATTGAAGAAGTCATCCGCCCATTGGCATGTGTTGAACACCAACCGCTTAACCGCGACGACCTTCCCGTCAGGTAAAATCCCCTTGTACACAGAACCACCGCCCCCTTGGCCCAGCTTCCTCGAGTCATCAAAGAAGTTGGTGGCCTTCTCTAGTGTCTTGTACTTGAAATATAAGCTAAACTTGCTCTTGCTCGCTCGTAATTGCATGAGGTTATTTTGCACTGAATAAGGATGAATGTGAAATTCGTGTCATCAAGCTTGTGATCAAGAATTACTAAGAGATCATTTTACGCATTTGAACCAAATTGCTTACTTTGTTTCTTCTTGGAGTACTTTTTGTATCCAATGTATGCACCAATGAGAACAAGCGAAGCCGCTGCAGTAGCCGATGAGGTTATTGCTATGGTGATGCGGACCCTAGATGAACCTGCGAAATGATAAAGCCAACATCAGGTTGAGATGAGCGAGTTCATTAATAATTTCAAAAATCTGGCAAGCATTGAATCATAAGATCAATCAAATTAAACTTAGGGTGTGTTCATTTGGGGGAAAATTTCAAGAAAAAGGAAAATGTTTTCTGGAAAATCAATTTTTAAGAAAATGATTAATTTTCCTTTATTTGGTGATATATGACTAAAAATGTTTTCTAGTGTTTTTCTCGTTTGGAAAATGATTTCAATCTCATGAAAAAAAGAAGAAGAAGTCATTTTTAAATAATTTTTATTTGATTTTCTTTCTCTTTCCTTCTTCCTCCTCCACTAGGCATTAGGCCTTGACAGGCCACTAGCATCGTCGTCAAGGCCCAACAAGGGCCGACCTGACCAGCCTCGAGCAAGTTTGTGCTAGCTAAATCCTAGGGTTTGTTGCAACGAGGCTAGCAAGGCTTGAGCTTGCTTGAGGTGGGCTTGCACTGGCGATCGGCGGAGGAGGAAAAAGGAAAAGAAAAAAGATAAGGAAAATAAAATAAAATAAAAATCGATTTTTAAAATAAAATATTTAAAAATTCCCCATGAGCAATTTTTGAAAGTGTATTCACCTTCTTAGATTGAGGAATTCACTTTTCTAATTTTATGCGTGTATATTTTCCTTGATCGGAAAGTGTTTTCGATTGATCAATCATTTTTGGTGAACTAAACGGATGAAAGTTCGGAAATTAATTTTGAGAAAACACTTTTCGTCAAACAAATGCACTCTTAGGTTATGTTCGTTTCGTGGATAATATTTTTCTAAAAAAGATTTTCCCTGGCATTCGATTCGTTTAGGAAAATGAGTCAATGAAAAATATTTCTCTAGTCAATGTAAAACTATGATTTCATCTTTGAAAAAGTTGGAAAACATTTTTCAAAATATTATTAGGTATTGGCACTTGGATCTAAAACTCTTCGTTTAAACACAAGAATCCCAACGCTAGTTCTTGAGTCTCTAACGCTTGGGCTGGATCCATCAAGGTTGGCCCCGGATCCATAGAGGCTGGGACCAGGTCTCTTGGGCACGAGTCCATTGAGACCAGACTTGGGTTGAGGTCAGGCTCTCGGTGCCTATACCCGGGTTCATTGAGGCTAAGCTCGAACCCTTAGTGCTTGTGCCCTATGCCTTAGTACTTGAGCCAGCATCCATAAAGGATAGGCTTGGGCCTTGAAACTCCAGCTTTAGTCCCTAGCACTTAGGCTCAGGTCCTGAATTAATGAAACTTTGTCCTTATAGGAATATTTAAAAAAAAAAAAAAAAGAACTTCAATTATTTTTCTTTCTAAAAAAATCAAAATTTAAATTACTTTAAAAAATTAATTTTTTTCTTTCTTTTTATATTTTGCTTCTACCTTGGTTGATCACCGGCCTTAGCGACAGCCAGCGATTGACCATAGGCAAGGGATGAGCTCGTTGTTCTAGCAATGCCGAGGTCTTGTTGACCTTTGATAAGGCTTGAGCCTTGCTGATCTAGCTAGACTCGAGCTCAATCTCGCATGAGGTCAGTCACCGGTGACATCGATTGTCACCGTGGCTAGTGATTGGCTGAAAAAGAAAAAGAAAAGAAAAGAAAAATAATAAAATAATTTGATATTTAAAAAATGAAAAGAGAAATTTTTTAAAAATATCATTAAAAGAAGTGCCTTAATCGACCGACATGAGGAAACCACAATTGGAAAAATCGAAATCTGACAGCAGACATAGAAGAGCGTCGGTTTTTATTTAATGGCGAGGAAGCCATCTTTTAAGTCGGTAAACCAGAGATCAGGACGCTAGTTGTTACCTCCGCTATCAGGGACGTCGTAGAACTTGGTGGTCGAGTAACGGAGGAAGCATCCCGCGTTCATGGCCCGCGCTTCTTCTCCAGGTGCGCAGCTTCTCGCCATCGAAGTTGCATTCTCCAAACAGAATCTGCAACTGCCGGCATCAAGCGTGCTCCAACACTGTGCCAAAGCATATACCCCGGCGACTCCTCCAACTCCGTCCTCCCCAGCCACCGCGAAGCCCTTGTTCCGCACTGCACTGGCCGAGACATTCCTCAGGACCCGGTCCACCCTATCCGAGAGCTCGGCCACTCTCTCTGCCGGGGCTGTCAAATTGGAGCTACACTTGAGCATGTCGCGCGTTGGATCGACGGTCTCGTTGTAGAAGTCGTAACTGCCGTAACGGAGGAAGCAGCCGTCAAGGTAGAGCCGACCAAAGCTGGGGAGGCAGCGGGCGATCCGGGTCCAGCTCTCGGTAAAGCAGAGGAGGCACTCGGTCTCAGTCAAGTCCCCATGGCACTGGGTGAGGCCGTACACTCCGGGCGGCGGCGAGGGGAGGGAGTACTTCCCCCATCCCTGGGCGGCGATGCTGTCAGAGACCTCGCTCATGGCGGCGATGCCGTTGGAGACAACGTTTCCAGCGACAATCCCAGTAAAGTTCTCGCAGATGCGGCCCGCTTCGGTGATTCGAGGATCGGAGACTGCCAGAGAGAAGAAGAACGAGGAGAGCGCGAGCAGAGGAAGGGCGATTGATGGGCTCGCTCCGTTGGACTTCATGGGCTCTGCTTGAGATATGCTCGGTTACCGAATTTTCCTTCTCTCAGTTCTCTTCAAAGAGAAAAGAAGAAGAAGAAAAGGGAAAGATTTGAGCAAGAGCGCGATGGGAGCTCCGATTCAACCTGATGATCTCATAAAAAGCTTCAACCCAGCTACACCACGCGGAGTCGAAGCTACAGACTGATGCTTGACTTTTTGGGTCTCGTTTTTCACATAACCCCTTGCTTTCTTCATGCTACAGCAGGGTTTTTGAAAAATGCCGCCGCGATAACATGTCTCTCTCTCTGTGAATGGGTGGAATGCAGTGTTTTTTTTTTGGTCGGTGGAATGCAGTGCTTGACGCGGCGAGAATGATGGCGTTCCGAGACCTTTCGAGTCCGAGAATATTTTGGATGGAGGGTGTGTCCAGACGAAAGAGAGAGATCTGCAACGACCGAAGCGACGAGGGCGACGGGTGTTGACGTCCATGTCGGTAGTTTTTTTTTTTTTTAAATAATTAGATGATAATTTTTAATCTATTCTGAGAATAATAATAATTATAAAAAATCAAATAAAAAATTATTATAAATTGTTTTGAAGTGTATTTGTTTAAAAATTTGTGACTTATAACAAGTTATTATCACAAAAAAAAAAAAAAAAAAAAAACTAAATTAGTGGGAACCTGTTTGGATAAATAGGAAACTTGAAACCTAGAATAAGTTTTTAAATTTTTCTTGGTTTATACCTTCATGTGATTATGCAGTATTCCAAGGTGTTCAATGATGGTTGTATAATCTGATATCACTAGTCTAAGCTTTCATTTTATGATTGCAACTTTTACTTTGTTAATGTTTCATATTCTTCATGTATCTAAATATAAGTTATAATCAATGAATTGTAACTATATATTATGGTAATTAAAAGTGATGGTTCACTACAGTTGGTTAATTAATAATATAGGCGGAATCTGGAATTCATCTTGAAATTTGTGACGGAATATGTTCTAGAGTATGCAATGTAGGTTCTAGGTTCTAAAAAATAAGAAATCTATTTCAACCAATAAGTTCCATATAAAATCTGTACGAAATTTGAAATCGTTCATCCCTAAGTATCATGAATCTTATATTTGCATGGTCGTGATTAGGTTTGGTAGATAAGGTCCATCATTGGAAGGTTCTCTTATGTATCATGTTCATAATTATGCAAAGACCTTTAATTTGACTTTAGATGATCAAATTTGGCCTCACATGTTTCAGATGAGATTGTCCCTGCATTTTTCATACATGTACATTTGACTTTTCTAGTCCATGGTTGCGGCCACAAGGTGTCCGAGCTAGTCTTTATCCAGCCCACCTGGACTCTGTTATAATTTTGTGACAAATTTTAGAACTTCCAATATACTTATTCCTTAGATTTATTTATGACCTCTTCTGCCTTGACTATCAACCGCTACATAGAATTCCACAAATCAAAAACGCCTAGGAGCGTGGTAGTTCACACATGACCATCTCAATTCACATCTAAAGTAGGAGGAAATCTTAGGAAAATTGAGCAAGTTCTCATATCAATATGTTGCAAGCGTGAAGCGATTGAACAACCCTTTTGTGCTTTCCAAAGTGCAAATAAAAATATGGCTTCAAATTGGGTAGAACAATGAAGTCGGATCATTGAGCTGGATAGAATAATCTAGTCGGACTTTGAAGTGTGATATTACTTTTTTTAATGATTTATTTGTCTTACAACGTTGTTAATGGTCCCTGGAAAATTTATATTCTAGTATTTCTAGTATTTCTTAAATGAAAATACTAGATAATAATTCTAATATTTCTACATAGTCTCTCAAAGGAAACGATTAGAAATAATGGATGTATATTCTTTCGAAAGAAAACAAAAAATGAAAAGAAGAATATTATGATCGAACATACACGTTTAGTAATTTATAGCATAAACAAGAAGTTATATCCAAGTAGACACAACCTTCTAAGGATTAAGAAATTATGCTTGAACAGGTACAAAGTTTGAGTAACCGTTGGACAAAAAAATAAAAATTCTAAATTAAATAAATAATAAACAAAAAAATAACCGTACTTCTTCGTGAATAGTCGCAAAGTTTCAACACGACTTATGGTTAATTTTTTATAAAAATAAATCCTAATTTTTCAATAAATAGAAAATAATGATCATTGATCAATGTTAAATCTCTTTTACGTGCGCACTCACATTTTTTCGACGTGGGACAAGACACCTCTTAGTTTATTTTACAAACAAACTACCAACACAAAGCACATGGAATAAAAAGAATGACAAGCATAAAATCATTAGTAAGTCTCAAGTGATTCAACAGATCATATGCACTGAGTCCCTAACTTCACTAACCATTGTTAGCATTGTATGCTAAATGTCTACTCAATTATCTCAAGGCCTTAACACTATTTTATGTGCCATATGGAATGGTCATTGGTTTTTTTTTTTTTTTTTTTTTTTTTTTTTGTGGAGGGGAGAGGGGGAGGAGGGGTGATGAATTGCCATTACATTTCAAGAGTAGCTGTTGATCCCGAAATAACACTAGGAAAGAATGAAGACTTGAAAAGGAACACTTTGGACCTAGGGTCTAGAAAAGCCGGTGAAAAATCTGCACCATATGGGCTTGAGTGGACCTAGCCCGGTTATGTTTTTTTTTTTTTTTTTCAAAATACAGAGTCAAAATACAAGAGGAAGGGCATCGAAACATGTTAAAGAGGGGATAATGTCCAAAGGTTGCAATTGAAGTCATGACCACGGAAAATTGGATGTCTAGACCACGTAGTTCTTTTTAGGTTTAAATTCTTCGTACTTGAAATTTTTTGCCGTGAGACAAATGGTTAGGTCATAGAAGAAAAAGTAATCAAAAGCATTGTCCCATAGGAAAAGCCGATGAATAAGAAATCTTGATGGCAAAAGCTCTAGAAATTCAAAGGTAAACAAATTCAAAAGGAAAATCACAGAAAAAGGAAAAACAATTAAAGAGGGGATAATGTCCAAAGGTGCTGTCTAATCATGGTATGGTTCTTTCACATGTCGTGAGTAATTAGATAAGATTTCTATAATAATACAAAGGAAAAAGACCACAAAAAACTCCAAACTTTGTCCAAAGTGATAAATTTACCTCAAATTTTTTTTTTGTGACATGAAAACTCCAAACTTTGCAGAATGTGACACATTTACCCCATTAAAGGCATTTTCATCTTATTCTTTATGTTTTTTTTTTTCTTCTCTCTTCCCTCTGCCGACTATGGCGGAGGAAAGCCGGTGTCTGGCAAGGGTTGCCCTCGCCGACGTCGGGCGAGGGTTGCCTTCGCTTGGGCTAGCTAGGGCCGCCCTCACCGGGCGACGTCGGCGAAGGTGGCCCTCACCAGATTTGGAGAGGGTGCCCTTGCCCTCGCCGGATGCTAGCGTCCCTCTGCCGGCTCCACCATGGCGGGCGGAGGGAAGAAAGAAGAAGAAGAAAAAAAAAAATTAAAAGTAAAAAGACTAAAATGCCCTATAATTTAGGGTAAATGTGTCACACTAGTGAAAGTTCGGGGTTTTACGTGTCACAAAAAAAAAGTTTAGGATAAATGTATCACGGTTAGCAAATTTCAGGGTTTTTCATATCACAAAAAAATTTTTGGGATAAATTTGTTATTTTTGGCAAAGTTTGAAATTTTTGGTGGTTTTTTTCCTATTACAAATAAAATGAGGTTTGCCAATTACCATCCAACGGAGAGTTCATTGGTTTCATTATCACCAACACCTTTAAAAATTTTGACTATTTCCAATATGCAATCACGGGCAAAATCAATATGAACCGTCCAATTAGGAAAAAGATGGGAAAAAAAAAGGAGAAAAGGATTGCGTGCTTGCCGACTGAGGGAAGACTCCATACGGTCAACTTTTCCCCTTCCATGGAGCAACTCTTCAAAAGAGAAAAGAGAAAAGATTTTTTTCAAAAAAAAAAAAAAGACGAGTATGACCAAAAAAAAAGTTTGCCGGTGACGTGACCGAGCCCAAGTCCAACACAAAGTCCATGTTGGACTTTTCAGTTTGAGAACAGACTCCTATTCTTCTGCAGAATGTGCTTCAACAAACTTCCGTCTCATTCAAAGCTGACTTATCCATTATTAATTGTCGCTTCAACGCCAAATAATTTCCGTATTTTTCAACATTTTTTGTTCGGATCAAGTTTCATACAATGTGCTCAAATCCGAGACGTATTTTATCACCATGCATTGCACAATAAGCGATTCAAGGGAAGTCCTCTCCTCTCTAAGCTCACCCCCATCCTAGTTACAGCTCAAAAATCATGCGTGTCTCCGATTGAGTTGAGATGAACAATAAACCTTAGTTCAAAAACCATTGATCAACTTTCTGTTTCTGTCTTTACTTCCTCAGACCCACAGGACAAAATCCGGAAGAGATTCAAAGAAGAGGCCTTCTATTTCAGCCGACGTCCTGGTTCATTGTAAAAGAAGGAAGCGTTTCGGCATTTGGTTCGGAGAATCACAAATCCATGGAGCGGGCAAACCACGAGGACTGGAGTTGGCGATACGTCTCCCCGGCCGACCATGCCTTATCCCGGAGTGAGGTGGGGACAGCCTCACAGCACCGCCTGGAGTCCAAGGAAGAGAGGCGATGGACTACGTGTACGAGACGGACATGCCATCGGGGAAGCAGGAGGTGAGGGTGGAGATCAGGGAGGGACGGGCCTTGCAAGTGATCGGCCAAAGTAATGCTGTGATGGCCCAGGTTGCCTAAGGTGAGGGTGAGCGGAGCTGCGACTTTGGCGAACCGCAACGGCGTGATCACGGTCAGAGTTCCCAGGCGGGAAAGATTCCGAAAAATAATTGAAGAGTAGATCTTTCAGCCCTGATGCCACCTCCTGCCCTGCTGCCGAGTTCAATTTCAAGGGAGGTGTTACAAGGGAGGATGGGGATGGAGGTGGTGGCAACAGACACTTGGCTCGCAAATTTCTCAGCAGATATCAATGTTAGTCGGATTGAAATGTTCGAATATCCATATAAAATAAAAGTTTCACCATTGCTCGCGTAGCGCGTGCGTTGCCTTTGGTATTATCTTATGTTGGAATTCTTCTTCAGCTTTCATTTTTAGTCGTCAGTTGTCTTCAATATCTGATATGTAAACTTCCAAGTTGTCGTGGATCTTTTGTTAAGAATATGGCTGTAAGTACCTGTGCTATGAGTACTGGCGGGCACTGCGCTGTCTGCTGAATTGAATTACACCATTCCACAGACGTGCTTCGGAAGCACGTCAGACGGAAACCTGTTAGCACATTGTCGCCCCTCCCGACCGTCTCTCACCGTCGGGTGTGGGTGGACGATGTCGTACCATCCGGTCTCCGAGGAGAGACGTTAAATCGCGCGGCGGTCGATTACCACTTCTTTGCCCATCTCTGCTCTATCTCTTCCCAGCGTGAGCGGGGGATGACGGTGAATGGCCAGGTCTCCGAAGAACAGAGGTGACGACTCACGCGAACAAGATGGACGTCCGTGGCTGAACAAGGAGGAGGCGATGCTGGATTTTAGGTGGAGACGAGCTTGCGAGGGGTTGGCCTATGGGCGATTAGAAGGTCGAGATTGTTGACACTTGGTTTTAGTTGACATGTTTGTAAAGGCAAAAATTCGAGATTAGGGGTATCGTGACAAGGTCCGTTTCTCGGCCAAAAAAAAGTCATTTCAATGTTGTTCGAAGTTTTTCAAGTTACAT
Organism: Eucalyptus brandiana; assembly: GCA_014182725.1. Lineage (NCBI taxonomy): Eukaryota > Viridiplantae > Streptophyta > Magnoliopsida > Myrtales > Myrtaceae > Eucalyptus > Eucalyptus brandiana. Next base: position 29,551,542 of record CM024677.1, read on the forward strand.
TAATTTCTATCTAAACTTAGGTATTGATTTCTTCAATAATCCAAGATTGACTTTTGATTTGTTTTGATCAACTTCTAATCTCAACCCGTTGGGCCAATTCTCAATTGGGCTCATTTGGCCCACTAATCCAAGAGGCCAAGCCCAATTAGCAAATTATAGTGCAGTTCTACGGTCAGAGGATCCTAGACCAGCCCGGTCGACCCGAGAGGACTTGATTAGGCCCATGACATCCCAAATTTTGTGTGATCTATAGTAATATATATACATATAAGTTAAATATTAGGGTTAATATCACAGTAAACCAACGAATTTACCTCAAGATAATTTTTTTTTATTACCAAAAACTTTAAACCGGTACATCTAGACAAATTTATCACAAACTGGTATCGTTCGTTAGTTTCCGTTAAATTGAATTAATATAGCAAAAAATCTCAAACTAGTATACTTGTAACAAACGAAGGGTTAAAACCTCAAATTGATACATTAGTTAACTGTTACATATCATTTAATTCAACAATTTGATAATAAAATTTAATGGATACTAACAAGGGTAAATTTGTCGCAAGTGTACTAATTTGAGATTTTTTACAGTATTAATCCAATTATACATTTGTGACAAATTTACCTTCTATTAGTTCAACGAAAAACCTAAATTGGTAAACTTGTGACAAATTGAGGGTAAAATCCAAAACTGGTACACTAGTTAACTATTATGTGTTATCCAATTCAGCAATTTGGTGGTAAAATTTAATGGAAATTAACCAAGGGTAATTTGTAACTAGTGTATCGATTTGAGGTTTTTCGTGATATTAACTATTTTTTTAGAAAATTAAATTTAAAGGACCTCACTAGTTGGATTCCAGGAAATTTCCTTTGGTAAAACCTATGGTGTCATCCCTGTCGTTTTCCGTCTCTTTTAATTCTATATTGCAGTTAGTTAAGAGAAGACCGCGAGGCGGACGGACGTCCATAAGCCTGGCTGAGCTTGAGTCGGCACTTGCAGCATTGGTCTTTCGACGCCGGCAAGGTGAATCGTTAAAGAAACTAGAGGAAACCAATCAAAGTACGTTCGATCCGAGGGTCGTGATGATGCGATTCTGGCATTTCCATCTATATAAGAAGAGCGAGGCGGCACGGGGAAATTGCGCCAGTGATCACAGCTCCATAACACCAATTGTTACGTGAAGAAAAAGAGAGAATTCGAGCCATCATACAGTCCTCGGCTCCTCCCTCAGGCCAACAGGGGGGGATCTGGAACAAGATCAGCGACACCCGGAACAAGATCGACCGCACCCGGAACAACGTCAAGGACGCGGCCGTCGTTTTCGTTGCCCCTGTTGGTCTCCTCGCCGACCAGCGGCCCGTGTGGGGTGACATGGCATACGACCAGGTCACCGAGGAAGAGACGGTGGCGGCGTTCGTGTACAAGATGGACAAGCCAAGCCTGCGGGAGGGTGAGCTGAGGGTGGAGATCCGGGGGGGCAACGCCCTGTGGGTGATGGGCCAGGGAGATGAGACCATCAAGGTGAAGCTGCGGAAATACCACAAGATGAGGTTGAGCAGGGCCACGGCTTCCATGAGCGTCGACGGCGTGCTCACCGTCGTGATTCCCAAGAGGCACGGGCCTCGGAAGTGGTACCAGTACAAAGACTTGGCTTTTAATAAGTTCAAGACGGTCCGCGTCGGGATCTCTTGGTCTTAACGAAGCACTGACACCGCGAGTACTGGAACCCTCGAAGAATTTCCTTTCCATCGTTCGGCTTTTTGAAAGCATCGTCGAGTCTCTTAGGGTGCGCATTTACAAAAATTTCAACAAAAAATTGATTTCCGGAAATTGATTTTTCAATTTCTATTTTAAACGAGAAGCTAAAAAAATTTTAGTTTCGATTTCTTCTTCAAATATATTTCGGAATAGAAATCTGTTTGAAATAGATAAATCAAATCATTATCAAACGGATTTACTCCAAAACTATTCCTAAACAGAGAAACAGAGAAATCAAGAAACGAAATTTTATCATGCGCAGCCTTAATATCAATTCTAAGACTGTCATCCACGATCTTCTGCCTTTCAAAGCTTTGGTTCTTTTGCAACATTGCTTGGTTGCAGATTCATGTGAGCAGGATGTTCTACTTATTTAGCACATTTAACCTGAAGTTTTTATCCAACGCAATTTGTATTTCGCCAAAATCGTTCATCTATTCTTTTGAAGCTATATCCTGAATTGTTAGGATGATCCAAGAGAATCGATCAAAAGGCAAGACATTCTATTCTACAAATATGGTCGTCAAAAGACATGTTACGTGGATATTTGCAAAGCGACAATTGTTGGGAATTCAGTAGTTTCAATTAGGGCATATTTGATAACATACCAAATGGTGTTTAATTTTATTCTTTTGTTCTCCAAAAAAAAAAAAAGAACAGAGTTCCGTTTGATAATTTTTTTTTTTTTTTTTTTTTTTTTTTAGGAACAAATATGTTTATCGGAATAGATTTGAAACATAATTAAGAAGTTAAAAAGAAAAGTTTCTTTTTTTCTCTTCTCTTTTCTCTTTTTTCCCTTCTTCCTCTTCTTCTTTCTTTAGCCAGTCATCGACCACGACGATGGTCGGCGATTGGCCAAATGAAGTCTAACGACCTCGCCTAGCTCGCTGTGACACTTGAACTAGCAAGGCCAAGGTGAGGCCAAGCCTCACAGTGGGAGAGGTTCACCTTGTCGAGGCCGGTGAGGCTTCCTTGAGGTTGGATGCTAGTTAGAGGAAGAAGAAGTGAAGTTAAAAAAAAAGTAAAAGAAAGAAAAATGTAATAAATTTATTTAAAAATTAAAAGAAATTCTAAGTCAAAAAAAAATTGAGTCATATACCAAATGTATTTCTATTCCGACAGTTAACATATGCCTTCAAATACTTAGAACTCATCTAAAAAGTAGAATTAAAAAAAACTATTTCTGTGTAGAAATTATTATAAAAAACAGAATGATTACCAAATGTATCCTTAATAATTGAAGTCCAATCGAGAATGATCAATGACCAATTACATTATTAAACATGGCTTCGAAGTAAAAGTGGATGGATTTTAGTTTGCCTTGAAATCTCTTTGACTTCGCAAAATATGGAATTACTAAATAATGCACAAGTAACATAATGAAAACAACGAGGAAAAGGTGTATACCTTACAAAATACGAGTTGAATGCTTTTGTAAACAAAAAATGAATAACACGAAATCCAATCTACTTCAAAATTCAAATTCAAACTTTAGGGAAAATATAGTTCTAATCGATCTACTGTGAATGATTTTCCAGTCTTTACGTCTTTGGAATCTACATTTGATATGCTGTTGTAATTTTTGCGATGTCTTGTTCGTTGCCTATGAATATTCATTTTTCCTTTTTTTGCTTTGCTCTTCTTGAAATCGGCCATTCTATTATGCATTCTATTCTTGATTGATGGATCATTCTTAATTCGATCTTGAACTTCTGTGCATGCTTCCAATTAATCAACCATTGCAAGATAGTTTACACTTCACTGGACTTTACCCTTCAAAAATTCATGATCAATGAGCATCATGAGTTTTGTAAGTTGGTTGTAATATTATGAACTTCATCATTGATGAGCTTGTTAGGCATTTTGTCAATTTAGTCTCGAGTCAAGTGTATTCCCATGGTCGGGTGACCACGGTAGGGAAATTTAAAATGAAGAGTTCGGACCGCATCGTCGCATATGTCAGCATTACTTTCTCAGCCCAAAGGGCCGGCGTTTCAATCATTTCAAAAAGAAAAGGAAACTTAAAAAAAAAGAAGAAAAAGACTAATGATCTATCAGAGCCCAGTCCAATCATACTCATCCTCAGTAAGTTTCGTCGCACCATCGGGGGATCTCTATGACTAGAAAGAAAAAAAAAAAAAAAAAAACAGCAATCAATCGATTTCCAATTAAATTAATTCCAACAAAAATGAGTTTGACCCTATCATTCCATCAACGATACGGTAGAGAATCACCACTTTGTAATTGGCCTGACCTCCTCTCAGCGAGCATTTCTCCGCTACTCTTTTAGTTTCCTTCCTAGTTTTCTCTCCTAAATTCAAAAGTAATATATATCATTCAAGTTTTGAAAAATAAATGATCAAATATCTCTAACTCTTCATGTCATTTTTTTTTTTTTAATAATTTATAAGGGTTAGTCTGTCCCAAACTAAAAATAAGTCAATTTAAAATTTTATAAGGTTTCTTGTTGGAAGATGATATGCAAAAACGACAAGATCTTGCAATTTATATAACGTAAAATAATTTGATAAATAAACGAGAAATAATAAGAATATCAGAAATTTACGTGGTTCGATCCAATGATCAATACCTACGTCCACGGAAAGAGAAAAAAAAATACCTACATCCACGGAAAGAGAAAAAAAAAATACCTACGTCAACGGAAAGAGTTAGCAACAAATAATACCACCCGCCGCGTTGGCTCAGCTGGGTAGGCGCTAGACTTCTATTGAGGAGGTCTAATGTTCGAAGCTCCTGCAATGCAAGTTGCAGGAAGACTAGCTTGAGACTCTTGGCGACTTACCCGGTGGCATATGTGTGGTGGCTAGCACATGTCGCTCTAGTGGTTTACCTCCGGCTGCTGGCCGTGCAGGGTTCCCTGGGTCACAAAAAAAAAAAAAATACCTACGTCCACAGAAAGAGTCAGTAGCAAATAATATCACCCGCCGCAGTGGCTCAACTGGGTAGGCGCTAGACTTCCATCGAGGAGGTCTAGTGTTCGAAGCTCCTGCAATGCAAGTTGTAGGAAGGCTAGCTTGAGACTTTTGGCGACTTACCTGGTGGCACGTGTGTGGTGGCTAACACGTGTCGCCCCTAGTGATTTACCTCCGGCTGCCGGCTGTGCGGGGTTCCCTAGGTCACAATAAAAAAATAATAATAATACCTACATCCACGGAAAGAGTCAACAGCAAATAATTTATTATAATCGGAGAATCAGAGTTTACAATTGTTCCCACGCTCAAGGGGAAAAGTATCAAAAAAGTTTTAAACCTATTGCATTGGTACCAATTTAGTCCTAAACTTTTTAATTGGACCAATTCAATCCTAAACCTTTTAATATTGATACCAATTCAGTCCATCCAATCAATTTTGACCGGCCGGCGCCGATGTGGACGTCGGGCGGTGGCCGGACGTTGACATGGCAATTTTTATGATTTTTTAAATTATTTTATTATATTATTATTTTTTCTTTTTTTTTTTTTCCTTTTATTTTCCACCTTCTTCCTAGTGGTGGCTGGCAACCCTCCGGTGGGCGAGGGCCGCGAAGCCCTCGCCCGCCGCCGATGAGGGTTGCGGCCCTCGCCCGGCCTCTCCCAGGGCCGTCGGCAAGGCGGCTTCACTTGGATCTGGGTGAGGCCAGCCTCGCCTGCGACTGGCGAGGGCCGCAAAGCCCTTGCCAGCCACCGGCGAGGGTCGTGACCCTTGCTTGGTCTTGCCCAGGGCTGCAGGTGAGGCAGCTTAGCCTAGATCTAGGCGAGGCTGGCCTCGCCCTGGCCTTGCCGCTGAGTCCCCGGCGCCTCTTCCGCCGTTGACCTCGGAGCTTCTCGACCTCATCATCGCCGGCCTCACCTCCACGAAATCCCAATTCGAGGCCCTGGTCCCCCACCTCTTGCCCCTCACATCGTCGCTACTCCGCCCGATCTTCGCCTCTGAAACCCTAGCTCGTCGCCCCAACAACCGAGGGCTTTGCGGCCCTCACCTCCACCCTAGCGATGGCTGCCATGGCCTTGCCAGCATCGGGCGAGGCTGGCCTCGCCTAGATCCGGGCAAAGCCACCTTGCCAGCGGCCCTGGGAGAGGCCGGGCAAGGACCGCAAAGCCCTTGCTTGCCGCCAGTGAGCCTCCACCGTGAGAAAGAAAGCAGAAAAGAAAAGGAAAAAGAAAAGAAAAAAAAGGAAAAAAAATAAAAAATTAATAAAAAGTTTGAAAAAATAATTAAAAAATCATAAAAATAGCCACGTCAATATCCGGCCATCGGTCAATGTCCATGTCGTGCCGATAGGCTAAAATTGGCCTGATGGATTGAATTGGTATCGATATTAAAAAGGTTTAAGACTGAATTGGTCCAATTGAAAAGTTTAGGACTGAATTAAGACAAATATAATAGGTTTATGACTTTTTTGGTACTTTTCCCAATGCTAGAGTGTTTTTCAAATCTAGATTTAATCTCAAACAAAAAATATTTATAAATAAATAACTCAGTTGGATATAAATTCATGGTACAAAATTAAGCTCAAAATGAACCAAAACAAGAACCGGACTTATGTCTCTTCTCCACGTCTTCGTGTTCTCTACCTCCTCAAGCCTTGCGCGGCGCGTGGACGTGCAGGCGTGCGGCTCCTTTTTTTTTTTTTCCCGTAGGGCTTCTGTGGCTCTTAATCTTTTCCGCTATTCATATGTGGGCGTGTGCCCAAGGTCGACAATTTGACCTGGGCCCACCACTTTAGTCTTCAACGTGAAGAAGTCCTTTGCAGAAGTAAGAAATCCTTATTTTATCTTTTATTTTATTTCCCTTTTAGTCTTGTAGTGATAGGTTAACTTCCTTCTTTTGTTTTCCTACTTATTTTGTACATCCGAAAGAAAGTCCAATAAGAAAAAAAGACTTATTCATCCGATTTATAATCCGCTTGAAAAAACTTTCTTAACAAAATTCGATTTAACAAATCGTTATCCTAATTCAAACTTCAAGACATTAGTTTAACATTTACAATACGTAAAAAGTGTTAGGGTGTGATTTATATTACCTATCATAGAAAGTAGAGCCAATGAGGTCAAATATAGCCAGAGAGCCAATGAGGTTGTTCACATTCATCTACGCATGTTGCAATGTCATGAAAAATACGTCTCCCTACTTGACTATGCCTTATCTCGGAGCGAGTTGGGAGCCGCATCACCTGGTCACCTAGTCTTCAAGGAAGAGATAGCGATGGACTGGCCGTGGCCAGAGGAGGAGGAGGAGGGTGAGGGAGGAGATCAGGTGGGGACGGGCCTCGCAAGTGGTCGGCCAAAGGGATGCTCCGACAAGACAACCAAGGTGAGGTTGCCGAGGAACATAAGGCGAGGGCCAGCAGGGTTACGGTCTCGGTGAACCGCCATGGTGGTGATCCCATTAAGGCTCGACAATTTGCGTTAAGATTCCAAAAAAGGAAGAATAGATCTCAACCTTGCCACCTATTGCCATGCCGCCGAGTTCGACGTCGCATCGAACTCAGCAAATATTTTATGACAAAGTGACGAGAATTCAATGAATTCAAGGAAGCGTTACAAGAGAGGATGGTGATGGAGACGGCGGCAAGAGACTTATAGCTCAGCAAATATTTTAGCTTTTATATCACCCTAAATCAAATCAAATTGTTCGATTATCCATATAAAAGAAATTATAAGTTGTTAATTTAACATGCGATTTTGTGACAAAGTGACGTGAATTCAATGTATAAGCCGCAAAACTGATTTAAAATATCTAAGAGACAAAATAATCATTCATCGATTTTTTCTTCAGTCGAATTGTTCTTGTGACCATCTGATTCACCATTTACCCGCCGTGATCTTGTTCGATGATTGGTACAAGGACCTGGGACTTATTAGGTTCAAGACACCCGTCGTTCTGATTTCCGGTTAAATTCATTCCAACAAAATCAATTTTACCCTATCATTTAATCAAAGATGCAGTAGGAAAAAAAAACACCTTTTTTTTAGTTTCATTCATAATTTTTCACCCTAAATTTGAAACTAAAAAGCATGTTTAAGTTTCGAAAAATTCTGCCGTCAATATTTTAGTATTTTGAAAGGATTTAACTATCTCTGGTTAAACAAAAGTCAGTGTTTGAGTAGAAATTACTCTTACAAGGGGTGACAGAATCAACCTATAAGTAGAAATTATTCGTGCATGGTGTACTTAATTTGGTAGAGTAAGACAGGTATACTTAAGAACATTTAGACCCTGTTTGGTACACTAGATATAGCTCTAGACAGGCTAATTTATGTTCTTAAGGTTTTTGGGGAAAACACAAACTGGATATACCCGAACATAATCCGGATAAAAAAAAATATTCATTAAAAAGTGGGATATAATTGAATGGGATAAGAATTTGACGAAGAGAAAATCACTGTGCAAGTTTTCACCTTGAAGACCGGCACACAGCCTCATATCGGAGTTTCGTCTGATTGATGATCGATTATCCTTCGATATTTTTTTCCTTTTTTGGAGGCCGAATTCAATGATTCGGCCTCAGTTCAATGTTTCAAGCTTGGCCTCAAGAATTAAACGATCACTTACAAGCGACTGTTGAGGGCCCAACGACCGGCCCAATATAATAGTGAACCGCCGGGGGAAAAAGATTTCCCTTTACAGGTGGCCCCTGGCATTTGTTGTCATTTCTCGTTTCTTGCTCAGATATCACTACCTCACGCTCTTGCTCTCTATAACCTTTTTGTCGATTTAAATCTTTCCTTTTTTCCTTACATGTTTTAATCGAACTCTAAGTACCGAGATGGGAAACAAGGACAATAATAAACCTTTAAAATTATCCCATCTCAATCAGAATATCACTGACAAATCACGTTCAGGTTGTTTAGTGAGTTTTGCAACAGCAATGTTTACGTACCAACTCCACCCCAACTGCAAATCAAATTCAACGGCGATGAAACCCCACGACTCAATGATTAGGAGGAATCACAGGGGTGAACGCAATTTTAGCTTGTGTGTGCAAGACATAAGAAGTCGAATTCAACCACTACATTAATTTTTTCGTGCAAGATGATCTCTGCCAGTTTTATAGTCTCTATGGCCACCTTACTTGGGTGGGTCAAATAGATTAGACCCACCCCACTGAGGAATAAAGAGTTGGAGGTCTCCTACATATTACAAGGAAGGCAAGTTGAAAAATTCCCTCTACACGTAAGAATGGGGTGGTATTTAATGCACAAGATGTCGAAGAATGCGTGCCAAGAGATGCGTGCATTGGTGCCGTACTCCGTCACTCATAATGGAACCATCGCTCTTTCGCTGTGGACACAGCAAATTTGGAGGGTTGCTAAAGTCTTTAGAAACTTCTTGCAGGCGCTTCAACGGATTCTTTGTCATCTAGCACTGATTCATCAAGCAATTGTGTCGTTCCATTTCTATACTTGATGTCGGCTGAATTAGTGAGCAAGGAGGGTGATTTCTTCTTCACTGAGGAGGTAAATTTCCTCAAATATTACAAGGATATTCCAACAAATTTTCTATATCCACTGTTGTGGACTTGAGTTTCAAATTGAAGGGGTTTGAAACTCTCCTTGCTCCTTATTAAAAAAGTTTGGGGCTAGGTGAGGATGTGTAAGTCATTAAGGCTCTGCATGTTTTCACTTCTAAGAAGTGTTTATAAACACTTTTTCTGTTTTTTTGTTCCAGGAACAAAAAAAGAAAAGAAAACGCGTTTGTTTGCGTTTACTGTTCTTTTTTGTTTTTGTTCTGGAACTGAAAAGAATGTAAAACGAGAAACAAAAAAAGTTGTTTCTCGTTCCAGAAATAATTTTGAAGAAACAATTTTTTGTTTCTTGTTTCTTCTTCTCTCTCTTCTCTTCTCTTCTCTTTCTCTTTCTCTTTTCTTCTTCTTTCTCTTTGGCCGGTCGCCGGCCGAGGCCGAGGCCTCGGCCATGGCCGGCCGGCGACGCCGAGCCTCGCCTTGGCCGGGCGACCTCGGGCTCGCCCGATTCGGCGAGGCCGCGCCTCGCCATGGTCGGGCGACCTCGGGCTCGCCCGATCCGGCGAGGCGAGCGCCTCACCCAACGACGGCGAGGCTCGGCCTCACTAGGGGCCGGCGAGCCTCGCCGTGGCCGGGCGAGGCCGCGGCCCCGTTGGCCGGTCGCCGCCGAAGGCCGGCAACCGGCCGAAAGAAAAAAATAAAAAATAAAGGAAAAAATGAAAAATAAAAATAAAAATATTAAAAAATTGAAAGAAACAAAAAAAAAAGAACAAAAATTTACCAAACGTGTTTCTATTCATTTTTTATTCCTGCAATGCATTTACCAAACGCATCTTTTTGTTCAAAAAGTGTTCCCCGAATAAAACACTTTTTTTTTTGTTTATTTACCCTCGAACAAAAAAAAAAAAAACGTTACCAAACAGCCCCTAAGATATTGGTGACGGTGAAGAATTGGATCCACTTGTAAGTCATTAGGATGTGTATGCTGCACACACCACTTGATTCATTATGATGGATCCCACCCAACAGATGGCGATGATGCCCTCAAGAAGCATTGCCTAAAAATTCGTATGGCCTTTGCTTCATAACAAGAACACCTCCACAATCTTCTACTAGCAACGAGTTTGAGACACACTTGGCAACGAACTACTCCAAACATATTAAGAGAGTTAGTGAAGATAGCGTCTATGTTATGAGGTGGTGGATTGACAGAGTTTCGCGTTTTTCAATTCTTTCGAACATGGCTTATGACTTACCAATCCCACGAGCATCTATGGTACCATCTAGATCCATATCCAGTATTACCCAACGGATTATGGAACAAGTAGATGCAGCTTGATTGCAAAAAAAAAAATGTGAAAATGACTATATGTGGGCATAATTAGTCATTGCAAGAATTGACTCCAATTGAATGTGACCAACATGAACAAAATGACAATGACGACACTTTATAATCCGACTCATGGTGAGGGACATGACACCAAAAATACCAAATTAATTGCTCATTCCCCCTATGTATAATTTATGTGTAATTGTTATTAGGGCACTTATACATGTAATTTTTCTCTTGCAAACTTGAAGATATACTTGTATTTGATTCTTCTTTAATTGAATGAATGCTTTTCAGTAATTATGCACTAATTCCTAAAACATTATAATGCTTGCATTTCTTTCAATTTTTTTATTGAATATTGTCGAATTTTTCTTCTGTCGAATTTAATTGAAAATTTAAAAAGGGGCCTCGGCCAACCGTGGGCTGGCACGGCCCATTCGCCAGCCCTAGCTACACCACAATCTTTTCGAGGGTTTCAAAGTTAATGTCCAATGAGTTAGGACGAGCGTTCGTCTATTTCTTTTCCCTCAAATCTTTGGTCAGCGTTGGAGCCTCTCTACGAGCCCCTCTGCCAAGAAACCAATGAGTTTCCACGTCTATATTTCCAGGAAGTTTCTTGGGTCTTGATCTGATCTCGACAGGGACAACGCATTTTCCTAAATTCAAGGCCTGCTCGGCATAAACTCTGAACTTAAACCAGAAGCACCGAACTTTCTTTCGTTGACATTGCCATCCAACTTCCTTGAAACTCCCTTGATTGACCACCTTTAGTGTAAACAGCCGACTCCATAATCATTAGATAAGTAGAGAACCATCGACAATCTCTCTCTCTCTCTCTCTCCCCCCCGCGCCCCCCACCCCCCACCCAAAGCGAGGGCTCGGTTTAGGCTTTGATTTGTGCAGAGGCACGCCGGAGAAGATAGGGCAAGCCGTGGATGATGGCCGGAGACGGGGGAAAGAAGGGGAAAGGGGACAACGAAAATTCGGAGCAAATCGAAGGGGAGCTCGTTCCCTCCTCTGAGAAGCCCCAAGAAGTCCATGATGAGCTTGAAAAGGTACATAATCAGGCTTCGCGCTGTGTACCCATTGCATCAATCATGTGAAGTTCTCTCGTCTCTCTCTTTTGTTTTTTTCCCGTTTTAATTGCATGCGAGTTTCTAAAGGTCAACAAAAAGTTTGGGAACTACCCCAGTTCTTTTGGCCCTGTTTGTGAGTTGAGTTCTTGAATTCCTCTATTTTTCAAGAATCTCTTGGTGTAAAGAGTTGTTTTTGATTGCCCTGTCTTAGTTTCATTTTGCACCCTCGTTACTTAATAATCATGGCAGCAAATTAGCATTTTCCTGCCTTCTTGATGGAAACTCACTGCAATGTCAATGAAGAATAACCAGCTTTTGGAAATTTCGGCAGCAGATTTTAATTGCCACGATGCCTCCGATTGTAATGATGAACAACTTAGTGACCCTTCTGTGCATCTGCATCGTCATTGGAGCGCTGGAATTTGTTAGGTTAATTACAACGGCATATCTCTTATGATCGTGTTAGTTAATATGTCTGGTTTTGGTTTGTGTATTGATTGATCAATGAGGAGGCCAGTGATAAATCTTTGGAGATAGACCAAAAACATAAGAAGACACGCAAGCCGGTACCATGCTAGTTAATCTGTCTGGTTTTGGTTTGTGTATCGTTGAGGCTGCCTTTATATTCATTAGACTTTCTATTCATGCATTGCGACTCCCCACCCACTTCTTCATTACGATATCAGCTTCTTCCATTGGTTCAGTGATGCTCAGCATAAAGATGTTACCACTGAGATCCACGACGAGTTGGTTTTTTCTCTTGATATGCTGATGAGAGTTGATCTTTCTGCAAATAATATGTTCTTGGAACGTTGCAGATTGCAGACACCGAGGAGGATTTGGGGGCAAATTCTCGTTTTCTTTTCGGTCGGGTAACCTCTTAATTTCTTTGCTCCGTTTTATTAATTAGGCCGTGAAGCTTCTATGATTATACTAATATGTTGAATGATCATCTTGGCTCAGGGTAAATGGTTTTTCCCTCTAACATCAAATGTCTGACTTATACAGTCGGTCTCTACTAGGAGACCTAGACGGGTACCATGAGCTCCTTTTTGGGCCTCCATCAGAAGTCGCTTGCTTACTTGCTTTTTTTTTTTTTCTTTTTCTTTTTTGAGGCCTTGATTTGCTTTTATGGCAGTTCGTGCCTTGCCATTGTGATATCCAATGCCTGCAATTAGATGGAGGATTTAATGTGAGTTGAAACTTACATAGCCCGTAAGGTTAATTGCAATGCCTGCAATTTGACGGAGGATTTAATGTGAGTTGGAACTTACATAGCCCGTAAGGTTAATTAGATATTTCATAGTTTCAGATATCCATTCTTTAGTTCAGAGCTAGGATATCTCTCATGAGAAAATGCCCGAAGACAGCATGTTTGCTAAGCTGAAAAGGAATAACGACTAGCAATTCCGATATTTCCATCTTCATAAGAAGAGCAAGCAATGGCGGCATTGCATCAGTGGATCAAAATTTCATAACACCATCATGCGTTTCCCTCGTCCTGTGCAGGCACGACCCAGTTTGTCTTTCGTCAATCCTCGAGAAGGCCAGGCCGCATGGAGCGCCGCATCATTCAACCAAGTCACCGAGGAAGAGACATTGGCAGCCTACGTGTACAAGATGGACAGGCCGTGGCTGAGGCCAGACGAGGTGAGGGTGGAGATCCGGTGGGGCCGTGCCCTCCGGGTGATCGGCCAAGGAGACAAGCCCGTCAAGGTGGAGCTGCCGAGTTTAAATAAGATGAGGGTGAGCGAGGCCACGGCTTCCATGAACGCCGACCGCGTGCTCACCATCACGATTCCCAAGAGAGACCAGCCTTGGAAGTGGTACGAGTACACAGATGTGGTGTTCGCATGGTTCAAAACGGTCCATGTTGCGGTTTCTAGCTAAATTGGCTTTGGCAGTGTCATAGCACTGCAAGTCCGGCCTTTACTCTTTAGAATGGACTCGACATGATCCTTTCATTTATAATGACTTGTGTTCTCTTTTTAACAATGTTGGCGTTTATAAAGACTAGTCAATATGACTTTGTTTTCTATAAGTGATTTATCTTATTTTTAAGTGGTTTTCACAAATGAGTCATAATTCACGATTTTACATCAATTAGAAACATTCACGGCTCGTAGAATTTTGTCAATGGATATAATATGTGGAAATGTCCATGACTTGAATATCCGACGCCTATGTTTACGTCAAAGGACTATGAATCCTAGTTAAAATATACATACATGGGAATGTAGACACACTCATATGCATGTGCGAGCCGAAATACTAAGAAGCGGCAAAAAGCATCCACCCAAATGGGATACTTTTCAGAGAAGATCCCACAAGTGATCTGTCAAAATGTCAAAATGGTTCGTAGGCTAATTTCTCAACTTATATATGCTATAGCTATGCTAAGTTATTATATGGATGAGTTATATTCAGTAAATGAGTTTAAAATGATAAAACTAAACATTATATGAGTGTTAAATTAGTTTATAATATATATAGAACCAACCCATCTCTATAACTCGTCTTTATTATCTCTTGATCTAGTGCCCGCTCACTATACACTCTCATCTCAATTTAGATATGCGTTTTCCTATATTGAGCAAAATATGAAAGTGTTTTAACGATATGAGTCGCAATACGTGAAAATGGGTCTAAATCAGTCCAAGATAGTTTGCAAATGGGACTTCAATGTACTCATTTTTTTCGTCCCACTCATCTTTTCTATGTATATGTGTGCGCGATGCTAACGGATATCGAACTCAGAACCTAAACCCAGTACTCTCCGGCCCCATCCTCTAATCCCTTCACCAGTAAGGCCGCATGGCAGTTGGGCTTCAATGTGCTCAGTCCATTTGTGTAAGAAGCCCACAACTACTTGTCAAACTAAGTGAACTCATCAACTCGGACTCAATGAGTGTCGACCAGCCGCCTTTCGAGGAGAGGAAAAAACCTCTCCGCCGGCGTCCCCATCTATTTTAAAAGAGGGAAGCATTTCGGGCATTTCTTCGGAGAATCACAAATCCAAAGGGCGATCGAGTAGCTCATCAGCCATCTTGAGAGAGGGGGAAAAGAATTGAGTTCCCGGTCGCCACTTCACGGCGAGACACTAGGTTTCCATTGGTCTTCCCACTCGACAATGCCTTATTCTGAAGCGAGTTGGGGACAATGCTATGAACATCAAAAAATAACCAACTTTTGATTAAATAATTGACAAGTGACATAATTAGTTGATAATAGTAGAGTTTGATAAACAACAGAAGTCATCATAAAAAAAAAACAATTAATAACTTGAAAAGCATGACGACTTGTTAAGAAAGTTATCAACAGTAAGCAAACATTAGTTACCAATGGGGAAAATTGTCTACAAAAGTTTTAAGCCTATTGTACGGCAATTAATTTAATTAACTTTTGATTAAATTTTTTGTTGTGCTAATTTAGTTATAAACCTTTCAAATATGTCAATTTAATCCTAAAACTTTTGATAATTTATCAAGTTAGTCCTAAACCTTTCAATGATTTACCAATTTAGTCTTTCCAACCAATTTTAATCGGAAATCGCTAATATTGATAATTTTTACAATTTTTTACACTTCTTTTCTTTTCTTTTCTTTTTCTTTTCTCTTTTCTTCTTCCCTTTTTCGTGCCAGCCATCGTTGAGCCTTGTTGATGACTCGGGTTGCCAACCTCAAGCATGAGCGTCACTCACTTGATGCCGCGACCTCCATTGGCCATCGATGGGTCCAACGATGGCCGGTAGAGGGAAAAAGGGAAAAAAAAAAAAAGAAAAAGGAAAGGAAAATAAAAGAAAAAATTTTATAAAAAATTGCAAAACTGTCCACTTTAGTAGTGGCTTGTGCGACATAGGACGATTGATTCTTACTAGACTATCCTGTTAACAATTTCTAACTAAAATTGGCCGAAATAACTAAATTAACAAATCATTGAAAAGTTTTGAACTAAACTAACAAATTATTAAAAGGTTCAAGACTAAATTAACAAATCAGCTAAATGTTTAGGACTAAATTGGTACAATTTAAAACTTTACGACTGAATTGGCAATTCATTAGAAGGTTTAGAATTAAATACAATTGAAAGATTTATGAATGAATCGATCGCCGTACAATAATTTTAGGATTTTTTGGACAACTTTCTTGTTATCGATGAGAATCTTCAGTGGGATGAAGTCATGAATATCAACATGTAACTGTTGAGTAGCAGTATTTTCTAATATATAACTTTCTTTAGATAATACTATGAAATTATAAATAATGTAACTTCTTGTAAATGCAAATGGAATTATAAAGATATTTGTCTTGAAGATAGGATAAGTAAGTTATCTTTTTAAATTCAATAAGCGTTTGCAACCATTGATTGTGGATTATAAATAGCGACATCATACTCATTGTCATAGACACCTAATCAATCATAAAACTCAATGTTCTTTGCAAATTTATCTTTATCTTTATTTTTTACAATTTACATGGCTAGACACGATTTTCCCAATCTTTGTTCCAATTTTCTTATCATTTACTTTCTTATTCAAAATCAACAAAGAACCCTTCACAACCTTTATCGGTTCACTTATAAATCCATCCACATTTTTAAAGGTTTTTCATTAGTAACTCATTGACAAAACAGATGTCATACTGCCTAATCTCCAAGGAAGGGATGGCAATGGACCGCACTTACAAGGTTGGCAGGCCATGGCCAGTGGAGGAGGTGAGGGCAAAGATCTGGTCGGGACAGGCCTTGCAAGTGATCGTGGGAAGGGATGCTCTAATTGCCAAGGTAAGGTTGTTGAGGACTTATAAGGCGAGGATGACCAAGACCATGGCTTTGGTGAACCGAGGCAGCGTGATCACGGTCAAAGTGCCCAAGCGGGACTCCCCTTGGAAGTTGCACAAGGACATTAAATTTAGGTTCAAAACTTCTCACATTAAGATTTTGAAAAATAATTCAGGAATAGTATTTTGTCTGTGATGCCACCAGTTGTCACACCATAATAGAAAGGGAGGACAGGGATGGAGAAGGTGACTTATGTAGTCGGATCGAGATATTCAAATATCCATATAAAAGAAAGTTTATTAGCATAGAATTAATGTCTCCATTTCGTGATTCGTGGGCTTATTGTATGAGAGGCATAATTGAGTGTTCATTTGAACGTGTTTTTCATATTAATTATGTATGGTTTTAGTTTCCCCAAGCAACTTTTCATCATTTTTTTTCATAACTTTTTAAACGGTGGCCAACCCTAGCTACGCACTGATTTACTTTTCCTTTTTCCACAACCTTTCCTGGTCAACGTTGTCGTGTCTCTTCCAGCCTCTCCTCTGTCAAGAAACCAGTAAATTTCCTCGTCTATTTCCATTAATGGTTTTTTTTTTTTTTTTTTTTTTTTGTGATCCAGGAAACCCTACATGGCCGGCAGCCGGAGGTAAACCATTGGGAGCGATACGTGCCAGCCACCACACACGTGCCACCGGGTAAGTCGTCAAGAGACTCAAAGCTAGCCTTCCTGCAACACGGAGCTTCGAACACTAGATCTCCTCGATGGAAGTTTAGCGCCTAGCCAGTTGAGCCACCTTGATTCTGATGCGGTTCTGACAAGGACAATAAAAATTGTCCACTCAATAAGACACTTTATGATTTACCCAAAAAAAAAAAGATACTTTATGGAGAAGATTCAACAAATAACCATCTCTAAATGATTTATAAACCAATTTCTTGACTTATACATGATATACTGAGTTGTTATATGAGCTAGTTATATTTACTGAGTAAGTTTAGAATGGTAAAACCTAATATAATGCAAGTGTTAAATAAGTTAAAAATTTATATGGAACTAACCTATCTTTATAACTCTCTCTTCATTATCTCTCGCATTTACTCGATCTTGCACTCATTCACTCTACACTCTTACCTTAGTTTGGATATGAATTTTCCTAATTTAGTTAAATATAAAAGTATTTTAGTAATATGGGTTGGGTATGGGTCATTATATTAATTACATTAGTCTAAGATAATTTGCAAAATGATCATTTAACTTTTAATTCATTTAATGTAGTTCTTGAACTTTAACTCAGTATGCAATATCGTTCATGAACTTTCAAATTATTCAATATAATTTCTAAATTTTAAACCAATGTACAATGTCATCCATGAACTTTTAATTTGTTTAATATGATCTTTGAATTTTTTTTATACATATTTAATTTAGTTTTTGAATTATATGAAAATGTTCGATATAATTCTTGAACTTGAATTAATTGAATGATAATATTAATTTTTTTCATATAGTTCAAAGACTAATCTGAATATATATCAAAAGTCTGGGAATCATATTAAATGAATTCAAAATTCAAGGACTATATTGTACATTAAATATACTTCTACATTGTAAATTCAGTCACTATTTATGTTATTATCCCAAGAATGAATAATACTTCGAGATAATATGAAACAAAGTAGAAGCTTTGCTTCCCGTCATCTCACGTGAAGTTGTTTTCAATCTTTTGAAATTATTTCAATTGAAACTAGATATATCGCATTTTCAAGAACAGCTTCCCAAACAAATCCAATCGACTCAGGACGAGCGTGATCACTTCTTTTTCTTTTTTTTTTTTCTTTTTCCCATTTTCTTCGGTCAACGTCAACGTTCAAGTCTCCGTCTATCCTCTCTCTATCACTGTCAACCAAACCCACCACGTCCAAGAAACTCCATCGGCGACGACCCGAACTGTAAGGGCGCGCATGACAAAATTTCTGTTTCTCGATTTCTCTGTTTTTCTGTTTCCCGGAACAGGTTTGGAGCAAACTCCGTTTGTAACGTAATTTGATTTCTCATTTCGAAACTTTCTATTTCAGAAATAGAGAAATCAAAAATCAAGGGCTGAAATTTTTAACTTCTCGGTTTAAAAGAAATCGAAACCGAAATCAAACTATATAAAATAACCTTGCGCTTTCTTGCTAACTTAATTCACTCATAACCACAACTTCACAAATTATTGCTAATTTTCTTTTTCTTGTTTTGGTCGTGTTTTTTTTTTTTTTTTTTTTTATAACTTCCTCTTTAGGATGAAAGGCAATCGAATGGGTCCACAATTTTAAAAAACGACCAAAGTTCTTAAATGCTTACTTAAAAACAATGGGGCTCTTTCCTCCTAGAAAAGGCACGCGCATGGCAAGTTGAAGAAAAAGTTCTTACGTAATAGATGAATAGAAAACGTGCCTAGAAATTTAACCTTATTTTTTACGGATTCAAAATTCTTGCAAAATCAAAATAATTAGATTGTTACACAATCTTGAATTTTAATTCGAAGGCAAGAGATTCAAGAGAATCTCTCTTTTGCTATGCAAGGGCCACTAAAGGTTCATTGAGCAACAATAAAGAAATTAGGGATGAGCAACTAGACTGATTCAATTCGAGAATCAAAATAAGCCGACCTTCCCCCGATTGGTTCCTAACCATAAACGTTATTTTAAGGTAGAATTCTCATATATTCATTTACACCATTAATTTTATTTTGTTGATAATCTTGTATAATACTAGTTTTTGATAAAATGACAAAGCTGTATAGGCGCCATTGACAGCACCCATATTCATGCTTCCGCAGTACTTGTCTGAACCTACGCAGGATGAGCTTGCAAATGATATATTGAATGATGAGGGAAACCAAATAAATACGCTTAGGAAAATAATTACTAATAAAATGGCAAAGGATAATAATACCGGAAATTCCATGAAATTGTATTTTCAACTTTTGTAATGTATTAGTATTATTTCGACTATTATTTTGTATTTGAGGATTTCCTAGATTGTTTTAGTATTATTTCGACTATTATTTTGTATTTGGGGATTTCTTATGTTGTTATCTAATCAATTTATATTCATAAAAATAGAAATTTTGTTTTGTTATCAAACGAATTTCTATTTCAAAAATAGAAATTTTGAGTCGTTATCAAATGGGTTTCTTTGTTCAGAAACTTGTCCGGGAAATAGAAATTAAGAAATTGATTTATGGCCAGAAATCAATTTCTGTTTCAGAAATTTTATCATGCGCAGCCTAAACAACCACTCCGCGATGCATCAAAGAAGGAGACGGCGATGGACTATGTGTACACTGTAGACAGGCTGTGGCGGAAGGAGGATATGAGGGTGGAGATCAGGTGGGAACGGGCTTTGCAAGTGATCGGCCAAAGAGATGCTCCGACGGCCAAGGCGAGGTTGCCGAGGAATCATAAGGCGATGGTAAGCAGGGCCACGGCTTTGGTGAATCGCGACGATGTGATCACAGTCAAAGTTCCCGAGCATGACTCGCCTCGAAAATGGCACCAGGACATTGGATTCATGTTCAAGACCATTTGCATTGATATCTAGAAAGATAATTGAAAAATAGATCCCACTCCCCTACAATACCGCCAATTTCCATGGTGCTGAGTTTGGCATTGCATCAATGGGAAGCGAGGTGCTAAAATTGCAAATATCTTTAGATTACATTAATGTTAGTCGGATTGAAATATTTGTACATCAATGTAAACGAATTTATAATTTTTCATGCACTTGCATGCCTCTATAAACTGTGGTCTTCCAAGATGACAAGATCAACTCACATGAAAAATTATATTGACATTTTTATATACTAAGCCATCTTCCAAGCAAAAAAGAGGATAAGTAATGGGTTAGTCTGATTGAGGATCGATTATTCTCCGATATTTTATTTCCTTTTTGGCGATTCGGCCCTTGAGCCCGAATTCAATGGTTGGGCCTCAGTTCGATTTTTCAAGCCTGACCCCAAGAATTAAACGATCACTTACAGGTGACTGTTGGGGGCCCAATGGCTGGCCCAATATAACACTGACTATGGGGAAAAATGATTTCCCTCTATAGATGCCACCTCTCATTGTCGTCATTTCGATTCTTGCTTAGATATCACTGCCTCGCTCTTGCTCTCTATAACATTTTTGTCAATTTCAATCTTTCCTTTTTTCCTTACAAAGATGTAATCGCACTCTAAGTACCGCAATGGGGAACAAGGACAATAACAAACGTTTATAATTATCCCAACTCAATCCAGATTTTACTGTCAAATCGCATTCAAATTGTTTAGTGAGTTTTGCAACAGCAATGTTTATGTACCAACGCCACCCCAACAGGAAACCGAATTCGACACGACTCGATGATTAGGAGGAATCACAAGGGTGAATGCCAATTTTAGCTTGTGTGTGCAAGACACAAGAAGTCAAATTCAACCACTAAATTAATTTTTGCATGCAAGATGATCTCTGCCAGTTTTACAGTCTCTATGCCCACCTTACGTGGGTGGGTCAAATACATTGGACCCACCCTACTGAGGAATAAAGAGTTGGAGGCCTCTTACATGTTACAAGGAAGATACGTTGAAAAATTCCCTCTACATGTAAGAATGGGGTGGTATTTAATGCAATATATGTTAAAGAATGCATGCCAAGAGATATGTGCATTGGTGCCGTACTCCATCACTCATGATGGAATTGTCGCTCTCTTGCCATTGGCACAACAAATTTGGAGGGTTGCGGTAGTCTTTAGAAACTTCTTGCAGGCGTAGCAATGGATTCTTTGTCATCTAGCGCTGATTCATCAAGCAATTGTGCCATTCCATTTCTATACTTGATGTTGGTTGAATTAGTAAGCGAGGAGGGTGATTTCTTCTTCAATGAAGCAGTAATGGCTAAGGAGATAAGTTTCCTCAAATATTACAAGGACATTCCAACATTTTTTCTATAATCACTGTTGTGGAGTCGAGCTTCAAATTGAACGAGCTTGAAACACTCCTTGTTCCTTATTAAGAAAGTTTGGGGCTAGGTGAGGATGTCTAAGTCGTTCAAATACTAGTGTAGGTGAATAATTGGATTCAAAATGTGTATGCTGCACACACCACTTGATTCAGTACAATAGATCTCACCCAACAGATGGTGATGATGCCCTTGAGAAGCATTGCCTAGAAATTTGTATGGGCTTTGCTTCATAACAAGAAGATCACCCCCACAATCTTCTACTAGCAATGTGTTTGAGACATACTTGGCAATGAATTACTCTAAACATTAATTAGAGTTAGTGAAGACAATATCTATGTTATGAAGTGATGGATTGGTAGAGTTTCACATTTTCCAATTCTTTATAACATGGCTTGTGACTTACTGACCCCACAAGCATCTGTGGTACCATCAAGATCCATGTCTAGTATTACCCAATGGACTATGGAACAAGTAGATGCAGCTTGGTTGCAAAAAAAAATGTAGAAATGACTATATGTGGGCAGAATTGGCCATTGCAAGAATTGACTCCCACTAAACGTGACCAACATAAAGCGTTTTTCAATGACAACGCTTTATAATCCGAATCATGGTGAGGGACTTGGCACCAAAGATGCTGAATTAATTAGGCATTCCCCTTGGGTGTAATTTCTATGTAATCATTATTAGGGCACTTACACATGTAATTTTTCTCTTGCAAATCTGAAGATATGCTCGTATTTGATTCTTCATTAATTGAATGAATGTTTTTTAGTAATTATGCACTAATTCCTAAAGCAGTATAATGCTTGCACTTCTTGCAATTTTTATTAGAGTACTGTCAATTTTTTTTCAGCTGAATTTAATTGAAAAATTAAAATGGGGCCTCAGCCAACCATGGGTTGGCACGGCCCGCTCGCCAGCCCTATCTAAACCACAATATTTCCTAGTGTTTCAAAGTTAATGTCCAATGAATTAGGACGAGCGTCATCGATTTCTTTTTGGACAATCTTTAGGTCAACTTTCGAGTCTCTCTATAACCCAATTTGTCAAGAAACCAATGAATTTCCACGTCTCTATTTCGAGGAAGTTTCTTGAGTCTTGATCTGATCTTGACAGGGACAATGCATATTCCTAAATTCAAGGACTGCTCAGCATAAGCTATGAATCAGAACCAGAACCACCATCGAACTTGCTTCTTTCGTTAACATTGCCGTGCAGCTTCCTGGAAATTCCATCGATGACCACCGAAAGCGTAAACAGCCGACTCCATAATGCCCTAGAAAAGCAGAGAAACATGGTCATCGACAACTAAATCAAGTCCGACTCGCTTGGATTGTGTGACTCGGATGTTTCAGACCGGTTGCTCTTTGTAGAGAAGCAAACGGTTGTACAAGTAAAATAAACACTCCTTCATAAATAATATTACAAACTCTCCACGATACCACACTCGCACACCCACTCATTTCACAGACAACGTGCGCACAACACAGCACGTCCCACGTCACTCCCTACGCTCTGCGCACACACGATCACTCTACACACACTCTACACTGCCACACTCAAGAACAAGAGCCCTTCTAAGTAGGGAAAATGTCACAAATAGTCCCTATATTTTCACTCAATGTCCAATTTCGTCCCTGAACTTTCGATCGGCTCAATTTGATCCCTGAACTATTGATAAAATATCTGATTTAGTCCCTGAACTTTCGAATGGCTCAATTTAGTCCCTGAACTATTAATAAAATGTCCGATCTAGTCCCTAAACTTTCGATCGGCTCAAGTTGTTCCCTGAACTTTCGATCAGCTCAAGTCAGTCCCTAAACTATAATGAAATGTCCGATCTAGTCCTTCGTTACTGTTTTTCTTTTTCTTTTTTCCTTTTTCCCCTTTTTTTCCTTTTTTTTCCTTTCTTTCCTTTTTTTTTTTCGCTTTTCCTCTGTCGGAGCCGGCGTTCGGCGAGGGCCCCTTGCCCGCGTCCCTCGCAAGCGCGCAAGGGGCTCCCTCGCTGATTTTGCGAGGGAGCCCCTCACCCAACACCGGCGAGGGGCTCCTCGGCCGATCTTGTGAGGGAGCCCCTCGCAGATCCGGCGAGGGGCCGTCCTCGCAAACCCCGGCGAGGGGCTCCCTCGCCGGATCTGCGAAGGAGAGGCCCTCGCCGGGCGGGGGCCCTCACCCTCGCCCGACGTCGGCGAGGGGCTCTCCCTCGCGACGCCGGCGAGGACGGCCCCTCACCGGATCTGCGAGGGAGAGCCCTTCGCCGGCATCGGGCGAGGGCTCCCTTGCAAGATCGGCGAGGGAGCCCCTCGCCCACTTGCAAGGGACGCCGGTGAGGGGCCCTCGCCGATTTGGCGAGGGGCTCCCTCACCGAACGCCGGCCCTCCGCCGGCTCCAGCGAGAGGGAAAGCGAAAAAAAAAAAAAAAAAAAAAAAAAAAAAATAGGGAAAAAAGGAAAAAAAAAAAAAAAAAAAGTAATGAAGGACTAGATCGGACATTTCTTCATAGTTCAGGGACCAACTTGAGCCGATCGAAAGTTCAGGGACTAGATCAGACATTTTATTAATAGTTCAAGGACCAAATTGAGCTATTCGAAAGTTCAGGGACTAGATCGGACATTTATCAATAATTCATTGACCAAATTGAGCCGATTGAAAGTTCAGGGACTAGATCAGACGTTTTATTAATAGTTCAGGGACTAGATCGGACATTTATCAATAATTCATTGACCAAATTGAGCCGATCGAAAGTTCAGGGACGAAATTGGACATTGAGTGAAAATATAAGGACTATTTGTGACATTTTCCCTTCTAAGTAAGGTGTGAAGTTGGTTTGCCGCCTTCCAAGAAGAGTGATCGATTTCCTGTCCAGTCCAATTTTGAATAAGTTATTTTTCCTTTATTTGATATTTTATGTTATGAAGAATTTAAAAAAAAAAAAATCAATTACTTCTAAAAAAAAATGACATATAGTTGCAAATTAGACCATCCAAACACCAATTCCACTTTCAATAATCAGAAATTGGATCAACACTTTCGAGAATTGAACTCAATAGGCCGATTTGATCCGATCCGGATGTTCCGATTTGCACCCCTCTACCTTCCAATACAAAAGTCTCTCTTTGTAATCGTTATTTGACAGCTTGCTGTCTTATCTTTTTTCTTTTTTTTCTTTTCAACAATTTGGGTTAGTTTTCCAACAAGGAAATTGACTAAGATACAAAGGTCTTGGCGCAGCGAGAGAAATCTGGAAAACTAGAGAGAAATCTCGAAAACGAGAGAGAGAGAGACAGAAAGAGAGAGAGAGGGGCGGTGACCTTCACTCTCGTGATAAAAATGCCTCCAGTTGAAGCCCGCCTGCACTACTAATAAACCCCCGAAGCCGAGCTCTTTTGTTCTCTCTTTCCCAAAGCGATAGCTCAGTTTAGATTTTGATTTGTACAGAGGCTCGCCAGGGAAGAGAGGTGAACCGTGAATGATGGTCGGAAACGGAGGAAAGAAGTGGGAAAGGGGACGACGAAAATTCGGAGCAAATCGACGGGGAGCTCATTCCCTCCTCTGAGAAGCTCCAAGAAGTCCGTGATGAGGTTGAAGAGGTACGAAATCATGCTTCGTGCTGTGCAACCATTTCACCAATCATGTGAAGTTCTCACGTCTTTTTCTTTTGTTTTTTCCCATCTAAATTGCATGTGAATTTCTGAAGGTCAACAAGATGTTTGGGAACTACCCCAGTTCTTTGGGCCCTGTTTGTAAGTTGAGTTCTTAAGTTCCTTTTTCATTTTTGAGAATGTCTTGGTGTAAAGAGTTGTTTTTGATTTCCCTGACTTGGTTTCATTTTGTACCTCGACTGGAGTTGTTGAGTGACCGGCTCTTTTCGTTACTTGAAAATTATAGAAGCAAATCAGCATTTTGCTGCCTTCTTGATAGAAACTCACTGCAATGTCAATGAAGAATAACCAGCTTTCGAAAACTTCGACAGCAGATTTTAATTGCCATGATGCGGTCGATTGTAATGATGAACAATTTACTACGACTCTCCACACGCTTTGTCATTAGATCAGCTTCTGTCATTGGTTCAGTGATGCTCATCATAAAGATATTACCGCTGAGATCCATGAGGGGTCCGGTTTACCCTCCCCCCCCACACAATAATGTGCAGATGAGATTTTTTTTTTTTTTTGGTCGGTTGTGCTGATGAGAGTTGATCTTGCTGAAAATAATATGTTCTAGGAACGTTGCTGATTGCAGGCATTAACAAGGAGGATTTTGGGGGAGTGTTATCTTGCTCTTAACAACATGGTAACCCCTTAGCTTCTTTGCTCCGTCTTATTCATTATACCGTGAAGCTTCTATGATTATACTAATATGTTCAATGATCATCTTGGTTCGGGATGTTGATAAAAGGCAATTGGTAAATGGTCTTTTCCTCTAACATCAAATGTGTGACTTGTACAGTTGGTCTCTACTAAGAGAGCTAGACGGGTACACATGAGCTCCTTTTTGGGCCTCCAGCAGAAGTCGTTTGCTTCCTTACTTTTAACTGTGTTTTGAGGCCTTGAATTGCTTTTATGGCAGTTCATGCCTTGCCATGGTGATATCCAATGTCTGCAATTAGATGGAGGATTTATTGTGAGTTGGAACTTACATAGTTGATGAGGTTAATTGGATATTTCATAGTTTCGGATTTACCTTCTTTAGTTCAAAACTAGGATATCTCTTATGAGAAAATGCCCCGAAGACAGCATTGTTTGCTAAGCCAAGGAGGAGTAAAGACTAGCAATTCCGAAATTTCCATCTTCATAAGAAGAGCAAGCAATGCCGGCATTGCATCAGTGGATCACAATCTTATAACACTATCATGAGTTTCCCCCATCCCATGCAGGGACGTGCCATTGTTTCTTTCGTTAATCCTTGCAAAGGCCAGCGCATGTGGGGCACCGCATCGTGCAACTAGGTGTCCGAGGAAGAGACGGAGGCGGCCTATATGTACAAGATGGACAGGCCATGGCTGAGGCCGGACAAGGTGAGGGTGGAGATCCGGTGGGGCCGTGCCTTATGGGTGATCGGCCATGGAGACAAGCCCGTCAAGGTGGAGCTGCCAAGTTTAAATAAGATGAGGGTGAGCGAGGCCCCAGCTTCTATGAATGCTGACAGCGTGCTCACCATCACGATTCCCAAGAGTCACCGGCCTTGGAAGTGGTACGAGTACAAAGATTTGGTGTCCACATGGTTCAAAACGGTCCATATTGCAGTTTCTAGTTTAATTGGTTTTGACAGTGTCATAGCACTACAAGTCCAGCCTTTACTCTTTAGGATGGACTTGACATGATCCTTTCATTAGTAATGACTTGTGTTCTCCTATTAACAATGTCGGAGTTTATAAAGACTGGTCATTAAGATTTTGTTTCTATTAGTGATTTATCTGACTCTTAAGTGATTTTTACAAGTGAGCTATATTCGCAATTTTACATTAGTAAGAACATTCACGGCTTGTAGAATATCGTCAATGAATTTAATATTCGAAAATATCCACCACTTGAATGTCCGACACCTATGTCTGCCTCGAAGGATTATGAATCCTAGTTAAAATATACAAATTTGTGAACGTACACACTCATTCGCTTGCACGCGCCGAAACACTAAGAAGCGAGAAAAAGCATCCACTCAATGGGATACTTTCTAGAGAAAATCTAACAAGTGATCTTTCGCAAGAAACGTATATAAACAAAATCCTTGAATAATTCCGTATACAAGACTATAAACACACAAATACTCATATTGCAAAAGGTGAGAGACTGAGCCATGGACTATGTTTTTAGACTCCACAAGAATAGGAAAAAAATAAAACATGTTTCTTATGCTAGTATTATTGGAAGCTTAATATGCACAATGATGTGTATAAGACCTGATATATGTTTTGTAGTTGGAATAGTAAGTATATATCAATCCAATTTAGATCAAATATATTGGATAGCCATCAAAAGGAATCTTGAGATATTTGAAAGATTTTGCTAATTATTCACTGAGTTATCAATGAAAAATCTAAGGCTCGAAGGCTAGTCAAATGCTGACTTGGGGAGTGATTTATATGAAAGGAAATATATTATTGAATAGAGATGAGTATGGTTTGGGTAGGCGGTTCTCACATTGGAATCGGGAACTACCCACTAAGGACCTGATTCGAAAAATTGAGATTAGAAACTGCTTATTGATTCCATGGATCTACCCAAGAACCAAACCGCTCGTTCAAACTAATTGCTCAGAGAGTCCATGGAACCGGTCCCAATTCCTTACAAACTACATTGATCAATTAACATTATGGTGCACCTAGTTTCTATTTATGCTCTTAAAGGGAGCCGTTGGCTCTTAATTTCATACATGATGACAAAGCGTCACAACATTTATGAACATTTTTAATCAGTCCTCTCCTTCCTCTCCATTTGTTTATTTTGTTTTGGTTGAGAAAGTAAGTAAATGGATTATTAGAATGAAAAAAAATAAGGTTATCCTATTACACACCTAAGAGATAAAATTATTTAATAATATCCAATAACTGCAAAAATATCATTCGATCCAAGTGGGTAGGTAGGTGATTCCACGCCTTAAATCGGGAACTTGACCAATACTCACCGGATCCACTAAATTGAACCGGAGATTAGACCATCACCATGGAAACCATCGGTTCTAGGCTAATTCGATTCGATTCCGAGCATCAATTTTCAGTTCCTTTGAATCTCAACAAACTTATTCCTAACTTATCATAGATTAAACTATCGAAAAGTAATCAAGGAAATGGATTCCATAAATCAATACATGAGAGACATGTTCGGGAAACACTTGAATCACTGATCAAATGGGTATATCACGCTTTGGAGCACACCGAGTGGGATTTTGATTTCCCAAGAAAACCCGACAAAAAAAGTCATCCGGTTTCCTTGGTATTATGGGGTGCAGATTGCACCGTTGCTCTACACAAAGGCTTTTAAGATTTATTTTCTTTTCAAGGAATTGTTTTTAAAATTTTTAAGAATCGAACTAACCTATAAGGGCGCGTTTGGTAACGATTACTTCTCCCTGAGCCGGCCCGATTCGACTAGAAATGATTATTTTTGATTCTATTCCCTGAACCGATTCTCGAGTAAAAAACGCGTTTGGTAACTCGTCCAAATTTTTTGATTCTGAATAGAATTGCGTTTGGTACCGTGTTAATTGATTATGTTCCAAATTAATTTCTTTTGATTTTTAAATAAATTTTAAATAATTTTTTTACTTTTTTACTTTTTTCTTTTCTTTTTTTTTGGTAAAGTACTTTTTTCTTTTCTTTTTCCTTTTTTTCCTTTTTTTTTTTTTTTTTTTTTTCCCTTTTTCCTATTCTTCTTCTTCTTCTTCTTCTTCATTTGGCCGGTCGCCTGGCGACGCTCCGGTATAAAAGATTTTTCTTTTGATAATTACACACTACTTAGATAGATAAACGATTTGCAGCAATTAAAAAACAATCGTAAGACTGAGTAAGGGAAAGAGTGAATTGGTTCGGCTTGTTTCAAGCCTACGTCCACTCTTCTGCACTGACAGCCAATTGGCTGGATTCCACTATGAACAAAGAGATGTTACAGTGATGATCTTCCTTGACTTCTTGGTGTAGACGATCTTCCACACTCTCAAGGTGTCACTAGAAATGAATACTCTCTGTGTATACAATTTCGCTCAAATAGTATCGACTAATAATCAAGGATCTTCAGACTCTGGAATTTTTCTATCGATCACACACTTTAAAACAACTTGAATGTCTTCCTTTTATACTCCTTTATGCCATCATAGCCGTTGGCACTTACCAAAGGAATTCCTCCAATCTTCCCGTTGGACGGAATCAATCACGAAGATCATTCGAGCTATTTAAGGAACATGGCGATAGCCCATCAATCCTGTTCGCCCATACAATCAGGATCTTGGTTTCCAAGAATAGAACATTCCAAGAATACTTCGACAACCATCGGATCTTCAATCGATCTAGATAAGAACAAATAAATAATCCGAGATGTTTATCCAACCAAGGGATCTTTTCCAGAGGATAGGATCGAATCCTCAACCATAAGCTTCGGCTCTGGATTTCCTTTACTACTTTGGATTAGAAAGACTCGGTGAGAATAATCTTGAGTCTTGAGTCTTGAGTCTTGAGTCTTAAGTCTTGAGTCTTGAAATAATAAAGTCTTGAGACTTTAATCTTCGGTCTCCGAATATCCAGACTTTAGGCGATAGAAACGTTTTGTCGACTTCAAAAGATTCCGGAAAGATTTCTCCAACAATCTCCCCATTTTTGATGGTGACAAAACTTCCTTGAAGATTTGAACAACTTTGACCTGCAAAAACATTTCTCAAGCAATATGGCTAACTCATAAAGATTAATAAAACAACCACATTCTACATCCACAGCAAATTGGTTAGTCTTTCATGAGTAATACCATAAAACAACACTTGATATGAACGTAACCAGTCAATCATTTAAATCCACAGTCAAGAGTACTCAAGTCAAACCAAAAAATATAGCCACAAATAGCCATAAATTCAAAGACTAAAAGATAGAATGATGAAAGATGATGAAGTTGATTGTTCAAATTGATTCTCCCCTTTTTGTCATCATGAAAAAGTGAGAAAGGGATCGAGTCCGCTTGGGAATGCGAACGATTTGGAAATCTCCCATAGACTGAACCAAGCCTTCTAGCCTCTTCAAGTCTTCCCTTAGATTAGCTACCTCCTCTCCTTTTGCATTGGCTTGAAGTTGTAGAGCGAGGTCTTTCATTCTGTCCTCCAGGGTAACCGAAGACGCTTTTCCAGCATTCTTGATGGATTGAATTTCACAGTCTAGAGCATATATATGTCCTCGCATTTCCATAAGTATATCAATAATACGACGAAAATCTGCTGAGCTATCCGTCTGTGTACTTGCATCAGCTTTTTCGGATGGAGTGAATGCAGACGTTGGTGCTTCTGTGTAATCTTGCAGATTTGGGGTCGACGTATCTTGACCTTCTTCAGGCAATTTAGAAACCTGAACTTCTTCTAGGTCTACTGGAGATGATCTTGGACCTTCACTATTGGCAGCATGTGGTGAAGACCTTTCTTGCTCGCCAACTCCCCCTGTCTCTAGGACATCACAAGGGGAAGAGTGATGATCATGTTCTTGATTTTCCTTGTCTCCAGAGTCTGATGCAGACTGTTCTTTCTCTCCTTCTCTTTCCTTTTCTCCTTCTTTCTCCTTCTCTCTCTGCTGATCTTCTTCTCTGATCTTTCCTTGCTCCTCTTCCTCTCTCTGTTTCTGTTGAAGTTCTATTGATCGAGACACAGAACGTCTGGTTCTCGTTAAAGCAACGATTGTGGGATCCTCATCTTCTTCATCTTCATCCTCTAAGATGAGAGTCCTTTTCTTCTTCCTCGACGGGACTCCAATGACTTCTTTTCCTTTTCTTTTTGAAGCAGATGGGACTGGAGTCTTCACTCTGAACTTCTCCATTGCCTTGGAAAGCTCTTGTAGACGCATCTTCGTCAGCATCTTCAAACCTACCACCATCTTATCGCACGGTCGAACACAAAGTGAATGGGGTGGTTCAATATTCATGTGTCTAAAGATCTTGGTCACCAGACCAGGATAAGGCAATTGTCCCTTGTCTTTTGACACTGCTCTGTACATGTGGAAAAGAATCGTGTGCGGGAGAGAGAACTTCCGTCTAGAGTTGATTGCATACATCAACTTTGCTTCAGAATAAGACACAGAAGTCTTTGATGTAGACTTTGGTCTGAGACAATTGATTACGATCTTATGAAGCACAATGTTGATTGCATTCATCCTGGAATAGGTAACTCTCTTGTCTCAAGCGTCCCTATCCTTGACAAGATCCAGAGTAGTACGTGCGGGTGAGACTTTGATTGCGATAACGCCCTCG
The DNA here is from genome assembly GCA_014182725.1 of Eucalyptus brandiana. NCBI lineage: Eukaryota > Viridiplantae > Streptophyta > Magnoliopsida > Myrtales > Myrtaceae > Eucalyptus > Eucalyptus brandiana. The sequence continues at coordinate 29,582,877 of CM024677.1, forward strand.
TTCAACTCCAACAATGTCTCGCCAACATATTCACATCTACCACGTAGACTTTGTCTCGAACACCGAACGAAATTCTATTCGCATCCAAAAGCTCGATTTGAATAAAAATAAGCGGTTAAATGTGCGTACCCGTCCGTAGAGTCGAGCAAAATTTCTCAAGTTGAAGCAAGTTCAACTTCTCTCTCAAGTTCATGTTGATGGCGTCTAGAAAGTCAAAATCAACGCTTCGAGGGTTTATCACCCCTCTTTTCAACAGGTTGCCATATACTTTCTCCTCGTTCCTCGATTTAAACAAATCCAATCGATTTCCTTTCGTCTTCGCTGCCACACCCATTCTCGGTTGAAACTCAAGGAACATTCTATCATCATCGTTCCCTTCAATTAAATTTTGTCCAGGTACACGAGGATCACTTGGAATATTTGCAAGTGCATCCTCTGTTTTTCCTCTCGGAGCAATTCCTAACTCCTCCATTCTCCGCAGAAAAGATATTCATTTCCATAGTTCTTATCCTTAAGGAAATCGTCTATGTAATTCAATGGTGTACCGGTGATTTTCAACGCACGATAAAGCTTGTAGATATAGGAGGGTTTTTGGACTCTTACAGGGTCGGCTTCCTCGATTATCTCTTCTTCAAGATGATGACTTTCACCATGTGGGGGTAGGAGGCGATGAATGACGTGGATGAGGACGAATCGGATTTTGTTGCTGACTTGAAAAGTCTTCCTCCTCAGTAAGATCGAAGTGTATTGGTCCATTCTCCATTCTTTGTGGTCCCCTGCTTGCTATTCTCGATGATTTCCTCGAAGAAGACATTCTTCTTTGTCGATTTGAGAGATTCCTTCGCTTGCTTCCCAAAGAAAAATGACCACTTTCTCGACGATGAACAAGAGATTGAAACAGGTTCGGGAGAAGAGTACTTTTTAGGGTTTTGATGATTGAGGAAAAAGCTGTATATATATATTTAACTCACTTTTTGAAAAAGGAAGTTCAATCGACACAGGGAAAGTGTACGAACATTTCTTTTCAAAATCATTAACTGCCAAAATTAATCTTTTTGAAAAGACAAGTTTTTTTATTTTCACACGTATAATAATCGAACAACAAAATCGTACCTTTTCGAGTTCGAATAAAATAGCCACTTACGTCTATAGCCATGAATGTCTCGAGTCTCAAGATCTCGAGACGAGAGATTAGAGTCTAAGGACTGTTGAGTCTTTAGACTTTAACTTCTTCAAGCTTCAAAATGTTGAGTCTTGAAAGGATAGCGTCGAATTGATTTTTCTCCAAAGGCTTTGTGAAAATATCCGCTAGTTGACTTTTTGAATCAACAAATTGAATCGAGATTTCTCCGTTTTGAATATGATCTCTAATGAAGTGGTGTCGAATCTCAATATGCTTTGCTCTTGAATGAAGAATTGGATTTTTGGTAAGATTGATCGCGCTGGTGTTGTCACATCTGATTTCTGTGCATGAGTCTTCAATGCCAAAGTCTTGTAGCTGTTGTTTGATCCATAGAATTTGCGAACAGCAACTTCCAAAAGCTACATACTCAGCTTCTGTTGTTGAAAGAGCCACGGTACTTTGTTTCCTTGAAAACCAAGATACTGTTTCTATTTCCAAGCAACTGACAAGTTCCAGAAGTGCTCTTTCTATCGACTCTGCAACCGGCCAGATCTGCATCTGAATACCCTAGAAGATCAAAGTCTCCTTTCTTTGGATACCAAATACCGATGCTTGAAGATGAGGCAATGTATTTGATAATTCGTTTCACGATGCGAGATGTGATTCTCTAGGATCCGATTGAAACCTAGCACAGACACAAACACTTAACAAAATATCGTGTCTAGAAGCGGTAAGATAAAGAAGTGAACCAATCATGCTTCGTATAGCTTTTGATCTACTTTCTTCCCTTCTTCATCCTTGTCTATCTTCCGAGAACATGACATTGGTATGTCAGTCTTTTTGCATTTTTCTAATCCAAATCTTTTGACAAGATCATTTGCATATTTTTCTTGATGAATAAAAGTTCCTTCCTTCATTTGCTTCACTTGGAGTCCAAGAAAGAATGTTAATTCTCCCATCATACTCATTTCAAACTCATCCCGCATAGACTTAGAAAATTTCTTGCATAGGCTTTCATTAGGAGATCCAAATATAATATCGTCTACATATATTTGAACAAGTAAAAAGGTTTTGATTTCCTTTTTGATAAATAAGGTAGTATCTACTTTACCTTTGACAAAACCGTTCGTATTAGGAACTTACTTAGCCTATCATACCAAGCTTGAGGTGCTTGCTTTAAACCATACAAGGCCTTTTCGGTCTAAAGACGAATCGGCTTCTTTGGATCTTCAAATCCAGGTGGTTGTTCCACATAAACTTCCTCATGGATGAATCCATTTAGAAATGCACTCTTAACGTCCATTTGGAATAACCTGAAATTTTTATAGCAAGCAAACGCAAGTAATAGACGAATAGCTTCTAACCTTGCTACTGGTGCGTAGGTCTCATCATAGTCTATTCCTTCCTCTTGCATGTATCCTTTGGCCACGAGTCCGGCTTTGTTCCGTACGACTTTTCCATCCTCGTTCATCTTGTTCCCGAATACCCATTTGGTTCCAATAATGTTTTAACTTTTGGTTTAGATGTCGATCCCGGACATCATTGATGTTAAACTGTCGAGTTCTTCTTGCATAGCTTCAATCCGGCTTTCATCGATAAAGCTTCTTCTATGCTTTTTGGTTGAATTTCGAGAGATTAGAGCCACAAGCACTAGATTCTTCACGTCTTTTTGATCTCGGTGCGGATTCCTTCATTGATTTCACCGATAATGAGATCTTCGGGATGACTGGATTTGTGCTTCCAGTTACTGGTTGATTTTCCTGGTTGATGATCTCTTTCTTTATTTGAATCTTCAAGAACATCTTGATGTTGGACTTCCAGAGACTGAGATGCTTCTTGAGTTGTAAGTCTTGAAAGATCTGGAGTTGGTTCAGACTCTTCATATTGAGTCTAACTAGATTCAACTTGCGTTGAGTCTTGGAATTTGACATTCATTGATTCCTCCACCGATTGGCTTTTCTTGTTAAAGACTCGTAAGCCTTGCTTGTCGTAGAATATCCAAGGAAAATGCCTTCATCCGATCTTTCTTCAAACTTACCAACTCGATCATTTGCATTTTTCAAAATAAAGCATTTGCAACCGAACACATGAAAATATGAAACAATAGGCTTCTTACCTTTGAATAATTCATAGGGGGTTTTCTCTAAAATAGGTCTTAGAAAGACTCTATTGATGATGTAACATGCTGTTGAAACAGCTTCAGCCCAAAATCGAGAAGAAATTTTACTTTCAATTAAAAGAGTTCTAGCCATTTCTTAAAGAGATCTATTCTTTCTTTCCACAACTCCATTTTGTTCTGGAGTATATGGAGAGGAAAATACATGATTAAAACCAGATTTATCACAAAACTTTGTAAAGTTTTGGTTTTCAAATTCACTTCCATGATCTGTTCTTATACTTGAAATAGTACATCCTTTTTCATTTTGAACCTTTTTAGCAAACTTTTCAAAGTACGAAAAGGTTTCGACTTATTTGCGAGAAAATATACCCGGTAAAACGAGTAATCATCCACAATTACTAGACAATATTTCTTACCTCCAATGCTCTAGGTTCTTGTTGGTCCAAAGAGATCCATATGCAGCAACTGGAGAACATGATTAGTAGAGATATGTTTTATATGCTTAAATGAATTTCTTACCTGTTTTCCCAAGAATACATGGTGTGCATGAGTCGACTTTTGATAAGGTAATTTTGGTAGACCTTGAACAAGCTTCTTTGATGAGATTTTGGCTAATTGCTTCATGTTGACATGGCCAAGCTTTCTATGCTATAAGACCGCTTCATCTTGAATTGAGATGAGACATTGCGTTTCATTTGGTCTTACATCAAGAAGGTAGATATTTCCATGCCTTCGACCCATGAAAGACTGAGTTGAGTCTTTGCTTATTCCAGAACATATGCCTTCTTGAAAAGAGATCTTGAACCCAGTATCACACAGTTGGCTAATGCTGAGAAGATTATAGTTGAGTCCTTCCACTAAAGAAACATTGCTTATTGTGAGATTTCCAATTTTAACAGTTCCAAATCCCACAATGCTTCCTTTGCTGTTTCCACCAAATGAAACTTTTCCACCATTTACTTGAACAATCTTTATAAAGCAATTTGAGTCTCCTGTCATGTGTCTTGAGCATCCGCTGTCAAGATACCATTTTACCTTCTTTTTGACAGAGACCTGAAATCAAAGGAGAGTCTCAAGCTTTCTTTGGTACCCAAATTTTCTTGGGTTCTTTGGTGTTAGTAGGATAAGCATTATTAGGCCATACCCTTTTAACAGCTTCCGGATCATAGGACACTCTTTTTCAAAGTGATCTTGACTGTTACACTTTGAACACCTTAGAGCATTTCGACCTACGAGACTTTACAAAAACCTTTTGAAATGATTTTTGTATGCTTCTCTCGATGGTCTTTTCTTGATTCTTTCTTTTACTTTCGGAAAATCAATCAAAGGGATTGTTTCTCGCTGTCATTCCTAAACCAGACTTGTTGAAGTAAGGTCTTTGAACCGAAAGAACTTTCTCGAGTTTTTCAGACCCTATTGAAAATTTCTTTGAAATATTTGACAAGTCGGTTTTCACAGGGAAAGCATTTTCTTTCGAAAGTTTATCTTCATTCTCTTTAAGAGTAGAAACATTCAAGTCTAGACTTTTCACTTTTTCTTCTAAAATATTTTCCTTTTGTTTTAAAGCTGAGTTTTCCTTTTTCAGTTCGGAAATCTTTTTGAGAGAAGTCTTAAGACTAAAACATAATTCATCAATATATTTAGAGACTTTGACAGAATTTTAAAATCACTTACCTCAAATTCACCGTCTCGATCGATCCAGTCCGAGTCGATTGTGCCATTAGACACGATTGGCATATTCCTCATCACTTTCTTCACACTCTGTATCGCTCCGGGTTTCGGCTTTGAGAGCTTTTCGAGACTTTTCGGTTTTTCCTCTCTTCTTCTTCGAAAGAGGACAGTTAGTCGATGTGTCCCTTTTTCTTACATTCGAAACGCGACTACATCTTTGTTTGGTTCTTCATCAACAAACTTGGTTTGCTGTTTCTGAAAACTTTGTTTTCTTGAATTGAACCTTCTTCCTTTTCTATTCAGCTTTCTGAATCTTCTTATCATAAGAGCAAGCTCCTCATTGTCGCGACCCGATCTCGCCGCCCTCTCGAGAATGTATCCAAGGAGGGGAAAGGTCGGGTTTAGGGGTACTTGATCTCAAGAGTTCCCTCACGGCTTGCGTTCCAAAAGACGTCATCACCTCGCCTTTTGGATCAAGCCTCTCGTGAGTCCACTCCATGAGATCGCGAGCTCTCCTAAGCTCGTACCCCGCGTGACAGCGGAATGTCACGATCCATACCCACATAAGCGACATACCTAAAAAAAAAGGGTCGAATGTGGATATTGAATTTAAGGGTACTTTTACCATGGTAGCCCTCTTGACAGTACGCTTCACCCATTAGGATGGCATCACTTCATCCTTTGGGTTATTCCCATATCAAGTATGCTAAACCATAGTGAGTTTCATCGAAACTCATACCCCGCGTGACAACGGATTTATTTAAACAATCTAGGTATTTAACAACCTAAAAAGATACAGGAGTCGCCACTAGCCTCATTTCGGGGGTCGGCTAGAAACCCAATCGAGAGTCGGGAGTATTCCCTCGATTTCTACGCAACCAGATATCTAGGTTCGGGGACTTGGGTTACGCTAATATTGCTATTAGCGCCATTTCGGTACCTAAACAGTATGTTGTGTTTTTCCTAATATGTCCATGCATTTCTTTTTTACATTTTCGGGATCATCAATTCCTAGACTAAGTGATCGTGCGTGGTTGATCATTTTCATGTTATTCTATTTCTAAAAAAAAATGAAAAGAAAACAATCAATGAAATTGAAAGTGCAAGACATGAAGTAAACAATCAAGAGAAAGCAATAAACCTAATCATGTAATTCTAAAAAAAATATGAAAGAGAAAACATAATTAAGAAAAAAAAAGAGGAAAAAGGGAAAACCCGCAACTCGTCGGGTTTTATACAACACAAGGAACCCGAGACATATGTCGGGAGAAAATGAATATTACAGAATAAATGTCGGAGTGGACATCGACCTCCACCATCTTCACACCTTCTCCATCTTCAAGGTCCTAATCTAAACCTAATCTAAGAAATTTATGACTAGGTGCATACAAATAAAAGAAACAGTCAAACACACCAAGCAACCAAAAAAAAAACAATACATCATATCAAAATCAATTGTTTAAAAGAAGTTCAATGCGAAGTCAAGTTTCGAGTGATATTCTAAAGTTCAGCATTAATATGTGTCGCACCAAAATCATTCATTATGATCACGTGCTAAGCATATAATATGACATACATCCAAGTCATATAACTTTGGTTCTCAGCTAACCAAACAAGTGAATTTGTTGACAAAAGATCATTCACCAAACAATATGCATCATCAAGCGTGTTCATGCTACATGTATGTCCATCTAATCAATGTTTAATCCACAACTTCCAGCATGCAATCAAAATTGTAACAGAGCACGTGAGACTATAAATTGGAATTGTTTGATGACAAATCGCCATGAAATTGAAACCATATCCTACCACAAGCACGTATGAATTTTCTTGATTAAAATGGCATCAATTAAAAAAACTAACCTCCAGTTAGAACCAAATGCACATCCAATCATGGTAACAATTTTCATGGAAAAAACTTTTTAACGTGAGCTACATAGAAGTTAAAGAAAATTCAAGAATGCACAATATCACATCGGAATTGCAGCGGAATATCGGGATGTCATGACACGTTAATAGTGATTTGACCTAAAAAGAAAATCTGAAGAATATGAGATTTTACCATGGCGCGAACAAAAGAGAGACGAACAAATTTTGTTAAGAATCCAAATTTCGAGTTTCTTAATAAGAGAATCATAGCAAAGTAACAAAATCAGCTTTGATAAGGGCAAAATAAGGGTCATGAATTTCATTTTTTATGACAAATTTCTATCATGCGAATCACAAGAGAATTTGAATCCAATTGATACACAAATCATGTGAAATCAGCATCATAAAAACAATTTTCACGAGGAAGCTTCTCAAAATTTTAACACGTGAATTTCTAAAAATTCAAGAACATGAAGAGGTCAATCAAAAATAGAACATGATAGCATGTCATACCGTCACTTTACAACAATATTAAAAGCAATTGGACAAATCTACTATCTTATCTTTAAAACTAACAGCAATTAGCCACAGAAAAGACAGCATTTCTAATCAAATCAATTCGAAAATAAAAAAAGGAACTGTATGTTATAACCAAAGGCATTTCATGAAGCATCAATTCATGAAACCAATTATAACATTCAGCAGCAAATTTCAGATACAAGGTTGAACAATGCATATCAGTAAAGAGTTAACATCTAACTTTCATTAGAAATTTCAGTTACTAATGTATCATGGCCCCAAACTTTCAATGTTGAGGATACACTTTGACACAAAAGGTCTTCACCTCATTGAACGCTATGATGATCACCAACAATCACAGTATAAAGGTAATCAACTGAAGGAAACAGCCATAAGAAAAGCAAGGACAGCTGATAACCAATCACATTAAGTATATAATTTGCTGTCCTACATTCTTTTTGCACAAAGATCCCCAACAAAAGAGATTGATATACGGAGAAAGAACATTAACAACAAAGTTGTATATCTGCAAGAACCTAAAAATCTTCTTTCTCTTCTTCAATAAAATGAATCTCATTCGAGAGAAAACCAGAAGAAAGGTCAGATATCCAAGATGTGATATATCTATTGCGAGGTCTCAGTAATTAAAACTAAAACCAGCATGGGATCCAACAGATGTCAACAACAATATACCCTCAGATATTCAGGAATTATTCACGTTCTTTTAGTTTCAAATGAGAGGTCTCCCTATACAAATGTGTTGTTATGCTGAGATATCATTTCTTTGTAGGTTTATGAACCTGAAAAGCTAGACATGTGATCAGCACGAAGTTCCAAACAAGTAATCATGAAGACGACCAAGTAACTAATCAGGACATAAAGATCATGAATGGTAAAACCTAATCGATCTGATCAATCACACTAGCACTTCACTGACACAGGTTTCACACAAGCATCAATGACAACTGGAATCAAACATATGAAAATAGTAATGGTAACCTGACCAACTTCCAGTTCACAATATTTGACAATCACTTCTAACAAAGTCTGCTAACCAAATTCAGAATGGTACCTTGTTTGTGAAACTTTGATGCTTGATCGAGTGATCGTAGTCTTCATGAACACCAATAAACCTACTCTTTGGTTCTGTCCTCGGAACCGAGTTGAGGCTTCCAATCTCGGCACAATTCCGAATCCCTGCACCTCGAGTTCCGGAAGGACGCGATCCTCGACGAGATCGTCATTCAGCCGAGAGCACGATCACCAGAGAAAACGATCGAGAAGGGAGAAGGCAGATCAATGACCCGAACGGATTCAAGGAGAGAACCAAAAATCGAAACCCTAACGGTTCGAGAAAGAGAGAAAGAGAGAGCTCACCGATTCGGTGAGCCCGATCCTCCAAGATTCGAGTCCGAGAATGGCGAAAGAGAAAGCGGATCTCCGGTCGGCTTTAGATCGGGTCAGATCCAGCGAACAAAACCGCCGGCGTCGTCGTCTCCGATCGAGCGAGAGTTCACGGTTGAGAGAGAGATCCCTCCGAGAGAACCAATGTAAACCGAGCACCCTCAGAGAGAGAATCCACGTTCCTCGAAAGAGAGTGCGAGCGGAAGCCCCGAACCCCTCCAGAGAGAATCCCCGTTCCAGCCCCGAGCCTCCGCGACCAGAGAGAGATCCTCAAAAGAAAAACCGTCAATCGCCTTTTCCCCGAGCGTCCATCGTGCGAAATTCCCAAAGAAAAAACCCGAGAGAGCGAGCAAGAGAGAGCCCCCGCCGAGAGAGAGAGCCTGTGAGGAGGGAGAGAGTCTGTGCGAAAATGTCCCGAGTCTTGTGAGGAGAGAGAGCGATCGTATGAGGAGAGAGAGAGAGCTCGTGAGGAGAGAGAGTCCGTGTGAGGAGAGAGAAAGTCTCTGCCCAAAAGTCCCTCTCACCGTCCACGATTCCCCCTTTTATGCTCCCTCTTTTTTTTTTTTTTTTTTTTTTTGTTGTTTTCTTTTTATTCTAACTTTTCTTTTGCTTTTCATTTCATTTCATTTTTTTGTTTTGTTTTCATTTTCACTTTCATTTCATTTTTTTTATGCTTTCCTTCATCCATTTTTTTTTTTTTTTTATCTTTTGGGCTCTTTGTTCTTTTTCTCTCTTCTTCTTTTTTTTTTTTTATTTCTAATTTTTTTCTTTTCATTTCAAAATTTTTTTAACTTTTGCGAATTGAATGTTTAAAACGTCGACAAAAATTTCGGGTGTCAACACTCATCATCCAGATCTTCTTCAGAATCTGTATCATCAGAATCATCATTAGATCTTAATACAATGGATTTCTTACCTCTTGGATCTTCGTCTTCATTGATTCGCTCCACTTCGTAAGATTGAAGAGTTCCAATCAGCTCATCCACAGATAATGGCATAATTCTTTGCGTCTCTCGTATTGAAGTCTTTATATGATTCCAATCCTTGGAGAGTCCTCTCAGCAACTTGTTCACCTTCATAGGATCAGTAATTTTCTGTCCTTGATTATCAAGTCCATTGACAATATCTGTAAAACGGCTAAACATGTCAGTTATAGATTCTCCTGGTTTCATTTTGAAGGCTTCGTATTGACCAAGAAGAATATTAATTCTGGTCTCCTTCACTCGGTTTGTCCCTTCATAGGTAATATGTAATCTATCCCAGACTTCTTTTCTTTGTGACACAAGAAGATATTCTGTATATTCGATTGGTGACAAAGCACAATATAAAGAATAAATTGCTTTTGCATCGAGTGCTTGTCTCTTGTTTATCTCATCTTGAGACATTCCGCTGGTCTCAACGGTTTCTTTCCCTCTTTCGATATGCGATGCAACGGTAGGGGAGTGATTCATCTCTCCACAACATCCCATTCCGAGAGGATCCTTAGATCGTAGGAAAGCTTTCATCTTGTTCTTCCAGATGTTGTAATCCTTTCCATCGAAGTAGGGTGGTCTGGTATTGCTTTGACCTTCCACCAGCCCTGATGCTAGCATACTAGCCATGGATCTTTTACTCTGAAGTAAAACACTTCAAATAGAGTAAGAACACGGGCTCTGATACCAATTGATATAGCTAGTACGATTACCTAGAGGGGGTGAATAGGTATAAAAGATTTTTCTTTTGATAATTACACACTACTTAGATAGATAAACGATTTGCAGCAATTAAAAAACAATCGTAAGACGAGTAAGGGAAAGAGAGAATTAGACACGCGGTTTATAGTGGTTCGGCTTGTTTCAAGCCTACGTCCACTCTTCTGCACTGACAGCCAATTGGCTGGATTCCACTATGAACAAAGAGATGTTACAGTGATGATCTTCCTTGACTTCTTGGTGTAGACGATCTTCCACACTCTCAAGGTGTCACTAGAAATGAATACTCTCTGTGTATACAATTTCGCTCAAATAGTATCGACTAATAATCAAGGATCTTCGGACTGGAATTTTTCTATCGATCACACACTTTAAAACAACTTGAATGTCTTCCTTTTATACTCCTTTATGCCATCATAGCCGTTGGCACTTACCAAAGGAATTCCTCCAATCTTCCCGTTGGACGGAATCAATCACGAAGATCATTCGAGCTATTTAAGGAACATGGCGATAGCCCATCAATCCTGTTCGCCCATACAATCAAGATCTTGGTTTCCAAGAATAGAACATTCCAAGAATACTTCGACAACCATCGGATCTTCAATCGATCTAGATAAGAACAAACAAATAATCCGAGATGTTTATCCAACCAAGGGATCTTTTCCAGAGGATAGGATCGAATCCTCAACCATAAGCTTCGGCTCTTGATTTCCTTTACTACTTTTGGATTAGAAAGACGTCGGTGAGAATAATCTTGAGTCTTGAGTCTTGAGTCTTGAGTCTTGAAATAATAAAGTCTTGAGACTTTAATCTTCGGTCTCCGAATATCCAGGACTTTAGGGCCGATAGAAACGTTTTGTCGGCTTCAAAAGATTACGGAAAGATTTCTCCAACGGGCCTTCGTCGGCCGAGCCTCGGCGCGGTGGGCGAGGCTCGCCCGGCCTCACTCACCGGTGGCCGGGCGAGCCTCACCGGCGGCTGGGCGAGGCTCGCCCGGCCATCGGCGAGGCTCGACCTCGCCCGATCTCGGTGAGGCCAAGGCTCGCCCAACCGCCGGCGAGGCTCGCTCGGCCACCGGCGAGGCTCGCCCGGCCCGGCCTGGTGGCCGGGCCGGCCTCGCCGGGCGGGGCGAGGCCGGCCTAGCCACCGGCGAGCTCGCCGGACCTCACCCTGGCTCGGCGAGCCTCCGGTGACCGGCGGCGGCGGCGGGCGGCAGCGGATGGCGGCGGGAGATGGCGAACGGCAACCGGGATGATGAAAGAGAAGAACAAGGGTTTTACCATTTTAATTCTTTTTCTGATTCTTGGACAGAGAATCAATTTTTTTTTTATTCTCAAATTTTGTCTAAAATTGTTCCCGGGAACAAAAATTTTACCAAACGCGATTCTCGTCCTAAACTGATTCTGGGAACAAAAAATCAGAATCTGGCACTGTTTGGCACGTTGCCAAACAGGCCCTAAACTTCCAGTAGCCAGTGGTCGTAGAATTGAGAAGTGTGGTCCACATAGCACCGTTAGAAGCTCAATCTAACGGCACCGCCACGCTAGCAAAACTCTAAATAATACCCTCAGATAATAAGAGACGAATTACGGAGCTTTCCTTCCCGTCATCTCACGCGAAGTTGTTTTCAATCTTTTGAATATATTTCACTTGAAACTAAGACACGTCATTTTCAGGAACAGCTCACCAAACAAATCCAATCGACTTCGGACGAGCGTACTCACTTTCTCTTTCCACAATCTTTGGTCAGGGCCAGCCAATCCACTTAGGACGAGCGTAATCATTTCTTTTTCCACAATCTTTTGTCAGGAACTGCTCACCAAACAAATCTCAATTTAATGTAATCGACTTAGGACGAGCGTCATCACTTTCTTTTTCCACAATCTTTGGTCAACGTTCGAGCTTCTTTCAAGCCCCTGTCCGTCACTGTCAAGCTAAACCCACCTCGTCAAGACACCAATCGATTTTCCCGTCAAGAAACCTTGCAAGCTCCATAATGCATTGGATAAGCAGAGAAACATGGTCATCGACAACGAAGTTATTGAAGCGACGTGGGCTTATTTGGATGGACAAGTCCGACTCCCTTAGATTGCGACTCGGATGTTTTAGGCCGGTTTCTCTTAGTGAGAAAGTGCCCCAATTCAAGCCCGCCTGTACTGCTATATCTTCCCCCCCGCCCCAACCAAACCCAAAACGAGAGCTCAGTTTAGGCTTTGATTTGTACAGAGGCACGCCCGGGAAGAGAAGTGGGACGTGAATGATGGTCGGAGACGGGGAAAAGAAGGGGAAAGGGGACGACGAAAATTCGGAGCAAATCGACAGGGAGCTCGTTCCCTCCTCTGAGAAGCCCCAGGAAGTCCATGGTGAGCTTGAAAAGGTACATAATCATGCTTCGCGCTGTATACCCATTTCACCAATCACGTGAAGTTCTCGCGTCTCTCTTTTTGCTTTTTCCCGTTTTAATTGCATGTGAGTTTCTAAAGGTCGACAAAAAGTTTGGGAACTACCCCAGTTCTTTTGGCCCTGTTTGTGAATTTAGTTCTTGAATTCCTCTTCTTTTTCAAGAATGTCTTGGTGCAGTGAGTTGTTTTTGATTTCCCTATCTTAGTTTCATTTTGTACCCTCATTACTTGAAAATCATGGAAGCAAATTAGCATTTTGGTGCCTTCTTGATAGAAACTCACTGCAATGTCAATGACGAATGACCAGCTTTTGGAAATTTCGGCAGCAGATTTTAATTGCCATGATGCCGCTGATTGTAATGATGAACAACCCTTCTGTGCATCTGCATCGTCATTGGAGCGCTGGAATTTGTTAGGTCAATTACGACGACATATCCCGTATGATCGTTAGTTAATCTGTCTGGTTTTGTTTTGTGTATTGATTGATCAATGAGGAGGCCAGTGACAAAGTTTTGGAGATAGACCAAAAACAAAACGAGGCGCGCAAGCCGGTATCATGCTAGTTAATCCGTCTGGTTTTGGTTTGGGTACCCTCAAGGCTGTCTTTATATTCATTAGACTTTCTATTCATGCAATGTGACTCTCCACCCCCTTTTTCATTACGAGATCAGCTTCTTCCATTGGTTCAGTGATGCTCAGCATAAAGATGTTATCGCAGAGATCCATGACGAGTTTGGTTTTTTTTCTTAATATGCTGATGAGAGTTGATCTTGCTGAAAATAATATGTTCTTGGAACTTTGCAGATTGCAGACCGCAGGAAGAATTTGTGGGTTAATTCTCTTACTCATTTCAACAAGGTAATTGTGTGGGTGAATTCTCTTTGCAACAAGGTAACCCCTTAACCACTTTGCTCCATCTTATTAATTATGCCATGAAGCTTCTATGGTTATACTAATATGTTGAATGATCATCTTGGCTCAGGATGCTGATGAAGCTTATGCAAAAACTGGCGTGGTAAATGGTTTTTCCTCTAACATCAAATGTGTGACTCATACAGTCGGTCTCTACTAGGAGAACAAGACGGGTACACATGAGCTCCTTGTTGGGCCTCCATCGGAAGTCGCTTGCTTCCTTACTTTTTTGGTTTTGAGGCCTTGACTTGCTTTTAGGGCAGTTCATGCCTTGCCATTGTGATATCCAATGTCTGCAATTAGATGGACTAGAGATCGTCGGGTGTCGACTGAATATCAGATTATCTCGTCATTCTCCTCTCTTCTTTGTCCTAAGTGGCTTCGTCGGGAGAAAGAATTTTTCAAATCATCATGCGTTTCCTCGTCCCATGCAGCATTTCTGCACTTACAAATTCGCCACCCCTAATGAAGGCTGGCCCCTGTGGGGCACATTGTACAACCTGGTCTCCAAGGAAGAGACGATGGCGGACTACGTGTACAAGACGGACAGGCCAGGGTTGAGGCCAGACGAGGTGAGGGTGGAGATCCGGCGGGGCCGTGCCCTCTGGGTGATCAGCAAAGGAGACGAGCCCGTCAAGGTGGAGCTGCCGAGTTTAAATAAGATGAGGGTGAGCGAGGCCACGGCTTCTATGAATGCCGACTGCGTGCTCACCATCAAGATTCCCAAGAGAGACCAGCCTTGGAAGTGGTACGAGTACAAAGATTTGGTGTTTGCATGGTTCAAAACGGTCCATGTTGCGGTTTCTGCTAGTTAAATTGGTTTTGACAGTGTCATAAGGGGCTCTTGTTCTTTAGCGTGGCAGAGAGTGCCGGGAGTGACGTGAGGAGTGCCGTGTTGTTTGCGTGTGTTGTTTGTGAAGTGAATGGGTGAGTGACGTGTGAGAAGCGAGCCGGTGTGTGTAGCAGCGTGAAGAGTTTGTAATATAATTTATGATGGAGCGTTTATTTTGTAAAAAATTATTCACATAACAATAAATTAATAAAAAAATGATCGAATCCATATATGACTATAGAATATCAAAATTGATAAGTATAGCGGAATAAAAACGTCCATATTTGAACCATTGTTTCACTTGAAGAAAAATATATCAACCTAATAATTAGAGATCTATTGAAATACCAAATCTTCCTCTTTATGACTTATTTTAGTATAACATTTTTCAATGTGATTAAGCAACTGATAGGCATAATCTGTTCTTTTATAGGTTAGAGAGAGAATTTAGTAAACCCTAATAAATAGTGAGTCAACTTGGCCCCTCCTATTACAGACTTCAGTTAAATATAATTGCCCACACTTTACTGTTCAACCCAACTTGTAATTCAATAAGATTACTCAAGGATTTAACATATATTGAAATATCCATTAATCCGGTTATTTAAAATAATCAACTAATTAATGTAAGCTCATATTATAGGAAATTTCTAAAATATTTTACTTGTATAACCACTTGCTTCTCTACAAAGAGCAATCGGCCTGAAACATCCGACTCACGCAATCTTAGCGAGTGGGTGAATCACAAATTCGCAACGAGATCAAGTATGTCATCAGTGGTTTTGAGAGGTCGGGAAAATGAGTTCTCCCTCGCCACTTGATGGGGATGCGTCTGGGCATATCAGGACGTCATTAAGATATGTCTCCCCGCTCGACAATGCCTTATCCCGGAGCGAGTTGGGGACGATGCCGTACCGCCTAGCCTCAGAGGAGGAGACGGCGATGAACTACGTGTACAAGGTGGACAGGCTGTGACTAAAGGAGGAGGTGAGGGGTGGAGATCAGGTGGGGACTGGCCTTGCGAGTGATCGGCCAAAGGGATGCTCCGACAACCGAGGCGAGGTTGCCAAGGAATGATCAGGCGATGGTGAGCACTGAGCAGGGCCACGGCTTCGGTGAACCGCAACAGTGTGATCACGGTCAGAGTTTCCAAGTGCAACCCGCCTCGAAAGTGGTACCAAGACATTGGATTAAGGTTCAAGACCATTCGGATTGATATCTCGAAAGATAATTGAAGCATAGATCCCCACTCCCCTATGGTGCCACTTATTTCCATGCTGCTGAGTTTGGCATTGCATCGATGGGAAGTAAGGTGTTACAATCGCACCTTCAAATTATATTAGTGTTAGTCGGATTGAAATATTTGGATATCCATGTAAACGAATTTGTAATTTTTCATGCACATACATGCATATGTAAACTCACATGAAAAATTATATCAACATTTTTATATACTAAGTTATCTTCCAAGCAAAAAAAAAGAGGATATACTTAACGGGTTAGTCTGATTGATGATCGATTATTTTCCGATATTTTCTTTTCTCTTTTGCGATTCGGTCCTTGAGCCCGAATTCAATGTTTGGGCCCTCAGTTCAATTTTTCAGGCCTGGCCTCAAGAATTAAATGATCACTTACAAGCGACTATTGAGGGCCCAATGGCCGGCCCAATATAACAGTGACTACAGGGAAAAGAGATTTCCCTCTATGGACGGCTCCTCTCATTTGTCGTCATTTCTCGATTCTTGCTCAGATGTCACTACCTCACGCTCTTGCCCTTTATAACCTTTCTATCAATTTCGATCTTTCCTTTTTTCCTTACAACGATTTAATTACACTCTAAGCACCCCAATGGGGAACAAGGACAATGATAAACATTTATAATTATCCCAACTCAATCCCGATTTCACTAACAGATTACATTCAAGTTGTTTAGTAAGTTTTACAACAGCAATGTTTACATACCAACTCTACCCCAACAGCAAACCGAATTCAACAACAACGAAACACAACAACTCGATGATTGGGAGGAATCACAAAGGTGAACACCAATTTTTGCTTGTGCGTGCAAGAGACAAGTAGTCGAATTCAACCGCCACATTAATTTTTGCATGCAAGATGATCTTTGCCGGTTTTACAATCTCTATGGCCACCTTACGTGGGTGGTTCAAATAGATTAGACCCACCCCATTGAGGAATAAAGAGTTGGAGGTCTCCTACATATTACAAGGAAGGCAAGTTGAAAAATTCCCTCTACACGTAAGAATGGAGTGGTATTTAATGCACAAGATGTTGAAGAATGCATGCCAAGAGATGTGTGCATTGGTGCCGTACTCCGTCACTCATAATGGAACCATCGCTCTCTGGCCGTGGGCACAGCAAATTTGGAGGGTTGCTAAAGTCTTTAGAAACTTCTTACAGGCACTGCAACGGATTCTTTGTCATCTAGCACCGATTCGTCAAGCAATCGTGCCATTCATTTCTATGCTTGATGTCGGCTGAATTAGTGAGCAAGGAGGGTGATTTCTTCCTCAATGAAGTAGTAATGGCTAAGGAGGTAAATCCTCAAATATTACAAGGATATTCCAACAAATTTTCTATATCCACTGTTGTGGACTCGAGTTTCAAATTGGAGGAGCTTGAAACTCTCGTTGCTCCATATTAAAAAAGTTTCGGGCTAGGTGAGGATGTGTAAGTCATTAAGATATTGGTGACGGTGAAGAATTGGATCCAAAATGTGTATGCTGCACACACCACTTGATTCGATACAATAGACCCCACCCAACATGTGGCGATGATGCACTCAAGAAGCAGTGCCTAAAAATTCGTATGGTCTTTGCTTCATAACAAGAAGAACACCTCCACAATCTTCTACTAGCAATGAGTTTGAGACACACTTGGCAATGAACTACTCCAAACATATTAAGAGAGTTAGTGAAGATAGCGTCTATGTTATGAGGTGGTGGATTGACAGAGTTTCGTGTTTTTCAATTCTTTTGAACATGGCTTATGACTTACCAATCCCACGAGCATCTATGGTACCATCAAGATCCATATCCAGTATTTCCAACGGATTATGGAACAAGTAGATATAGCTTGATTGCAAAAAAAAAAAAAAATGTGAAAATGACTATATGTGGGCATAATTAGTCATTGCAAGAATTGACTCCAATTGAACGTAACCAACATGAACAAAATGACAATGACGACACTTTATAATCCGACTCATGGTGAGGGACATGACACAAAAAATACCAAATTAATTGGGCATTCCCCTTATGTATAATTTATGTGTAATCGTTATTAGGGCACTTATACATGTAATTTTTCTCTTGCAAACTTGAAGATATACTTGTATTTGATTCTTCTTTAATTGAATGAATGCTTTTCAGTAATTATGCACTAATTCCTAAAACATTATAATGCTTGCATTTCTTTCAATTTTTTTGAATATTGTCGAATTTTTCTTCTGTCGAATTTAATTGAAAATTTAAAAAGGGGCCTCGGCCAACCGTGGGCTGGCACGGCCCATTCGCCAGCCCTAGCTACACCACAATCTTTTCGAGGGTTTCAAAGTTAATGTCCAATGAGTTAGGACGAGCGTTCATCTATTTCTTTTCCCACAATCTTTGGTCAGCGTTCGAGCCTCTCTATGAGCCCCTCTGCCAAGAAACCAATGAGTTTCCACGTCTATATTTCCAGGAAGTTTCTTGGGTCTTGATCTGATCTCGACAGGGACAACGCATTTTCCTAAATTCAAGGCCTGCTCGGCATAAACTCTGAACTTAAACCAGAAGCACCGAACTTTCTTTCGTTGACATTGCCATCCAACTTCCTTGAAACTCCCTTGATTGACCACCTTTAGTGTAAACAGCCGACTCCATAATCATTAGATAAGTAGAGAACCATCGACAATCTCTCTCTCTCTCTCTCTCTCCCCCCGCGCACACCCCACCCAAAGCGAGGGCTCGGTTTAGGCTTTGATTTGTGCAGAGGCACGCCGGAGAAGATAGGGCAAGCCGTGGATGATGGCCGGAGACGGGGGAAAGAAGGGGAAAGGGGACAACGAAAATTCGGAGCAAATCGAAGGGGAGCTCGTTCCCTCCTCTGAGAAGCCCCAAGAAGTCCATGATGAGCTTGAAAAGGTACATAATCAGGCTTCGCGCTGTGTACCCATTGCATCAATCATGTGAAGTTCTCTCGTCTCTCTCTTTTGTTTTTTTCCCGTTTTAATTGCATGCGAGTTTCTAAAGGTCAACAAAAAGTTTGGGAACTACCCCAGTTCTTTTGGCCCTGTTTGTGATTTGAGTTCTTGAATTCCTCTATTTTTTCAAGAATCTCTTGGTGTAAAGAGTTGTTTTTGATTGCCCTGTCTTAGTTTCATTTTGCACCCTCGTTACTTAATAATCATGGCAGCAAATTAGCATTTTCCTGCCTTCTTGATGGAAACTCACTGCAATGTCAATGAAGAATAACCAGCTTTTGGAAATTTCGGCAGCAGATTTTAATTGCCATGATGCCTCCGATTGTAATGATGAACAACTTAGGGTGTGCATGGAAACACTCCCAAAAAGTGTTCCCGGCACACTTCTGTACGGAAAGTGTGCCCGGGAACAAAAAGAAACAAACGCGTTTGGTTGCGTTTTTGTTCCTTTTTTTTTTTTTTTTTTCTAGAACGAAATAAGAACGAGAAAAAAGAAACAACAATTTGTTGTTTCTTGTTCTTAAAAAAAAAATGAAAGAAACGTTTCTCTCTTCTTCTTCTCTTCTTTTTTTCTTTTCTTCTTCTTTTTTTTCTTCTTTTCTCTTTCGCCGGTCGCCGGCCTCGGCCATGGCCGGCGATCCGGCCGTCGAGGCTCGGCCTCGCCCGGATCCGGCGAGGCCGAGCGTCGCCGGCGCGGCGAGGCCGAGCCTCGCCATGGCCGGGCGAGCTCGAGCTCGCCCGGATCCGGCGAGGTCGAGCCTCGCCTTGGCCGGGCGAGGCCGAGCTCGCCCGGCCACGGCGAGGGCCGGCGAGCCTCGCCGTGGCTAGGCGAGGCCGCGCCCCGAAAAAGAAAAAAATAAAAAGAAAGGAAAAATGAAAAATAAAATAAAAATGTTTAAAAAATTAAAAGAAACAAAAAAAGAATAAAATTTACCAAACGTGTTTCTCGTTCATTTTTTATTCCCTGGACCAAACGTTACCAAACGCGTTCTTTTGTTCAAAAATTGTTCCCGGAACAAAACACTTTTTTTTGTTTCGTCCCGGAACAAAAAAAGAACAGAAACGTTACCATTCGCACCCTTAGTGACCCTTCTGTGCATCTGCATCGTCATTGGAGCGCTGGAATTTGTTAGGTTAATTACAACGGCATATCTCTTATGATCGTGTTAGTTAATATGTCTGGTTTTGGTTTGTGTATTGATTGATCAATGAGGAGGCCAGTGATAAATTTTTGGAGATAGACCAAAAACATAAGAAGACACGCAAGCCGGTACCATGCTAGTTAATCTGTCTGGTTTTGGTTTGTGTATCGTTGAGGCTGTCTTTATATTCATTAGACTTTCTATTCATGCATTGCGACTCCCCACCCACTTCTTCATTACGATATCAGCTTCTTCCATTGGTTCAGGTGATGCTCGCATAAAGATGTTACCACCGAGATCCACGACGAGTTGGTTTTCTCTCTTGATATGCTGATGAGAGTTGATCTTTCTGCAAATAATATGTTCTTGGAACGTTGCAGATTGCGGACACCGAGGAGGATTTGGGGGCAAATTCTCGTTTTCTTTTCGGTCGGGTAACCTCTTAATTTCTTTGCTCCGTTTTATTAATTAGGCCGTGAAGCTTCTATGATTATACTAATATGTTGAATGATCATCTTGGCTCGGGGTAAATGGTTTTTCCCTCTAACATCAAATGTCTGACTTATACAGTCGGTCTCTACTAGGAGACCTAGACGGGTACCATGAGCTCCTTTTTGGGCCTCCATCAGAAGTCGCTTGCTTACTTGCTTTTTTCTTTTTCTTTTTCTTTTTTGAGGCCTTGATTTGCTTTTATGGCAGTTCGTGCCTTGCCATTGTGATATCCAATGTCTGCAATTAGATGGAGGATTTAATGTGAGTTGAAACTTACATAGCCCGTAAGGTTAATTGCAATGCCTGCAATTTGACGGAGGATTTAATGTGAGTTGGAACTTACATAGCCCGTAAGGTTAATTAGATATTTCATAGTTTCAGATATCCCTTCTTTAGTTCAGAGCTAGGATATCTCTCATGAGAAAATGCCCGAAGACAGCATGTTTGCTAAGCTGAAAAGGAATAACGACTAGCAATTCCGATATTTCCATCTTCATAAGAAGAGCAAGCAATGGCGGCATTGCATCAGTGGATCAAAATTTCATAACACCATCATGCGTTTCCCTCGTCCTGTGCAGGCACGACCCAGTTTGTCTTTCGTCAATCCTCGAGAAGGCCAGGCCGCATGGAGCGCCGCATCATTCAACCAAGTCACCGAGGAAGAGACATTGGCAGCCTACGTGTACAAGATGGACAGGCCGTGGCTGAGGCCAGACGAGGTGAGGGTGGAGATCCGGTGGGGCCGTGCCCTCCGGGTGATCGGCCAAGGAGACAAGCCCGTCAAGGTGGAGCTGCCGAGTTTAAATAAGATGAGGGTGAGCGAGGCCACGGCTTCCATGAACGCCGACCGCGTGCTCACCATCACGATTCCCAAGAGAGACCAGCCTTGGAAGTGGTACGAGTACACAGATGTGGTGTTCGCATGGTTCAAAACGGTCCATGTTGCGGTTTCTAGCTAAATTGGCTTTGGCAGTGTCATAGCACTGCAAGTCCGGCCTTTACTCTTTAGAATGGACTCGACATGATCCTTTCATTTATAATGACTTGTGTTCTCTTTTTAACAATGTTGGCGTTTATAAAGACTAGTCAATATGACTTTGTTTTCTATAAGTGATTTATCTTATTTTTAAGTGGTTTTCACAAATGAGTCATAATTCACGATTTTACATCAATTAGAAACATTCACAGCTCGTAGAATTTTGTCAATGGATATAATATGTGGAAATGTCCATGACTTGAATATCCGACGCCTATGTTTACGTCAAAGGACTATGAATCCTAGTTAAAATATACATACATGGGAATGTAGACACACTCATATGCATGTGCGAGCCGAAATACTAAGAAGCGGCAAAAAGCATCCACCCAAATGGGATACTTTTCAGAGAAGATCCCACAAGTGATCTGTCAAAATGTCAAAATGGTTCGTAGGCTAATTTCTCAACTTATATATGCTATAGCTATGCTAAGTTATTATATGGATGAGTTATATTCAGTAAATGAGTTTAAAATGATAAAACTAAACATTATATGAGTGTTAAATTAGTTTATAATATATATAGAACCAACCCATCTCTATAACTCTGTCTTTATTATCTCTTGATCTAGTGCCCGCTCACTATACACTCTCATCTCAATTTAGATATCCGTTTTCCTATATTGAGCAAAATATGAAAGTGTTTTAACGATATGAGTCGCAATACGTGAAAATGGGTCTAAATCAGTCTAAGATAGTTTGCAAATGGGACTTCAATGTACTCATTTTTTTCGTCCCACTCATCTTTTCTATGTATATGTGTGCGCGATGCTAACGGATATCGAACTCAGAACCTAAACCCAGTACTCTCCGGCCCCATCCTCTAATCCCTTCACCAGTAAGGCCGCATGGCAGTTGGGCTTCAATGTGCTCAGTTCATTTGTGTAAGAAGCCCACAACTCCTTGTCAAACTAAGTCAACTCATCAACTCAGACTCAGTGAGTCTCGACCATCCGCCTTTCGAGGAGAGGAAAAAACCTCTCCGCCGGCGTCCCCATCTATTTTAAAAGAGGGAAGCATTTCGGGCATTTCGTCTGAGAATCGCAAATCCAAAGGGCGATCAAGTAGCTCACCAGCCATCTTGAGAGGGGGGAAAAGAATTGAGTTCCCGGTCGCCACTTCACGGCGAGACACCAGGTTTCCGTTGGTCTCCCCACTCGACAATGCCTTATTCCAAAGCGAGTTGGGGACAACGCTATGAACACCAAAAAATAACCAACTTTTGATTAAATAATCGACAAGTGACATAATTAGTTGATAATAATAGAGTTTGGTAAATAACAGAAGTCATCATAAAAAAAAAAAAAAAAAAAAAAACAATCAATAACTTGAAAAGCATGACGACTTGTTAAGAAAGTTATCAACAATAAGCAAACATTAGTTACCAATGGGGAAAATTGTCCAAAAAGTTTTAAACCTATTGTACAACAGTTAATTTAATCCTAAAATTTTTAATTGTGCTAATTTAGTCATAAACTTTTTAAATATGTCAATTTAGTCCTAAAATTTTTGATAATTTATCAAGTTAGTCCTAAACATTTTAATGACTTGTAAATTTGGTTTTTCCAACCAATTTTAATCGGAAATTGCTAATGTTGATAATTTTTACAATTTTTTTTTTTCATTTTTCTTCTTCCTTTTTTCATGCTGGCCATCGTTGGGCCTTGTTGATGGCTGGGTCTCCGACCTCAAGCATCGCTCACTCGATGCCAGCGACCTCCATTGGCCATCGATGGGTCCAACAATGGCCGGTAGAGGGAAAAAGGGAAAAAGAAAAAGAAAAAGAAAAAGAAAAGGAAAGGAAAATAAAAGAAAAAATTTTAGAAAAAATTGCAAAATTGTCCATGTTAGTAGTGGCCTATGCGACACAGGATGGTTGATTCTTACTAGACTATCCCGTTAATAATTTCTAACTAAATTTGGTTGGAATAACTAAATTAAGAAATCATTGAAAATTTTTTGAACTAAACTGACAAATTATTAAAAGGTTCAGGACTAAATTAATAAATTAGCTAAATGTTTATGACTAAATTGACACATTGAAAACTTTATAACTAAACTGGCAATTCATTAGAAGGTTTAGAATTAAATACAATTGAAAGATTTATGATTGAATCGACCGTCATACAATAAATTTATGACTTTTTGGACAACTTTCTTGTTATCGATGAGAATCTTCAGTTGGATGAAGTCATAAATATCAATATGTAATTGTCGAGTAGCGGTATTTTATAATATATATAACTTTCTTTAGATAATACTATGAAATTATAGGTAATGTAACTTCTTGTAATTGCAAATGGAATTATAAAGAAATTTATCTTTAGATAATATCGTTTATGAACTTTCAAATTACTCAATATAATTTCTAAATTTTAAGCTAATGTACAATGTCATCCATGAACTTTTAATTTGTTTAATGTGATCTTTGAATTTTTTTATACATATTCAATTTAGTCTTTGAATTATATGAAAATGTTCAATATAATTCTTGAACTTGAATTAATGGAATGATAATATTAAAATTTTAATATAGCTTAGGGACTAATCTGAACATATATCAAAAGTCTAGGGATCATATTAAATGAATTCAAAATTCAAGGACTATATTGTACATTAAACATATTTCTACATTGTAAATTCAGTCACTGTTTAAGTGTTTATGTCATTATCCTAAGAATGAATAATACTTCAAGGTAATATGAAACAAAGTAGAAGCTTTGCTTCCCGTCATCTCACGGGAAGTTGTTTTCAATCTTTTGAAATTATTTCAATTGAAACTAGATATATCGCATTTTCAAGAACAGCTTCCCAAACATATCCAATCGACTCAGGACGAGCATGATCACTTCTTTTTCTTTTTCTTTTTCCCATAATCTTGGGTCAACGTCAACGTTCGAGTCTCTGCCTATCCTCTCTCTGTCACTGTCAAGCCAAACCCACCACGTCCAAGAAACTCCATCGGCGACGACCCGAACTGTAAACAACCACTCCGTAATGCATCAAAGGAGGAGACGGCGATGGACTATGTGTAGAACGTAGACAGACTGTGGCGGAAGGAGGATATGAGGGTGGAGATCAGGTGGGGACGGGCTTTGCGAGTGATCGGCCAAAGGGATGTTCCGACGGCCAAGGCGAGGCTGCCGAGGAATCATAAGGCGATGGTAAGCAGGGCCACGGCTTTGGTGAATCGCGACGGTGTGATCACGGTCAAAGTTCCCGAGCATGACTCGCCTCGAAAATGGCACCAGGACATTGGATTCAGGTTCAAAATCATCCGCATTGATATCTAGAAAGATAATTGAAAAATAGATTCCACTCTCCTACAATGCCGCCGATTTCCATGGTGCTAAGTTTGGCATTGCATCAATTGGAAGCGAGGTGCTAAAATCGCAAATATCTTTAGGTTACATTAATGTTAGTCGGATTGAAATATTCGGATATCAATGTAAACGAATTTATAATTTTTCATGCACTTGCATGCCTCTATAGACTGTAGTCTTCCAAGATGACAAGATCAACTCACATGAAAAACTGTATTGACATTTTTATATACTAAGCCATCTTCCAAGCAAAAAAGAGGATATACTTAACGGGTTAGTCTGATTGAGGATAGATTATTCTCCGATATTTTATTTCCTTTTTTGCGATTCGGCCCTTGAGACCGAATTTAATGGTTGGGCCTCAGTTCAATTTTTCAGGCCTGACCCCAAGAATTAAACTATCACTTACAAGCGACTGTTGGGGGCCCAATGGTTGGCCCAATATAACACTAACTATGGGGAAAAATGATTTCCCTCTATAGATGCCCCCTCTCATTGTCGTCATTTCGATTCTTGCCTAGATATCACTGCCTCGCTCTTGCTCTCTATAACCTTTTTGTCAATTTCAATCTTTCCTTTTTTCCTTACAAAGATTTAATCGCACTCTAAGTACCGCGATGGGGAACAAGACAATAACAAACGTTTATAATTATCCCAACTCAATCTAGATTTTACTGACAAATTGCATTCAAGTTGTTTAATAGGAGTGAGCATGGTCCGGGTTGGTCCGAGCCACCCCTTAACCCTAGGACCAACCCGTACAGTGTGACAGCCCGATTTTTCCAATTTTAATTTCAATAAATTTAGACGGGCATTTCGTTGGCACGCATATAGTCAATTTCCTTGAGTAGGCCACTCATGTGAAATCTAGTCTATCCGGTGAAGCCGCTAAGAAATTCTAATGCATAAGACTCGAGAATTTGATTAATAAGCGACCTTTCGATCGAGATAATCTGCAAGGGTCATTACGGCACAAATAAAAATCGATTAGAGATCGGAAATAGGTTGGTTCGACAGAGGCATGTGGTCAGGTGTGGGTGATTCCACCGGATCGCACAATTCTTGCCGACCGACACTGGGTCGACTTTTCTGACGATTGGGTACCCTGTGGCCGTATTTGAAACCTTGAGAACCCCGACAACCGAAAGTTGTGGCTTGAGATGATCAATTACGAGTCAAATGCACAGAAATTTGTAAACGCTGCTTGGTAGATTAGAGTGTACTAGTATAGTGCCAAAGTAAAATTAACCGTGAAATTGAGATCGAATTCTAAAATTGGAAGTCATGGTGCGTGACAAATCTTATTAGGATCATTGGATTAATTTATGAACTTTAATTGGAAATCAATTGGAAGAGAATTGATGGAAATTGAAGTGCAAGGATTTGGACCCCGGCGGAAAATGAATTGGACCCATTGAACCAAAGTTGTGAGAGGTTGGAAGTGAGTGGAAGATGACATAGGGTGATGTCATGGTAGGTGGGCCAAGAGAAGGAGATTTGGACAAGTGGAGGGTGGGGATGAGGGCTTGGAAAGGTGAGATGTCACTTCCCCCTTGTCCCCATCATCTTCAACCTTTGAACTTGGGAGGAGAGAGAGAGGGAGAAGAGGAAGAAGAACCAGCGGCAGCCGAGCTTCGTCCACCCCCCTTCGCCGCTCGTCTGTCGCCCGCACGTCGTCGCCGTTCGCCGGAGTTAGCCGTCGCCGCTCGCCCGCGCCGTCTGCCCGTCGTCCCGCTCCGCGCCGAGCCCCGTTCGCCCGAGCTCCGCGCCGTCGTCGCCCCAAGGCAGCTGCTGTTCGTCGCCGTTGAAGCCCCGTCG
Source organism: Eucalyptus brandiana (assembly GCA_014182725.1). Taxonomy (NCBI): domain Eukaryota; kingdom Viridiplantae; phylum Streptophyta; class Magnoliopsida; order Myrtales; family Myrtaceae; genus Eucalyptus; species Eucalyptus brandiana. The sequence continues at coordinate 29,609,431 of CM024677.1, forward strand.
CCGCCGCCCGTCGCCGTGTGCCGTTCGGAGCCCTAGCCTCCCTCGCCGATCCTTCACCGCCGCCCTTCCGGCCGTTCGACCGCCGTCCGACCGCCCTCCAAGCTTGGTTTGTCGTCGGCGTCGTCGAGCTCTTCGCCGGAGACCCGCCGGAAAGCGATTCCGGTGAGTTTAGCTCACTAAACCCCGATTAGTGGGTTAATTATGCCTTAAGTGTGTTTAGTTTAGGTTGATTGAAATTAGGTTGGTAGATTAGTTTATTTAAAGGTGGACTAGATTAAGTCATTTAATTAAAGTTAAATGTGTTTAGTTTAAGGGTTAAGTAGGTTTATTTTTAAAATAAATCTTGATGTGACTTAAAGGAATTTATTTATGATTTAAATAAATGTTTCGAAATTGTTGGATTATTTAATATTAAATCATATTCCGAAATTCATTAAAATATTATTTATAAAAAAAAAAACTCAAAAAAATTATTTTTGACCCTAATTGCTCGAATTTCGTGCCGATCGTCATTTGTATAGTTAGAATTTGAAATTGACGCTTGGTTAATACAAATTGAAGGTTGATTGAGGAAAATATGAATTTTAGTTAGAAAACCTCAAATGTCGGATTTGATATCGAAATTGGATTGTTTTAAAGGTTAATATTGTGATTGGAATATGTGAATTACGTGTGACGTGCCTTGAGTTTGATTATAAATCGTTGCCTGATAATTATGGGAATTGAATTGGTCTATAAGTTGGAATTGCCCCTATATGGGATGCCCACGAGGTGGATGCGGGTCGCAGTTGAGTCTGGGCCCATGCTCCTTCGGGAACGCCATCGATGTACTGACGAAGCCGCGCTCCAAGGTGGGGAGGCGATGCCTGACTATGTGTTAGTAGATAGCCGAACTGCAAGTAGGCTATGCCCTTGTGTGGCCCTAATGAGTGATGATTTGAAATGCTTGCCCTGATGGCAAAATTAGAATGAAATTGATTGTGTTCCGATGGCTCACGTGCATATTATGGCTTGTACTTGAGTGCTATGAATTGTACTAATCTGCAGGAATGCAAGAAGGCGAGGTAAGTTTTCTGTATTGTGTGGCTAGACCACTCTGGGGTGTATTTTCTTACTAATAGGTGTTTAGGAGGGGTGAACTTGCTGAGACAAAGTCTCATCCCGGTTTGGGAAATCATTTCAGGACCATAGATGGCGATACCCCGACGATGTATGGCCTCGCCGACCGAGATAGATCGACGACCGAGAGTACTCCCGACCACAGGAGCCCCGGGTCTATCGGTTGGTGAGGACCACCATTTGGGTCGAGGTGAACGTGGAGCTTAGAGTACCTTACGATTTTAGGGCTTGGTTTCGTGCGGAGCGAGATGGTGCTAGGATTGGCCCCTTGGACAAAGCATGGACATTCCACCGGCGGTGATGACCGCCATTTTGGGAGATGATGTGGTAGATCAGCCCGATGGTCGAGTGATCAACGCTACGCCCCCGCAATCCTGGGTGACTGATCCGGAGGATGTGGGATCGACGAACGGGGATGACCAGTAGTCCTATGTGTCTTTTCTTTTTGGCGGACTGTTCCATGTTGTGTAGGCTAACCCTCTTTTGATGCACATAAACTCTAACCCATTTTTGGTGCATAGCCTTGGATCCGGTTGATGTATGTAAGCCTCGGTTTGATGGTAATGTATGGAATTATGTTGTTTGATATTTGAATTGATGTTCCTGCTGTCTTATCCCGTATCTTGTTGTAAGGAGTTTCTTAGTACGTTCCGCTTGCGCATTAATAAATAAAATTGGGGTCGGCGACACTACCTGGGAAGGTCGCATTTCCATGACCATGACGGGATGTTGGCGCACTCGAGGTTCGGGTCGTGACATACAGTGTCGGTCCTCAATTTTTAGAACCGAGGACTGACCCTATTGAGCCTAAGACCAAGGACTGGAGCGACCCAATGGGTTCGGTCCGGTTCCAGAGTCAACCCGGGACCGATTAATAATTTTTTCGTCTTATTTTTTATACTCCCTAAAAAAGCAAACCTACAAATTCAAATTACACATCCATCGACAATGAGGCATTGTGCAACTAAACTATAAATACTAATACATATTTAGCAAATTTAAGATGACACAATAATAGAAATTTTATACATGTTAACTGCTCATCGAGATATGGGACAAGATGGAAAATTCTTGTAATCGTCTATCTTTAATATTCATAACATCATATGTAAAAGCGTTTTCTTACATTTGATCATGTAGAGTCCACTTAATCAAAAAATGAGCTTTACACCACTTGACTAGTAAATCATTGTAGCAACTGCAGTACTACTCTACTCTTCAAAAACTTCTATCATTTGACACAAATTGAAAATCAAAGTGCAGCTGAAATTCATTAGTAAAATACAATAAAACCATAAAAAGTTCAAAATACTTAATATAAACCATAAATATATAACTCTACATCTTGTTAATTCACTTGAACTTCTAAACACCTAAAAACAAAACAAACGACACATAATTAATACTCAACAAAACCTTTAAATTGAAATTACTATTAGTGCTATTGATATAATAATAGACATTTTACTTAGGTTTGAATATATAAAACAATTATAAATAATATAATATAATATAATATAATATAATATAATATAATATAATATGCAGAGTTGATCCAGGGTTGGACCGGCCCAAAACTCTTAGGACCGAGGACCAACCCGTACAGTGTTGGTCATGGAATTCCAGGACCAAGTGTGGCATCCCAAAATTCAAGACATCCTCTAGAGAAATTAAAGCCTATAATTAGGTAATGAAATTACCTATGGTCTATGTGTTAGCCATTAGTTTTCTTAAGGCTAGGTGTTATTGTGCTTGTGTATATAAATTTTGAATTTAGGACTATAGGATAAATTAATAATCTATGCTTGGCCATAAGATTTATAAATTAAATTTCAATGAACAAAAATGCCCAAAGACTTTGGCCAAGATGAAAATTGGAATTTAAAAATATTTATAGAAGGAATTCAAAAAAAAAAAAGAGAAAAAGAGGGTTATTTTTGGAATGGGCCTTGGACCCATTTGGCCTAGAGCTTGGTGGGCCAAGCTTGTCGGCCCATTAGGGCCCAAGAAGGGAGCTCGACCAGCCCAAGGGGAGTGGCCGGATGGGCCTAAGCCCAAGCCCAATCAATTCAAAAATAAAAATGCCAAGTGGCAAAGGACAAAAGCATGCATTGGCCTAGACTAGGATGCCATGCATTGGTCCATTTAGGAGGCAAGCAATGATGAGAAGATGGGGATATAAAAGGAGTTAGGAGAGAGAAATGGCCGGCTACTTGCTCCATTTCGTCCAAAGAGAGGGTGAGAAAGAGAGAGAGTTTGAGAGAAAGGGAGAGAAACCGAGAGGGAAGGAGGCGGAGCCGGAGGGGTGTGCCGTTCGTTCGCCGTCCGGTCGTCGCCGTTCTTCGTCGTTTGTTCACCTTTAAGGCAAGTGGGGTCCTTAACTTCTCTTGCATGTCTGTTTTGTTGGTTGCATGTTCGGTTTTAGGTGTGATTTGGGCGAAAAACCGAGGTAAGGGTTGGATGTGTTCAAGCTATGTGACTGTTTTCGTTTGGTTTGTGGTAGTCAGTACATTAGTCGAGCTTGCATGTGTACTTGGAGTGCGATTTTGGTTTCGGTGTCTTCATGAAAGTTGAAGCTAACGTCTTGTACTATGACATACTAAAAATTCGTAGAAAACGATGGATATTTGAGGGGTCAAAAGATCTATTATACGGAGACTTAGATCTACGAAATCTTCACTGACCTTTTGTTGATTTCTTGGTTGCATGTTGATTTCTGTTGGAGATTTCACTTTGTTGTCTTCTTGAAAGTTGTAGGAAACACCTTAAGCTACAACATACTCAAATTTGAAGCAAAAGTAACGAGTATAACTTGGTGAATCGGTTAGATCTTGGAGATGGTTGATTCTGGTGAGATGTGCCGAGACACCCGAGACTTCATGGACTAAAATGGTGACCATAATCTGGTTATTTGACCTAGATTTACTCATGAAACTTGTAAAGGACACCTTGGTACATAACATACTCAAATTTCAGAAGAAACGAAAGAGAATTGATGGGTGAAAACTAAGAAATTCGGAGGAGTGTGTTCTGGACGTCGCGGTAGTGGTTCCAGAAGCTTCGTAGGGTTGTAGAAATAAATCAAGAAATATTTTGGCTTAGAGTTCTTAACGAAAAAGGTACGAAAATGTGTTGGCTATCACCCTGTAAAATTTCGTAATTTTTGGAGGCCATATGAATATTTTAATCGAATTATTTCGGAAACTGTGCATTCTGTTGATGTCCGAAATTATATGTTGTATTTGTGTGAATTATGATTCTTGTGTGGAATTTGATTGGGCATGTATCTTTCATGAAATTGCTATCTTATTGACTTGTCTACCACTAGCCTTAATTTCACGATTCTTGAGAATCATATGAATATTTAAATATTTTCTGAAAGTGGTATTTGCTGGAATTTTGTATGGATTGGATGATGATGTATTGATGCATGCATGACTATGAATTGAGATGCATGTATGAATTGAATGCTGCATATGATCTTGTTGTTCATTATATTGTGTGCCATGATGAGTTGAGAACCAAAATGGTGACCATGGATAATGATGAATGAGGAAGCCGTTTGTGGCGGATGATTATTCCCGGGAGTTTCGGGATGCCCAAAGGTTCGAATGAGTCGATGCCCTTTGGATGCCTGGTTGTATTATGAATACATGCCCAGAGGTTTTCCCCGGGAGTGTCGGGATGCCCGGTTGTATTATGATACATACTCGGAGGGTGAGGGGTTGTATCATGATGCATGCCCGGAGGGTAGGGGTAACCATTTTCATGGCGAGCCCCGGAGATTCCTCGTGATGCCAGGTGGGGTGCGAGATGCCCAAAGGTTCGAATGAGTCGATGCCCTTTGGATGCCCGGTTGTATCTTGGATACATGCCCGGATGCCTCGTGATGCTAGTTGGGATACGAGATGCCCGGAATGTGGGGGTGCCGGATGCCCGGTTGTATCTTGGATACATGCCCGGAGGTTTTTCTCGCATGGGATGCGAGTGTAAAATATGAGATGAAATTGATGAATCGAGGAAGGGTGATGTGGTGATCAAATTTAAAGATGATGATATGCATGATGATATGCATGATGTTGATGATGATATGTGATGTGATATGATGATCACCCATGGTATGATATGCATGATGATATGCATGATGATGATGATGATATGTGATGTGATATGATGATCACCCATGGTATGATATGCATGATGATGTGCATGATGTTGATGATGATATGTGATGTGATATGATGATCACCCATGGTATGATATGCATGATGATGATGATGATATGTGATGTGATATGATGATCACCCATGGTATGATATGCATGATGATATGCATGGTGATGATGATGATATGTGATGTGATATGATGATCACCCATGGTATGATATGCATGATGATATGCATGATGATGATGATGATATGTGATGTTATGATGTCATGATAAGGATGACATGTATGATATAATGATGCCATGATGATGATTATGATGATGACATACGATGATATGATATGCATGATGATAAGGCATGATGATGCATAATAGTATTGCGCATGGCTAAAAGGTAAGTTACGCTTGCAATGCATGTATGACTTGTATGATGCATTGAGTTGTTATTGGATTCCTTTACCTGCTGAGTGGTTGTACTCACCCCTTTTGGGGACAACATTTCAGATTAGTAGATGGTTTGAACAATTGGATATGACCGTGAGGAGGAGGATAGCAAGGGAATGAGCTTTTGGACGCCGACACTGATCGATGGACTTTAAGTGTATGACTGTTGGAGGAGATGTCGGTCATCTTTTGAAGTATAGCCATGTATAGGAAACTATGGCATTTCGATGTACCGACTAAAGATGTCCATCTGCTTTATGTAAATAAAAGTGTACGGCTTTAACTTTTATAAGACGTTTAGTAGGTGTGCATCGTTTTTTGAATATAGGGAAGGGAGTTTGTTGGATGTGCTCCCGTATATGAATTGCGCAAGGGACTTATAAAAAAAAAAAATGTAAACCCCCAGGTTATATGGACCCGCTGCAATTGATAATGGTATTAGAGTAATATGTTAATAAGGAAAGTGAATGGTAAGCGATGTGGCGGCCCTAATCGGATCGGGGGCCATCGAGGGATGTCACATCCCTGTTTTGGTATCAGAGCTATGGTTCATTTGGAGTGATAAGGAGCCTCAGATGGAAATGAGGATAGAATGATGCACACCATAGGATATAAAATGGAATGATTGAACAACGAGTGATGGGTATTCACTCGTAGATCCCTGGTAACTAGTGTGATTTTGCTTTTGTGTGTCAGTAACATTCTATGTTACTTATGTGACTTTAGTAAATAACCTTAATTAGTGATTTGACTAGTGACACCGAGTTACAAATTATTCTTGAGGCAAATGCTTGGAAAACTGCAGGAAAATCATGGTACGAGCTAGAAGTGCTCATCCATTGAGGGCTGAACCCCGAATGGAAGATATCCTGCAGGCATTGGCCAATATTGGAAATCTAATGGATAGACAAGCACAGCAACAACCCGGAGTGGAATGTCGCCCTCAGGGACTGGTGGAACAATTCCTAAAGTTGAAACCACTTAAGTTTAGTGGGATGGGAAGTCCTGAGGAGGCGGAACATTGGATCGATGGAATGGAACGAATTTTCCGGTTGTTGGACTGCAGTGATGCTGAGAAAATAGTTTTGGCAGAGTACCAGCTGGAGGGAAATGCAAAGTTTTGGTGGAGAGCTTCGAGGGATACGATCTTTCCACCAGGTACTGATGTGAACTGGGATGAGTTTGTTAGGGCTTTCAATAGGAAGCATTTCTCTGATTGTGCCAAGGATAGAAAGATAACTGAATTTGTTCAGTTAGAACAAAGGGAGCTGACAGTAGACCAGTATGAGGCAAAATTTTCTGTATTGTCTAGGTATGCTCCTAGGTTGGTTGAGGATCGAGAGGAAAAGGCTAAAAGATTTTTGAAAGGATTAAGGACCGATATTAGGAAACAATTGGTGCCTTTGAATATAAGGGATTATAATGAGATTTATGAGAGGGCACAGTTGGTAGAGCAAGAGTTAGTAAGAGAGTAACTAGAACCTAAGAGGCATATGACCTTTAATGATGTTCGAAGGGGTAAGAGACCCTATCCTGGTCAAGGTCCGACTTGGGAATCTAAGAAAAAGAGAAACTTTGGAAATTTTAGAAGAGCTTGGAATGGCCCGATTCTAGGAAGAGTACCCTACCAGGGTAACATTTGTCAGAGATGTGGTGGACAACATGGACCAGGACCCTGTAATGATCGATTGAAATGTTTTGGCTGTGGGCAGAGAGGTCACTTTAAGAAAGACTGTCCACAAAAGAGTTTGCAGCCGAATGTTAGCTCGGTGCGACAGGTACAACAAAGTACTATTGGACCAAATCCACCAAGGAATCCACAGAGGCTGCCACCACAAGGAAGGGTGTATGCGGTCACTCAAGAGGAAGCAAGAGCTTCCAAAAGTGTTATCTCAGGTATGATTTTGAAAGGGGGATAAGAAGGTATATGCGTTATTTGATGTGAGTGACATGCATTCATTTGTGTCCGAAAAATATAGATGATTGTGAGGAGTAGGAACAAATCTCTAGATATGCCTCTTCGTATTTCTACATCGCTGAAAGATGTGTTGTTATCTACGTTGGCATGTGAGATGTGTGACATAACCCTAGGGGAATGAGATCTAGAAATGGACTTGATAATGATAGTTATGTATGACTTTGATGCCATCGTAGGAATGGACTAGCTCCATAAGCAATGGACTAGGATAAATGATCTCCTGAGATAGTACTTGCCCATGTGCTAAGGATAAAACCGTGAGGCTAAGAATGGGATAGGCCAAAATGGAAAATAACTCTGTAAGTTAATCCCTATTGAAACGAGACCCTTCAGTAGATGTGTAGTTCGAGTTCGAACCAGGCGAAAGCTGGTGTACCTGTAACGTCCCGGTTTGATGAGAGCAGGGAGTGGACGCCGAGGTCAAAGGACCTGAACAAGGAGCGGCTCCTGGCAGGCTTCTAGAATGGCAAAAGGGGACAGGAGTGAACCGAACTATGAACTGAACTGGAAAGGTAGTGTTTCTGGGATAATTTTGTCAGAGTAGCGCAGTGGAAGCATGGTTAAGCTTGTAGAACTCTTGTTGTGAGAAAGAAGGATGGTTGATGCAATTGTGCTTTGATAATAGGCAATTGGATCATGTAATTGATGACGTATTCGACCAACTGCAAGGAAGTTTGGTTTTTAATTAACTTGAGATCAAGATATCGACTAAGGATTAAGAAGGAAGACATTTCTAAGATTGCATTTAGGACTCACTATGGATACTATGAGTTCTTGGTTATGCTATTTGGATTGACGAATGCCTTAGTTGCATTCATGGATTTAATGAACAGGATACTTAAGCTTTATTTGGTTTAAATTGTGATTGTCTTCATCTGATGATATCCTAATATATTCTAAAGCACCTAAAGGACATGCGTAGCATCTAAGCGTGGTGTTGCAAGCAAGGCTTAAGAAGTGAATTATGGAGAGTGAGTTATGGATTTAAGGATTAAGTTATGATCATTTGAGCTAAGTAGTGACTTCCTATTTGAGGATTTCATTGAAAGTCTTGATGCATTACATGGAGGTATTTAGTATGTATAGATTGATCTTGGAAGTCATGAGTTTGAGTGGTCATATGAGACATGAAATTAATTGTGGTTTATATGTCAGAATAATAGGTTTAATTGACAATGATCAACTTTTAATTTTAGGTGATGATCTCAGTTTGAAAAGGATTTGGTGGAATTAGTGAATGTGATCATTTGTGGTTATAGACTTTCCAAGGTGAAATGGTGAAAGTTCATATTGTGGATTTGATGAGTGATTAGTCTAAGTAATGATCATTTAGGATGAGATCTGAGATATATTCAGTGGAAACTAGACAAGTTCTATTTTGATGGATTGTCGATTTATGAATTAAATAAGTCTTGGTGGACTATAGATATTTGAATCGAAGGAATGATGCTATATTTTAGGCTTGAATTCATGTTATAATGAAGGTGTAGTGAATGTCTTTGTTGGACTGAACCAAATGAGTTGTTAATGGTGCTGATTTTGATGGTTCTAGGCTTGAATTGATGGTGACTAAGGTATAGGAATGATTCGGCTAAATGGTGTGTTAGATTGGAAATACTTGAGTTTGGATGTTTTCAAAGCTCTAAGATTTTGCATGTAAATTACTTTGAAAGTCTTAAGGTTGGGATTGAGTTTGATGACTCGCCGATGCATTGATTTCGGTATTTCAAGAAAGGCTTAGGCTTTTGGTATTTCAAAGTTTTTAGTTTCAAAAATCTTTACGACAGGACCAATATTATCGACTCGCCGAACTATGATTTTCAATACTTCAAGAAATGCTTATGGTTTTTGGAGAAAATTATCACATGTACATTCCAAGTTTTGAACCTCAATCGAAAAGCAGATTTTGATTGTGAGCTGTTTTAGAAAATCTCTTGAATTTCATCAAAATTTATGAGTACTGTGACACCGAACAAAGAATTCTGAACTTTTTATAGAAAACATTCCAACCCATCGGAGTTGGGATTGAGATTAGAATTTGCCAACGTGCTGATTTAAATTTTACTAAGGGTTTTGATAAAGTATTTTATTTCGCGCCGTGATGCAAGTACGACTCAAGGCTTTACATGTGAATCCCGAAAAACCTTTGAAATTTAAACGTGATCATGGATTTTATGGAATTGGTATCATGCTTTGATTTTGTGAATTGATTTCAACGATATGGGATTTACCTATTTTCAAAGACTATTATTGTTATATTGTTGTGTCTTTGAAATCCCTGTTTTGCATTATTCGATATCATAAAGTGGGATTTTCGAGAACTCAAAGGATTTTCTACATTGGTGATTTGAAAACGTTTTGACATGGAAATGGCATATGGTTTCAAAGCCTGCTATTGTAGTATTGAAATGCTTTTGAAAACCTCAGTTTGTATTGTTTGATTTCATAAAGGAAGATTTTCAAGCGTTCAAAAGAAATTTCAGATGTGGTTATCGTTTTAAAACTGTTTTTGGTGTTGAGATAAATTAAGATATGTTAAGAGCTTGCATCCTTAACTTTAGAGGTAGTATCAACCCGACCCTAGTTGCATACTCGATCATGAAGCCATCAAAATAGATGAGGAAGTAAGGTACATTGAAGAGCCTGTGCAAGTACTGAATTGAAAGAAACAAATTCTCAGTACCAAGAGAATTCCTTTGGTTAAGATATTATGGCGATATCATGATGTGGATGAAGCCACATGGGAGAGCGAAAATGAGATGAGGGAAAGGTACCCTCACTTATTCCAAGAGACATAGGAAATGTCTAATTTCGAGGACGAAATTCTCTAAGGAGGGGAGAATTGCGGCATCCCAAAATTCAAGACATCCTCTAGAGAAATTAAAGCCTATAATTAGGTAATGAAATTACCTATGGTCTATGTGTTAGCCATTAGTTTTCTTAAGGCTAGGTGTTATTGTGCTTGTGTATATAAATTTTGAATTTAGGACTATAGGATAAATTAATAATCTATGCTTGGCCATAAGATTTATAAATTAAATTTCAATGAACAAAAATGCCCAAAGACTTTGGCCAAGATGAAAATTGGAATTTAAAAATATTTATAGAAGGAATTCAAAAAAAAAAAAAAAAAGAGAAAAAGAGGGTTATTTTTGGAATGGGCCTTGGACCCATTTGGCCTAGAGCTTGGTGGGCCAAGCTTGTCGGCCCATTAGGGCCCAAGAAGGGAGCTCGACCAGCCCAAGGGGGAGTGGCCGGATGGGCCTAAGCCCAAGCCCAATCAATTCAAAAATAAAAATGCCAAGTGGCAAAGGACAAAAGCATGCATTGGCCTAGACTAGGATGCCATGCATTGGTCCATTTAGGAGGCAAGCAATGATGAGAAGATGGGGATATAAAAGGAGTTAGGAGAGAGAAATGGCCGGCTACTTGCTCCATTTCGTCCAAAGAGAGGGTGAGAAAGAGAGAGAGTTTGAGAGAAAGGGAGAGAAACCGAGAGGGAAGGAGGCGGAGCCGGAGGGGTGTGCCGTTCGTTCGCCGTCCGATCGTCGCCGTTCTTCGTCGTTTGTTCACCTTTAAGGCAAGTGGGGTCCTTAACTTCTCTTGCATGTCTGTTTTGTTGGTTGCATGTTCGGTTTTAGGTGTGATTTGGGCGAAAAACCGAGGTAAGGGTTGGATGTGTTCAAGCTATGTGACTGTTTTCGTTTGGTTTGTGGTAGTCAGTACATTAGTCGAGCTTGCATGTGTACTTGGAGTGCGATTTTGGTTTCGGTGTCTTCATGAAAGTTGAAGCTAACGTCTTGTACTATGACATACTAAAAATTCGTAGAAAACGATGGAGATTTGAGGGGTAAAAGGATCTATTATACGGAGACTTAGATCTACGAAATCTTCACTGACCTTTTGTTGATTTCTTGGTTGCATGTTGATTTCTGTTGGAGATCTCACTTTGTTGTCTTCTTGAAAGTTGTAGGAAACACCTTAAGCTACAACATACTCAAATTTGAAGCAAAAGTAACGAGTATAACTTGGTGAATCGGTTAGATCTTGGAGATGGTTGATTCTGGTGAGATGTGCCGAGACACCCGAGACTTCATGGACTAAAATGGTGACCATAATCTGGTTATTTGACCTAGATTTACTCATGAAACTTGTAAAGGACACCTTGGTACATAACATACTCAAATTTCAGAAGAAACGAAAGAGAATTGATGGGTGAAAACTAAGAAATTCGGAGGAGTGTGTTCTGGACGTCGCGGTAGTGGTTCCAGAAGCTTCGTAGGGTTGTAGAAATAAATCAAGAAATATTTTGGCTTAGAGTTCTTAACGAAAAAGGTACGAAAATGTGTTGGCTATCACCCTGTAAAATTTCGTAATTTTTGGAGGCCATATGAATATTTTAATCGAATTATTTCGGAAACTGTGCATTCTGTTGATGTCCGAAATTATATGTTGTATTTGTGTGAATTATGATTCTTGTGTGGAATTTGATTGGGCATGTATCTTTCATGAAATTGCTATCTTATTGACTTGTCTACCACTAGCCTTAATTTCACGATTCTTGAGAATCATATGAATATTTAAATATTTTCTGAAAGTGGTATTTGCTGGAATTTTGTATGGATTGGATGATGATGTATTGATGCATGCATGACTATGAATTGAGATGCATGTATGAATTGAATGCTGCATATGATCTTGTTGTTCATTACATTGTGTGCCATGATGAGTTGAGAACCAAAATGGTGACCATGGATAATGATGAATGAGGAAGCCGTTTGTGGCGGATGATTATTCCCGGGAGTTTCGGGATGCCCAAAGGTTCGAATGAGTCGATGCCCTTTGGATGCCTGGTTGTATTATGAATACATGCCCAGAGGTTTTCCCCGGGAGTGTCGGGATGCCCGGTTGTATTATGATACATACTCGGAGGGTGAGGGGTTGTATCATGATGCATGCCCGGAGGGTAGGGGTAACCATTTTCATGGCGAGCCCCGGAGATTCCTCGTGATGCCGGGGGGGTGCGAGATGCCCAAAGGTTCGAATGAGTCGATGCCCTTTGGATGCCCGGTTGTATCTTGGATACATGCCCGGATGCCTCGTGATGCTAGTTGGGATACGAGATGCCCGGAATGTGGGGTGCCGGATGCCCGGTTGTATCTTGGATACATGCCCGGAGGTTTTTCTCGCATGGGATGCGAGTGTAAAATATGAGATGAAATTGATGAATCGAGGAAGGGTGATGTGGTGATCAAATTTAAAGATGATGATATGCATGATGATATGCATGATGTTGATGATGATATGTGATGTGATATGATGATCACCCATGGTATGATATGCATGATGATATGCATGATGATGATGATGATATGTGATGTGATATGATGATCACCCATGGTATGATATGCATGATGATGTGCATGATGTTGATGATGATATGTGATGTGATATGATGATCACCCATGGTATGATATGCATGATGATGATGATGATATGTGATGTGATATGATGATCACCCATGGTATGATATGCATGATGATATGCATGATGATGATGATGATATGTGATGTGATATGATGATCACCCATGGTATGATATGCATGATGATATGCATGATGATGGTGATGATATGTGATGTGATGATGTCATGATAAGGATGACATGTATGATATAATGATGCCATGATGATGACATACGATGATATGATATGCATGATGATAAGGCATGATGATGCATAATAGTATTGCGCATGGCTGCAAGGTAAGTTACGCTTGCAATGCATGTATGACTTGTATGATGCATTGAGTTGTTATTGGATTTCTTTACCTGCTGAGTGGTTGTACTCACCCCTTTTGGGGACAACATTTCAGATTAGTAGATGGTTTGAACGATTGGATATGACCGTGAGGAGGAGGATAGCAAGGAAGGAGCTTTTGGACGCCGACACTGATCGATGGACTTTAAGTGTATGACTGTTGGAGGAGATGTCGGTCATCTTTTGAAGTATAGCCATGTATAGGAAACTATGGCATTTCGATGTACCGACTAAAGATGTCCATCTGCTTTATGTAAATAAAAGTGTACGGCTTTAACTTTTATAAGACGTTTAGTAGGTGTGCATCGTTTTCTGAATATAGGGAAGGGAGTTTGTTGGATGTGCTTCCGTATATGAATTGCGCAAGGGACCTATAAAAAAAAAAAATGTAAACCCCCAGGTTATATGGACTCGCTACAATTGATAATGGTATCAGAGTAATATGTTAATAAGGAAAGTGAATGGTAAGCGATGTGGCGACCCTAATCGGATCGGGGGCCGTCGAGGAGTGTCACACCAAGGACCAACCCAGTCCCCTTGGGAACCGGACTAGGACCGGCAGGGTTGGACCGGTCCAGGGTCGGTCCAGGGTTGACCCTAGACCTCTACTCACCCCTATTGTTTAATGAGTTTTGCAACATCAATGTTTATGTACCAACTCCACCCCAACAGGAAACTGAATTTGACGATGAAGAAACATGACGGCTCGATGATTAGGAGGAATCACAAGGGTGAATGCAAATTTTAGCTTGTGTGTGCAAGACACAAGAAGTCGAATTCAACCACTATATTGATTTTTGCGTGCAAGATGATCTCTGCCAGTTTTACAGTCTCTATGCCCACCTTACATGGGTGGGTCAAATAGATTGGACCCACCCTACTGAGGAATAAAGAGTTGGAGGCCTCTTACATATTACAAGGAAGGCACGTTGAAAAATTCCCTCTACATGTAAGAATGGGGTGGTATTTAATGCACAAGATGTTAAAGAATGCATGCCAAGAGATATGTGCATCGGTGCCGTACTCCATCACTCAAAATGGAATTGTCACTCTCTCGCCATTGGCACAACAAATTTGGAGGGTTGTTGTAGTCTTTAGAAACTTCTTGCAGGCGTTGCAATGGATTCTTTATCATCTAGTGCTGATTCATTAAGCATTCATGCCATTCCATTTCTATACTTGATGTTGGTTGAGTTAGTAAGCGAGGAAGGTGATTTCTTCTTTAATGAAGTAGTAATGGCTAAGGAGATAAGTTTCCTCAAATACTACAAGGACATTCCAACATTTTTTCTATAATCATTGTTGTGGAGTCGAGCTTCAAATTAAAGGAGCTTGAAACACTCCTTGTTCCTTATTAAGAAAGTTTGGGGCTAGGTGAGGATGTCTAAGTCGTTCAAATATTGATGTAGGTGAAGAATTGGATTCAAAATGTGTATGCTGCACACACCACTTGATTCAGTACGATAGACCCCACCCAACAGATGGCAATGATGCCCTTGAGAAGCATTGCCGAGAAATTTGTATGGGCTTTGCTTCGTAACTAGAAGATCACCCCCACAATCTTCTACTAGCAATGTGTTTGAGACATAATACTTGGCAACGAATTACTCTAAACATTAACTAGAGTTAGTGAAGACAATATCTATGTTATGAAGTAATGGATCAGTAGAGTTTCACATCTTTCAATTCTTTATAACATGGCTTGTGTTGTGACTTACTGACTCCACAAGCGTCTGTGGTACCATCAAGATCCATGTCTAGTATTACCCAATGGACTATGGAACAAGTAGATGCAGCTTGGTTGCAAAAAAATGTAGAAATAACTATATGCGAGCAAAATTGGCCATTGCAAGAATTGACTCCCACTAAACGTGACCAACATAAAGCGTTTTTCAATGACAACGCTTTATAATCCGAATCATGGTGAGGGACTTGGCACCAAAGATGCCGAATTAATTAGGCGTCCCCCTTGGGTGTAATTTCTATGTAATCATTATTAGGGCACTTACATATGTAATTTTTCTCTTGCAAATCTGAAGATATACTCGTATTTGATTCTTCTTTAATTGAATGAATGTTTTTTTAGTAATTATGCACTAATTCCTAAAACAGTATAATGCTTGCACTTCTTGCAATTTTTATTAGAGCACTGTCGAATTTTTTTTTCAGCTGAATTTAATTGAAAAATTAAAAAGGGGCCTCGGCCAACCATGGGCTGGCGAGGGCTGGCACGGCCCGCTCGCCAGCCCTAGCTACACCACAACCTTTTCTAGGGTTTCAAAGTTAATGTCCAATGAATTAGGACGAGTGTCATCGATTTCTTTTTGGACAATCTTTAGGTCAACTTTCGAGTCTCTCTATAACCCAATTTGTCAAGAAACCAATGAATTTTCACGTCTCTATTTCGAGGAAGTTTCTTGAGTCTTGATCTGATCTTGACAGGGACAATGAATATTCCTAAATTCAAGGACTGCTCAGCATAAGCTATGAATTGGAACCAGAACCACCATCGAACTTTCTTCTTTCGTCAACACTGCCATGCAGCTTCCTGGAAATCCCATCGATGACCACCGAAAGCGTAAACAGCCGACTCCATAATGCCCTAGAAAAGCAGAGAAACATGGTCATCGACAACTAAATCAAGTCCGACTCGCTTGGATCGTGTGACTCGGATGTTTCAGACCGGTTGCTTTTTGTAGAGAAGCAAACGGTTGTACAAGTAAAATAAACACTCCTTCATAAATAATATTACAAACTCTCCACGATACCACACTCCCACACCCACTCATTTCACAGACAACGTGCGCACAACACAGCACGCCCCACGTCACTCCCTACGCTCTGCGCACACACGATCACTCTACACACACTCTACACCGCCACACTCAAGAACAAGAGCCCTTATAAATAAGGTGTGAAGTTGGTTTGCCGCCTTCCAATAAGAGTGATCGGTTTCCTGTCCGGTCAAGTTCCCGATCACTTATTTTTCCTTTATTTGATATTTTATGTTATAAGAAAATTTAAAAAAAAAGTGATTACGTCTAAAAAAAAGGATATATAATTGTAGATCAGACCATCTAAACACCAATTCCACTTTTAATAATTGAAAATCGGATCAACACTATTAAGAATTGAATTCAATAGGCCGATTCGATTCGATCCGATCCGGATGTCCGATTTACAGCCCCCTACCTTCCAATACAAAAATCTCTCTTTGTAATCGTTATTTGACAGCTTGCTGTCTTATCTTTTTCAACAATTGGGGTTAGTTTTCCAACAAGGAAATTGACAAAAGATACAAAAGTCGTGGCGCAGCGAGAGAAATCTGGAAAACGAGAGAGAGAGAGAGAGAGAGAGAGAGAGAGAGAGGGGCGGTGCCCTTCGCTCTCGTGATAAAATGCCTCCAGTTGAAGCCCGCCTGCACTATTAATAAACCCCCGAAACCGAGGTCTTTTGTTCTCTCTTTCGCAAAGCGATAGCTGAGTTTAGATTTTGATTTGTACAGAGGCACGCCAGGGAAGAGAGGCGAGCCGTGAATGATGGTCGGAAACGGAGGAAAGAAGGGGGAGAGGGGACGACGAAAATTCGGAGCAAATCGACGGGGAGCTCGTTCCCTCCTCTGAGAAGCTCCAAGATGTCCATGATGAGGTTGAAGAGGTAAAAAATCATGCTTCGTGTTGTGCACCCATTTCACCAATCATGTGAAGTTCTCACATCCTTTTCTTTTGTTTTTTCCCATTTTAATTGCATATGAATTTCTGAAGGTCAACAAGATGTATGGGAACTACCCCAGTTCTTTGGGCCCTGTTTGTAAGTTGAGTTCTTGAATTCCTTTTCATTTTTGAGAATGTCTTGGTGTAGAGAGCTGTTTTTGATTTCCCTGACTTAGTTTCATTTTGTACCTCGATTGGAGTTGTTGAGTGACCGGCTCTTTTCGTTACTTGAAAATTATAGAAGCAAATCAGCATTTTGCTGCCTTCTTGATAGAAACTCACTGCAATGTCAATGAAGAATAACCAGATTTTGAAAACTTCGACAGCACATTTTAATTGCCATGATGTGGTCGATTGTAATGATGAACAATTTACTGAACCTCCTGTGCATCTATATCGTCATTGGAGCTGGAATTTGTTAGTTAATTTCGACGCTGTATCGCATTTTATCATGCTAGTTAATCTGTCTGGTTTTGATTTGTGTATTTAGGCTGTCTTTATATTCATTAGACTTTCTATACATGCATTACGACTCTCCACACGCTTTGTCATTAGATCAGCTTCTGCCATTGGTTCAGTGATGCTCAACATAAAGATGTTACTGCTGAGATCCATGAGGGGTCGGTTTTTTCCCCCACAATAATGTGCTGGTGAGATTTTTTTTTTTTTTTTTGGTCGGTTGTGCTGATGAGAGTTGATCTTGCTGAAAATAATATGTTCTAGGAACGTTGCTGATTGCAGGCATTAACAAGGAGGATTTTGGGGGAGTGTTATCTCGCTCTTAACAACATGGTAACCCCTTAACTTCTTTGCTCCGTCTTATTCATTATACCGTGAAGCTTATATGATTATACTAATATGTTCAATGATCATCTTGGTTCAGGATGTTGATGAAAGGCAATTGGTAAATGGTCTTTTCCTCTAACATCAAATGTGTGACTTGTACAGTTGGTCTCTACTAAGAGAGCTAGCAGTTGGTCTCTACTAAGGGAGCTAGACGGGTACACATGAGCTCCTTTTTGGGCCTCCAGCAGAAGTCGTTTGCTTCCTTACTTTTAACCGTGTTTTGAGGCCTTGAATTGCTTTTATGGCAGTTCATGCATTGCCATGGTGATATCCAATGTCTGCAATTAGATGGAGGATTTATTGTGAGTTGGAACTTACATAGCTTATGAGGTTAATTGGATATTTCATAGTTTCAGATTTACCTTCTTTAATTCAGAGCTAGGATATCTCTTATGAGAAAATGCCCCGAAGACAGCATTGTTTGCTAAGCCAAGAAGGAGTAAAGACTAGCAATTCTGAAATTTCCATCTTCATAAGAAGAGCAAGCAATGCCGGCATTGCATCAGTGGATCACAATCTTATAACACTATCATGAGTTTCCCCCATCCCATGCAGGGACGTGCCATTGTTTCTTTCGTTAATCCTCGCAAAGGCCAGCGCATGTGGGGCACCGCATCGTGCAACTAGGTGTCCGAGGAAGAGACGGAGGCGGCCTACATGTACAAGATGGACAGGCCATGGCTGAGGCCGGACAAGGTGAGGGTGGAGATCCGGTGGGGCCGTGCCTTATGGGTGATCGGCCATGGAGACAAGCCCGTCAAGGTGGAGCTGCCAAGTTTAAATAAGATGAGAATGAGCGAGGCCCCAGCTTCTATGAATGCTGACAGCGTGCTCACCATCACGATTCCCAAGAGTCACCGGCCTTGGAAGTGGTACGAGTACAAAGATTTGGTGTCCACATGGTTCAAAACGGTCCATATTGCAGTTTCTAGTTTAATTGGTTTTGACAGTGTCATAGCACCACAAGTCCAGCCTTTACTCTTTAGGACGGACTTGACATGATCCTTTCATTAGTAATGACTTGTGTTCTCCTATTAACAATGTCGGAGTTTATAAAGACTGGTCATTAAGACTTTGTTTCTATTAGTGATTTATCTGACTCTTAAGTGATTTTTACAAGCGAGCTATATTCACAATTTTACGTTAATAAGAACATTCACAGCTTGTAGAATTTCATCAATGAATTTAATATTCGAAAATATCCACCACTTGAATGTCCGACATCTATGTTTGCCTTGAAGGACTATGAATCCTAGTTAAAATATACAAATTTGTGAATGTACACACTCATTCGCTTGCACGCACCCAAGCACTAAGAAGCGAGAAAAAGCATCCACTCAATGGGATACTTTCTAGAGAAAATCTAACAAGTGATCTTTCGCAAGAAACGTATATAAATAAAATTCTTGAACAATTTCGTATACAAGACTATAAACACACAAATACTCATATTGCAAAAGGTGAGAAACTGAGCCATAGACTATGTTTTTAGACTCCACAAGAATGGGAAAAAAATAAAACATATTTCTTATGCTAGTGTTATTGGAAGCTTAATATGCACAATGATGTGTATAAAACCTGATATATGTTTTGTAGTTGGAATGGTAAGTATATATCAATTCAATTTAGATCAAATATATTGGATAGCCATCAAAAGGAATCTTGAGATATTTTAAGGATTTTGCTAACTATTCATTGAGTTATCAATGAAAAATCTAAGGCTCGAAGGCTAGTCAAATGCTGACTTGGGGAGAGATTTATATGAAAGGAAATCTATTATTGAATAGAGATGAGTATGGTTTGGGTAGGCGGTTCTCACCTTGGAATCGGGAACTACCCACTAAGGACCTGATTCGAAAAATTGAGATTAGAAACTGCTTATTGAATCCATGGATCCACCCAAGAACCAAATTGCTCGTTCGGACTAGTTGCTAGGAGAGTCCACGGAACTGGTCCCAATTCCTTACAAACTGCATTGATCAATTAACATTATGGTGCACCTAGTTTCTATTTATGCTCTTAAAGCAAGCCGTTGGCTCTTAATTTCATACATGATGACAAAGCGTCACAACATTTATGAACATTTTTAATCAGTCCTCTCCTTCTTCTCCACTTGTTTATTTTGTTTTGGTTGAGAAAGTAAGTAAATAGATTATTAGAATAAAAAAAATAAGGTTATTCTATTACACACCCAAGAGATAAAATTATTTAATAATATCCAATAATTGCAAAAATATCATTCCGATCCAAGTGGGTAGGTAGGTGATTCCACGCCTTAAATCAGGAACTTGACCAATACTCACCGGATCCACTAAATTGGAACCGGAGATTAGACCATCACCATGGAAACCATCAGTTCTAGGCCAATTCGATTCAGTTCCGAGCATCAATTTTCAGTTCCTTTGAATCTCAACAAACTTATTCCTAACTTATCATAGATTAAACTATCGAAAAGCAATCAAGGAAATGGATTCCATAAATCAATACATGAGAGACATGTTCGGGAAACACTTGAATCATTGATCAAATTCACGCTTTGGAGCACACCGAGTGGGATTTTGATTTCCCAAGAAAACCCGACAAAAAAAGTCATCCGGTTTCCTTGGTATTTATGGGGTGCAGATTGCACCGTTGCTCTACACAAAGGCTTTTAAGATTTATTTTCTTTTCAGGGAATTGTTTTAAAAATTTTTAAGAATCGAACTAACCTATAAACTTCCAGTAGCCAGCGGTCGTAGAATTGAGAAGGGTGGTCCACATAGCACCGTTAGAAGCTCGATCTAACGGCACCGCCACGCTAGCAAAACTCTAAATAATACCCTCAGATAATAAGAGACGAATTACGGAGCTTTCCTTCCCGTCATCTCACGCGAAGTTGTTTTCAATCTTTTGAATATATTTCACTTGAAACTAAGACACGTCATTTTCAGGAACAGCTCACAAACAAATCCAATCGACTTCGGACGAGCGTACTCACTTTCTCTTTCCACGATCTTTGGTCAGGGCCAGCCAATCCACTTAGGACGAGCGTAATCATTTCTTTTTCCACAATCTTTTGTAAGGAACTGCTCACCAAACAAATCTCAATCTAATGTAATCGACTTAGGACGAGCGTCATCACTTTCTTTTTCCACAATCTTTGGTCAACGTTCGAGCTTCTTTCAAGCCCCTGTCCGTCACTGTCAAGCTAAACCCACCTCGTCAAGACACCAATCGATTTTCACGTCAAGAAACCTTTGCAAGCTCCATAATGCCTTGGATAAGCAGAGAAACATGGTCATCGACAACGAAGTTATTGAAGCGACGTGGGCTTATTTGGATGGACAAGTCCGACTCCCTTAGATTGCGACTCGGATGTTTTAGGCCGGTTTCTCTTAGTGAGAGTGCCCCAATTCAAGCCCGCCTGTACTGCTATATCTTCTCCCCCCCCAACCAAACCCAAAACGAGAGCTCGGTTTAGGCTTTGATTTGTACAGAGGCACGCCCGGGAAGAGAAGTGGGACGTGAGTGATGGTCGGAGACGGGGAAAAGAAGGGGAAAGGGGACGACGAAAATTCGGAGCAAATCGACAGGGAGCTCGTTCCCTCCTCTGAGAAGCCCCAGGAAGTCCATGGTGAGCTTGAAAAGGTACATAATCATGCTTCGCGCTGTATACCCATTTCACCAATCACGTGAAGTTCTCGCGTCTCTCTTTTGCTTTTTCCCGTTTTAATTGCATGTGAGTTTCTAAAGGTCGACAAAAAGTTTGGGAACTACCCCAGTTCTTTTGGCCCTGTTTGTGAATTTAGTTCTTGAATTCCTCTTCTTTTTCAAGAATGTCTTGGTGCAATGAGTTGTTTTTGATTTCCCTATCTTAGTTTCATTTTGTACCCTCATTACTTGAAAATCATGGAAGCAAATTAGCATTTTGGTGCCTTCTTGATAGAAACTCACTGCAATGTCAATGACGAATGACCAGCTTTTGGAAATTTCGGCAGCAGATTTTAATTGCCATGATGCCGCTGATTGTAATGATGAACAACCCTTCTGTGCATCTGCATCGTCATTGGAGCGCTGGAATTTGTTAGGTCAATTACGACGGCGTATCCCGTATGATCGTTAGTTAATCTCTCTGGTTTTGTTTTGTGTATTGATTGATCAATGAGGAGGCCAGTGACAAAGTTTTGGAGATAGACCAAAAACAAAACGAGGCGCGCAAGCCGGTATCATGCTAGTTAATCCGTCTGGTTTTGGTTTGGGTATCCTCGAGGCTGTCTTTATATTCATTAGACTTTCTATTCATGCAATGTGACTCTCCACCCCCATTTTCATTACGAGATCAGCTCCTTCCATTGGTTCAGTGATGCTCAGCATAAAGATGTTATCGCAGAGATCCATGACGAGTTTGGTTTTTTTTCTTAATATGCTGATGAGAGTTGATCTTGCTGAAAATAATATGTTCTTGGAACTTTGCAGATTGCAGACCACAGGAAGAATTTGTGGGTTAATTCTCTTACTCATTTCAACAAGGTAATTGATATGGACATCGAGTCATATCGAGGAGGAGGTGCTAGGGACCCATTGTCTATTCCTACTGGTTCGATTACTCGAGCGCGGGCCAAACAATTCAAGCAAGCTGTTGGCGTCATGGTTTGTGATCTTTGGCGTGAAGATGACCTTGGATCAAATCTTGAAGAATTTTGGAAATCTTGGTGCAATTTAATTATCTTGTCACCAAATAATTGACCAAGTCAATTTATATATATATTCTTGTTTAAGAATATTCTAAAATAGGAATATTTTAGAATATAACGCATTAGATTTTTAGGGTTGGTTTTTAGGGTTTGTGTGGCAGCCTATATAAAGGATTTGCCAAATTTCTTTGAGGAGAGATATATTTTATTTTTGAGGAAAAGAATTGAGGTTCTTCTCTTTTTTTGTTCTTTTGAGGACTTGACCTAATCAAGATTCTCTTCGACTTATCGAGCGAGATAGCGGAATTCTTTCGCTTGTGGCGTCTATAACGTTGGTTGGTTGACACGTGTTCGTCAACAGGTCACGTTCATACCGAGGTTGCCAATCATAGGTTTGATTGGAGGTCGAGGTTTGCAATTCGCACCATCTGGGCCTTCGTAGAACGATCCTTCCGCAACGATTCACATCAGTTTGGTATCAGAGCCAGGTTCTACAAGGTCTATTTATCTTTAATTTTCTGTTGATATTCAACAATTTGAGATTTATTGAGTTAGGGTTTCGGTTCTAGTTAATTTAGGGATCCGATTGCTTTTGTGCTTCCATACGTAGTTGTTTGCTGTTAGTTTTAAATTTTCTTTTCTAGCATCTTAAATTGTATCCGAGTTCGTCAAAAAAAAAAAAAAAAAAAAGTGAAAAAAAAAGAAGAGAAAGAAAAAACGCACAAAAAAAAAAAAAGTGTGCAAGAGAAAAAAAAAAAACAGATTCGGCAAAAAAAAAATTAGCCGAACAAAAAAAAAAAATCAAGAAGGCGACTCGTTTGTTAGTAGACCAAATTGAAACAAAATCAGTAGTGATTTGGGTTTCAATTGGAATTTCGAAAGTTGTACTTGTTGGTTTGAAATTGTTACTTGCTGAAACAAAATCAATAGTGATCTAATCTTGTTTGATTAGTTTGATTGATTGTCGTGAGGGGGTTGAGAGACAGGTTTTGAGCCCAATAAAGAGCTTGTAAAAAGAGAATACGAGAGGAAAAAGGCAAGAGTGTGTAAGCTTAATTGAGGGTTAAAAAAAGCCTAAACTTGAGTTAAACACGAGGGGAGTGACAAACACTTTGAGAGAAACACGTGAGGGAGTGATTGGTGAGGATTTTTTTGCGACTAACGTTTACTTGCAGGTCTAAAATATGTCGCACGAAGAAAGTGTGAATCAAAAGGAGATTGGCTCCATACGAAGGGATGAAGCGCTCGTGGAAAGCATCCAGCAATTGAAGGCTGTAGTGGAGGAGCTTAGTGGCCGAATGATGGGGAATGACATGAGGGTTGATGGTGACCGAGAGCTACCCCGGGGAAGGCCGCAACATCAACGAGATGCCTCTAGAACACAACATAGAAGGCAACGGTAATATGATGATGATGAGGCCGATATGGAGGATGATCGAGATGCTCGATTTGAAAGGTGGAATGGAGGCCGAAGGTTTAGACACCGAAGAGATGATGAACTTGGCAACATCAAGATGAAGATTCCTTCCTTCCAAGGGAAGAATGATCCCGATGCGTATCTAGAGTGGGAGAAACGCATGGAGATGGTATTTGATTGCCAACGATACTCTGAGCTCAAAAAGGTAAAAATTGCAGCTGTTGAATTTACTGATTATGCTATAATTTGGTGGGATCAACTTGTGACTAGTAGGAGGCGCAATGGTGAAAGACCGATAGAGACGTGGGGTGACATGAAAGCGGTGATGAGAAGGCGTTTTGTACCTAGTCATTACCACCGAGATTTGTTTCAAAAGTTACAAAATCTCACACAAGGCAATAAGAGCGTGGAAGAGTATCACAAGGAGATGGAGATTGCCATGATCCGTGCTAATGTGATGGAGGATCGTGAGGCCACAATGTCAAGATTTTTGAGTGGTTTGAGTCGAGACATAGCAAGGGTGGTAGAGCTGCAACACTATGTTGAATTGGAGGAATTGGTGGACAAAGCCATCAAAGTTGAGCGGCAATTGAAGTTGGACCGAAATCACAAGAGTGGAGGAGGTTCAAATCAGAATTGGAGATCCAATTGGAAGAGAGATGATAAGCCAAATTGGAGAGGAAACAACACCAAAACCGAAACCTCAAAGGAAAATGAGAGGGACGGTAAAGTTGGAACAAATCCGGTTTCAGGTAAAATCGAAAACCCTAACACTAGAACTCGTGAAATTAAATGTTTCAAGTGTTTGGGCAGGGGTCATATGGCGAATCAATGCCCTAATAGGAGGGTGATGATCATGACTGGACATGGTGTTATTGAGTCCGAAAGTGAAAGGGAAGAAGAGGATGACGAGATGCCACCATTGGAGGATTGTAGTGATGGAGAAGTGGCTATAAAAGGAGACTTATTGGTGGTTAGGCATTCTCTGAGTGTGCAAGTAAAGGAGGAGGAGCATCACCAACAAAGAGATAATTTGTTTCATACAAGATGTGTGGTGAATGGTAAGATTTGTAGTATGATAATTGATGGAGGTAGTTGTGCGAATGTGGCAAGTTGTATTATGGTGGATAAGTTGGGTTTGAAGACAACAAAGCACCCTAGGCCTTATAGACTTCAATGGTTAAATGATAGTGGTGAGGTGAAAGTATTGAAGCAAGTTCGAATTCCATTTGAGATAGGGAGACACAAGGACGAGGTAGTGTGTGATGTCGTACCTATGCAAGCGGGTCATATCTTGCTTGGAAGACCATGGCAATATGATCGAAAGGTACATCATAATGGATATACTAATCGTTATTCATTGGTGAAGAATCAAAAGACTTATACCTTGGTACCAATGACACCTAGTGAGGTGTATCAAGATCAATTAAAGTTACAACGAGAAGCCGAGAGAGAGAGAAAAGGTGAGAAATCTGAGGGCTTGCGTGGTGTGTCTGAGACGCAAGGAAAAGGAGAGGCCGAGAGAAGAATTGTGGTAAAAACCGAGGGAAAAGAAGAGAGGAAAGAAAAGAGGCAAAATAATTTTTATGCAAAATCAAGTGAAGTGAGGAGAGCTTTAGTTCTAGATCGACCAATGCTTGTACTTGTGTACAAGGAGGTTTTGTTTTCTACTAACGATCTTGACCCAAGTTTGCCTAGTCCTATTGTATCTTTATTGCAGGAATTTGAAGATATTTTTCCTGATGAACTTCCTGGAGAGATACCACCGATTCGAGGCATAGAACATCAAATTGACTTGATTCCTGGTGCGCCATTACCTAATCGACCCGCATATCGAAGTAATCCCAAGGAGACAAAGGAACTTCAGCGGCAAGTTAGCGAACTTTTGGAACGAGGGTATGTGAGAGAGAGTCTTAGCCCGTGCGCCGTCCCTGTTTTGTTAGTGCCAAAGAAGGATGGAACTTGGCGAATGTGTGTCGATTGCCGAGCAATCAATAATATTACGGTAAAGTATCGACATCCTATTCCTAGGTTAGATGACATGTTGGATGAGTTGCATGGTTCTTGCGTTTTCACTAAGATCGATTTGAAAAGTGGCTATCATCAAATTAGGATGAAAGAAGGTGATGAATGGAAAACTGCATTTAAGACCAAGTATGGATTATATGAGTGGTTAGTAATGCCATTTGGATTAACTAATGCACCGAGCACGTTTATGCGACTTATGAATCATGTTTTGCGTGCTTTTATTGGTCGATTTGTGGTTGTCTATTTCGATGACATCTTGATTTATAGCCGAAGTCCCGATGACCATATTGAGCATGTGCGAGCTGTCTTGCAGTTTTAAGGGCCGAGCAATTATACGCTAATTTAAAGAAGTGCTCTTTTGTTACCAACAAATTAGTATTTCTAGGATTTGTTGTTAGTGCTAATGGTATACAGGTTGATGAAGAAAAGGTTAAAACAATCCGTGAATGGCCAACGCCTAAGACCATAGGAGAGGTGCGTAGCTTTCATGGATTGGCGAGTTTTTATCGACGATTTGTGAGAAATTTCAGCACCATTGCCGCACCTTTAACTGAGGTTATCAAGAAGCACATGGGTTTCACGTGGGGAGAAGAGCAAGAGAAAGCCTTTAATCTGTTAAAAGATAAGTTAACTAATACTCCTTTGTTATCTTTGCCGAATTTCAGTGCTACTTTTGAGATAGAGTGCGATGCTTCTGGTATAGGAATTGGAGCCGTGTTGATGCAAGGAGGGCGTCCCATAGCTTATTTCAGCGAAAAATTGAGTGGAGCAACATTGAATTATCCTACCTATGATAAGGAGATGTATGCTTTAGTGCGAGCTTTGGAGACTTGGCAACATTATTTATGGCCAAAGGAGTTTGTGATCCACACCGACCATGAGACCTTGAAGTACTTGAAAAGACAGCAAAAGTTGAATAAAAGACATGCCAAATGGATGGAGTTCATTGAGACTTTTCCATATGTGATCAAGTACAAGAAAGGTAAGGAAAATGTGGTAGCCGATGCACTTTCTCGAAGGTATGCGATTCTAACTACTTTAGAAGCAAAGTGTCTAGGTTTTAAGCATATCAAGGGCTTATATATTGATGATGATGACTTTGGGAGAGTCTATGAAGCATGTGAACACGCTGCATTTGACAAATTTTATAGGCATGAAGGTTATCTTTTCGTGAAAACAAACTATGTTTGCCTAAGTGTTCTTTGCGTGAATTGTTGGTGCGAGAAGCGCATAGTGGTGGTTTAATGGGGCATTTTGGCATTAATAAGACTTATGAAGTGTTGTATGAACATTTTTATTGGCCACATATGAAGAGAGATGTCACACGTGTTTGTGAGAGATGCATTGCTTGTAAGCAATCGAAGTCTACAACTAAACCGCATGGCTTGTATACACCATTACCTATTCCAACGCATCCTTGGATTGATATTTCTATGGATTTTGTGTTAGGATTGCCTAGGTCTAAGTATGGTAGAGATTCTATTTATGTGGTTGTTGATCGGTTTTCAAAGATGGCTCATTTTATACCTTGTCATAAAACTGATGATGCATCCCATATTGCTAATTTGTTCTTTAAGGAGGTTGTACGTTTGCATGGCATGCCTAGATCGATTGTTTCGGATCGAGATTCTAAATTTCTTAGCTACTTTTGGAAAACATTGTGGAAAAAACTAGGAACACGGTTGTTATTTTCTACTACTTGTCATCGACAGACCGATGGTCAAACCGAGGTAGTTAATAGAACTTTAGGGACATTGTTGCGTGCTATTATTAAAAAGAACATAAAATCTTGGGAAGATTGTCTGCCACATGTTGAATTTGCATATAATAGGAGCATGCATTCTGCTACTAAATTTACACCATTTGAGGTTGTCTATGGTTTTAATCCTTTAACTCCGTTAGATTTAACCCCTTTACCTGTTGATAAGCGTGTGGATTTAGATGGAGCAAAGAAAGCTGAATTTGTCAAGTCGTTGCATGAGAAGACGCGCACAAATATTGAGCGCAAGACGAGCAATATGCAAGGCAAGCTAACAAAGGGCGCAAGGAAGTGGTGTTTGAACCTCGGCGATTGGGTTTGGGTTCATATGCGCAAAGAGAGATTTCTGAGCAGCGACATTCTAAGTTATTACCGCGAGGGATGGACCATTCATGGTTTTGGAAAGAGTTAACAATAATGCTTACAAGCTTGATCTTCCAGGTAAGTATGACGTTAGTGCCACATTTAATGTTTCTAACTTGACTCTTTTTGATGCCAGTGATGATTTGAGGACAAATCCTTTGCACGGGGGAGGGAATGATATGGACATCGAGTCATATCGAGGAGGAGGTGCTAGGGACCCATTGTCTATTCCTACTGGTTCGATTACTCGAGCGCGGGCCAAACAATTCAAGCAAGCTGTTGGCGTCATGGTTCGTGATCTTTGGCGTGAAGATGACCTTGGATCAAATCTTGAAGAATTTTGGAAATCTTGGTGCAATTTAATTATCTTGTCACCAAATAATTGACCAAGTCAATTTATATATATATTCTTGTTTAAGAATATTCTAAAATAGGAATATTTTAGAATATAACGCATTAGATTTTTAGGGTTGGTTTTTAGGGTTTGTGTGGCAGCCTATATAAAGGATTTGCCAAATTTCTTTGAGGAGAGATATATTTTATTTTTGAGGAAAAGAATTGAGAGGTTCTCTTTTTACTGTTCTTTTGAGGACTTGACCTAATCAAGATTCTCTTCAACTTATCGAGCGAGATAGCGAATTCTTTCGCTTGTGGCGTCTATAACGTTGGTTGGTTGACACGTGTTCGTCAACAGGTCACGTTCATACCGAGATTGCCAATCACAGGTTTGATTGGAGGTCGAGGTTTGCAATTCGCACCATCTGGGCCTTCGTAGAACGATCCTTCCGCAACGATTCACATCAGTAATTGTGTGGGTGAATTCTCTTTGCAACAAGGTAACCCCTTAACCGCTTTGCTCCGTCTTATTAATTATGCCATGAAGCTTCTATGGTTATACTAATATGTTGAATGATCATCTTGGCTCAGGATGCTGATGAAGCTTATGACGAAACTGGCATGGTAAATGGTTTTTCCTCTAACATCAAATGTGTGACTCATACAGTCGGTCTCTACTAGGAGAGCGAGACGGGTATCGGAAGTCGCTTGCTTCTGTACTTTTTTGGTTTTGAGGCCTTGACTTGCTTTTAGGGCAGTTCATGCCTTGCCATTGTGATATCCAATGTCTGCAATTAGATGGACTAGAGATCGTCACCGACGACTGAATATCAGATTATCTCGTCATTCTCCTCTCTTCTTTGTCCTAAGTGCTTCGTCGGGAGAAAGAATTTTTCAAATCATCATGCGTTTCCTCGTCCCATGCAGCATTTCCTCACTTTCAAATTCGCCGCCCCTAATGAAGGCTGGCCCCCGTGGGGCACATTGTACAACCTGGTCTCCAAGGAAGAGACGATGGCGGCCTACTTGTACAAGACGGACAGGCCGGGGCTGAGGCCAGACGAGGTGAGGGTGGAGATCCGGCGGGGCCGTGCCCTCTGGGTGATCAGCAAAGGAGACGAGCCCGTCAAGGTGGAGCTGCCGAGTTTAAATAAGATGAGGGTGAGCGAGGCCACGGCTTCTATGAATGCCGACGGCGTGCTCACCATCGAGATTCCCAAGAGAGACCAGCCATGGAAGTGGTACGAGTACAAAGATTTGGTGTTTGCATGGTTCAAAACGGTCCATGTTGCGGTTTCTGCTAGTTAAATTGGTTTTGACAGTGTCATAAGGGGCTCTTGTTCTTTAGCGTGGCAGTGTAGGGTGCATGTAGAGTGATAGTATGTGTGCGCAGAGAGTGCCGGGAGTGACGGGAGGAGGAGTGCCGTGTTGTTTGCGTGTGTTGTTTGTGAAGTGAGTGGGTGAGTGACGTGTGAGAAGCGAGCCGGTGTGTGTAGCAGCGTGGAGAGTTTGTAATATAATTTATGATGGAGTGTTTATTTTGTAAAAATTATTCACATAAACAACAAATTAATAAATAAAAAAAACGATCGAATCCATATATGATTATAGAATATCAAAATCGATAAGTATAGCAGAATAAAAACGTCCATATTTGAGCCATTACTTCACTTGAAGAAAAATATATCAACATAATAATTAGAGATCTATTGAAATACCAAATCTTCCTTTTTATGACTTATTTCAGTATAGCATCTTTCAATGTGATTAAGCAACTGATAGGCATAACCTACTCTTTTATAGGTTAGAGAGGGAATCTAGTAAACTCTAATAAATAGTGAGTCAACTTACCTCCTCTCATTACGGGCTTCAGTTAAATACAATTGCCTACACTTTACTGTTCAACTCAGTCTATAATTCAATAAGATCACTCAAGGGTTTAATATATATTGAAATATCCATTAATCCGATTATTTAAAATAATCAATTAATTAATGTAAGCTCATATTATAAGAAATTTCCAACATATTTTACTTGTATAACCACTTGCTTCTCTACAAAGAGCAACCAGCCTGAAACATCCGAGTCACACAATCTAAGCGAGTGGGTGAATCACAAATTCGCAACGAGATCAAGTATGTCATCAGCGGTTTTGAGAGGTCGGGAAAATGAGTTCTCCATCGCCACTTGATGGGGATGCGTCTGGGCATATCAGGACGTCATTAAGATATGTCTCCCCGCTCGACCATGCCTTATCCCGGAGCGAGTTGGGGACCATGCCGTACCGCCTAGCCTCGGAGGAGGAGACGGCGATGAATTACGTGTACAAGGTGGACAGGCTGTGACTAAAGGAGGAGGTGAGGGGTGGAGATCAGGTGGGGACTGGCCTTGCGAGTGATCGGCCAAAGGGATGCTCCGACAACCGAGGCAAGGTTGCCAAGGAATGATCAGGCGATGGTGAGCACTGAGCAGGGCCACGGCTTCGGTGAACCGCAACAGTGTGATCACGGTCAGAGTTTCCAAGTGCGACCCACCTCGAAAGTGGTACCGAGACATTGGGTTAAGGTTCAAGACCATTCGCATTGACATCTTGAAAGATAATTGAAGCATAGATCCCCACTCCCCTACGGTGCCACCTATTTCCATGCTGCTGAGTTTGGCATTGCATTGATGGGAAGCGAGGTGTTACAATCGCACCTTTAGATTATATTAGTGTTAGTCGGATTGAAATATTTGGATATCCATGTAAACGGATTTGTAATTTTTCATGCACATACATGCATATGTAAACTATAGTCTTCCAAGATGACAAGATCAACTCACATGAAAAATTATATTAACATTTTTATATACTAAGCTATCTTCCAAGCAAAAAAAGAGGACATACTTAACCAGTTAGTCTGATTGATGATCAATTATTCTCCGATATTTTCTTTTCTCTTTTGCGATTCGGTCCTTGAGCCCGAATTCAATGTTTGGGCCTCAGTTCAATTTTTCAGGCCTGGCCTCAAGAATTAAATGATCACTTACAAGCGACTATTGAGGGCCCAATGGCCGGCCCAATATAACAGTGACTACAGGGAAAAGAGATTTCCCTCTATGGACGGCTCCTCTCATTTGTCGTCATTTCTCGATTCTTGCTCAGATGTCACTACCTCACGCTCTTGCTCTTTATAACCTTTCTGTCAATTTCGATCTTTCCTTTTTTCCTTACAACGATTTAATTACACTCTAAGTACCGCAATGGGGAACGAGGACAATGATAAACATTTATAATTATCCCAACTCAATCCCGATTTCACTAACAGATTAGATTCAAGTTGTTTAGTAAGTTTTGCAACAGCAATGTTTACATACCAACTTCACCCCAACAGCAAACCGAATTCAACGACAACGAAACACAACAACTTGATGATTGGGAGGAATCGCAAAGGTGAACACCAATTTTTGCTTGTGCGGCAAGAGACAAGTAGTCGAATTCAACCACCACATTAATTTTTGCATGCAAGATGATCTTTGCCGGTTTTACAATCTCTATGGCCACCTTACGTGGGTGGGTCAAATAGATTAGACCCACCCCATTGAGGAATAAAGAGTTGGAGGTCTCCTACATATTACAAGGAAGGCAAGTTGAAAAATTCCCTCTACAAGTAAGAATGGAGTGGTATTTAATGCACAAGATGTTGAAGAATGCATGCCAAGAGATGCGTGCATTGGTGCCGTACTCCGTCACTCATAATTGAACCATCGCTCTCTGGCCGTGGGCACAGCAAATTTGGAGGGTTGCTAAAGTCTTTAGAAACTTCTTGCAGGCACTGCAACGGATTCTTTGTCATCTAGCACCGATTCGTCAAGCAATCGTGCCATTCATTTCTATGCTTGATGTCGGCTGAATTAGTGAGCAAGGAGGGTGATTTCTTCCTCAATGAAGTAGTAATGGCTAAGGAGGTAAATCCTCAAATATTACAAGGATATTCCAACAAATTTTCTATATCCACTGTTGTGGACTCGAGTTTCAAATTGGAGGAGCTTGAAACTCTCGTTGCTCCATATTAAAAAAGTTTCGGGCTAGGTGAGGATGTGTAAGTCATTAAGATATTGGTGACGGTGAAGAATTGGATCCAAAATGTGTATGCTGCACACACCACTTGATTCGATACAATAGACCCCACCCAACATGTGGCGATGATGCACTCAAGAAGCATTGCCTAAAAATTCGTATGGTCTTTGCTTCATAACAAGAAGAACACCTCCACAATCTTCTACTAGCAATGAGTTTGAGACACACTTGGCAATGAACTACTCCAAACATATTAAGAGAGTTAGTGAAGATAGCGTCTATGTTATGAGGTGGTGGATTGACAGAGTTTCGTGTTTTTCAATTCTTTCGAACATGGCTTATGACTTACCAATCCCACGAGCATTTATGGTACCATCAAGATCCATATCCAGTATTTCCAACGGATTATGGAACAAGTAGATGCAGCTTGATTGCAAAAAAAAAAAAAAAATGTGAAAGTGACTATATGTGGGCATAATTAGTCATTGCAAGAATTGACTCCAATTGAACGTGACCAACATGAACAAAATGACAATGACGACACTTTATAATCCGACTCATGGTGAGGGACATGACACAAAAAATACCAAATTAATTGGGCATTCCCCTTATGTATAATTTATGTGTAATCGTTATTAGGGCACTTATACATGTAATTTTTCTCTTGCAAACTTGAAGATATACTTGTATTTGATTCTTCTTTAATTGAATGAATGCTTTTCAGTAATTATGCACTAATTCCTAAAACATTATAATGCTTGCATTTCTTTCAATTTTTTTTATTGAATATTGTCGAATTTTTCTTCTGTCGAATTTAATTGAAAATTTAAAAAGGGGCCTCGGCCAACCGTGGGCTGGCACGGCCCATTCGCCAGCCCTAGCTACACCACAATCTTTTCGAGGGTTTCAAAGTTAATGTCCAATGAGTTAGGACGAGCGTTCATCTATTTCTTTTCCCACAATCTTTGGTCAGCGTTCGAGCCTCTCTATGAGCCCCTCTGCCAAGAAACCAATGAGTTTCCACGTCTATATTTCCAGGAAGTTTCTTGGGTCTTGATCTGATCTCGACAGGGACAACGCATTTTCCTAAATTCAAGGCCTGCTCGGCATAAACTCTGAACTTAAACCAGAAGCACCGAACTTTCTTTCGTTGACATTGCCATCCAACTTCCTTGAAACTCCCTTGATTGACCACCTTTAGTGTAAACAGCCGACTCCATAATCATTAGATAAGTAGAGAACCATCGACAATCTCTCTCTCTCTCTACCACCCCCCCCACCCACCCAAAGCGAGGGCTCGGTTTAGGCTTTGATTTGTACAGAGGCACGCCGGAGAAGATAGGGCAAGCCGTGGATGATGGCCGGAGACGGGGAAAGAAGGGGAAAGGGGACAACGAAAATTCGAGCAAATCGAAGGGGAGCTCGTTCCCTCCTCTGAGAAGCCCCAAGAATTCCATGATGAGCTTAAAAGGTACATAATCAGGCTTCGCGCTGTGTACCCAATGCATCAATCATGTGAAGTTCTCTCGTCTCTCTCTTTTGTTTTTTTCTCGTTTTAATTGCATGCGAGTTTCTAAAGGTCAACAAAAAGTTTGGGAACTACCCCAGTTCTTTTGGCCCTGTTTGTGAGTTGAGTTCTTGAATTCCTCTATTTTTTAAAGAATGTCTTGGTGTAAAGAGTTGTTTTTGATTGCCCTGTCTTAGTTTCATTTTGCACCCTCGTTACTTAATAATCATGGCAGCAAATTAGCATTTTCCTGCCTTCTTGATGGAAACTCACTGCAATGTCAATGAAGAATAACCAGCTTTTGGAAATTTCGGCAGCAGATTTTAATTGCCATGATGCCGCCGATTGTAATGATGAACAACTTTAGTGACCCTTCTGTGCATCTGCATCGTCATTGGAGCGCTGGAATTTGTTAGGTTAATTATGACGGCGTATCTCTTATGATCGTGTTAGTTAATCCGTCTGGTTTTGGTTTGTGTATTGATTGATCAATGAGGAGGCCAGTGATAAATTTTTGGAGATAGAGCAAAAACATAACAAGACACGCAAGCCGGTACCATGCTAGTTAATCTGTCTGGTTATGGTTTGTGTATCGTTGAGGCTGTCTTTATATTAATTAGACTTTCTATTCATGCATTGCGACTCTCCACCCACTTCTTCATTACGAGATCAGCTTCTTCCATTGGTTCAGTGATGCTCAGCATAAAGAAGTTACCACTGAGATCCACGACGAGTTGGTTTTTTCTCTTAATATGCTGATGAGAGTTGATAAATATGTTCTTGGAACGTTGCAGATTGCAGACACCAAGGAGGATTTGGGGACGAATTCTCCTTTTCTTATAGAGTCGGTAACCTCTTAATTTCTTAGCTCCGTTTTATTAATTAGGCCGTGAAGCTTCTATGATTACACTAATATGTTGAATGATCATCTTGGCTCAGGGTAAATGGTTTTTCCCTCTAACATCAAATGTGTGACTTATACAGTCGGTCTCTACTAGGAGAGCTAGGCGGGTACACATGAGCTCCTTTTTGGGCCTCCATCAGAAGTCACTTGCTTCCTTGCTTTTTTTTTTTTCTTTTGGAGGCCTTGAATTGCTTTTATGGCAGTTCGTGTCTTGCCATTGTGATATCCAATGTCTGCAATTAGATGGAGAATTTAATGTGAGTTGGAACTTACATAGCCCGTAAGGTTAATTGCAATGTCTGCAATTTGATGAAGGATTTAATGTGAGTTGGAACTTAAATAGCCCGTAAGGTTAATTGGATATTTCGTAGTTTCGGATATCCCTTCTTTAGTTCAGAGTTAGGATATCTCTCATGAGAAAATGCCCGAAGACAGCATGTTTGCTAAGCTGAAAAGGAATAACGACTAGCAATTCCGATATTTCCATCTTCATAAGAAGAGCAAGCAATGCCGGCATTGCATCAGTGGATCAAAATTTCATAACACCATCATGCGTTTCCCTCGTCCTGTGCAGGGAACTTACAGTTTGTCTTTCGTCAATCCTCAAGAAGGCCAGGCCGCATGGAGCGCCGCATCATTCAACCTAGTCACCAAGGAAGAGACAGTGGCAACCTACGTGTACAAGATGGACAGGCCGTGGCTGAGGCCAGACGAGGTGCGGGTGGAGATCCGGCGGGGCTGTGCCCTCTGGGTGATCGGCCAAGGAGACGAGCCCGTCAAGGTGGAGCTGCCGAGTTTAAATAAGATGAGGGTGAGCGAGGCCACGGCTTCTATGAATGCTGACAGCGTGCTCACCATCACGAGTCCGAAGAGTCACCGGCCTTGGAAGTGGTACGAGTACAAAGATTTGGTGTTCGCATGGTTCAAAACGGTCCATGTTGCGGTTTCTAGCTAAATTGGTTTTGGCAGTGTCATTGCACTGCGAGCCCTGCCTTCATTCTCTAGAATGGACTTCACATGATGCTTTCATTTATAATGATTCGTGTTCTCTTTTTAACAACGTTGAAGTTTATAAAGACTGGTCAATAAAACTTAGTTTCTATAAGTGATTTATCAATTCTAAGTGGTTTTCACAAGTGAGCTATATTCACAATTTTACATCAGTTAGAAACTTTCACGACTCGTAGAATTTCAGCAAAGGATTTAATTTTCAGAAACATCCGCAAGCCGAAACAATTGGAGGACTATGAACCCTAGTTAAAATATATGAAAATATGAACTGGCCTTTTATTTAATGTGAATATATGCATGCTCATACGTCTGCGCGAGCTGAAACACTAAGAAGCGGCAAAAAGCACCCACCCAACAAGATACTTTATGGAGAAGACTCAACAAGTAGACCTGTCAAAATAGTTTATAAACCTACATTATGAGCTAATTATATTTAGTGAATATATTTAGAATGGTAAAACCTAACATATTACAGGTGTTAAATGAGTTAATAATTTATTTGGAACCAACCTATCTCTTTAACTCTTTCTTCATTATCTCTCACATTCACTCAATCTCACATTTGTTCACTCTACACTGTTACCTCAATTTGGATATAAATTTTCCTAAATTTGGTTAAATATAAAATTATTTTAGCAATATGGGTTCGATATGGGTCACTAAATTAATTAAGTTGGTCTAAGATAATTTGCAATATGATCTTTGAATTTTTAAATTGTCCAATATGGTTTTTGAACTTTAGCATAGTATATGATGTTGTCCATAAACTTTCAAATTATTTAATATGATTCCAAAACTTTAGACCAATATGCAATGCCATCCATCAACTGTTAATGGCGCGTTTAATAACATTTCTGTTCAAAAATTGTTCCAGGAAACAAAAATAGAAAAAACTATTTCTGTTCTAGGGAACAATTTTTGACAGAAAGGAGCGTTTGGTAAACTTGTTCGAGAATAAAAAATGAATAGAAACACGTTTCGTAAATTTATATTCTTTTTTCATTTCTTTTAATTTTTTAATATTTTTATTTTATTTTTCCCTTTTTCCTTTCTTTTTTTCTTCTTTTGGCCAATCGTCGGAGGCCGGCGACCGGCCAATGGGGGCCAGCAGCCTCGCCCAGCCTCACCGGATCTGGGCGAGCTTGGCGTCCCCCAGATCCGGCGAGGCCAGCGACGCTCCGGCAAGGTCGCCGACCCTCGACGGCGTTGCCGGTCACCAGCCATGGCCGAGGCCGGCGACAGGCCAAAGAAAAAAGAAGAAGAAAAGAGAAGAGAGAGAAAAAATGTTCTTCAAAAGTGTTTCTGGAACAGAAAAACAACTTTTTTTTTTTCATTTCCGTTCCAATTTTGTTCCGGAACAAAAAAACAGATTTTGAACAAAAACGCAAACAAACGCGTTCATGTTCTTTTTTTGTTCCGGGGAACAAAAAAACAAAATTTTTGTTCATGAACAAGAAAAAAGAACATTACCATGCAGGGCCTAATTTGTTCAATGTGATTGCTGAACTTTTGATACATATTCAATTTAGTTCTTAAACTATATGAAAATGTTTGATATTATTCTTGAACTTGAATTAATGGAATGATAACATCAAAATTTTTAATATAGTTTAGGGACTAACTTGAAAATGTATCAAAAATCTATGGACCATATTAAATAAATTTAAAGCTCAAGGACTTTATTGTACGTTGGATAAAACTTCGGTGACCAGGATGAGTAATACCTTGAGAAAATATGAAACAAACTAGAAGCTTTCCTTCCCGTCATCTCAGGCGAAGTTGTTTTCAATCTTTTGAAAATATTTCTATCGAAACTAGATATATGGCATTTTCAGGAACAGCTCACCAAACAAATCCGATCGACTTAGGACGGGCGTGATCACTTTTTTTGTTTCTTTTCCCCACAATCTTCGGCCAACGTCAACGTTCGAGTGTCGGTCTAACCTCTCTCTGTCACTGTCAAGCCACACCCACCACGTCCAAGAAACTTCATCGACGACGACCCGAACTGTAAACAACCACTCCGCAATGCATCTAAGAAGCAGAGACATCTCCCACTCACTCCCTGCCGCTGACCATTTCTATACACGCCATCCGTGCAGTTTAGTTTCTTCGCCATTTACACGAAGAAGAACAAGTCTTGGCTCGTCAACTTTCTCCATCTTCTTCTCTTCTATATATCCGCAGTTTTCTCGATATATCCGTCCCTCAGAGCCGACGAGATGGGTCCTGTTCAGCTGCCTTTTGAGAGGGGAGATAACCGCTCGTCCACGTGTTCGTTCATTTCAAAAGAGGGAAGCATTTCAGACATTTCGTCGGTGAATCACAAATTCGCAACGGGATCAAGTATGTCATCAGCCGTTTTGAGAGGTCGGGAAAATGAGTTATCCGTCGCCACTTGATGGGGATGCGTCTGGGCATATCAGGACGTCATTAAAATATGTCTCCCCGCTCGACCATGCCTTATCCCGGATCGAGTTGGGGACGATGCCGTACCGCCTAGCCTCGGAGGAGGAGATGACGATGGACTACGTGTACAAGGTGGACAGGCTGTGGCTAAAGGAGGAGGTGAGGGGTCGAGATCAGGTGGGGACTGGCCTCGCAAGTGATCGGCCAAAGGGATGCTCCGGCGGCCGAGGCGAGGTTGCCGAGGAATGATAACGCAATGGCGAGCAGGGTCACGGTTCGGTGAACCGCGACAGCGTGATCACGGTCAGAGTTCCCAAGCGTGACCCGCCTCGAAAGTGGTACCGAGACATCGGATTCAAGTTTAAGACCATCCGCATTGATATCTCGAAAGATAATTAAATAATATATCCCTACTCCCCTACGGTGTGGCCTATTTCCAAGCTGCTGAGTTTGGCATTGCATCGATAGGAATTGGGAAGTGAGGTATTACAATCGCAAATACTTTTAGATTATATTAGTGTTAGTCGGATTGAAATATTTGGATATCCGTGTAAACGAATTTGTAATTTTCATGCACTTACATGCATATGTAAACTATAGCCTTCCAAGATGACAAGATCAACTCACATAAAAAATTATATTGACATTTTTATATACGAAGCTATCTTCCAAGCAAAAAAAGAGGATATGCTTAACAGGTTAGTCTGATTGACGATTGATTATTCTCCGATATTTTCTTTTCTCTTTTGCGATTCGGTCCTTGAGCCCGAATTCAATGGTTGGGCCTCAGTATAATTTTTCAGGCCTGGCCTCAAGAATTAAATGATCACTTACTAGTGACTATTGAGGGCCTAATGGCCGACCCAATATAACAGTGACTACAGGAAAAAAGATTGCTCTCTATAGACGGTTCCTCTCATTTGTCGTCATTTCTCGATTCTTGCTCAAATGTCACTACCTCACGCTCTTGCTCTTTATAACCTTTCTATCAATTTCAATCTTTCCTTTTTTTCCTTACAACGATTTAATTACACTCTAAGCACCGCAATGGGGAACAAGGACAATGATAAACATTTATAATTATCCCAACTCAATCCCGATTTCACTAACAAATTACATTCAAGTTGTTTAGTAAGTTTTGCAACAGCAATGTTTACATACCAACTCCACCCCAACAGCAAACCGAATTCGACGACAAAGAAACACAAAAACTCCATGATTAGGAGGAATCACAAAGGTGAACACCAATTTTTGCTCGTGCGTGCAAGACACAAGTAGTTGAATTCGACCACTGCATTAATTTTTGCGTGCAAGATGATCTTTGCCGGTTTTACAATATCTATGGCCACCTTACGTGGGTGGTTCAAATAGATTAGACCCACCCCACTGAGGATAAAAGAGTTGGAGGTCTCCTACATATTACAAGGAAGGCAAGTTGAAAAATTCCCTCTACACATAAGAATGGGGTGGTATTTAATGCACAAGATGTTAAAGAATGCATGCCAAGAGACGCGTGCATTGTTGCCGTACTCCATCTCTCAATGGAACTGTCGCTCTCTCGCCATTGACACAACAAATTTGGAGGGTTGCTGAAGTCTTTAAAAAGTGCTTGCAGGCACTGCAACGGATTCTTTGTCATCTAGCGCTGATTCGACAAGCAATTGTGCCATTCCGTTTCTATAATTGATGTCGGCTAAATTAGTGAGCAAGGCGGGTGATTTCTTCTTCAATGGAGTAGAAATGGCTAAGGAGATAAATTTCCTCAAATATTACAAGGACATTCCAACATTTTTTTTCATATCCACCGTTGTGGACTCGAGCTTCAAATTGGAGGAGCTTGAAACTCTCCTTGTTCCTTGTCAAGAAAGTTTGGGGCTAGGTGAGGATGTCTAAGTCGTTCAAATATTGATGACAATGAAGAGTTGGATCCAAAATGTGTATGCTGCACACACCATTTGATTCAATACAATGGACCTCACCCAACAAATGGCGATGATGCCCTCGAGAAGCATTGCCTAGAAATTTGTATGGGCTTTGCTTCATAACAAGAAGACCACCCCCACAATCTTCACACTAGTGATGAGTTTGAGACATACTTGGCAACAAACTACTCCAAACATATTAAGAGAGTTAGTGAAGACAACATCTATGTTATGAAGTGGTGGACTCGTAGAGTTTCGCATTTTTCAATTTCTTTTAACATGGCTCGTGACTTATTAACCCCACAAGCATCTATGGTACCGTTAAGATCCACATCTAGTATTACCCAATCGACTATGGAACAAATAGACGTAGCTTGATTGCAAAAAAATGTAGAAATGACTATATCCTGGCACAATTGGTCATTGCAAGAATTGACTCCAACTGAACGTGACCAACATGAACGAAATGGTAATGACAACTTTTCATAATCCAAATTATGATGAGGGACACGGCACCAAAGACACCAAATTAATTAGGCATTCCCCTTGGGTGTAAAATCTGTGTAATCGTTATTAGGGCACTTATGTATGTAATTTTTCTCTTGCAAACTTGAAGATATACTTGTGTTTGATTTTTCTTTAATTGAATGAATGCTTTTTTAAGTAATTATGTTTTTTTTAGTAATTATGCACTAATTCCTAAAACATTATAATGCTTGCACTTCTTGCAGTTTTTATTGAATGCTGTCGAATTTTTATTCAGCCGAATTTAATTGAAAAATTAAAAAGGGGCCTCGGCCAACCGTGGGCTGGCACGGCCCGTTCGCCAGCCCTAGCTACACTACAATCTTTTTGAGGGTTTCAAAGTTAATGTCCAATGGATTAGGACGAGCGTCATCGATTTCTTTTTTGGACAATCTTTAGGTCCAGTTCGAGTCTCTCTATAGCCCCATTTGTCAAGAAACCAGTGAATTTCCACGTCTCTGTTTCCAGGAAGTTTCTTGAGTCTTGATCTGATCTTGACAAGGACAACGCACTTTCCAAAATTCAAGGCCTGCTGAGCATCAGCTGTGAACTGGAACCAGAACCACTGAACTTTCTTCTTCCGTTAACATCGCTATACAGCTTCCAGGAAATTTCATCGATGCCCACCGAAAGTGTAAACAGCCGACTCCATAATGCACTGGAAAAGCAGAGAAACATGGTCATCGACAGCTGAGTCAACTCCGACTCGCTTAGATTGTGGGACTCGGATATTTCAAGCCGGTTGCTCTTTGTAGAGACGCAGGCGGTTGTACAAGTAAAATAAACACTCCTTTATAAATAATATTACAAACTCTTTTTCATTACTTGATGTCACATGTTATCAAGAAATTAAAAAAAAATGGTTAATTTAAAAAAAAAATTATATAATAACGAATCGAATTATCCAAATATCAATTAAATTTTTAAAAATGAGAAATCGGATCGACACTTTTGAAGATCGGAGCCAACCGGTACAATTTGCATATCCCTCGCTTCCAATCCAAAAATTTCTCTTTGTAATCATTACTCGACTTTTGCCCTACCTCTTGCAGGGCGTGGGAGTCGAAACCCACTCCTGAAACGTACGCGTCCCCACTCCATTCCCCCATGAGAAAGTGAAGATTTGAACCCCTTATCTCCCCCTTCCATGTTGGAAGGGTGGCCACTAGAGCGAATCCCAGTAGTATAATTTTCATATCCCTAGCTTCCAATACAAAAATTTCTCTTTGTAATCATTACTCGACTGCTTGCTGTCTTTCTTTTTATTTTTTTAACAATTGCGTCACTTGTCCAAGAAGGAAATTGACTGAAGGTACAAAAGTTGTGCTGAGATAGAGAGATCTGGAAAACGAGAGAGAGAGAGAGGCGGTGACCTTCACTCTCGTGAGAAAATGCCCCAATTCAAGCGCGCCTGCACTCTTAATAAACCCCCGAAACCGAAGTCTTTTGTTCTCTCTCTCTCTCTCTTTCCAAAGTGATAGCTCGGTTTAGATTTTGATTTGTACAGGGTCACGCCAGGAAGAGAGCGTGTCGTGAATGATGGTCGGAGACGGAGGAAAGAAGGGGAAAGGGGACGACGAAAACTCGGAGC
This sequence comes from Eucalyptus brandiana, assembly GCA_014182725.1. Taxonomy (NCBI): domain Eukaryota; kingdom Viridiplantae; phylum Streptophyta; class Magnoliopsida; order Myrtales; family Myrtaceae; genus Eucalyptus; species Eucalyptus brandiana. Next base: position 29,652,021 of record CM024677.1, read on the forward strand.
AAATGGACGGGAAGCTGGTTCCCTCCTCTGAGAAGCCCCAAGAAATCCCTGATGAGCTTAAAAAGGTACATAATCAGGCTTCGCGCTGTGTCCCATTTCACCAATGATGTGAAGTTCTCGCGTCTCTCTCTTTTGTTTTTTCCCGTTTTAATTGCAAGTGAGTTTCTAAAGGTCAACAAAAAGTTTGGGAACTACCCCAGTTCTTTTGGCCCTGTTTGTGAGTTGAGTTCTTGAATTCCTCTTCTTTTTCCAGAATGTCTTGGTGTAAAGAGTTGTTTTTGATTTACCTGTCTTGGTTTCATTTTGTACCCTCGTTACTTGATAATCATGGAAGCAAATTAGCATTTGGCTGCCTTCTTGATTGAAACTCACTGCAATGTCAATGAAGAATAACCAGCTTTTGGAAATTTCGGCAGCAGATTTTAATTGCCATGATGCCGCCTATTGTAATGATGAACAACTTAGTGACCCTTCTGTGCATCTGCATTGTCATTGGAGCGCTGGAATTTGTTAGGTTAATTACGACGGCGTATCTCTTATGATCGTGTTAGTCAATCTGTCTGGTTTTGGTTTGTGTATTGATCGATCAATAAGGAGGCCAGTGATAAATTTTTGGAGATAGACCAAAAACATAACAAGAAATGCAAGCCGGTACCATGCTAGTTAATCTGTCTGGTTTTGGTTTGTGTATCGTTGAGGCTGTCTTTATATTCATTAGACTTTCTATTCATGCATTGCGACTCTCCACCCACTTCTTCATTACGAGATCAGCTTCTTCCATTGGTTCAGTGATGCTCGGCATGAAGATGTTACCACTGAGATCCACGACGAGTTGGTTTTTCCTCTTAGGCTCCGTTCGTTTCGCGGAAAATAACTTCCAGGAAAATATTTTCCTGGATTTCCGGTGTTCGGTGGACGGAAAATCTATGGTCAAGGAAAATATTTTCCGGTCAACGGAAAATTCCTTCTTTACTTTGAGGAAAATGTTTTCCTCTTTTGAAAAGAGGAAAACATTTTCCTCACCTCTCACGCTTGCCCTCACGCGAGTTTTTCCTTCTCATTTTTGCACTCTCGCTTAGGGTTTCTGATCTCCTCCTCTTCCTTCGATGCCGACGATGGGCGAAGCATCCCTCATTCTCCACCCTCCCCGGCCGCTCCTGCCCGCTTGCTCAGGCCGCGGCGCCGCCGCCGCCGCCGCGGCGCTCCGCTTCCCCGTGGTTCGAAGCCGCTCGGGAGCTCGCGGATCTAGCGGCGGAGCTCGCGACCTCGAGCTCCGCCGCCGGATCCGGCGAGCTCGGGTGAGATCGGCCGAGCCTCGAGCTCGCCGGATCTAGCGACCCGGTTTTGGTCGGCCGCTGGGCAGCTGGCCATCGTCAGGCAGGAAGGAGGTGGCGGCGGCGGAAGGAGGAGGAAGGAGGAGGAGGAAGGAGGCGACGGCAGAGGAAGCAGAGGAAGGAGGAAGAAGGAGGAGGAGGAAGGAGGAAGGAGGAAGGAAAAGAAAAAATAAAAATAAAAATAAAAATTTCGATTTTAAAAATATATATAATTAAAAAATCATTTTAATAAAATATAAAATAAATAAAATATTTTTTTGGTCATTTAAAAATATTAAAATTCAATTTTTGATAAATTTTCCCAATGAGCTAACGAACGGTGGAAAATATTTTCCATTGAAATTTAAGACTTTGGCCGAACACCGGAAAATAGAGTCATTTTCTTGGAAAATGACTTACAGGAAAATATTTTCCGGAAACATAATATTTTCCGCGAAACGAATGGAGCCTTAATATGCTGATGAGAGTTGATCTTGCTGCAAATAATATGTTCTTGGAACGTTGCAGATTGCAGACACCAAGGAGGATTTGGGGGCGAATTCTCGTACTCTTTACGAGGTGGTAACCTCTTAATCTCCGTTTTATTAATTAGGCCGTGAAGCTTCTATGATTATCCTAATATGTGGAATGATCATCTTGGCTCAGGGTACGACTGGAATGAGAGCTAGGCCGGGAAACGTGAGCTCCTTTTCGGTGAGCTCCTTTTCGGGCCTCCATCAGAAGTCGCTTGCTTCCTTGCTTTGTTGTTGTTGTTGTTTTTTTTTTCTTCTTCTTTTGAGGCCTTGAATTGCTTTTATGGCAGTTCGCGCCTTGCCATTGTGATATCCAATCTTGCCATTGTGATATCCAATGTCTGCAATTAGATGGAGGATTTAATGTGAGTTGGAACTGACATAACCCGTAAGGTTAATTACAATGTCTGCAATTTGATGGAGGATTTAATGTGAGTTGGAACTTACATAGCCCGTAAGGTTAATTGGATATTTCATAGTTTCGAATATCCCTTATTTAGTTCAGAGCTAGGATATCTCATGAGAAAATGCCCGAAGACAGCATGTTTGCTAAGCCAAAAAGGAATAACGACTAGGAATTCAGATATTTCCATCTTCATAAGAAGAGCAAGCAATGCCGGCATTGCATCAGTGGATCAAAATTTCATAACACCATCATGCGTTTCCCTCGTCCTGTGCAGTTAACAATCGATATTACTTCCATCAATCCTCACGGTTTCATATCAATCAGTATGCCTTCCGTCAGTCCTGATGAACGCCCGGCCGCATGGAGCGCCGCATCATACAACCTAGTCACCGAGGAAGAGACCATGGCAGCCTACGTGTACAAGATGGACAGGCCGTGGCTGAGGCCAGACGAGTTGAGGGTGGAGATCCGGCGGGGCCGTGCCCTCTGGGTGATCGGCCAAGGAGACGAGCCCGTCAAGGTGGAGCTGCCGAGTTTAAAAAAGATGAGGGTGAGCGAGGCCACGGCTTCCATGAATGCCGACCGCGTGCTCACCATCACGATTCCCAAGAGAGACCAGCCTTGGAAGTGGTACGAGTACAAAGATTTGTTGTTCGCATGGTTCAAAACAGTCCGTGTTCCGGTTTCTAGCTAAATTGGTTTTGGCAGTGTCATAGCACTGTAAGTCCGGCCTTTACTATTTAGAATGGACTCGACATGATCCTTTCATTTATAATGACTTGTGTTCTCTTTTTAACAATGTTGGTGTTTATAAGGACTGGTCAATAAGACTTTGTTTCTATAAGTGATTTATTTTATTTTTAAGTGGTTTTCACAAATGAGCCATAATTCACGATTTTACATCAATTAGAAATATTCACGACTTGTAGAATTTTGTCAATGGATATAATATGTGGAAATGTGCGTGACTTGAATGTCCAATGCCTATGTGTACATCAAGGGACTATGAATCCTAGTTAAAATATACAAATATGTGAATGTAGACACACTCATATGCATGTACGTGCCGAAATACTAAGAAGTGGCAAAAAGCATCCACCCAAATGGGATACTTTCCAGAGAAGATCCCACAAGTGATCTATCAAAATGGTTCATAGGGTAATTTCTCAACTTATATATGATATGCTGAAGTGTTATATGGATTAGTTATATTCAGTAAATGAGTTTAAAACGATAAAACTAAACATTATATGGGTGTTAAATGAGTTTATAATATATATAGAATCAACCCATCTCTATAACTTTGTCTTCATTATCTCTCGATCTAGTACTCGTTCATTCTACACTCTTACCTCAATTTAGATATGCATTTTCCTACATTGAATATGAAAGTGTTTTGACAGTATGAGTCACAATATGTGGAAATGGGTCTAAATTGGTCTAAGATAATTTGCAAATTGGGACTTCAATGTACTCATGTTTTTTCGTCTCACTCATCTCTTCTACGTATATGTGTGTGCGATGCTAACGGATATTGAACTCCGAACCTAGTACTCTCCGGCCCCATCCTCTAATCCCTTCACCAGTAAGGCCGCATAGCAGTTGGGCTTCAATGTGCTCAGTTCATTTGTGTAAGAAGCCCACAACTACTTGTCAAACTAAGTCAACTCATCAACTCGGACTCAATGAGTGTCGACCATCCGCCTTTCGAGGAGAGGAAAAACCCTCTCCGCCGGCGTCCCGATCGATTTTAAAAGAGGGAAGCATTTCGGGCATTTGGTCGGAGAATCACAAATCCAAAGGGCGATCGAGTAGCTCATCAGCCATCTCGAGAGGGGGGAAAAGAATTGAGTGCCCGGTCGCCACATCATGGAGAGACCCCAGGTTTCCATTGGTCTCCCCACTCGATAATGCCTTGTTCCGAAGCGAGTTGGGGACAATGCTATGAACACCAAAAAGATAACCAACTTTTGATTAAATAATCGACATGTGACATAATTAGTTGATAAAAGTAGAGTTTGGTAAACAACATAAGTCATCATAAAAAAAAAAAAAAAAAAAACAATCAATAACTTGAAAAGCATGACGACTGATTAAGAAAGTTATCAACAGCAAGCAAACATTAGTTACCAACGGGGAAAATTGTCCAAAAAATTTTAAACCTATTGTATGACAGTGAATTTAATCCTAAAATTTTAAGTTGTGCTAATTTAGTCATAAACATTTCAAATATGTCAATTTAGTCCTAAAACTTTTGATAATTTATCAAGGTAATCTTAAACCTTTTAACGATTTGTCAATTTAGTTTTTCCAATCAATTTTAATTGGAAATTGCTGATGTTGATAATTTTTCCAATTTTTTACATTTTTTATTCTTTTCTTTTTTCTTCTTCCCTTTTTCGTGCCAACCATCATTGAGCCTTATTGATGGCTGGGTTGCCGACCTCAAGCATGAGCGTCGCTCACTCAATGCCAGCAACCTCCATTGGCCATCGATGGGTCCAACGATGGCTGGTAAAGGAAAAGTACCCTCATTTGTTTAATGAGATTTAAGTAATATTCAATTTCGAGGACGAAATTCTCTAAGGAGGGGAGAATTGTGGTATCCAAAATTTTAGACAACCCTCGGATAGGTGACAATCACTGAACTGTGACTTTGTTTTTATTTTATAGGCATTGATTTGTATTTGTTCATTTGGAATAGTATTTCAATTTTATCCTTTGAACCAAAAGGATGGGATTTGATCTTGCATATGGATTATATGCGCTAAAAAAATTAGAGAATTAGAACTTGAGGATATTGAGTGGGCCGCAAGAATTTGGAGTATATATATATGTGTGTGTGTGTATATACTTGTATATATAAGACAATTTAAGTTTTTGTTATTTAAGTAAATTTGATAAATATAAAATGCTAAGTTATATAAAAGGGATTAGGGCCTTATTTTAAGGGCTCTTGGGCCCAAGATTTCGGGCCCAAGCAGGCCCAAGAAACACCCCAAGGGTGTCGCACGAACCAAAAGGGGAGGGGGGAGAGCATGCCTTTCCCCACCAACACTTGTCCTTGTTTTACCTACACTTGTCCTTCCTCTTTGACCACTTGTCCTTTGTTCAATTTCCTACATGCAAAATGGAGATAATTAATTAATAAAAGAACAAAACAAAGGGGGAAGGGGGTTTTGTACGAAGGCAGGAGAGGGAGAGAGAGAGAGGAGGGTTCGTCCGAGAGAGAGAGGGAGAGAGAGAGAGAGAGAGAGAGAGAGAGAAGGAAGAAAGGAAGAAAGGAAGAAGGGAAAAAGGAAGGAGGAGGGGCCGTGCATCGCCGTCCATCGCTGCCGTGTGCTTGCCGTTGCTCGGTCTAGGGGCAAGTGGGATCCCTTGATCTACTCTTGCATGCTGTGTTTAGTGTGTGTGATTGAATGGTGACAATTTCGGATGTATAGAATGCGAAAAATTGAAGTTATAAGAGTGGTGCTCTAGTCTAGTGTACTGTTCTTGAGAAAAACAGCTCGACCTTGGATGTTCTAGTGACTTGCATGTGATGTTCTAGTTGAATTTTGGTTTTGATCTCTAAATTAAAGTTGTAAAGGACTTCTTGGAGTATAACATACTCAAATTTGGGACAAAAAAAACAAGTATAAGTGGGTGAAATCGTTATTCTTTGGAAAGACTGGATCTGGAAATTTCGGTACTAGGAACAGAATTTTTAACCGCCTATATTTCATTACCTAGGACGAATCTGACTTTGATGTCTTCATGAAGTATTTACCTTATGGTCTTGGTTATCACATAGTCGAATTTCATAAGTTTTGAATGTCATTTGGGTATTTAATCAAAAAATTTTCTAAAACTGTGTAATCTGATGTGTTCGGACTTGGTAATGTTGCAATGCGTGGTCTATACCGTTTTGTATGAGATTCTTTTGGAAAAGTGTTCTGCATGAAATATCTTTGTTTATGTCTTGCCTAAAACATATTCAAATTTCGTAATTTTGAAGTTTATTTGCCTATTTAACCATAAATGTTTCAAAAACTGTGCAAGTGGAACGGACAGAATTAGTAGTGCTGTGATGTGTGGTCTGTATTGAACTATATGGGGATATTTTGGTGTAGTGTTCTTCATGAAATATCTGCCTTTATGTCTTGACTATCACATGTTCTAATTTCATAATTTTTGAAGGTCATATGGGTATTTAATCGGAAATGTTTCTAAAACTGTGCAATATGATGTGTTCGGACCTTGTAAGTTGCAATGCGTGAACTATTCTGTTTTGTATGAAATTCTGGTGGTGTTGTGTTCTTCATGAGATAAATGCCTCTAGAGCTTGTCTATGATGTATTAAATTCTTAGAAATTATTAGGGCCAATCACTAAATTTTAAGAAGTGTAAATTAAAAGAACGCATTCCGTTCCTAAAATAATAGCAATAATCCAGGAGTTTGCCTCATATTGTTATATTGTTTTTAAGTGATTGAATCTTGCTGCACATGTGATGATATTTGGCATTACATATAAAATCAAAAGCTGAAATTGACCTTGTTGCCATCACATCACGTGTCATGTTGATATTGAGACACAAATGTGAATATGAATTATGATAAATGAGGATACCGTCGGAGGTGTGAGCCAACGATGCCCCGGGAGTGTCGGGATGCCCGGAGTGTGGGGGTGCCGGAAGCCTCGGAGGTGTGTGTGGGGGGATATCTCGTGATGCCAGTTGGGGTACAAGATGCCCGGAGGTGTGTGCCGGATGCCCGAAAGTGTGTCCCGAAGGTTCCTCATGATGCTAGGTTGGGTGTGAAAGAGAAAATGTGGGATGCAATTACTGGTCTCGGGAAAGAAAAAAAATGTGGTGACCCAATTGAAAGATAAAAAGTTGAAATTGAATCATGCATGGTATGGTGACATGTTTGTATGGCTATATGATATAATATGTATAAGTGTATGGTGGTATGTGCACATAAGGCATGGATATGCATGAATGCTTGATGATGAGGGGATGATGGTGTATGCACATATGGTATGATGACATATGCATGGCTGCAAGGTAAGTTATGCTTGGATGCATGAATGATATGTACTCTACTATGATGTCATGATTGTTCTGTTTGATGCATTGAGTAGTTTAAAGGATCTTTTACCTGCTGAGTGGTTGTACTCACCCCTTTGGGAACCAACATTTTAGATTAAAAAGATGCCTCCCACTCTGGTCACGCGAGATACCTTTTACGGCCTTCCATCTGACGTGGAGGTCGAGTGTATGGAGCTTGATTGTGTCACCATCCCTGGTTTGACATTCATATGGGTTCGTATGCTAGTGATGTATGAAGTGGGCCTGGCTGGGGGCCCGGTCATCCAGGAGTTCTTGTCTGTCCACGTCCGCCGTGACGGATTGATACGGGGGATGTTGCCGTTGCTACCGCCTAATGCACCAAGATGGGTGTGATAGTCCACGTGAGGAGTGGGAGCTGATTTTTTTTTTAGATAGCCGATACTTGTAGATGGAGGGTTATACGTGATCGATATAGGGGGTCGAGATCTCTCTTTTGAGCTGTAGCCAAGTTTAGCTAAAAGTCTTGGCTTTTTTGTTGTACCGACCCAACATGTCCATCTTAAAAATGTAAATAAAAGTGGCTCGGCTTTATGTTTTCCATCGATGTGTAGTTGGTGTGCATTGTACCATCATTAAGAGAGTAGAGGGATGGTGAGCTCGTCTTTAATTTCACTATGAGCTGCACTAAACTCTTTTCCAAAAAAAAAAAAAAAATGCCTATGGACCTCAATCCTTCTTTAAACCCCTTCATATCAAAGATAAGTAACGGGTATCCAATAGATAGAGCAATAGGTATCTGTGGCGACCTTAGCTGTTTAGGGGTGCCAGCAAGTTTAGGGGTGCCAGCAAGTTTTGCTTTGGCACCCCTAAACAGCTAAGGTCGCCACAGATACCTATTGCTCTATCTATTGGATACCCGTTACTTATCTTTGATATGAAGGGGTTTAAAGAAGGATTGAGGTCCATAGGCATTTTTATTTTTAAAAAAGAGTTTAGTGCAGCTCATAGCGAAATTAAAGACGAGTCTCACCATCCCTCTACTCTCTTAATGATGGTACAATGCACACCAACTACACATCGAAGGAAAACATAAAGCCGAGCCACTTTTATTTACATTTTTAAGATGGACATCTTGGGTTGGTACAACCAAAAAGCCAAGACTTTTAGCTAAACTTGGCTACAGCTCAAAAGAGAGATCTCGACCCCCTATATCGATCACGTATCACCCTCCATCTACAAGTGTCGACTATCTCAAAAAAAAAAAAAAAAACATCAGCTCCCACTCCTCACGCGGGGCCATCACACCCATCCTTGTGCATCAGGCGGTGGCGGTGGCAACATCCCCCGTATCACTCCGTCACGGCGGACGTGGATAGACAAGAACTCCTGGATGATCGGGCCCCCAGCCAGGCCCACATCATACATCACTAGCACACGAACCCGTATGAACGTCAAATCAGGGATGGTGACACAATCAAGCTTCATACACTCGACCTCCACATCAGATGGAAGGCCGTAAAAGGTATCAGAGGCATCTTTCTAATATAAAATGTTGGTCCCCAAAGGGGTGAGTACAATCATTCAGCAGGTAAAAAATTCATTAAACTACTTAACGCATCAAACAGAACAATCATGACATCATAGTAGAGTACATATCATTCATGCATCCAAGCATAACTTACCTTGTAGCCATGCATATGTCATCATACCATATGTGCATACACCATCATGCACTCATCATCAAGCATTCATGCATATCCATGCCTTATGTGCACATACCACCATGCACTTATACATATTATATTATATAGCCATACATACATGTCACCATACCATGCATGATTCAATTTCAACTTTTTATCTTTCGATTGGGTCACCACATTTTTTTCTTTCCCGGGACCAGTAATTGCATCCCACATTTTATCTCTCGCACCCAACCTAGCATCGCGAGAAACCTTCGAGCATTCGACACACACCTCCGGGCATCTCGTATCCCAACTAGTATCACGAGGTATCCCACCGGCACACACCTCCGAGGCTTCTGGCACCCCCACACTTCGGACATCTCAAAACTCCCGAGGACATCCGGCACACACACTTCGGGCATCCGGCACCCCCACACTCCGAGCATCCGACACCCTCGGGGTATTATCGGCTCACACCTCTGACGGTATCCTCATTTATCATATTTCATATTCACATTTGTGTCTCAATATCAACATGGCACATGATGTGATGGCAACGAGATCAATTTCAGCTTTTGATTTTATATGTAATGCCAAAGATCATCACATGTGCAGCAAGATTCAATCACTTAAAAACAATATAATTCATGAGGCAAACTCCTGGATTATTGCTATTATTTTAAGAACGGAATGCGTTCTTTTAATTTACACTTCTTAAAATTTAGTGATTGGCCCTAATAATTTCTAAGGATTTAATACATCATAGACAAGCTCTAGAGGCATTTATCTCATGAAGAACAGAACACCGCCAGAATTTCATACAAAACAGAATAGTCCATGCATTACAGCTTTTGAAATTCGCACAATCCAGCTTGCACAGTTTTAGAAAATTTTTTAATTAAATACCCAAATGACCTTCAAAAATTATGAAATTTGAACATGTGATAGTCAAGACATAAAGGCAGATATTTCATGAAGAACTTTACACCAAAATATCCCCATATAATTCGGTATAGACCATGCATCACAGCACTACTACTCTAACAGTTCAACTTGCACAGTTTTTTAAACATTTTTGGTTAAATAGACAAATGAACTTCAAAAATTATGAAATTTGAATATGTTGTAGGGAATACATGAAGAGAGATATTTCATGCAGAACAAATTTCCAAAAAAACCTCATACAAAATGATATAGTCCACGCATTGCAACTTACAAGGTCCGAACACATCAGATTGCACAGTTTTAGAAAAATTTCCGATTAAATACCCAAATGACCCTAAAAAATTATGAAATTCGACTATGTGATAGCCAAGACCATAAGGTAGATACTTCATGAAAACATAAAAGTCATATTCGTCCTAGGTAATTAAATATGGACGGTTAAAACCCTTGTTCCTAGTACCGAAATTTCCAAATCCAGTCTTTCCAAAGAATAACGATTTCACCCTCTTATACTTGTTTTTTTTTGTCCCAAATTTGAGTATGTTATACTCCAAGAAGTCCTTTATAACTTTCATTTACAGATCAAAGCCAAAATTCAACTAGAACATCACATGCAAGTCACTAGAACATCCAAGGTCGAGCTGTTTTTCTCAAGAACAGTACACTAGACTAGAGCACCACTCTTATAACTTCAATTTTTCACATTCTATACATCCGAAATTGCTACGATTCAATGACACACACTAAGCACAGCATGCAAGAGTAGATCAAGGGATCCCACTTGCCTCCAAACTGAGCGAGCACAGCAAGCACGAACGGAGGGCGAGGCGGACTTGACGGCGGCGAACGGCTTCCTTCCTTCTTCTCCCGCACGCTCACTCTCCCTCTCTCTCGATTTCTCTCTCTCTCTCTCGGTAACCCTCTCTCTCTCTCCCTCTCGGTCGACACTCCCCCCTCATCAGCAAGCCGGTTCTCCTATTTTCTTCCCTTCAATGATGAGCAATCATTTGATTGGATGCAAGACACTTGGACTTAGGGGAATGACACTTGTCAATTCTCACATGCACATGATGGGCTTCATCCGGCTGGGCTTGGGCCAGCCCTAGGCCGACGGCGGCTCCTCCTGCTTGGGCTTCGTGGGCCGGTCAAAAAAGGGGTGGGGCTATGGGCTAGTTTGGTCTTTAAATGTCCAGCCCACCCCCATCCTAATAATCCACCTTAAACCTTAATTATATAAACACCTAATTGAAATTTATAATTCACAAAACTTTGTGACCTAATTTAATAAATTCCAACCCATAAATCACATGAGTTAAAGCACCTCTAAGGGTTGACAAGAAATTCTAGGATGCCACAGATGGGTCCAACAATGGCTGGTAAAGGAAAAAAGAGAAAAAGAAAAAAGAAAAAGGAAAGGACAGGAAAATAAAAGAAATTTTTTTAGAAAATATTGCAAAATTGTCAATGTTAGCAGTGGCTTGTGTGACGTAAGACAATTAATTCTTACCAGACTATCCCATTAACAATTTCTAACTAAAATTGGCCGGAATAACTAAATTAAAAAATCATTGAAAAAGTTTTGAACTAAACTAACACATTATTAAAAAGTTCAAGACTAAATTAACAAATTAGCTAAATGTTTAAGACTAAATTGGCACAATTTAAAACTTTACAACTGAATTGGCAATTCATTAGAAGGTTTTAAATACAATTGAAGATTTATGATTGAATTGGTCGCCATACCATAAGTTTAGGACTTTTTGAACATTTTTCTTATTATCAATGAGAATCTTCAGTGGGATGAAGTCATGAATATCACATGTAACTGTCCAGTAGCAGTATTTTCTATATACAGTATTTTCTATTTATATATATATATATATATATATATATATATATATATATATATAACTTTCTTTAGATAATTTTATGAAATTATAAATAATGTAACTTCTTGTAATTGCAAATGGAATTATAAAGATATTAGTCGTGAAGATAGGATAAGTAAGTTATCTTTTTAAATTCAATAACCGTTTGTAACCATTGATTGTGGATTATAAATAGCGACATCATACTCATTGTCATAGACACCTAATCAATTGTAAAACTCAACGTTCTTTGCAAATGTATCTTTATCTTTCAATTTACATGGCCGGACACGATTTTTCCCAATCTTTGTACCAATTTTCTTATCATTTACTTTCTTGTTCAAAATCAACAAAGAACCTTCACAACATTTATCGGTTCACTTATAAATCCATCCATATTTTTAAAGGTTCTTTGCTAGTAACTCATTGACAAAACAGATGTCATACTGCTTGATCTCCAAGGAAGGGATGGCGATGGACCACGCTTACAAGGTTGGCAGGCCATGGCCAGTGGAGGAGGTGAGGGAGAAGATCTAGTCAGGATAGGCCTTGCAAGTGATTGTGGGAAGGGATGCTCTAATTGCCAAGGTAAAGTTGTCGAGGACTTATAAGGCAAGGATGACCAAGACCATGGCTTTGGTGAACTGAGGTAGCGTGATCACGATCAAAGTGCCCAAGTGGGACTCCCCTTGGAAGTGGCACAAGGACATTAATTTTAGGTTAAAAACTACTCGCATTAAGATTTTGAAAAATAATTCAGGAATAATATTTTTTCCTCGATGCCATCGGTTGTCACACCACAATAGAAAGGGAGGACAGGGATGGAGATGGTTACTTATGTAGTCGGATCGAGATATTCAAATATACATATAAAACAAAGTTTATTAGCATAGAATTAATATCAAAATTTCGTGATTCGTGGGCTTAGTATATGAGAGGCATAATTGAGTGTTCATTTGAACGTGTTTTTCATATTAATTATGTACGGTTTTAGTTTCCCCAAGCAACTTTTCATCATTTTTTTAAAACTTTTTAAACGGTGGCCAACCCTAGCTACGCACAGATTTACTTTTCCTTTTTCCACAGCCTTTCCTGGTCAACGTGGTCGTGTCTCTTTCCAACCCCTCCTCTGTCAAGAAACCAGGAAATTTCCACGTCTATTTCCATTAATGGCTTTCTTGATTCTGATGCGGTTTTGACAAGGACAATAAAATTGTCCACTCAATAAGATACTTTATGATTTACCAAAAAAAAGAAAAAACTTTATGGAGAAGATTCAACAAGTAACCATGATTTATAAACCCATTTCTTAATTTATATATGTTATGCCGAGTTATTATATGAGCTAGTTATATTTACTGAATAGATCCTAACACAATGCAGGTGCTAAATAAGTTAAAAATTTATTTGGAACTAACCTATCTTCATAACTCTCTATTCATTATGTCTCGCATTCACTCGATCTTGCACTCATTCACTCTACACTCTTACCTTAGTTTGGATATGAATATTCCTAAATTTAGTTAAATATATAATATGGGTTGGGTATAGGTTAAATTGATCTAAGATCATTTGCAAAATGATCATTGAACTTTTAATTTGTTTAACGTGATTATTGAACTTTAACTCAATATGTAATATTGTTCATGAACTTTCAAATTATTCAATATAATTTCTAAATTTTAAGTTAATGTACAATGTCATCCATAAACTTTTAATTTTTTTAATGTGATCTTTGAATTTTTTTATACATATTCAATTTAGTCTTTGAATTATACGAAAATGTTCGATATAATTCTTGAACTTGAATTAATGGAATGATAATATTAAAATTTTTAATATAGTTCAAGGACTAATCTGAACATATATCAAAAGTCTAGGTGTTGCGAAAAGGCAAGCGATCGAACAATAATATAGACAAAAGAAGAAAATAAATCGGACACCAGATTTACGTGATTTGGTCGTAAAGATCTACATCCACGGGGAGAGCAGCGACGAATTTTACTATAGATCAAGCGATACAATGAGATTACATACTCAAGTCACTTAAACACTCTCTCGATATTTCCCAAGCCCTAATTACACCCAATAACGCACGCAATGTTTAGCCCTAAAATTCCTTAAGAAATAATTTCTCAATCTCACGAAAGAATTACATGTAAATCTTACCACAAGATTTAAATTGGCTACAAACACTAATCTTTCTTGTATGTAATTCACGAACAAGAACGATAAAGAAAATCCCTCCCAAGCACTCGACGACGAGATAGCACTTCAAAACCAATTTTTCATGATCAACCCTATTCCATCCACGGCCACAAGTATATATATATATAAGACCCTTATTTTTTTTGCTGACTTCTCATATCTCTGTATATTTTAAACAAAATCCAAGTCCAAGCTAAAGTTGGACTTTCCTATTTCAGTGGCCAAATTTTCCAACGCATATTCGAATTTTGGGAAGATTTTCGGATTTTCTTTGCTCAATTTCGAACGTCCGCAACATATCCAATACGAGATATTCGGAATTTCGCATTGTGCTCAAACTCAAGACATATTTCAACACTGGGGATCATATTAAATGAATTCAAAATTCAAGGACTATATTGTACATTAAACATATTTCTACATCGTAAATTTAGTCACTGTTCTTTTGGCCCTGTTTGTGAGTTGAGTTCTTGAATTCCACTTCTTTTTCAACAATGTCTTGGTGTAAAGAGTTGTTTTTTTATTTCCCTGTCTTAGCTTCATTGTGTACTCTGGTTACTTGATAATCATGGAAGCAAATTAGCATTTTCCTGCCTTCTTGATAGAAACTCACTGCAATGTCAATGAAGAATAACCAGCTTTCGGAAATTTCGGCAGCAGATTTTAATTGCCATGATGCCGCCGATTGTAATGATGAACAACTTAGTGACCCTTCTGTGCATCTGCATCGTCATTGGAGCGCTGGAATTTGTTAGGTTAATTACGATGGCGTATCTCTTATGATCGTGTTAGTTAATTTGTCTGGTTTTGGTTTGTGTATTGATTGATCAATGAGGAGGCCAGTGATAAATTTTTGGAGATAGACCAAAAACATAACTAGACATGCAAGCCGGGAAAAGTGCCAAAAAAGTCCTAAACCTTTTGCCTTTGTGCCGATTTAGTCCTAAACCTTTTTGGTGCCGATTCGGTCCTAAACCTTTTTCGGTTGTGCCAATTCGTCCTTTCCGGCCAATTTTGGCCGGATTTTGTGGCTGGACCGGCCGGCGCGTGTGGACAATTTTAATAATTTTTTAATAATTTTTAATTTTTTTAATATTTTTTTTTAATTTTTCTTTTTGTCTTTTTCCTCCGGCCGGTCACGGACCTCGGCGACCGGCCGAGGCCACCGCCGGCGAGGGCGAGGCCCACCTCGCCGGATCCGGCGAGGTCGAGCCTCGCCGGCCCTCGCCGGCCATGGGCGAGGTCGGGCGAGGTTCGCCCTCGTCGGATCTGGCGAGGCGAGCCTCACCCATGGCCGGCGAGGGCCGGCGAGGCTAGACCTCGCCGGATCCGGCGAGGGCGAGCCTCGCCCATGGCCGCCTCGCCGGATCGGGCCATGGGCGAGCCTCGCCCTCGCCGGATCTCGGCGAGGTCGAACCTCGCCGCCATGGGCGAGGCTCGCCTCACCGGATCCGGCGAGGGCGAGCCTCACCCATGGCCCGATCTCGGCGAGGTCGGGCGAGGCGAGCCTCGCCGGCCCTCGCCGGCCATGGGCGAGGCTCGCCTCGCCGGATCCAACGAGGGCGAGCCTCGCCCATGGCGGCGAGGGCGGCGAGGGCGGCGAGGCTCGACCTCGCCGGATCCGGCGAGGTCGGCCTCGCCCTCGCCGGCGGTGGCCTCGGCCGGTCGCCGAGGTCCGGCGACCGGCCGGAGGAAAAAGACAAAAAGAAAAATAAAAAGAAAAAAATATTTAAAAAAATATTTTAAAAATTAAAAAATTAAAAAATATTAAAATATTATTAAAATTGTCCACGTCGGGCCGGCGGCGTCCGGTCAAGCAAAATCCGGCCAAAATTGGCCGGAAATGACTGAATTGGCACAACTTAAAAAGGTTTAGGACTGAATCGGCACCAAAAAAAGGTTTAGGACTAAATCGGCACAAAGGCAAAAGGTTTAGGACTTTTTTGGCACTTTTCCCCACGCAAGCCGGTACCATGCTAGTTAATCTGTCTGGTTTTGGTTTGTGTATCGTTGAGGCTGTCTTTATATTCATTAGACTTTCTATTCATGCATTGCGACCCTCCACCCACTTCTTCATTACGAGACCAGCTTCTTCCATTGGTTCAGTGATGCTCAGCATAAAGATGTTACCACTGAGATCCCCGACGAGTTGGTTTTTTTTCTTAATATGCTGATGAGAGTTGATCTTGCTGCAAATCATATGTTCTTGGAACGTTGCAGATTGCAGACTCCATGGTGGATTTGGTGTCAAATTCTTTCGGTTGCGTTCGCGTGGTAACCTCTTAATTTCTTTGCTCCGTTTTATTAATTAGGCCGCGAAGCTTCTATGATTATACTAATATGTTGAATGATATCTTGGCTCAGGGTACGACTGGAAGGAGATATGGGCCGGTACACATGAGCTCCTTTTTGGGCCTCCATCAGAAGTCGCTTTCTTCCTTGCTTTTTTTTTTTTTTTTTTTTTTGGAGCCTTGAATTGCTTTTATGGCAGTTCGTGCCTTGCCATTATGATATCCAATGTCTGCAATTAGATGGAGGAATTAATGTGAGTTGGAACTTACATAGCCCGTAAGGTTAATTGCAATGTCTGCAATTTGATGGAGGATTTAATGTGAGTAGGAACTGACATAGCCCGTAAGGTTAATTGGATATTTCATAGTTTCGGATATCCCTTCTTTAGTTCAGAGTTATGATATCTCTCATGAGAAAATGCCCGAAGACAGCATGTTTGCTAAGCTGAAAAGGAATGATGACTTGCGATTCCGATATTTCCATCTTCATAAGAAGAGCAAGCAGTGCCGGCATGGCATCAGTGGATCAAGATTTCATAACACCATCATGCGTTTCCCTCGTCCTGCGCAGGTAAATTACAGTTTGGCTTTCGTCAATCCTCAAGAAGGCCAGGCCGCATGGAGCGCCGCATCATTCAACCAAGTCACCCAGGAAGAGACCGTGGCAGCCTACGTGTACAAGATGGACAGGCCGTGGCTGACGCCAGACAGAGTGAGGGTGGAGATCCGGTGGGGCCGTCCCCTGTGGGTGATCGGCCAAGGAGACGAGCCCGTCAAGGTGGAGCTGCCGAGTTTAAATAAGATGAGGGTGACCGAGGCCACGGCTTCTATGAATGCCGAGTTTAAATAAGATGAGGGTGACCGAGGCCACGGCTTCTATGAATGCCGACTGCGTGCTCACCATCACGATTCCCAAGAGAGACCAGCCTTGGAAGCGGTACCAGTACAAAGATTTGGTGTTCGCATGGTTCAAAACGGTCCATGTTGCGGTTTCTAGCTAAATTGGTTTTGGCAGTGTCATAGCACTGCAAGTCCGTCTTTTACTCTTTAGAATGGACTAGACATGATCCTTTCATTTATAATGACTTGTGTTCTCTTTTTAACAATGTTGGTGTTTATAAGGACTGGTTAATAAGGCTTTGTTTCTATGAGTGATTTATCTGATTCTCAAGTGGTTTTCACAAATGAGCCATAATTCACGATTTTACTTCAATTAGAAACATTGGCGACGTGTAGAATTTTGTCAATGGATATAATATGTGGAAATGTCCGTGACTTGAATGTTCAACGCCTATGTCTATGTCAGAGGACTATGAATCCTAGGTAAAATATACAAATACGTGAATTTAGACACACTCATATGCATGTGCGTGCCGAAATACTAAGAAGCGGCAAAAAGCATCCACCCAATGGGATACTTTTCGGAGAAGATCCCACAAGTGATTTGTCAAAATGGTTCATAGGCTAATTTCTCAACTTATATATAATATGCTGAGTTATTATATGAATTAGTTATATTCAGTAAATGCATTTAAAATGCTAAAACTAAACATTTGTGTTAAATGAGTTTACATTATATATAGAATCAACTCATCTCTATAATTTTGTCTTCATTATTTCTCGATTTAGTACCCTCTCACTCTACAATCTCACCTCAATTTAGATATGCATTTTCCTATATTGAGTAAAATATGAAAGTGTTTTAACGATATGAGTCGTAGTACGTGGAAATGGGTCTAAATCGGTCTAAGATAGTTTGCAAATTGGGATTTCGATGTACTCATTTTCTTTCGTCCCACTCATCTTTTCTATGTATATGTGTGCGCTGTGCGCAATGCTAACGGATATCGAACTCGGAACCTAGTACTCTCCGGCCCCATCCTCTAATCCCTTCACCAGCAAGGCCGCATGGCAGTTGGCCTTGAATGTGCTCAGTTCATTTATGTAAGAAGCCCGCAACTCCATGTCAAACTTTCAACTCATCAACTCGGACTCAATGAGTGTTGAGGCGATCAAGTAGCTCATCAATCATTGGGGGGGAAATTGAGTTCCCGGTCGCCACTTCACGGCGAGACACAAGGTTTCCATTGGTCTCCCCACTCGACAATGCCTCATTCTGAAGCGAGTTGGGGACAATGCTATGGACACCAAAAAATAACCATCTTTTGATAAATAATCAACAAGTGACATAATTAGTCAATAATAGTAGAGTTTGGTAAACAATAGAAATCATCATAAAAAAAAAAAATCAATAACTTGAAAAGCATGACGACTCGTTAAGAAAGTTATCCACAATAAGCAAACATTAATTACCAATGGGAAAAATTGTCCAAAAAGTTTTAGACCTATTGTACGGCAGTTAATTTAATTCTAAAATTTTTAATTATGCTAATTTTGTCATAATCATTTCAAATATGTCAATTTAGTCATAAAATTTTTGATAATTTATCGAGTTAGTCCTAAACCTTTTAATAATTTGTCAATTTAGTATTTCCGATCAATTTTAATCAGAAATTACTGATGTTGATAATTTTTACAATTTTTTACATTTTTACAATTTAGTCTTTCCAATCAATTTCAATCGGAAATTGCTCATTAGCCATCTTGAGTGGGGGGAAAAGAATTGAGTTCCCGGTCACCTTTCACGGCGAAACACCAGGTTTCCATTGGTCTCCCCACTCGACAATGCCTTATTCCGAACCGAGTTGGGGACAATGCTATGAACACCAAAAATTGCGGGCGCGTGCAATGGGGAAAAGCGCGCGTGCAATGCATAAAATTCCGATTTTATGCCCCTCCGCATTTAGGAAAATTGCAATTCTACCCTTGCCTGCATATAATTTCGATTTTCCCCCCTCGGGCGTGAAAACTTACGATTGTGCCCTTTTTGGGCATAAATTCCTTTTTTACCCCTTAAAAGTAAAATTCCGATTCTAGCCTTGTGTGCAAAATTCCAGCTTTACCCCTTTTGCACGTGATTTTACTGTTCTACCCTTATGTGCAATTTTATGAATATTTTTTCATAAAATTAAATGTCTAGTGATCCGTATATATTTAATAAATTAAGGATTAGCCATAGCATCTTTGATTATATTAAATTATATACATTAAGAGCCTTTGGATCACATATAGTCAAAGACAATAATTGTAATTATTCACATTAATATTATGAATTTTATCCCACAGGAATTTTCAATATATCAATGTGATTAATTAATTTACCAACAGGGATTAAGGAAGAGAATATAATTTAATAGTTCCATCATGAAGTAATTATTAATCAATTTAAATTAGAAACTTAGTCCATAGGCAGTTTTTAATGTTATGTGATTCATATTTTATAACATGTTTTACATTGGTAAAATATAATTTAAGTTTATTTGCCTCAAATATATTGATACATAAGTTTTCGTTGATTATGATTAGTTTTGGTATAATTGTTCCTGGACTTAATGGAAATAACTTTAAAGAATGGAGGGAATTAGTTCTTCTTCAATTGGGGTGCATGGATCTTGATTATGCTCTAAGGTCAGACGAACCATCTGAACCTACTCAGAATAGTACTCATGCTGAATATACTCATTGTGCTCAATGGGAGTGGTTCAACCATCTTAGTGTGATGTACATAAAGACAAAAGTCTCTGCTAGCATTCGTGGTTCGGTCATTCAGCATAACAATGCCAAGGAATTGCTGGAGGCTATTGATGCACAATTTGAGTCTTCAGAGAAGGCACATGCCATGACCCTAATTATGAAGTTCTCATCATTAAAGCTTACCTGTGTAAGAGGTGAAAGTGAGCACATCATGAAGATGAGGGACATTGTAGCTCAACTGAAGAATCTTGAGGTTGGGATATCAGAATCATTTCTTGTATACAATATCCTAAATACTCTCCCACAAGAGTATGCCCCTTTCAAGATTTCTTACAACACACATAACACTAAATGGTCAATTAATGAACTCATGACCATGTGTGTTCAATAGGAAGAGAGGCTACTAATAGAGAAGGGAGAAAGTGCTCATATGGCAACACATGATAAGTATAAAGGGCAAGGCAAACAGAAGGGAAAAGGTAAGATGCATCTACCTCCCCAAGCTAGCATTAAGAAGGAATCCAAGTGTTTTTTTTATAAAAAAGAAGTGATACATGAAGAAGGATTGCGCTAAATTTAAGGCCTGGCTAAAAAAGAAAGGTAACCAACTCGCATGTATTTGTTATGACATTAATATGGTTGATATGAGTCACAACACTTGGTGGATTGATTTTGGTTATACAATCCACATTTCGAATTCCTTACAGGGTTTTCGGAACTAGCGGAACCCGTGGGAAGTGAACAAATCATCTATTCGGGAAACAAGATGCGCTCGCATGTGGAAGCTATTGGGACATGCAGATTAGTTCTCAGTAGTGGTTTTGTTTTAATTTTACAATGTCCTTTTATATTCCTAGTTTTTCTAGGAATTTAATTTCAATTTCAAGACTTGTACCTTTGGGATCCTCCATTGAATTTTTAGATTCATTCAAT